>CM020234.1:3588220-4200960 GCA_009819775.1 Phoenicopterus ruber ruber
TGGAGCCAGCAGAAGGAAGATGGGTGCAAGGAGACAAGGAACGCTTCTGGATGCTGCCCTGACCTCCCTGGGGCATGTGGGGCCGTGGATGCTCCCTCCCTCCTGCCCTGGCACCCAGGGGCTGGTGGGGGCCACTTGAGCCCCCTCCCGGCAGCGGGCACAGCCGGGCTCACCACACCTCACCTGCAGCTTCGCTCTGTGGTTTCTGGCACACACGTCTGTTAAGAAACCAAAGGCTTCACCACGGCTCCCAGGAGAGCCAAGGCAGAGCTGCCCAGCTCCCCCTCGCCCACATGGGGCACCCCGACCGGGTGATGCACCCCAAATCTCTCACCAGCCCTGCCGCGCTCCCCCGGCGCCGGCATGGCCCCACAAACCCCGCCGGCAGCCGCGACGCGGCTCCCAGCACCAAAACCCAGCGCTAGACCAAACCGGTGGTTTTTTAAGAAGTCCCATCCAGGCCCTGCTTTATTAAACACCCTGGGACACCAGCCTGGGAAAAAAACAGAGTTTCACACAGGGAGGGTGGTTGGCAAAGCAGCAGGTTACTTCGAGTGACATCAGGTTAATAAAGCAAGAGCAGATCTCCAGTCTTGTTTAATTAAAAAAAAGCAAACTGCAATCCAAAGTCTTTGATGTGTTTTTTTTGTTCCATTTCATTTTTGACCTAGCCCAAGCCATCTAATTGAGATTTTAAGACCCAGACTTTCATCTGGAGAGAAACTAAAGGAATTCCCAAAGCTGGATATACTCACGGACAGGAGTGGGGAAAAATGTGCTAGAGCCCTGTTCCTCCTACCCGCGTGAAGAGGAGAGGGAAAAAAAATGGCTTTGTTTCTTAAGCAGACATTAGTCAGGACAGTTTGGGAATCAAAGTTCCCATTGTAATGAAAAACAATATAATCCCATTACTAAGCAAAGTGGCCAGGCTATTCGCCGGGTGGTAACCGGCTACCTGGGAAGGAGCTGCCTTTCAATGGAACTTCATTCACAATAAACATGAAAGATGTCGAAGGAAGAGACCAAGACAAAACTCGCCTCATTCCCACCCTCAACAATGGCCGCTGTGAAATATTTTTTTTTCCCCAGTTGATGTTTTTTATATCCTCTGCCGGCGTAAATCCGCACAGCCCCATTGTTTGTGGGAGCGGGCTGCCCTGCGCTGAGCTCTGCTCTCCCCGCGCATCCCGGTCCCTGCTCCTTCTCTCGGAGGAGCCCATTTATGGGGCGACCATGAAGGATGCGCTTCCAGCGGAGGATCCCCAGGGAACACAACCTGGGCTGAGGCCGGCAAATGGTTAGCAGGTCCTCCGGCAAGTGCCCACGCTGGTGGCTGGTGCGCCTGTTAGACACCATCGAGCTCCCCGGCTCTTCGTTTCCTCCGCAGAGCTGCCCAGCGGCTGCGGCGTTCGAGAGCACCCGCTGCGACTTTTTCATTTGTAAACATTTTCCCTTTAAAAGTGTTTTATTCTTTAAGCCAGCAGAAGGAAAAGTCGGAATTGGGGGGAGATGAGGAATTTCCGCCTCCCCAGGCACTGCTGGTGCCCGAGGCCACCCTCCCTTCCCCACCGTTTTTGGGGTAAATGCCCATTTTCACCCGCTCTGGACACAGTGCTGCCCACGCTTGCTGCCTGCGCAGGGCGAATTCACGCTGCCTTGCTCCCGGGAGCTCTGGCACGCACGCAGTGCCGGTGTCACCATCTCGCTGAGCGATGACGAACTCTCTTATTTTTTTTCCTTTTCCCCTCAAAGCGAGTTTTGGCTAAACACCACGCTGCCCGAGAGCCAAATATGGAAAACTCCCACCCGGGACACGCGTGACCCCACCATCCCACTCTTCTCATCCTGAACATAAAACCTGAGATTAGGATCTGAACAGCCACCAAGAGTTTAAACAAGCTATATTTAGCTCCGATATTTATAAACAGGAGGAGAGGGGGGTTTTGCAGAGCACACGGGTGCCCCTGCGGCACAAACCCTACCAAAAGCCAGAGCAATTCGCACCGGGGCTGTTTTGGTGAGACGGCGAGTGGGCAAAGATGGCAACGGCTGGACAGCAATGGATCCAGCTCCCTCCAGCCTCCCAGCCATGAAGCTGCTGGTTTCTCTTTGCAAGCAAAGCAAAGCTCCCCAAAATAGTTATTAGCAACAAAAACCTCGCCCCCTTGGAACTCACGGCCTGAGGGACATAAAGCACCTCCGACCAGAGGGGTACCTCCTCCCGGGATCTGTATCCCAGGATTTCTGTTGCTGCCGCGTTTAACCAAGGAAACGGCGAGGGAGGGAGGGAAGACGCTGCCTTCGACACCTTTTGCCGGCAGAAATCCCTGTGTCAACATGACGCCCTCGCCGAGGGAGCGGGGACAATGGTGGCGGCTCTGCCCTCCGGCCGCAGCCCGCATTCCTGCCCCCCTCCCCTGGAAACCCCCCTTTTGTGGGGAGCAGCAGGCCCTGTGAAAGGGCCGTCTGTCGCCCTGCCTTTTGACTTGGAGGTCTGTGTCTAACATTTTAATAGGGGCTGGGGGCCGGGGAGAGGCCCCCCCTCCTCCCGGGCCGCTCCCTGGCGGGGTCACTCTCCCAGCCCGCCCCGAAGCCGGCGTGCGGGGCTCCGGCCGCCGACGGGCAGCGGGTGCAAGGGCGGGAGCCGGCGGCGCTGCACATCCCGCTGTCGACAGCCGCATTCCTCCACCTGCCCCGAGCGGAGCTATTCGGTGGGTTAACCAGCCGGGAGTGCCTTTGGGAGGGTCCTTTACGGATCCCCCTGCGCAAGGATGCACCGGTGGGACGGGAGCGCTGGGGACATGCTCATCGACAGCAGATAATTTCCATCTTAACATAAATCGCTGCACATGCACAAACACTCAAACGCCCGGGCAGCGATGCCAGCGGGGAACGCGTGGCCCTTGGGATCCCCATCACTCCACCAACGCCGGCGCTCTCAGCAAGGGGACATGGGACAGAGCAGTTGACAAAGCGAAGAGCCCCAGTGCCAAAGGCTCCTTTCGCTGCTCCTCTCGGGGACAGTTCTGGTGGACACAGGTAGTGTCACATTGCACCAGGAGCCACAGAGGAGGATGAGGAGGAGTCGGCAGCAGGAGGCAAGGCTCTGGAGGTCCAAGCAAAGCCTGGCACCGCCGCTCTCAGCTACCCTGACTTTAGATCAAGCCCAAAGCAAGAGGCTCCCCAGCCCATCGGGGCTCCTCCCGGCACCCAGCCCTCCCAGCCCACCACCACAAGGCCGCTTGCCTGCAGGGTGCCCCTTCTATTAAATAAGGGCAACGTTATAGCATCATTAAAACTTAATAAATCCATTTCCCATATAAATACCATTAAATTCAGATTTTGGGGAAGGGAATTAGGGTGAAAACTTGTTAAAAGAAAATGACTTCTGCGCAAATAAATTTTTGCAACTTGACTGAGCGTGAAAGTTTTCCATTAAAATGCAACTCCGCTCCCTTTGCTGGAAATGTGCAAGAGCCTAATAACCAGGGCCTAAACATTAACTGTTTAACTGACTTTTCCAATATTAACTCCAGACTGCCGTGGGGGAAGGGGAGGACGTGACGGGTGAAAGCTTGAAGTAGACATTAATTACTGCTGTGCGAGGGAAGCACGCCCAGCGCGCTCACCGCTCACATGCTCCCGCCAGCCCTTTGCAGGCACGGACGTGGGACATCACCGGCCGCGAGCAGGGCACGAACCCCGCTGCGCGTGGGGCGGTGGGCAGGGTGTCGCTCCACCCTGGGGCAGGCGTCCCCACAGGACCCAGCCAGACGTCTCCCCCCTCAACCCCCCACACGGGCTTTAGTCGTGGTCCCGATCCTGCATCTTTCACACCGAGCACTGCATTTACCAACAGGCACCTCCATCGCCTAATTCGCCTCCATGAGCCGGGATGCACCCCGCAGGTCGTGCTGCTCCATCTTGCACCAAGACAGGTTTTGAGGTTCAGATAAGCAACAGCAAACAGCACAGGGAGGGAAACTGAGGCACCAAGCAGACCTCGCTTGATGTACGTGGAAACCCTGACACAGTTGCATACCACAGACCCCTGCCCGCGGGGCTCTCGCCAACACGGGGAGGTGAGAGGAGGTGACCTGACCCACCGGACATGCACTAGAGCTGTAGACGGAGATGCTGCAACGGGTCCTGGCGCTGCTGCACATCGAGGAAGGCAGAGCCCAGACAAGGGCGTGCAAGTCTGAACGGGCACTGTCACACTGACTCAGATGTCAAAGTAAAGACTGGAGTGTCCCCAGGTGGGCATCTCTAATTGTCCTGGGGCTCTCCAGGCAGGCAGATGGGAGCTGCCACGCTCTGGTGTCACTAAGACCTAGCGGGGTGCTGTGAAGACTTCCCAACATCACACGCAATAGGTGTGCAAACAGCGTTGTGCCGTTAAGTAGATGTGCAAAGAGAGTATTAACAACTGGAGCTTCCCAAGCCCTTCAGAGGCCCGGCTCTGCGCCCCTCATCAGACCCCGCTGACGCCAGCGGTGCCAAAGCCCTGACCCTCATGTGTCTGCTCCTGGATGCCTCCGAGCTCAGATACCCAAGAAGCAAAAATGCAACACCCCCCCCCAACACCAGAGCAGCATTTCTACTGCTCATTCCAGATCTGCGGCAGATGCGAGTAGCTGCAGTTTTACCCCAGTCCAAAGCACGAGCGCAGCCATGGGCCGGTGAGCGCCCAACACAATGCCCATGGCCAGCGGTCCTTGGGATGGTGGTAACATCAACCCGCTGCTGCCGATACCTGCCAAGGCCAACCCCAAGAGCAGAGCCCAGCACTGCAGGATGGAGCCCTTCTGTGGATGGATGGACTGGGGAAGCCGGGATGCCTCTTCCCGCAGCAAATCCAGGCTCACGAGGGCATCATGCAGCAGGGCAACTTCAGGGACCTGCAGGATTTTGGCACAGCCACTTCCAGGCGCTGGGGCTCGGCGCTGTGTGCCAAGGACATGCAACGAGATGAAAAGACCATTTGGAAAGTGTCTGGAATCACCCCAAACCTTCACCTTTCCGGCCTGATGGTCTCTCTAACCCTGGCCCCCAAAGTGAAGGGCTGCAGGAGGTCAGCCCAAGACCGGCCTAGGGAGCAGGAGCCAGCTGGACACAAAGCCACGGACCTGCAATGAAGCAGATGGACCCCGACCACCTTTTTGGCCCCTGGGATGGAGGCAGGACTCAGTTAAGACCCCACTGCAGCTCTGCTTTCCCAGGGGGGTTTAAGTTGTAGCCCAGAGGCTCTTCCACTCCGCAGCCCCAACACATGGTCCAAAACCTTCACCTGGAGTTTAGCAACATGTTAACCATGGAGAAACCTCCATCGAGATCCAGAGTTTACCAGCTCTCAGTAACTGCACCCCGAGGCTAATCCCTCGTTAAACACACCGATGCTCTATAAATTTCACATTCCACTCATGTACACACGCCGTTACCATTTGGGACACCTACCAACATGAGCAAAACGAGGGTCACCACACCTCCAAGCCTGGAAAGAGCAGGTTAATTTCCAAACAATGTTATTTTAAAACTTGCTAACTGCCTCCTGATTATGTTATCCAAGCCCTTAATTGGTGAATAGCTTGGTCTTGTAATGACTTCTACGTGTCTCCGTCATGTTACATACAATAAACTGTAACAGCCTTGGAGGTGAGACCAGGGCATGTAGTATCAGCTAGAACAAACAGACGACGTATCGTGGCTTCCAGCAGGTAGGACAGCAAGTCAGGTGGTTGAGATGGAAGAGATTTGGGTGGAATAAAACGCACCCCGTAGGACAAAGTGAATGACCTACAGAAGCTATACGTGGAGCAGAGCTTCGTGCACTGCATCACACATTTAAAACAGCTGCAAGTACCCGGTGGGGAATAGCCCCTCTGATCTCAGGTGATGATGGCTACTGCAAATACCTCATCCCTCTGCACCCTGGGGAGCCCCTGAGCAAATTCATCTCAGCAGGCATCACCCCACCTCTCCTGCTCATCTCTGTGCCACAGGTACTGCTGAGGGACCTACTGAGGTGTCTCCTCCTGAGCGTGACCCGTGCTGGCCCCTGCCCAAATGCAGTACAACCCTCGGGCCATCGCAAGTATCCAAGCCATGAGAAAAATCAAGCAAAAAACCTCAGCCCAACCAATAAAATCCCAAGGCAAATTAGCAGGAGTCAGTGGGACCACCTGAGACAACTGATAACCATCAAGACGCCTTGCAGACAGGAGAGATGTAAACAGAGATTCTTCTAGAAAAGAGCTAAAAAATCCTGCTGCTGTCCCAGTGAGCTCACCAGCTGGGCTTTTCAGCTAAGTTTCTCTTCCACTGGAATCCGCAACAGGTGATGCTTTTGTATTTTTAATCTACCCTCTTACCCATTTCCACCTTGTTCTTTCCGAGAATGAGATCAGACTCGAAAGAGCCATCAAGAGTTCTCAACATGGCTGAATCACCGCTCGTCTACTTCTTTAAGAGCTTCCTCTGGTTGATTGTTCAATACTCCACCCTCTTCCTCTCCAGCGCGGAGACTGCGTTTTTTCTTTGTTATTATTTCATGGAAATAACGTTGGGTTAAAGCACATGAGAAAAACCAAACCAGAAGGAAACTTCCGCCCTTTACAATGAGATAACAATGATTGAGCAGTTGAATAACTTGAAGGGCACCGAGAGCCACAGGGCTCAGATCACTCCTCTGTCTTCCTGGTTGTCTCCTGAAAGAGTTTTGAGCTAAAATAATCATCATTCCCACTACGGTCCCTCTCTGAACGTTTCATCCAAGGTTTCTGGCCCGCTGCCCATGGAAGCCGGTGGTGGCAATGGGCACCAGCTCAGGAGCCATCGCCCCGTCTGAACTACAACGCCGCGCTGATTCATAAACAGAGGAAGTACTTTAGCAAACCGACTTTTCCCCCTTTTCAGCGCGAGCCTAGTGATTAATTTAACTTATTCTTTTCCTTTGCCGTCTCTTTGGCTTCTCTGCGCAAGAGTATGACAACCCAGGCGCAGCTCCTCTGACTTTAATGGTGAAAGGCTGGCGGAGCGGGGCTTGAAACTCAGCCCTCTTTCATGCCATCTGCTTTTAACTAGCGGAGCAAGGGAGGTCCTGGGAATAAACGTCACATGGCACAGCAATCTAAAATCGGCCCCACTCATTTGCAGGGCTGCCAGTCAAAACTACGGTTATCCAACAGTCTAATTAGGAGCTATCACTAGAAGTCAAAACGACCTTTTGGAAAACCTTCTCATTTTGCCTGGGAAAATGCCTCAGTCAAAGGCGAGTGCCTTTTCTGGAAAGCCACAGCTCCCCAGCGCCGTGAAACCACACGTCAAACACCGCAGCAGCCACCGTCCGCTGGTCCGAGCCCTCCGCCAACTTTTAAAGCTCCAGATCCGGTGCAAGTGCCACACGTGGGACAGAAACACCTCGCACCTTCAGCTGGAGGCCGTGCAAGATACACGAAACTCTGCCTCTGCTCTTCCAGCACTGAAAGACTCGGCTACCCCTGCCAAGACGGAAAGCAGCTCCAAAGGCGGCTTAATTAGGCCGCTTCTGTCACGAGCCCTCCAGCCGATCAAATGCTCAGCCCGCTCCCGTCAATTAAAGCCCTGCGCGCCCCGGACTGCCTGGCAAAGGGACAAGCAAGATAAGGCACCTGGAGTTTTACAAACTATCGCTGTAAAATAATAAAGGCAGAGAAAGCTCCTCGTCTTGCACTGGCAATTCCCTTTCCGTAACAGGGCTGATAACTCGGGTTTGGTGTTATCAGAGTCGTCTTCATGTAACCCAACTAGCTCTCTCCCGCCACAAACGCCGGGACGCTTGTCCGCTGGAGTAGCGTCTCCCTCGTACACTATTTATTTCACTCCACTTTCTAATTGGATTTGTGGGGGCAGCACAATGGGGCTTTATGGCCAAACTTTGTTAAGTGCCAGGCCGAGCGGAGATGTGGCCAGCAGCCAAAATGGTGCATTTCACGCAGGCGCCAAAGGGTAGTGCCAAGCTTTTCTGCGTCTGGTATCTGTGTTCTTGGCTCTGCTTTGTTTAAGAAGCTTGGAAGCAAAACTCCTCGTAAAGAGATATTCAAACAAGTGAAAAACCAGGATTTTGCAAGCTGCTATCAGATACCTCGGAAAGTTGCACCCCCTCCGGTCTGGCAGTACCTCTAATATCTGCCCCCATCGCCCACGGAGCGTACCCTGCACGGGACAAGCATTTTAACACACTGAGAGCACACACCTCGGTTTCCTGCAAAAATAACTCGCACACACTCGCAAAGCCATCCCGGCATCTGCAGCCAAGAGAGAGGCGGTTATTCACAGCTAGCGACGAAGAAGTTCTTTAAAGTTAACTTTTTCTCTCAAAAAAACCCACCCCAAGCCTACTTTGGAGGCTTCTCCTCCAAATAGAGCTCGCACACATCAGATCTAATTAGATTCCATCACCATCTGCACATGAAATGTAAATCAGGAGTTGCAGAGACTTAAGAAAAAAAGGGAAGAATGACCACAAGGAAAAGGAGGGGTGTAAGGTTGGGGAGGGGGTGGAGGGTTGGGCATTCTGGGAAGCCATACATGATTAGTCACACAGCATTAATCTGCCTCCCTTAACAATAGCTGCCGAATTTCGACCGAATCCCAGCTGTCGCTCTTTGAATGAAAGAAAACAAGATTTAGAGCGTCAAGCGTTGGTAAGGGCTTCTGTGCAAAAAAAAGTGGCGTGCATTCATTAGTGGCTCACAAAGGGACCCAGCCTTTGTCCATTAAATTGCTCATGTGCCTGATTGATTTGCTGATTTATTTGCACCAAAGGGTTGGGGGGCTCAGCTTGGAGAAGGGGGCGGGAGGTGCCCGGCTACTGGGCAGAGTAACGGCACCCAGGCGGATTTGCAAAAAAGCAACACACATTGTCAAGGGAAACTGCCATTCAACAGGTTGGGATTGGAAATGCCTTCAGGTTCCTCCGTCGAGGACTTCCTATTTGGAAATTTGGGGTGGGTGGGAACGTCTCCCCGCCTGCTCTCAGCTCAGGCCACGTTCAACAGGCAGAGGGGAAATCTGGCCGGAAAACAGAGCCTTGCCCATTCACATTTCTTTTATGGAATAGTTTTAAAAAGGGAGCTGGAGTCTTATTCATTTCTCTTGGTTATTGTTCCCTGGGAGCCTGGAGTGAATCGGCCATCGCTGCGGTGGGTCGGTTGGTCCTTCAAAGAGTCCCAACGCTTTACACATCCGTTTCCCCACAATCGGCTTGGAGAAAGCTCCTGCCAGGGTGCCAGGTCCCGCCAGGAACGCCGGGCTGGACCGCAGCTTGGCACTGGCAGGGCTGTGGGAGGGGGTGGCCCTGCTCCCCCGCCTGCTCCCGGCGATGCCCCGCAGACCCACGGGCATCAGTGGGGCAGCTCCAGCAGCCAGAGCCACGCCATGAAACCTCTCTTGAACATTTATTGGAGATGTACTGGACACCGCACCACGAACTGCCAGCCAGGGTGCAAGGGACTGAAAGGCAACGCTTCGGGGCCGGGAGGGAGTAGCTGGAAGACGGACAGACAGCCTCCCTCCCCGCCCGAAGGTCCAACGAGCGCCGCGGGCTGGCCCTACCTCCTGCTCCATCAGCAGGGCAGTCTGCATAGGTTAACACCAGCAAAACATGGCCCTTTGCCCATGTTTTTCCACCCAGCTAGGAACAAAGCCCGATCCTGCCAAACTCGCGGCGACTCCTACACAAGCAGGTTATTCTTGCCACTCAAGGAAAGAAAACGCATCTTGCCCTATTAAATCCAGAGCCTTCAAAGCAAAGTCAACATGCATGTCAATACTTTGGTCGGGGGAGATGAAAATCCGCTGGCTCCTCCATACTTACTGGCACACCTCCGTCCCGTTGAGAAAAGTTTCACACTTGCCCCCGTTGAGGCAGGATTCGGCAAGCTGCGTGCACCGTAAACCTGCAAACAGAAGGAGAGCGTTAGCCACAGCGCAGGTCCCGGGTGGCAGCGGGGGGCTGCATCCCTAGCGTCACCCGGACCGGGGACAGGCTCGCCGAGACCCCCGGAGCGCCCTGCCCCTGCGCAGCCGGTGAGATGGGGGCTGCGGCACCGGGCGGCCCCCACCGCAGGGCGATGGAGGCGGGCAGGGACCGCGTGGCCCCAGTGTGGAGAGGCTCACCTAAAAATAAACTCGGGGTGGGCTTGAGGGTAGGCTCTGCCTTCTCCTCTGGTGGGAGGACTGACAGAGAGAAACCCCAGATCAGGCCCTTGAGTGACAAATGCCATTTGGGAAAAACCATCCGCCCGAGGGCCCATTAGTTACCATTAACTCAGTAACGAAATGAGTCGCCCGTCACAACTTGCTATGAGTAAAGGTTTCATTGTCTGGCCCTCAGAGCCAAATTCTGCACAGTTACCACAGCAACTCGCTGAAAGTACCAGAATCACTTCTGATTTCCACCCCGGTTCGCTCTTCCCCTTCTCTGTCCCGCTCGCACTTCACGGTAACTGGTTCTGCGACACGCGTGTGCAGCCAGGGCAGTTTCACATTGAGCGACTACAGCTTCGCACCGCCACCGCCAGAACCAAACTTCTCCCCCCGACGGCTGCCGAGCCCCACGCACCCCGGGGACACCCCGCTGCGCTCGGGGCTCTGTCCCCAGCTCCGCGTGTCCCGCGGGGGATGGAGCGGGGTGCTGGGGACCGCTCGGGCCGGGCACAACTTTCTGCAAACTTTGCGTGCGAGGGAGCGGGCGCCAGGCAGCCCCGCTGCCTCCCCTTCCCAAAATCCTCCCACGACACTCCTGCTCCGGAGGAGCTGCTCGCTCGGCCCCGGGGCCGGGGGGGAGGGGGGAGGGGGGGGGCATCGCAGGGCCCCGGGGGCATCGCCGGGCCCCAGCCCCCCGGGGCGGGCTGCTCCCCGCTCCGCCCCGCGCCTCCGGCCACTTTTAGGGCTCTTTTCCCCTGCTCCGACCGGCCGCCCACCGACGGTCGCCCAGCGCTTTGCGGCGCAGCACCCGGACCCGCCCCGGGGCCGGCGACGGGGGGCGGGGGGGGGGAGCCGGGGGGGACCCGGCTGACTTTCAAGAAACAGGAAACCGAGAAAAATTTGCAAAACGGTCAAAAGCTCTCGCGGAACAACAGGCAGGAACGCGGCCGCCCTGCGCGCCCCTCCGCCGGGCCGAGCCCGTCCCGGGCTCCGGCTCCCCCGGCTCCCCGCCGCGCCCTGCTCCGGCCGCCCGCGGTACCGAGCTCCGGTCCCCCCGACGGCAGCGAGCGCAGTTCCCCGCGGCACCCCCCGGTACCGAGCTCCGGTTCCCGGCGGCCCCGAGCGCCGTTCCCCCGCCACCTCCTCCGGGGCGCCGAGCCCCGGCCCCCTCCCCCCCCCGCCCCCCGCGGCTCCGGCCTCCCCGGCCCCCCCGCGGTGCCGAGCCCCGCTCCCCTCACGGTTCCGGCCCCGGTTCCCCCGGCGGCGCCGAGCTCCGGTCCCCCCGCAGGACCTGAGCCCAGTTCCCAGGCATCCCGCGGCACCGAGTCCCGGTTCCCACGGGGACCCCGCGTCCCGGACCCCCCCGGCGGCGCCGCGCTCCGGTGCCCGCGGTGCCCCGCGGTGCCCAGCCAGGACCGGGCCACACGCCGCGCCCGGCCCCGCTCTCGGCAAACTTCCTGCCGGGCGCTGGGGCGGCCGGTCCGGGGCCCGTCGCGGCGGCCCTCACCTCGCGTCAGGGCGGGCAGCAAGAGCACCAGGAGGCCGGGCGCCAGGAGCCGCTCCATCCCGCTCTGCTCCCGCCGCTCACAGCCGCATAGATCCGCGGGGCCTCGGCCGAGCCGAGCCGGTGCCGGTACGCGCTGCCCCGCCGGGAGCCCCAGACACACCGCGCCCCAGCGCCGAGCGCAGCGACTCCGAGCGCCGGCGCCTCCCGCGGCTGCTCAGCCCCGGCGGGCCGGGCCGGGCCGGGCGGGAGGGCGGGGGGGGCGGGACGGCGCGGGGCGGGACGCCGCGGCACGGCACTGCACGGCACGGCACGGGATGGGACGGGACGCTCCTCCCTACCCAGCCCGGGGGGCCGCCGCTGGGAACCCCCTTCCCGCCACGGAGGGTCCCTGCGTGGGACGGGAGTGGGCCTGCAGGGTCCGTGCAGCCCCCACGGGCAGCCCCAGTGCAGCCCCCCCATGCAGCCCCCGGACACCCCCTCTGCAGCCCGCCCAGGCAGCCCCCGCACAGCCCCAGTGAAGCTTCCCCATGCAGCCCCCGGACGCCCCCAGTGCAGCCCCCCCCCATGCAGTCCTCGCACACCCCCAGCGCTGCCCCCCATTCCCATCCCCAGTGCAGCCCCAGCACAGCCTCCACATGCAGGCCCTGCACAGCCCCAGTGCAGCCCCAGACACCTCCATGCAGCCCCCCCCTAAGCAGCCCCCACATAGCCCCAGTGCAGCCCCTGGGCATCCCTAGTGCAGCCCCAGATACCTCCAGTTCAGCCCCCCACCCCAGCCTTGGTGCAGCCCCCCCATGCACACCCTGCATAATCCCAGCGCAGTTCCCCCCATAGTGCCAGTACAGCCCCTTCCCAGCCCTGGTGCAGCCCCCTTAACCAACCCCCGTGCAGGCCCTGCGCAGCCCCCCCAGTGCAGCCCCCCCAGCCCCTGCACAGCCCCAGGGACACAGCCCCTGCAGGCTGCAGCACCTGCTCAGGGATCGCAGGAGCACCCAGGCCCCCAGCGTGTCCGGGCAGGGGCCCTGGGCACCCAGACCACGGGGACACACGGGGATGGGGCGGTTGTAAATGCCCAGTTGCACTGGGGGACCAGGGCTTGGGCTGAGCGTCCCCCGGGGGTCACAGGAGAGCTGGGCACAGGGTGCACTCGGGGGAACGGGGTGGGATTCACCCTCAGACCTGCACCACGATGCAGGTGCGCGCAGGTACGCAGAGCCATTTCCTACCCGCCTTCACCACCCGCGCAGGCAGCTACCCGTGGAGCTGGGGTCGGATGTTATTTGTTTTGTGCTGTGAACTAATGAACTCGCAGGCAGAGCCCTGGCCAGCCCGATGCGCCGCATCAACAAATAAACAAATAAATTAGGAGAAGCAGGGAAGCCAAACCCAGGAGGCAGCCCAACAACCCCCAGACATGCGCAGGCTTCCTGCGTGCGCAGCGCTGCCTGTGCGTCCCCGCGCCCTCATCCCCGTGTCCCCAGAGCGCCGCTCCGGCCCCCAGCTGTCACCGTGCCGAGGTCGAGCCCGGCACACCGAGCTGCCCCAGAGCCTGTGGGATGCGAGCGTGGAGATGTCCCACCCGAAACCCAGCCAGGCCCTGAGCCCGGGGACCGGCTTAAGCAGTTAAAACTCGTGTTTGCCGGTGTCACCCGAGGGCTGTGCCTGCAGGGGTGCTCAGCGGCTGCACCCACAGAGCACCGCCGCCGGAAACAGCCCGTGTGAGGGTGCTGAGTGATGCTTCCTCAGGGGGTTGTGGGGGCCAGCCCTGCTCAGCGAGGCTCACCACGACACCGATCACCTGCGTCAGGCCACGGCAGCCTGGTGTCTGCCACCGCAGCGCTGTGCCGTGGCGCCTGCAAAGGGGGGGGCAAAAGCTCGGAGCACAGAGAATTTGGGGTACCAACTGCCCCATGGATGGGGGCACCTAAATCCCATCGGGCACCTGGGTCTCCCCCGGATCCCCTCCGAGCTGTGGCTGTTGGAGGCCATCGGATGGCTCTTTCACAGCTCTCAAATGTGGGGATGTGCAGGGCCAGCTGCCAGCCTTCGGCTGAAAGCTTGGGAAAGAGGAAGAGGAGCAAGGGTCAGCAATGGGTTAATAGGAAGGAGGTGACACCATCGTCATCTGTGTCTCTCATCACAGGGCACCTCTCCACCAGCCCCAGGGCTCATCCCATCCCATGCCAGGCCTGGTGTTATCCCACTGCTTCCTGTTGTAAATTATTTCCAGAGCAAGTGTGAAACAATTAAACAAACCGAAGGGCAGAGTCTGCTCGTCAGATCAAAGGAGCGAGCCCTGCAGCGGTACCTCGCTCCCGCGCTCTCCCCTCCTTCCCTGATCCTCCTGCATTCATCTTAAAACGGTGCCCTGATCCGGGGCGGGGGGTCGGGGCTCTGAGCGGAGCACGGTGCCACCCCGGGGTTCGGGTGCTGCTGGGAGCTCAAGCCCCCACTGACACCTTAAAGCATCCCGGGGAGATGCCGCTTGGCTCACTCCGTCGCGGCGGAGCAGGGGCAAGGCTGGGACATTGGTGCGTCTCCGGAGCAAGTAAGAGACGCCAAAGGACACGAGGCTGTAATTCCTCTTCACTGTCATTTTCTACCCTTGGGAGGGAAGCGGGTGCCCCCCCGTGTTTCATCCTCCCTACAGACATGAGTAGGATGGCAGCGGCTGGGCAGCGGGATGCAGCCTCTATGTCTGCCCTGACTGAGTGACGTCCCTGTGCCACCACGACCGTGCCACCATCTTCAGCCCCAGCCGGAGGCAAGGCAGCTGCGAGGGCAGCCTCTCCATCCACTCCCTTTCTCCCTCCCCGCTGGAGCCCAGCGCGCAGGGAGCATCTCGGCTCTACCTGCCTGGAAATACCGGCCGTAGCTTTGCCCGGGCTTGTTCTCCACGTGCAGAAAGCACCGTGCGTTCAGCATAACTACGCTTGGGACCTTGCTCCCCGAAACTTGTAGGAGCTCCCCCAGCCCCGCCGGACCATCGTGGCCACGCTCATGTACATGGGCCCATCAAGGTCCCCGCCGTGCCCACGCCGTCTGGGGACAGAGGGGTGGTGACGCCGGCTGCCACGCAGCGTGGCGGGATGCGGTGGCAGGAGCGAGTGGTGGAGACACCCAGCCCTGCCTGCTGCCCCGGCGCTGCTGCGGCGGGCGCTGCCGGGTAACCGGGGGTCCCTGGCACCGGCTGCTCTCGAGGTGCTGGAGCCTGGGGCTGAAAGAGCACGTGGGAAGCCGTGTGCGAGCCCTGGCCCCGGCTTTCCTCTGCGGAGGGGAGGGTCTGCGTGCGGCGGCCGGGGGCAAGGCCGCGGATAAACACAAACACACCCGTGCGTGCAGCCGCGCGGCCGTGCCGCCTCGCCCCCCGAACGCGAAAGGTCAAATACATCTCTTTATTGCCATCACCCGGGGGCTGCCGTGACCCCACGGCAGTGGGGCGGCTCTGCGCTGGGAAAGGCTTTGCCGTGGGGGAGGTAAAAGGCTCCTCTGTGGTTTCCCACGGGCAGGATGGGGTCACGAGCATCTCGGTGTGAGGATGACTCCTCCAGCCAGGCGGTGCCGTGAGATGCCCCACGTTAATCTGGTGCCGTCCTTCCCCTGGTACAGGGGGGATCTGGTGCAGGATCCTCGCAGGGAACGTCCTCGAGTTTCCTTCTCCCAAACGCCTCCTCCAGAGACTCCTACCAGGAGAAGAAAAAAAGGGAGGAAGGCAAAAGTCAGCGTTCAGCATAAATCTTTTTGCAATAAGAGGTGAATATGACATAAATCCAAAGAAACTTTTTATTTTGAGTGGTCTTCAGGGGTTAAAAATAATGGGATTTTAGGTACTTTTAAAAATAGCGTTCATAAAAGGCTTTAATAGAAACCTTGGCAACTGTCCATATGATTAGTGATTTAAAAACATAAAACCTCCACACATGTTTAAAAGTTTTAATAAGTTAAAATTAAATGAGTGAAACTCTGGGAATATTTTTTTGTTACTGCAAGCTAAGAAAATTATGTCCGTTAAGCAAAACTTAATACAAATATAAACAGGTAATGCACATCTGTAAATTATTTTCATGTCTCCAGGGGCTGGAAAAAAACCCTAAGTGAGACCAGCATTCTTATATATATTTTGCCTTGACAGCTCAGGAAAAAATTTGCCAAAAACCAGAGTTAGAGCACTGGGCTGGCGTGGGAAAGTTGGTTTAGTGAGAAATTTGCCCTAGGCTATTTAAATAAAAACAGGCGTTTTTTTAATGGCAAATGCCTGTTAAATACAACCAACGCGGCTTCCAATCGCCTGAGTAACTAGTGTGCCTATTCCTTCTTGACACTTTCATCTCTTTATCATCACAATCAATATTTTGCTCTTATACATTCAGTGCAATAAAAATAGGACCGATAAGGCAGACATCAAACTGGATCTCTCCTGCTTTCCCCGCCGTGCCTGGTTTGGCATTCCTCCGCCGGCTGGTTTTTGGAGCGACACGCAGGGTTAGCCCTCCTCACGCTGGCACCCGCACCCGCACCCTCGCTCACGCTCTCAAAAAAAGCAATTTTTAGTAATTAAGCGTGAATCAAAGTGGGTAGAGCATCCTGGAAAGTCTGAGCAGATAAAAATACAGCCGGTCATGGAGTCTGCGATGTAAAACTATCCCAGGCAAAGCTGCCCCATAATGGGATTAAGCTGCGATTCCCCAGGGCACTGGAGAAATGAGGCTGGATTTGCAAGAATGGTCTAAATCCTGATTTTTCCTTTTTTTTTCTTAAATAGCTGAGTGGAGGATTGTGAATGGACGGCCGTAGCGTAAATCACACCGATCGCACCGTCCCTCCGGCACGGCAGCGATGGCAGCGCCTCCGGCAGCACGTGCCCGTGGAGGATGCCTTTCCTCCTGGCAGCGCGGTGGGGATCGGTCCCACCAGGGTGGCCGGGGTCGGGATGGGACAGAGGACAGCCAGCCCTCGCTGCCGCGGGCGGAGGTCAGTGCCACGCGTGTCCCTGCCCCGGCACGGCTGCTGCGCCCGGGCTTGGCACCCGCAGGGTTTTCCTCCTCGCGGGCTGCTGAAACTGGTTTTAGTTGCAAGGTTGCTTCTGGCCATCATTTCTCGGTGTGTAAACTCAGCTTAGTAACTCTCACCCACGGGATTAGCGACAGGCAGGGAGATGTCCCGGAGGAGCACATTTCCTCGCACTGTTTGTACCTGGGTGAAAGGTGCTGCTGCTCTATTGCTCTATAAAATCTGTGTTACGTTTAAAATAAAACGCCTTTATGGGCTGCGAAGGGAGAGCAGGTGCTGGGCAGGCGTCTCTCAGCCCGGCCCCGGCCTCGCTGGCCCCTGCGCTGCTCTTATCCACCTCCATAAAACAACCGAAACATTCGCTGTTGTGTAAACAGAGGCTGATGGGGTTTACGGAGCTGCGGGTGACGATGTGCCCGTCCCCAAGCCCGTCCCATCCCCGCGCTGCTCCCTTGCGTGTGCCAGGACGTGGGTGCACTCACCCACGTGGGCTGGCTCAGGATGCAGGTCCCCCTGGTCCCTCGGTGCGTGTCCTTGTCCCCTCCGTGTTTGGTCTTGCCCTTGCCTGCACCCGGGTGCTGCAAACCCTGCATGTCCCCGTGCCCCCCCTCCCTCACCAGGGCAATTACTCGGGGAGCATTGCGGGCACCCAACTTGGGACGGGGGGGGCTCTGCCCAGGGGAGGTGGGCAGTGGCCCCAGCCCAGCCTGGTCCCCACCCCTGGGGCCACGTGGGACATGTTTGCACCCTGTGTTTCATGTGCATCTTCTTTCAACAATATCCGTTTCTTTGCTTTTTCTTCCATTCCTCTTTTCCTGCTGAGGCAAACGGGACTTTTCATCGTCTCAGCAAAGAAATTGCTCACCGGAGTGTGTGGAGGGGCCAGGATCAGACCTCTTCTGATATTTACATTAAATAACTGAAAACCATCGCTCGCAGCAGTGAAAACCCAAGCGTGATTCTCTGTGCACAAGCCTGGGCATGAACCCGATACTGGATTTCTGGACCGCCGCGCAATGCCAAGCACATCTGAGTTACGCTGGCATCCCCGCAGTTTTACCCAGCTCCGCGCTGCTGGGATTTGCCTCTCCCAGGGCAAGCACTCAAGAAAGACGTCATGCCGCACGGACACTCGCTCCGTGCAGGTTTTCGGGCAGGTTTTTTGGGAGACGTCGCTCCCGGAGACCTGGGCATGCCCCTTCTCGCTGCGCTGGCCTGGGGGGCTGGGTTGCAGGGTCCTGGGATGCCACCGATGCTGGCAGGTAGTTTCAGGGGCAGTTCAGTGCCAGCTCTGTTCTCACAGCAATGGGATTCGGGACTTGGGAGCTCCTGCACCAGGCTGAAGCCAGCTGAAATTCTTAAGCGATTACAAAAAGAAGGTGAAAATGCTTTCCGCGCCCCAGCCCTTGCTGCTTGCTCCATTTGTGGGCGCTCCCACCCTCCGCCCCCTCTTTCCTTCCGCATGGAAACGGGAAGATTTGGAGATGTTTCATTTCGCAGAGCGGCTGCAAAGCAGCTCTTTCCCCCCCGAAATGCACGCGGAGTGGACCGCGCGTCTTCTGTGCCAATGCAGGGTGTGTGGGGCTATGGGTACCCGGGATGGCAGCCCTGCTGCCGGGGTGGTGTGGGGGTCCCGCGTCCCCCCCGCCATAGCCGGGCGCATGTGTGAGGGCTGCTGTCGGGGAGCGCTTCCCACCCAGCTCTGACCTTGGTGCCTCCCAGCAAAAACACCTCCTGGAGAGGGGCCAAGCATAATAGCCAGTTCCTTCTACTCCCTTCCTTCCCAGGCAGCCACATTATCACAGGGCTCGGCCGCGAATCAAAGCCAGGCACACGAAGATGGGAACCAGGAGAAATCGGCCAAAAGATACCTTTTCCGCTCGGAGAGGAGAGGCTGCGGGTACCGGCTGCTTCCCCAGAGCTGCCTGCTTTATCGCGGGGTGCCCCATCGCAGGGGCCTCCATGCCTGGGAGGGAGGGAGGGAGAGAGGACCCCCCTGAACCACGCTTGGGTGCACCCAGGAGCCCCAGGAAAACCCTCGTCATGCCCAGCGTATCCCTCGTGCCGGGGCACCGAGGGTCCCCTGCCCTGCGTCGTGGTGGCTCCCACGGGCTGGCTGCGCTCGGGGGCTTTCGTGGTGCTGCAGCTGGTGCCAAAGGGTTTGGAGAAGCCCCAGAGCCCATTCCCCAACCTCTGCCCACTGGCAGCTGTAGGTGAGTGATTTATTTCCTGGAAAATCATTGCGGATTTTCTTTAGAATTAGGCTGAAAAATAAATTAACAAAAAAAACCCCTGTGAAGCCAAGACCTTTTGTCCCTCTGTGGGGTCCCCTCCGCGGGGAGGGATCGCTCCTGCTCGGCGAGGGCTGCTGCCCGCTGCCTCCCTCGGCGGGATGGGGGCTCTCCCTCAGGCTGTGCCCCTCGGGCTCCTGGCTGGCCCACGGGGCTTCCCCCCGTCCCCACATACAGGCACGGTCCCGCTGCTCCCATGCCGCGGTGCAGGCACAGGGCTGGTGGCACGGGCCGGGCTGTGTGCCGCACCCCCCACCGCTGGCACCCCTCCCTGCGGCACGGGCCGGCACGGGTGGCGGGCTGGGAACTGGCCGGCAAAGAGATGCCGGCCAGGTGTGAGCCCTCTCCTGCCGCCCCGAGATGCCGACTTCAAAGCCTGGTGACCTTTCAAATGCAGCGGCTCTTGCGCGGGGCGGTGAGACTCACAGCCGGGGAGGAAGCGGGGAGTGTGGGGGGGATCCATGCATCCCTGGACCCATTGGAGGGATGGGGCTGACACCCCTGCTACGGCACGTGGGGATGGGGTGATGCTGCCTGGTGGGACCCCCGTGCCACCGCCGGCTGCCCACTCCTGGCAGAAGCCTGTGCCCTGCCGGAGCGGCGTCTGCCTGGGCATGGCCGGGCAGGGCTCTTGCTGCCGCCTGGACTTTGGAGCTGTGCGGCAGCCCAGGCGCTGCTAAAAGTAGTGGCACGCTCACTCCCTCCTGCTCCAGCACCACGCCGAGCCGTGCCCCTGCGGCACGCGGGCTTTGCCGGGGCCCTGGCACAGGGAGCTGCTGCGTTCAGAGCCACAGTCCCCGCTGCGCTGTGTGGGGAGCTGCGAGACGATGCTCCCACGAATGTCCAGCAGCAAAAGCACATCAAAGCGCGTCCTGATGGCAGCGAGTAAACAGGAAGGGAGAGAAAGACAAACACGGCTCCTTGCAACTGTTGAGGGAGAAAAACAACTCGCTCTCCAGGCGGGAGAAGGTTTGCTGCCCTCTCAGCTGCAGCCCCCTGGAGCAATGTGGCAAATGAGCCAAATGAGCCAAATGAGCCAAAAGGGCTCAGGACCGCCTGCCCCAAATGCTGCCGGGTGCGTGGCTGCGGGGGGCTGAGCCTTGTCGTTGGGGGCTGCAGGCGTCGGGGGTGCCCGTGCGTCTCCTGCTGCCCGCGCATACCGGGGCATCGTGGCCGGACCTCGGCAGAGCAAAGTGGTTTTAGGAAAACCGATGGAGATGGGGCTGAGCGGGACGGTGGCTGCGCTTGGTTTCGCAGCCACAGCGCAGGGCGTTGCAGGCTGCTTCCTCGCCCACTGCCGCCGTGCCTTGCAGCGAGGCCGGTTCCCAGGGCCGCCCGACGGGGCTGCGCTAGGGTCCGGTAATAGGATTAGGGGCCTCCTTGCCTCGTCATCCCATCCTAATCCCGCCGGGAGGGGAAAAGTCAGGCTGGGACAAAAGGCATTAGCTGTCTGTGCCTGGTCGTGGCCCACTGACCTCTGCGCAGGCAGTGGGGACGGGGCACCAGCCGCAGACCCCTCGCTGCTGCCACGCGGGTGGTCACAGCCACCGGCCGGGTCCCTGCGCTGTGGGGGCTGCCCGCCGGGCCGGCGGCACGTGCTGCCATGTCGGGGTCCTGAGCACGCGGGGCATTGGGCAGGGGAGCGCTGTGTGGCACTGGCACGGCTCCGCTGGGCGTCAGCGGGACGAGCTGATTCACCGCCTCGGAGCAGCTGCTGTCCAGCAAAGTTCCTGTTTTTCAGTGAAATCCCCAACTCCGTGACTGGAAAAAACAAACGGGAGCGGAGCAGGTGCCTGGCCCTGTGCAGGGCTCAGCCCTGGCTGTCTGTTGAAAACACAAACTCCAGAGCTGGACCAGTCCATACGCACAAACCAAAGAAAGCAAACTCAAAAAACTCTCCCCTCCACCAAAAAAACCCCAAACTCAAGGATTTGGGAGGGAGTCAAAGCCTCCTGCTTTAGAGCACAAGCCAAACTGAAAAGCTGGGAAAATCAAAATGAAACTTTCCCTGGGGAGGGATTAGCCCCCACGTGCCCGCTGCCCTCCACCGGCTTCGCTGCTGCCTGCCGCACCAGCCCACGGCAGCTCCTGTGCCCACCCGGGGTCCCCGGGGCAGCCCAGCAGGTCCCTGTCCCTGCAGAGTCCTGTGCCAAACCCACCTCTGCACCCACGGGAGCTGACCCAAAGGGTCAGACCTGGGCTGTCCCTGCTGCTGGGCTTTAAGTGTTCAGGGGTTGTTAAGGCATCTCTTTGCACGGGCACAGTGGTGCGGGAGCGAAGTGTGGTGCCCCGGGGAAGGGGAGCACATCCCCACCCCGCAGCGCTCCCAGGGTCGGCCGGCAGCAGCCCTGGGGAGAGCCCGGGATGCCCCCTGCAAAGTGCCTTGAGGAAACACGAAGGTGAAGGGGCCAGCCGGGCTGTTCCCGCACCCCAAACCGCAGCCACCCCAGGGTGACACCCGGCACAGCACCGCCGGGGCATCGGGGCAGGCGCGGGGGGAGCAGCCCTGCGCGAGAGCGGGTTGGCTTTAGCTTGTGCGGCTTCGGTTTGCTGAGCGGGATGTTTTCAAACCTGCACTTAAGGGAGGAGGTTTGCCAACGGAAATATGTAACTGACTGTAAATAATAGCTTTTATCTGCAGCGGTACCCGTGAAATGAATAAGCTCCCCGGCAGCGGCGGGGCAGAGCCAGCAGATCTGCGCAGGTGACAGTGGCGGGTGTTGGGTTACGGGCTCCCCATCACCGCCAGAGCCCCCCGATGACTTGTGACAGGTTCATAAGCTGAGAAATGTGATGCTTTGCAAGGTTCAGTAAATATTAGGACTACTCCTCCCTCTTTCTGGTGCAGGTTTAATTGCTAGGGTAATTCATGAGAGCACGAGGGAAAAAAACATCTGGGAAAATAGGACCTGTTAAATAGAATCCATTAATAACGAAATAATTGTTCCTCTGCATGTGATTCAGACAGCTGCCTAATTGTTAATTACCTCGATATGAGAATAACAGGTAATTATGAGGCTGCATCACGAGGAGCTGACTTTTTTTTCTTCCTGCTTCTTTTCTTCTGGTGAATGTCGGAGATGGAGCGTGCCCTGGCAGGTCACGCCGGGACTCGGAGGAGAGGCGCTCCCCAGGCAGGGTTCCTCCTGCGGGGTGAGGTGGGAGCTCCGGGTCCCAGCCACGTCCCGAAGCTGTTGCTGCTCTTGGACATAGATCCCAAACCACACAGCTGTCCTCAGCAGCGGAGCTGGGGACCGGCCGCCTTCCTTGTCCGCGGGACCCTGCCCACGCAGAGCGCAGACCCAGCTCTGCTCAGAGCAAACAAGAAGAGAAAGTTATTGGTGACCTTGGCTGTCAAATTCCCCAAGATTACTTTATTCAAGAGACATTCTTGAAATATTTTATTCCCGTTTGTCTGTTGCAAAATGTGCTTTCTCTACGAGCACACACACACACAAACATGCACACTCAAACCCACAGGCACACGCGTGCAGCACGCACACATGTAGGCACCAAGCAAGTATCTGGCAGAGACAGGACTCCGCCTTAAGTTTTTTTGGACCAAGAAATGTTGCTGGGTTCCATTTTCTAGAGGTGAGAGGATGCAGAGACAGGCATTGCTGAAGGTCGTGATAGTATCCGTGCAATTAGTGACGCTGCTGCTGGTCATTTGCCATCGCTGGTTCCGTGCAATTATTGCCTTTGGCTTCTTCCAAAGAAGAGATGCCAGCCAAGAGATAGCCGGGCAGCGGGGAAAGCGGGACAGATGAGCGTGGATGGAGAGAGCTGTCTGAGACCTGATCAGAGGAGGAGGCAGCCCCAAGCGTGGGCCTGTTCTCGCTCTCCCCTCTCGGGGCCAAGTGCCTTTAATCCCCTCCGTGCAGTTTGCATTTCGGCTCACCCGTGTGCTTCACACGACCGCGTGGCAACGCAGCCCGTCTGCCTGCCAGAGCCGAACGCGGGGTAAGAAGACAGATCTGGAGCTGAAGCTGCTCAGGAGTTGTCTTCAGTGCAGCCAGTGAGGAAGAGGAGCGTGGCAGCAGCCCTTGCTGCCCCCCATGCTGGCTGTGCGCACTTCACGGGCCTGATCTAGCGCCCATAGAGCCGATGCTGTTTCCCATGTGCAAGGGGAACAGGTCATCAGTCAGCAGAGATCTCTGCGGGATGCAGAACTGGTATCAGTCCTGGAGAAGGCGACACATCTTTTCCTTCAGCCGCTCGGCCAGCCGGCACCGGGGAAGGAGCACAAGCCACTGCGGGGTCTCGAGGCTCTGGGGTTACCCAGGCGCAGGCTCCTATCCCAGCCATTTCCATCGCTCTGAGACGAGACGCTTGCAGGAGCCTGGCATCGAGACCACGCACCCTCTTTCAGAGCCCCAGCCGAGGGACAGCAGCTCTCTGGAAACTGCTCTTTGCCCTGCAAGAGCGAAGGCGATGGGGCAGCACCGGCCCCGCGCCCGTTCTTGTGTTTGCTGGCAGCGGTGGCACGCAAGCGAAGCGCTCGGAGCCGGCACAGGGCAGGACGTGCCCAGCCCGGCAGCCCTGGCCCTGGGCACGTCCCGCTGCCAGCAACGTGCTGGGGAGGGAGGGATGCTCTCCTTCTCATCCCGGCTTCCTGCAGGCAAAAATAGCTACAGGCCCCGGGTTCCTGCGTATCTCGTGTATTTATAGTGTGAACGGCTCCATAACACTCTGCCCTTCTGGCTCTCACCTGCGTTTCGGGGAGGAAATACCGTCTCCCTCCCGTGTGTTCGTGTGCGTCTTTCACACCAGAGAGGCCTCAGCACTTCCCACAGGCACTAAATAAATGAGGTCCCAGCGGTGGGACCTACGTGACCGCGTCCCTCTGCGCTGGCCGCCGGGCAGAGGGACGGCGCTGGTCCCGGGTGGGATGCCCCGTGGGCGCAGCGGGTGTGGGAGGAGCGTGGGGTGCCCGGCGCTGCCCTCCAACACCTGCATTTGCACAGCAAGGGCAAAGTCTGTGGAATGGCACGATCCTTTCGAGAAATAAAAAAGAAGCAGCCTGCAAGCCAGCTCCCGGCTCAGCGCTGCCCACGCGAGCCGGGGCCGCAGCCGCCAGCCGTGCCGCAGGACGATGCCTGTCGGCTCTGCTCGGCTGCCCGGGCGCCCGGCGGCGCTGGCGAGGGCAGGGCTGGCACAAATCACCACCCACAGCAGTGGCAGGAGCTTGTTTTTCTAAGCAAATCACCAAAGAGGCTAAATATACATTTTCCATTCAGTTCCCCAAAGCAGCGATAGCCCGGAGCCTAAAAATAAATCCCTTTTGATTGTGCCTGGGCCAGAATTAGACTGCCTCTGGACCAATCCCCGTTCAACTTCATCCCAGCCTGAGCCCGCTCGCTCCCTCTGGGCTCTCGGTGGCGTGGGACAGGGTGGCCCCGTGTCCCTCCCACCCTCCCCGGCTCCAGCCCCAGAGGTGCCACGGCGGCGTGTGCCGAGGAGCGGCGGTGAGCAGAACGGTGCCTGCAGCCAGCGCCTCTTGCAAGATTTATCTGCTGGAAAAGCTCGTGTTTTGCAAGGCTTTCCCCAGCCCAGGTTGTGCCAGGTGTTGGTCCAAAACCCAGCGTGTCCCCCGGCTGCTGCCTCGGCCCCGGCCGCCCAGCAGCTCCCAGCCCCGCTTTCGGCCCCTGAGGTCCAGCCCCAGGGGTTTTGCCCATGCCCAAGTGTGCAAGCGGGGTCCGAACACTGCTCCTCCATCCGATGGGTGCCCACCTCAGGGGGCTTTGGGGACGCAGGGGGCCAGGCTGAACTGTGGGTGCCCAGGGGCGGTGAGCCCTGTGACCACGCCAGCCAGACCCAGCTCGTCCTTCCCTCTGCTGTGTAAGTCGTAACCACTGTTACATCTCAGTGAAAGAACACATTTGAGAGAAAGGAGGGAAAAAAAATACCCTAGACCCTGTAAAACTGAAATTGTAGTTCTCCCGGGATGCAGCGTCTGAAATATTCCCACAACCTTTGCATAATGCATTGCTCATGTCAGACCTCGGGAGACAGAAATTAATAGCTAACAGCAAGCAGGCATGGCACACACGTGGGCTTTCCTCCGCTCCACGCTCCCAGGGGCTCCGTGCTCTGGGGATACTTTTCCTTTACATTCAGCTCAAATAATTCTCATTTAAAGACACAAGAAGAAAAAGACCATAGAGGAGTCAAAGAGTATTTGTGCCAAACAGGAAATATTCAATAAATGTTTATCCTCTAACACAATGGTGGGGTTTTGAAAGTTTTCTATGGATGCGATTTAAGGTTGAGGGGGCGGAGGGGCTTTTCCTCCCCCTCCAGCCTCTGGATGAGCGAGGGCTGAGTTCGGGCTCTGCCCGTGGCACCGAACTCCATGTCCAGGCAGCTGCTCCCCGCTGATGGAGGCGCGATCCGGACCACGCCGTCCCCCCGACTGCACCCACGCAGGGATGGGGCAGGAGTTCACCGTCAGCCAGGACACTGCCCTGGGTGGGGTGCTCCGTGCCTCAGTTTCCCCGCTGAGCCCCCCCTCTTCCCGGGAGCACCCCGCAGAAACGGGGCCGTGCTAACCAGCCCTCTTGCAAATCTGCTCCTTCCCTCCGCTTTCCTGGTCCCGGCGACTTTTTCCCAAACCTTCCTCCCCTCCCCCCAAAAAATGTGAAAAAATAGCTCCATCTGGATGCTGTTTCCACCCAGGCACAGGCCCCGGGGCCGGGAGCCAAGAGAGCAGCGCCTGTGAACAGCAGACGTGGGAGCCGGAGAGGATGTGACGGGGAAGCTGTGAGAAAAGCCTGAGGTCGGCAAACCTTCGGCCTCGCCGTGGGAGCCGCTCTCCCTCGCAGCAGAGGACTCGGCAGCCGGAGACGCGGGGCGATGCCAGCCCCCAGCCCCAGGGACAGTGGTGGTCCAGGCTGGGGGGTGGCGGGGAGAGGTGCAGAGGGGTGGGGAGAGGAGGGACAAATCCTGCCCAGCAGCTCTGCTGAGCCAGCGCTGCATCGGGGCCCCATTTCCATCTCATTTTGGAGCGGGGCATCCCACGGGGCCGCGGCTGTGGCCGCTTCGGGCTGTCGGTGCGGAGCAGCCCCAGGGAGGCTGCACCACTCCTCCAGCAGCAGCTCCAGCCCTCAACCCTGCGGCCGCCGCTCCGGGCTCCCCAGCCTCGGCCGTGGGAGGGGACGGGCCAGCTTCCCGCTTCCCAGACTTCCCACGCCAGCACGTGTTATTTATGACCCCCAGGTTTTCAAATCAAACATAAACTAGCGGAGGTGGGGGGGGAGCGGGGGTCCTGCTGTGGGGCGACCACGGCGCGAGGAGCGGTCTCGCTGCAGGAAGGGGGACAGGCGCAGCCGGCGCGGGAGGAGTTAAGCTGCCCGGCGTGGGGAAGCCACCTCCATCCTCCAAAATACAATCGACCAGGAAATAAACAGGAGCTTGTGTTTGTTTCAGTTCACAAGTGAAAAATAAAAGGATTTCCTGCGGGCCGGGGCGCCCGGGGTCCCGCAGCCCGGCCGCCGAGCCGCTCGCCGCCCCGCGCCCATTGTTCGCCCCAGCTCTGCCGGGGGGGACATTGTTCCCTCAAAATGTCCCATCAGATAAAGGAGCTGAAAACGGCTCCCTGGGCTGTGCCGGCGATCAGTATTGCATGGCCACCAGCACTGGCGAGAGCAAGGCCACGGGTTTTATCCAGACTTTGGGGGTCCCAGGCGCAGCCCCCAGCCCGGGTCCTGCAGGCACCCCGCGACAGCAGGCAGCGAGGGGGTCACATCCTGCCTCCCACCCCAGGACCGGGACGACAGGCAGGCAGCGATGCCCCGGCATGTTTGTGGGGGACCCCCAGCACCCAGCGAGTCCCCCCACCCCAAGTGGGGCTGCAGCTGTGGGCCGGACCCAGACCCGGGGGTTCGAGCAGTCGAGGGGTGTGGGGAGGTCCGGGGGAGCACGCGAGGGCTTCGCACCCTCTCAAAGAGGGTTTCTGTCTTCCTCTTTTTATCAGCCGAATCTCACTGAAGCAGTAAAACCTCACGTTTCCTACTGTTTAATGATATTTGCTGACTGTAGTGTCACAACAACCGTACCGGATGAGTGGAAAGAAAATAAATGCTAGAAAAATAACCCTGCGTGGAGGCACGTGGGAGTGCTGAGCCCTGACGGCCACGGGGCTCCCAGCCGGCAGAAACCCCTCGCTGACGCTGATGCTCCTGGAAAGCAGCAGAGTCAAAGGGAAACCTTTCTGCAGCCTCCGGCCGGCCCCGCTGCCTGGCCCCGGGCTGGGGGCACCCGCGGGGCTTTGCAGGGCTGCCGGCGGTGCCGGCGGTGGTGGCGGTGGGCTGCACACCTCGGTGTGAAGTGCTCAGCAGGGCTGCAGCACGCTTTCACTGCTGGCCTGATTGATGTGTTAAGAGTATCTGAAGACAAGGGAGATTTTGCATTTCAAGTCATTCCCCACCTGCCGCCCCCTGAAGCGGGGTGAGAGCGTTGCCAGGGACCTGCCTGGGGCTCCCTAAGAAACCCCGGTGCCCAGGTAGGAGGCATTTCAGTAGAAAAATAAAAAAATAAGAAGAAAAACTAAAATAACGTGGGGGCAGCTGCCAGCCTTTGCTCTCATCTTGCTTTCGGGAGCAGCCTGGCCACCCTGGTTGAGCAGAGGTCTGGGGCTGGCGTGATGGATCTGATCTCCTCTCCACTTGCCTTGCAAAACTCAGGTGGGCTGGACTCAGGGCTCAGCCTGCTTGAGAGCTCGCTCTGGGGTGCAGGGTGCGATTTGGGGCTGGCAGAAAGGCTGGACCCTCGTGGAGGGGTGTCCCGGAGGTCTCCTGGCGATGTCTGTCCTTGCCACAGCTGGTAACCGGCATCACCTTTCCTTCCTGCGGGGAAAGTAACCTGCTTGAAGAGCTTCCTCCACTTTTGTTCCATCATTAGCTGGTGAGCTTTGACAGTCCATAAGCTGGTGGCCTTGTGGTATCTCCAAGATGTACATCTTTAGCGCCTCCGTTACCCCACTGGTAAATCACAGCATGGACAAGCAACCAGCTCCTGCCATTGGGTGACCTTGACCCTGCAGCTCCCTTGGGGACACAGGGCAGCTCTGCACGCCGTGGGTCCTGACCCAGTCCCCTGCCCCAGCTGCCAGGGCCAATGCCTCTTGCTTGGCCCCGGCGGGAGCTGGGATGGTTCTGGGTGCCCAGCCAGTTCCTCCTCGGCTCCTCTGCTCGGGCACGTGAAATTTGGGCTCGTGGTACCACGAGGGAGCAGCTCCCACTTCACTGAAACCCAACCTGCTCTGCAGAAATGCCGGTGGTGGTGGCAGCTGGTGATGCTCGTGCTGGTTTTGCGCTGGGGGTGTCAATACGCATCTAGAAAAGCTGGAAACCATCACCTGGAGGTAACGCAGCGGCTCCCTTGGGTGGGGGAACAACCATGGGGACCCGCTCCTGTGGGGCTTGCCGGTCTGCAGCCGCCGGGGAACGCCGCGCTCTCCCGGCCGCGCCGCGGGCATCAGGTCGTGCCGGGAGACGGTCCCTGGGGCGGCGCAGCGGCATCGCCAGGGCGGGCGGGGGGCACGGGGGGCAGGATTGCCGCGGCAGCTGCGGCGGCTCCGGTGACTTGCCGGGAGCTGCAGGCTGCGAGCGCTTCCTGCAATTTGGCCCTCGGTGAATAAATAACCGCACACAGAAGCGAAGGCAGTGAAGGATCTCGGGCAGAGTAAATATAGTTCATAACTTCTTTTTTTTCCCTTAGGTCTGATCCCAAGCCCTGTCTGTTTGTACTCTTGCCTTTGTTTTGTTTTGTTTTTTTTTTTTCTGCCGTGTTTTTTTAACCAGCGTTTGATGGCAACCTCCCAGCGACACGTTTAGGCTGCTGAAAGCACCTCATTTTGCTGTGGCCGGGGCAGCAGCTTTCATTGATAGTTTGAATCACTAGGCAGCCTCCGGGTTGGAAAAAGACAACAATACTACGACACTCGGAGGTTTTTCAGAGCAAAACTTGCCAAAAAGAGGATAAAAAAAAGGTTTGTTTCTTTTTTTTTTTTGCCTTTGGCAATTGTAAACTAAAACCCACTCTGGGTCAGAATCGCATCTTGGCTGATGGGAGCGCGGCTCTGCAGCCGAGCCCGCAGCCGGCCGAGCCGGGCAGCGCCGGCAGACCTCTGCTCGGGCTCCCCGCTGCCGCCGGCTGCCGCAGCCCCTCTGGTTTCCAACTCGCTAAATGAAGTGCCAGACCCAGTGCCTGGTTAACCAGTGCTCAGCTGGCATTTTGGGGGGCTGCTTCGCAGATGCAGCCCACTGCCACGCTGGGGCTGCTGGCGCAACGCGCGCCGTGCTCTTAGCAGCACTGTAGGCTGCAAACTGCTGTGTCTGGCTTGGGTTGATTCACTTTCAGGCATTTCCCCCTCCCTACAGCTCCTTCGGGGGTGGCTGTTGGCTTTCCTCATCAGCAAAGCTAAAAATGGAATGGCAAAATGTCTCCTAGGTGGTGGCCCGGCGATGGGACACCCTGACCCTTCCCGGTGCTCCTGCCCCGGTGCCCTCCTGCCACTCGCTGCTGCTCCTCCTCGGTAGCTTGTCCTGGGGACGCCGCAAGCTTTCGGGGGGTGATGGGGTGTACAGCTCTGAGCACGGCCCCGGTGCGAGGCTTCGGTTTCCTCTCGCTCGTATTTCAGTACAAACAGAGCGTCCCCGGGGGCGGCGGGGCCGGAGCTGCTGTGCACATGGGCTCCACAGCTGTGCCTGCGCGGCTGCCTGCGCCGGGGCACCGGGGGACGGGGGGACGGGGGCTGTCCCGGCTGCTCTTCACAAGCAGGCGAGAGATTTTGCACCCATCAGCAAAGTGGGGCCTCCGGGGGGCATTAAAAATACCGGGAAGGGTGTTGCCTTTGGGAAGGGTCATGCTGGGAGCTGGAGCAGCCCCGCTGCCCTCTCCTGCCCCAACCCCTCGCTCCCCTGCCCAGCCCCTGCGCCCCGCGGGACCCCAGCCCAGGGGTGGGAACGTGCCATCCCCGGGGCCACCAGTGCAGACAGGTGGGGAACAGCCCTCTCTGCTCGGAGGAGCCGTCCCCGGGGAGGAACTGAGACCTGCCCCATAATGGCAGGGACACATCCCCGTCAGGGTGGCAGAGCCACCACCAGCCTGCCTGTCCCTCGCCCTTCCCGTAGCTGGTTGGATTCCTAGAAAACCAGCTCCCAGAAAGTCCTAGAAATTGGATTTTGCCCAGTGCAGTTTTGCAAACAAATCCGGGAATGATAATAATGAAGCAGCCAGCCCTGCTTTGGTGTCCTTACGCTTTATTTTTCTTGCACATTGCAGCTTTCCACCACGGCCCGGCGGCGGCTGAGGGGCTGCATCACCCACAGCCCCTCTGACCGCCGAGCAGGAGCAGAGAGAAGGGTCTCCACGTCGGGGCCGGAGCCGGCCGCAGCGATGAGGAGGAGGAGCACCGAAGAGATGCATCAGGTGCCAGCGAGGCCGAGCCTCGCTCCTGCCCTCCTGGAGATGCCACCTCTTCCCTGGCTGCGTCCCGTGGGGCTGGGGCAGATCTACCAGCCCAGATGTCCAGCAGCCCATCACCCAGGCCTTGAGCCTGCAGGTCTTCCCCTGCTAGCACCAGCCCATCACCTGGGCCTCCAGCCTGCAGGTCCCATCCCACCATGTCCATGCTGCACCGCCTGCCAGGCGAGGAAACACTTAAAGAGAAGCAACGTGGCAGGGAAAGGGAGAACTGGCTCCAGCCGTACCCTAACAGGTCGCACAGATAAGGCAAGAAATCTCCCAGGACAAACCTGGGGGAGTGGGAGGAGAGGAAGCGAGGGGCATCCCCATGGGAAAACACATACATGTTCAGGCAGCGAGAACAGAAGTGCTCATTACTCATGAAAAAAACCCACAGAAGTTCTTTTCAGGCATCAGCTTCCAGTAACAAAGCCAGATTGATGGAAAAAAGTGCTTTTATTTTTCATTTGCCAATGGAGAAGCTAAAAAAAGGACGCAAAGAATAACTGGGGGAATGTAAAGAGTCAGCTGAGGGAGCTGGGTCCCAGGGGTGTTCAAACAATGCCTCCTGCCCCCGGGCTTTTAATTATTGTGCTCAGGAAATCAAACAAGCGTGCTATTATTTATTCGGAGGAGGCATCGGTTTCCGTGTGTTTTACAGGGGTTTGCCTGGGCAGCCCACGGGCACGGAGGGATGATTCCTGCTGAGGCTGCTTAGTGCATGGGCAGGGACGGGCCAAACTGCTCTTGGGTTGGCACCGGGCAGGGGGTGCACAGGAGAGGATCCACGGCCCCGCCGGGCTCCCCAGGCAGGCGGCACTGCCTGTTTCGGGGTGCCAAGGGGGCGAGCAGAGCCGGCGCTCAGCCCTGGTGCAGCTCTGTTTCCCGGCGGCTCAGTCACTGCCGGTGGTTGGCCACGGGCCGCTGGGTCTGAGCCGGGGCTGGGAGGATGCTCCCCAGCCCATCGCCGCATACCGGCGCCCGGCAGGTGGGCACTGGGCATACGCCGGAGTGTCCTCCCCTCACCGTCCCCTCCTGCTCCGCATCCTCCCTTCCTCCCCGCTCTCCCTCCTCCCGCCCCGCTGAGTCCCAAAAGGAGCCCTTGGTATGTTGTGTGAGTTGCAGCTCAAGTGAGTTTTATTCAGCTCCACTAACCTTGGCAGACAGACCCCAGGGAAAGGGACAAAAGGACAATTGTTTGCAGCAATTTTGCCCTCAATTGGTTTCCCCATCAGCTTGCAGAGCGGCACAGCCAGCCAGGCACTGCCTGACTAACAGCATTAAATTCAACTCCCGCGGCTGTGAGTGGGGGGGGTGGAGGAAATTAAACTTTTGGGGGCCACTTCTTTCCCTCCCATGCACAAAATCCTCAATTGCGGTAGGGAAAAGGGGGGGAGCCGAGCTGTCCCTGTGGCCCTGCTCTACGGGTGGGCTGTGGGACGGCAGCTGGGGTGCCGGTGCCTCCATCCCTGGCCCCGCCGCTGCGCCCAGCCGTGCCGCATGCACCCCCCGGCCGGAGCGCGCTGCCCTCGGCGGGGGCCGGCTGCCTGCACGCCTGCGCGGCGACGGGGCGCCGAGCCGCTCGCGCTCCAGCTGGAGCCGGCCCAGTGCCGGGGCAGCGAGCTGGGCACTGCTCGTGCCGCCGCGGCCGCTGCCGGTTCTGCTGCTCCCCATCACCGCGTCCTCGTCCCGCGCCGGGCTGGCTGCAGTGGTGTTTCTGCGGGAACCCCAAACGGAGAGCGTCTGTGCTCCAAAGCGTCACTGACGTGAGGTCAAGCCTGGCACAGACCCTTCCTGGGCTCCGGAGAGTCTTTCCAAAGTCTTGGCTACGGAGAGGCTGTTGGGGTAATTTAAGCCGCCTTCCCGCACGCCCACGGCTCGCCGCTGGCCCCCTCGAGTCTCCCCACGGCCGAGGAGTCGCTTGAGCAACCGGCACGTCTCTGCCAAAGACGTTCAGTTTTAACCATAGGGATCCCAGTGGCGGGAGGGTTGGAGGCATCTTTCCCTCCTGCTCATTCCCCCAATTCCCGGACCTTTTCTAATCTCTGCCTGCCGCCACCGTGCCTGGCTGGGGTTTGGCCCCTCAGGGTCCCCACGGGAGCAGGAACACCCGCCGTGCCTCCACCACGGAGCTTTCCTGGGAGCAACCTGGCCCTTAGGAGCAGGAAACTGTCTCACATCGTTGCTAAATCAATGCAATCCCAGCCAGCCATGCAGGCGCGGCAGGGACCAGATAAACCATTCACCACCGTGCCCAAGACTGTCATCCCAGGGCCAGAACCGCAGCTGTCCGGCTGCCCCGCCAACACGCTCCCCCAGGGAGAGCAGATCCCATGGGATGAGGAGGGGGGCGCTGCCTGGAAAGGGGGGGCCTCACTAGCCACAAAACCCCTGGTGCTGGTGGTTTGCAGAGCAGAGCCCGGCCGGCCGTGCCTGCTGGGCTCTCCCACCAGAGCTCTGGCACCACGGCGTCGGAGGGGGCTGGCGCCGGAGGGACACAGGCGACGGGTGGCTGGGGAGGGCAGGACCTGCGGGTTGGCCAGTCTTGGACACCTCTCCCCCCTGCCCCGGAACCGCAGTGGCTGTAAAGCCCAGTCTGAGATCCGGACTATAACGAATGGGTTGGTTTTGGCCGGGCCCCAGCTGGAAACCTGCCTGCACCGTGAAACCAGCCTGTCTGCGGTAACGCGGTGGTCAGCCCGGCTCGGGGACCTCCGGCCCCGAACCACCCCCTGCCCACGCACCTCCGAGGCGGCACGGGCTGGTTTTGGCAGGATGGGGAGGCCTGACTGGGTCTAGCCCAGCTGGGACCCTTCCTTTCCAACCCAAGAGGGTTTCTAGCGCTCCCAAGGGAGGTGCGAGGACCTCACGCGCGGGTGACATGTCTGCACAGGCAGCACGGTCCCCTCTCCATTTGCCCCGGGGACATCTCTGCACATTTGAACTCCAGGCAAGTGAGTTTTGAGTGGCTGCATTTTAGCGATGGGGAATATGCCCAGGCACATCCCCGCAGTGAGCGGGAGGGCGCGGGGAAGAAGCGCCGTTCCCCAGCCGCCCTTTGCCGTGCCGCGTCTCGGCGCTGCGGGACGAGGCGGCAGGTGGATGCGGGAGCACCTGCGGCACTGGGACGGCGTGTCCCGGACCCCACGGCCCCGCGCTGGGGAGGTGGGTGTTTGCAATGCTCACAGCCGTGGCTCCGCAAAGGGAACTTCATCAGCTAGCGAGGAGCAATCATAATTAACACGGCCCTGGAGGCCAAATTCCTTTGCTGGCTCTGGCGGGTGGGAGGCAGGTGGGAGCTGAGCCAGGGGGGCTGCCCGGCTCAGCAGCAGTGCCTGGAGCAGGAGGGAGCCCTTGCACGAGGCACCCCAAAATCGATCTGCTGTGGCATGGCTGAGCTCGGAGTCTGGAGGTGTCTGACATCCAACAGACTGAAAGGGCCCATGAGACGCTCTGTTGTTTATCTCCAGTGTAATTAGGTAATTAACAAAGCAAATGAATTTCAGTTTCTATCTTCAGGGTTGGATTTGGCATTGTGTTTGCCCTGGTTTCGGGGTTCTGTGAGGAGCACGGGGCGAACCAGGGTGTGCAAAGGCTCCCAGCCGTCCCTGCCATCCCTGTGCCACCTCCCTGCCCTGCAGCAGGCACTGCCGCTGGCTGGAGGCGAGCCCCGGCCGGGCTGCGCAGGGCTGCAGGGGGGCTCAGCATCCACCGAAAGCCCCTGCTTTTCCATGAGGTCCTTGCTCCCAGCACAATGGCTGCAGGAGGGACAGGTCCTGGGGACAGGGCAGTGTCTCCAGCAAGCCCATGTGCCCTAACCTGGGGCTCGGGGGTTTCTCAGGCCATTGAGGCTTCCAGCGCGGAGCCTTTGAACCATTTGCTCCCCTGCTTTGGGAGGCAGGAGCTCCTCTGGCTCTGCCACAGTGGAGTCTGCAAAAATGCATGCCTGAAATCTTTTGCAAACTTGGCTCTGAATTCCTACAGAACAGACTTTTCCCTGCTTAGTCCCTCTTCCCTTGGCTTGTGCAGAGGGGGAGAGGTGGGAAGCGGAGCCTTGTGCCGACCCAAGCCCATCACTGATGGAGATTTGGGGGAGAGACAGGATCTTTCTTGCCAAACCACTTTGCATCAACAGTCAGCCCAGACTGCTTTTGCTGCAGGGACTGGCAAAGGGAGAGGCTGAGGAACAAAGGAGGAACTTCTCCACACATACCACACACAAATATTTGCCATAGCAGCAGGAACAAAATAGCAAATTAGCAGCAAACGAGGTGATCCTGCACTTGGTCCAAGTTACCCGGGTAGGAAAGTCCCACTTTAACGTTGCACTGGGCAGGTGAAACGCACCCTTGGAGCAGCTCCAGCCGTGCCAGCGCAGCTGACACCAGGTCAATGTATTCCTCCCCGCCGCTTCCTTCCCCAACGGCTGCTCGTCCACCAGCCCAGACGAAAGGCAGGAGGGGAGGGAGGGAGGCAGCCCCCGGCGCGGGCAGGAGCTTGGCCGTGCCGAGCGGTGCTCACGCAGCAGCAGGCATGGCGGGGCCGGGCAGCGGGGCGGCCGCGGGCTGGTGTTGGCAGGGAAATGCCATGGTAACCCGCTGGCGTGATGCTGAGCACCGCGCGTCCTCCCCGCGCCAGGGCTCGGGGAAGAAAAGGGGACAATGGGGCCGGAGAGGCAGAGCTGCCTCCCCAAGCTGTCCTACTTTGCTGCTCTGCCCCATCTGTGAGCCTCAGGCACCCGCCCGGCTTCGCCCTCTGGCTGCTTTTCCAGCGGGGCTGGAAACCCCCCTCAGGCAGCGCGTCGCAAGGGGGGGCTGCCCTGGGGGAGCCCCGTGCAGTAAAAGGCAGCTGGTCTGCAGGGATGCTCAGGGAAGGCATCTCTGATAAACATGGATGGCCTTTTGGCTGTCGTAACGGTGTGCAAACAGCCTGCAATGAGCTAAGGCGTCTTCTTGGGACTGATATTTCTCTTTTTTTTATTTTTAAGCAGAGGCACGGACATGCAGCCGAGCGCACGGCCAGCCGGGTGGGTGCCAACCCAGGTGGAAAACCCCAGAAGGAAAAGACACCTTCAAGCAGCCTCAAGAGCCAAGAAGACAAAGATTTTTCCCATCACGAGTCCCCGCTTTGCCACGCGTGAGCAGACATGGCGTGGCTCACACCTGCTCCCTGCACCGCGCCACGGCTTGCGTGGGCACGGGGACCCGCCGTCTCGGTGGGGTTTCTCCTACCACCGCCCCCGAGGTCCGTGGGTGTGGGGTGCTCCCCCTCGCAGGAGGAAGGAGCCGGGCGCTCGGGGAGGCTTGCACGCCCCGGCAGGAGCTGCACGGGGTGCAGGAGCATGCCCAAATCAAAGGGAGAATTTAATTAAGATTTCCGACGGAGCAAGATAGTGAAATGAGCAGATCTGGGCCCTCACCGACAGAGACGAGGCGACTCCCTCTGTCTGCATCGGCATGCCAGGGATCATTTGCATTTTTAAACAGAGCGGTTTTTAATTGATATTGTGCTTGGATAACACGAGGAAGGAAAACCGTGGAGGCCTTTTCATGTCTGGGCCCCAGCTCTCCTGCAGAGCCCCAGGTCCCTGGGGGAGCCTGGCTCTCGGGTGCTGCCAGGGTCGGGGTGCCGGGGCGGGCAGGGTGCGATCCCACTGCCTGCGGGCACGGAGTGGGGCTTTGCTGCGCTTCTCCCTCTGCATGCCCAGAGCCCGGCATCACGCAAGGGGAGGATGTGGGGAGGTTTGCACAGCGCATTTTCGAAGCACTTAGGGGGAAACGTGAGCCTCCGGAGCAGGTCTCGGCAGCAGTTCACTCCTTGCACACACATCGTGCCCAGCATCTTCCCCGGGTGCTGGCAAACCATTTGCCCTTGCACTTGGCGTCTCCCCAAAAATGCTCAGGTCCCCCCTTCCCCAGGAATCCGCAGAGGGGATCCTGCAGAGCTGGGTGCACCGGCCGCTCCGGAGGGAGCCTCACCCGCTGCCCACGCTCCCCGCCACGAGTGCCTGGGGTGTGCTGGCAGCGGGAGGGGGAGAGCTGTCACGGACACGCTCGCAGGGAAAGCCATTTGAGGAAACGACGCCAAATAAATCAGGCAGATTCATTCAGATCCGATTCTGCCCCGGAGAAAGGGGCGCCTTTGTGGGGAGCGAGGCGGCCGAGCCAGCCGTCCACCTGCCCCGCAGCCCGCGCCGCCGGCTCCGGCGCCAGCGGCAGCAGCTGGCCCGGCCGCCCGCCCCGGCGCCTGCCGAGGGTGCCAGCATGGCCCTAAATGCTCCCTTTGACGGCGTCGCCAAGGGCCACGATGAGGAGCGGGCTCAGGGCTGCCGGCTGCGCAGTGCTCCTGGGCAGCGCACGGCGGGGTTTGCGGGGTGCTGGTGAGGGTGCGGGGTGTCGCACCCCAACCCGGCTCGGCTCGGCCGCCTGCTGCCGACTGACTTTGAGCCAGGCACTGCCGATCACGAGGCAGATGCTCCCGTCCCCTCCAGAGCTCTTTTTCCCCGTTACTATCTTTAACCACCCTGCCAAGGGCAGGGGGACGCAGCCCCCCACCATTTGCTCCGATTCCTGGGATGTTCCGCATGCCACAGAGCCCGGACCCCGGCGGGTGCTCCCCAGGGGGGCTGGGAGAGGGGCTCGCGGGCCTTTGATCCGCCCCACATCTCCCCCCAGTTGCCAGCCCGGATTACGGCCCCGGGTCGCCTGCACCCCGCGCACAGCTGAGCCCACGGGCGCCGGCACGGCCCCGGCACAACTGCGGCCCCATCCTTCTGCAGCAAGCGGCTGGGGTGGAGGGGAGAGGGGAGAGGAGTCGCTGCTCATTTTCCTTCGTCCTCTGGCTGTTCTCGTTGTTCTTCTGGTGGTTTGGGGACCTGGAGAGGGCTGGGAGCCGGGACGTGCCGGGGAGGGAGCCTCCCCCTCCACCCCGCCAGCTGTGACACCCGGGAGCATGCGCCGTTTCCGGAGAGGAAAATGACATAATTCATACCCAGAATAATTCCATCCTCAGAGCAAACCCGGCCCTATCTCCTGACTGACAACGGGGCCCCAAACCCCCCTCTTGTTCCCTAATCTCCAGCTCAAGCCGTGAGAGATGGCGGGAGGTGGAGGAGAGGTCCGGGATGGTGGTATTTAAGATGTGGATATCGCAAATCGGGTAGGGGTGTAACGGCTCCGAAGATGGCAGAGTCCCTGATTACATATGTTTAGCCAAGATGTTTGGCACCAGCATCAGAAAGGAGCTAAAGCTGCCTAATTCCTGCTTACCCCCAAAATAGCCCCAAACAGACACAGCTGAGGTGGGGATGTGGCCCGGAGCCGCCCCAGGGGCAGCAGCCATGGGGGTGGCATTGCCGGGGGACCCCGCAGCCCTCACGCACCCCTTCCCCACGTCACGCCGGCTCTGAGGGCAGTGGGGTGGGGGGTTTGGTGCCGGAGCCCCCTGCCCCCCCCGCAGCTGCCCGGCTGCAGCGGGACATTTCCCAGCGGGGCTGGGCTGGGGCTCGCCGCCGCGGAGGGGCTGCGCCTGGTTATCTCCCCAACGAGGGGCCTGGAGCCATCAAGATCTGCTCCAAACAATCGCTTCCTTTCCCAGGCACCTTCAAAAAAAAAAAAAAAAGAGAACAAAAAACCCCAACAATAATAAAAGAAAAAAAAAAAAAACCAACAGCAGACTTTTCCCAGTGCTGCCGCATTTCCCTGCCTTGTGTTTTCCTGCCCCCACACATCTTCCTTGCCCAGGGATTGTCCCCAGCTGGCTCGAGCGGGGCTCTCCACCGCTCCAGGCTGCTCCTCGGGGCCGGCCAGGATTTATCCTGCCACAAGCTGGCATGGGAGCATCCATGTTCAGACCTGTGGGACCAAGCGAGCAAAACCCCGGCGGGCCGCCCTGGCACTGTGCTAGGGATGAATCCTGCATGGTGGGGATGGATCCTGCACGCAGAGATGGGCCCGCGCCTTTCCGCTGCCGGTGTTTTGGGAGCCCTCGTGCAGCTCCATTTTCATCTCTCCCCCTGAACCCCTGCGCCTGCCCCCAAGCTGAGCGCAGCACTCGGGTGACTTTAATAACGACATCCCCTTCCCAGACGTTTTCCTGGTGAAAAGGGAAAGGCTGACGGATTTATGGGGCGGATTGCCCTTTCCCAGCTGCAGGACTCCTGCGGGCTCCAGTGGGAGCGTGAGCAGCTCCGGGACGGCTCTGCAGCGCGGCACGGCCGCTGCGCTTCACCGCAAAGCGTGAAAGTGGGGCTGCCAGGCCAGAGGATGCGGGTCCCATCCTGGGACGGCTGCGCTCCCCCCTGCGAAGCGCCGGTTCCCAGAGCCGGCCGTCCCTGGGGAGCCCTGGGGAGGCAGATGCGGGGGCTGAAACCCAAGCAATGCCTTCTGCTGCGGGGACCGGCCGCGTCGGCCGCAGGGAGGTGTCCATAATTCATGGCAGCCGAACCCAAGCTGCTGGTGATTGTTCCCAGGGCCGGGTTTGCCACTGGGGACGATGCCAGCATCCATCCCCTGCCCCTTCCCGGCCCCTCAACTTCACAACCTGCACAAGGCAGGGCTCGACCTCCCGCCTGCTGCGAGCGATGTCCCGAGGTGTGCACACACGCCTGTTCTTGCACGCACAGCCGTGCCCTCGCACGTGCACGCTCGTGCACCCGTAACACTGCTTTTCTCTCTTCTTGGCTTGGGCAGCAGCAGAGGGGACTCAGGCATCGCTCTGCCCGGTACTGCGAGATTTTTTGTGACTTTGGGGCCAAACTCTCTCCCCAGCGGGATGCGAGGCACCTGCACCGAGCTTTTACGGTATTCCGGCAGCGGTTCGCCGGCTCCCGGATCACTCGGCTTTGCAGCGCACATGAGATGCGTGGTTACAGGCACATCTAAACATGGCTTTAAGGGAAGCCCTGGGGCTGCCCCGGCTCCCGGCTGTGCCGCGGTGCTGGCTCACAGGCACCCTCCATCTGGGGCTGGCCTCGGAGGGGGTCTCTTGCAACTGAAACAAGAAGGGGCCACCAGCGCTCCCCCTTTTTGGGGGCTAACGCCAGCCCGGGAGAAGCATCTCCTCTTCTTGTCCACGCACAGACCAGGCTTTGCTCCAGCAGGCTGGGGCTCTCCTGATCTATCACTATGCAAAGTCCTGGTGCTAATCAGGCTAATTGGTGCCGGGCGAGGAGACGAGCTGCGGGCCAGAGGGGCTCTGGGGCTGGCGAACCGCAGCTTCCCCTCGCCGGCGCGGGGCGGGGGCCACGTGCTGCCCGCAGGAAGCGAGGGCGATATCTCCCCTTGGCCGCTATCTTGCTCTCTCGCACCCGGAGTTTCCCATGCGCGGAGCAGCTGGCTCTGTGCGATAGGGCCGGGGCAAGTCAGGGGGAAAATACCCCATTTCCCAGCCCGGGGGGCTTTGCGTGTGCGTGATCCTCCCCGCACCCAGGTGCTGAGCTGGACCCTGCACCTCTCCCCGTGCCCAGAGGCACCCGGGGGCTGCATGGCCTCTGTGCTCCTTTTGGGATGTCCCTCGGTGCTTACAGATGAGTCCTCGGGCTGTAAAACCCCTTCTGCCTCCTGCGTTGCCTTGTGTGTCCCCCCATGAGCACCCTGGGGTGCGGCGGTGCCCCATGGGAAGGCTGTGCCCGGCCCCGGGGTCTCCCACAGGAGAAGATTCGTCTCCCGATGATTCATCTTCCTTCATGTGGGAGCTGGGACCCGTTTCGGTAGTGTGTGTTCCTGTTTGGTTGTGGCTTTGGTTCGCTTCGTGTGTTTTTTCTGCAGCGGCAGAAGCTCCCTTCCCCTCGCGGGCGCTGGGAGGATGTTTATTTCGGAAGATAGGCTGGGTGAGCGGCCGAGGGACCCAGCGCTGGGGCCAAACCTCCAATTATTTTACTTTCCCCGCAGTAACAACTACTCCTTGGTGGGAACAGAAGAGCCTGAGTCCATTTCTGGCACCCGGTCAGGGCAGCCTGGGCTGTCCCCGGCACGCAGGGATGTGGCCGAGCAGGGACAGACGTGTGCTCCCGGCGTGGGCGCAGCACAGCCCATCCCGGCCGAGCCGTGGCAGCTCTCCTGCGCGGGACGGCTGCCGCTGAGCCGTGTCCACCGAGAAGCGTGGGCAAGGCTTTGCGTAAGAGCTTTTTTCCCCTGTCTGCTGCGCACGGGATTGCACGAACGAACGCGTTTCCCCTCCGGGCTTTCGCCACCAGCTAATTATAAGCAGGGTGCTCCCAGCTCCCCGAGGGTGCAGCACGGGGCGGGGTGGCTGCCGGCTCTCCCCAGGCTAGGCAGCCCCTCGCCTTCCCTGGCACGGTGAGTTGGGCTCCCAGGGACCGCAGCAAGGCTTTTCCTATATTTTTGGGGATCCTCAGGGAGCAGGACTGTGGCTGTGCCAGGCAAAGGGGTGTTTGTCCGCCTGCAGCAGGCTGGGATGGAGCCACCGAGCTGAGCCGGGGCGATGGGCTTGCATGCATCCCGAGGGAGCCGGGGATGCTCCGGCTGCCCGCTGCGGCAACTGGTGCTTTCCAGGGATGCGGGGCGAGGATCGGCCTCCGCTGACGCGTCGCCTCATTTGTCAGTAATAAAAATCAGCGTTTTGGATCTGCAGCGTGGGGTGGGGAGGGAGGGTTTTTCCGAGCCCCCGGGCCAGGGCCGGGTGCCAGCACGGGAGCGGGAGCACGGCCAGGAGCCTGCCGGGGGGAGCCCCGCGGCACCAGCTGCTCCCCCAGCACCTGCCCCGCTCCTCGGCAGGGGAAACTGAGGCACGGGCTGCTGTTGCTGCCGGCACGGTGGTGAAATCAGAGCAAGGTGCTCACCCGCACTGCAAGCCTGATACCTTAAGTTGTTTTTTTCTTTACAAGTTGTTTTTTTTCACGTTCCAAAACCCCTGCTGTTTTGCAAGCTGAGGGTCTTTCGTAAGAGGAGGGAGGGGGAAGTTTTGCAAGCGCAGAAAACCTGCACATGCCTTTTGAAACCAAGCCTGACCTCGGGGCCTGGTGTCTGCGCCTCTCATCACTGCCTTCCCCTTTCTGCTTGGAAATCTGGTGCTGAAGTGTCATTCGGGCTGGCCTGGTGGTAGGAAGGGCCACCCCTGCCATGAGTTTGCTTGGGCTCAGGCGAGCTCTGCAGGAAGGGGAAACGTACCCAGCTGGGAGCACAGCAACGGGGAGCCAGGTCGTCATGGGGTGGTGAATGCAACACTCCAGCGCTTTATACCGTCTCCCTTCACTCTGTGGGAGCCTCTTTGCGCTCCTGGGCTGCGCAGGGAGGGTGTGATGGATGCAGTGGTGCTGCTGACCCATCCGAGCCTCCCCGGCTTGCAGCCAGAGCCGGGCATCTCCTCGTCCCCCACAGCCATGGCTCTTGCAGAACCACCGAACCCCCTGGGGATGTTTCTGGAGCAGCATTTGGATCTGATTTGAATTTCAGAGCAGAAGGATTTGGCCACGTCTGCTGACCTGTGGCAGTGGGGAGGCAGTGAATGTGCATCCTCATAGGTGCTGATGTGCACCTTGCTGGCGCGAGGCTGGTTCCCGTGCGGAGCTCCCAGTCCCACATTCCATCCTCCTCCCGCGGGCGCGCGGCACCGGGTTGCTGAGCGGTCTGGAAGGACTCAGTTACCTAATAGGAAGGGGTGGGTGTGGGTGTGGGTGTGATAAATACGCACAGATAATTTTACTTCAGGGTAAGTCAATAAATTACTAAAGAGCCTTTGATTGTGCTCTCAGTGGTGCATGTTGATTCAAAAACCTAAGACATTTAGCCTCAATTATGTCTATTTGTGTGTCTTTCCTGCCTTGCTTCTCTGCGGCGCAGGGGAAATAACCCTGCCTTGTCTGTGTTCCCACACCTCTCCCACCTCGGCCCCGCTCCAGATTTCGCTCCTGTGCTGATAACCCTTCCAGCGGCAAGTGGGAGAGGATCAGCTCTTGGCACGGCTCCTCCCCGGCTTCAGCCAGCTTTTGGTGCTCGCTCTGACCAAAAGGACAAGGAGCAAAGGCTCCCTGTGCGTGAGGCTGGATGCAGCCGGCCCGACGGGCGGCAGCCGGGGCAGTGGGATGTTTTGGGGCCAGCCAGGGTTGTGGTTTCCCCTGTCCCCGCTCTGGCATGGTGCTGGGATGATGGGGAGCTGGCCTTGCTCTGCAAAAGTAGCTCCACACTGCAGGAGCACAAACGGCGTTTCCCTGCGCCTGCCTGGGGGAGACCCTGGCCAGGCGAGGGGCCCTAAAGCTGGTTCCCCTCTGCGTCTCCAGCCTGGCCAGCAACGCTCCCCACGGGCTCTGGCACGGCACCGCTCGCCCCGTGCAGCCTCTCAGCTGCGTGTGCTGGGAGCGAGCCCCCGCGGGGGCGGATTGAAGTGATGCTCGGACCACACAGGTCCCTTAAGCCGCCGAGGATTCGGCTTTAAATACAAGTTGGCACCGGCGTTGCTGCTTCTGCTGCGTGCGCTCGGTGGCTCAGCTGGGGACGTGTAGCCACGCGAGGGAACAGCTTGCTGTGCGGGAGGGCTGGTGTTATCAAAGGAGCGAAAGACTGCGCCGGGGATCAGCTCTGCTCTGCTCTGGGGCGATGTGCACTGAGCTGCTCTCGTTTCTGGAGTGGCCCCGGGTCCGCGCTCCTCCGCCTGCCCCAAAGCAGGGCCGGCAGCTGGAGGAACCGGCTTGCAGGGGCATCGCTGCTTTTCCTAAATCAGGAATGCAAAGTCGGCCTCCAGAGTGGGAGTTCATGGTCAAAGCCCCGTTTGCAATGGATGGCGTGAGGTGTCAGGGCCGTGTCATTAGAAACGAGCTCCTTCCATCGGAAAGACGCTTGCTTCTTTCTGGGAAATCTCAGCGGAGGGTCATTAATCACGAGGCAGGGCAGAGCTGTCTGCGCCATGGTGGGGTATGGGTTTAGCACACGTGCTGACGGTGGATTTGCCACACTGCTTTCACCGAGTGCTCTGGGCCAGCTTGGGAGACCAGCCCGGTGCTGCTCCGTGGGCGTGCAAGCCAGGTATGCAATAGGAAGCGGGGATTGCGCTGGAAACCAGAGGGCATCATTTCTGTTTCTGGACTGGCTAGGTACATGTTTGTGCATGCAAATTTGACAGTGGCTTTTCAAGTGCAAATCTCCTGTGAAAACAAAAAGGAGTCCCGAAACTGGAGCACATGTTGCGTTGAATTAAGCTGTTCTTGCAACATCTACCCAGAAGCTGCGTCGAGATCCTCCTTCCCCTGTGCCTCGTGCCTGCAGAGGTGCACCCAGCACCTTGTTTCTTTGTGATCTGCCATCTATTTTTAGCTTGCACAGAGGAAGCACACGTTACCCTGCGGTAACCACCCACCCTCAACAGACACTTCTGCTCAGCCGAGTTGACACACAACTTAGTCGAGTGTGCCTGACGGCTTGGGGCTTCGCATGAGCGAAGGTCATTACCTGATGGGATTAGACAGAGAAAGGGAACAGCACGGGGACGTGGCAGGGACGTGCTGCGGTGCCGCACCAGCACGAAGGGTCTGGCCCCCCTCCAGTCCCAGCCCGTGGGCAGGGAGGGACAGGGCTGCTGGGGCACAGGCTTTTACACCAGGAGGTAAAATGTCATCCCTAAACGTTCCCAGTGTCCCACCTGGCTTCTCCCAGGCGCTCGGTGCCATGACACCTTCCCCTGGCAGGGCGTGGGGCTCCGTGGAAAGCAGCCCCCATCCCACGGGTGTCCCCGGACAGGCTCTGCCGGCTGCCGGGAGCTGTCAAAAGCCGAGCGCAGCACTGTGGCCGTGCTCAGGGCTGAGCACCCGCGCCAGCTCCCGCAGGGCAAGCGGAAACTTGCAATGGGACACCAGCTCAAGAGACCCAGGTCGCGGCTGGAGGACCCCATCATGCAACCTGCCCCGGCTCGGCACGGCTCGATGCCCCCGGCACCTGCCCGCACGGCTAATCGGTGGGATGGAGCGGGTTCGTGACACGTCTGCAGGACAGGACCACGCAGCGTGGGTGATGTGGGGCTGTGGCAGCATCACCAGCCAGGAGCGTGTCCACAGCCTCGGGGCTCTGTACACCGCAAGCCGCTGAGTCACTGCCCGGGGCTATTTTTACCCCCTGGGGCAGGCTCGCTGGGTCATTCCCGGTTCCTAATTGCCGTGATCAGACCTTCATAAATCTCATCCGAAAGAGGAAGTCTGGGAAATAGAAATCTCCCGCTGCGAGTGAGGCGGGCTGAGCTGTGGCCAGGCACCGGCGGCACTGCATGCAGGGATTGCTTCTGCTGGAGCAGGGTGAGAGGCACAGAAAACGCCGAGCCCTGACTTGCTGCCGTTCAGACCTGGCATTTCAGAGCTCCCCACAGGGATGTTTTGGCTGACATTTTACTAAGGCCGCCTCCAGGACAGCCTTCTTCCACCTCCTCCTCCGTTCCTGGCCTCTGTCTTCTTGCCTTAGTGCTCCCAAGCTCCCTGGTGCAGCCGAGCCGAGCCGAGCCGAGCCGAGCCGAGCCGAGCCGAGCCAGTGCAGGGGAGCAGTGCCGGATGGAAAAAGCCAACCCCTGATCTTTTGCCCAAAAGTCACACCACACCCAAGCGTCTGAAAAGGCTTCATTGAACAGTTTGTTGGCTATTTTTGTCATTGCCTCTGCCCTTCCTGGCCAGGGCTGAGATCAGAAACAGTAACGCCACAACGGAGAGGATGAGACGGCCATGTCCTGGGCATGGATGGAGGAGAAATGCTGGGAGATCTTGCTAGCAGGGTACTGGAGGTGTTTGGGCATGTTCGCATCATCGGACCTTGATGCTCTGGGCTTTCTGGGTTGGGTCCTGGTTGGACCCCATGGTGGGGTCCTGCTGGTGCTGCCGGGGTTTGGTAGCGGGCTGCAGGCTGAAAAGGAGAGATCTGCAGAGATATGCAGAGCACAGAAACATTGCCATCTGCTGACACGTCCGGGCACGCAGCGTTGGACCCTGCCATGCCGCCGGTCACCATTTGCAAACGGCCTGGGTGCGGGACGCCGGCTGCCGCCCTCGCTGGGCTGACGTCTCCTCGGCTGGCAGCAGGGCAGGAGCGTGGCGGGACGGCCCTGCGAGGCACGGCTGCGGGAGGGCCAGGCCGTCAGCACCGGTGTGCAGCGCGTCAAGTCGTGGCCGCAGCGGTGGAGGCCGAGCTCCGACCGCGGTGCTGCAGGTGCTCTCACTGCTCGTGAGCCAGGAGACGATGGAGGTCGCCCTGCTCATCCCGAAAGAGTTAATGAACCTTTACCCTGCTGCAAAGAGTGACTTCAAAGTGTCGGGGCAGCATCCAGCACGGCAGTCTCGTGCAGACAGAGAGGGCAAGTCTTGGTAATTACAGCCTCCGATGCAAGAGCTGCAAAGGATTTGGGAAAATGCGTGCTTGGCTGCAAAAAAAGGGTTTGATTCCCCTCATCTTTTCTCCCCCTGAACTCCCCCCAGTGCCCTCCAGCTACAGAGCTTAGAGATGTGTGTCTTGGACTGGATTTGCTTTGTTTCAAGTTCCCTGGGAATCTGGCACTGGCGTTACCTAGAGGAAGGGTGCTTCCAGCTTCCCAAGCACTGGGGCCTTGCCACGGTGGGCAGAGAGCTGGGAGCTCCCCAATGCTCTGGCCTGGGTCTGCTGCACCTGCTGAGAGCAACCATCAGCCCCCAAGAGTCGAGATGCAAGCTCACAGCCTCGTCGGGGGCCAGCCGGCAGCCCTGCACACCCCAGACTGCAAATTTATCCTCGCATGAGTCGGACAGCCCCGCGCACAGCACTGGCAGGAACGCAGGAGCAAACTGCTGCCCGTGGGCAGCCAGTGGGCAGCGGGATGTGTGCTTCACCCGTCCCTGGGGGATGCAAGCACCCAGCGCTGGCAGCAGCGGGCAGGAGATGGGGAGGCTGGTGCAGCTCCCAGTTTCTTGCAGAAGGAGACACCGACGCAGGCAGGCGTGCAGGGGCATGCCGGCATTGCCCGCGGCCTCCCGCCGGCACCTGTCTCACAGCAGGATTCAGTCTCGGTGTGAGGACGGTGCCAGATGGGCGCCCAGTGGCCCGTCCTCCTCGTGCTCTGGCACCCTGGCCCAAAGGCCAAGACATGAGTTCACGCAGTCTCTTCCCCCAGCTTGTCCTTGCTCCAGCCTCCTCCCTCCCAGCCAGAGGATGCTGCTCCCCCAGCCCGCCCCTGCCTTCCCCCCGCGCAGCCGCTCACCTCCCCAAGGCCATGGGCAGGTGCTTTCCCACCGCTCGGCACGGCTCCCCAGCTGGGCTGCTGCCAGCGAGGGATGGGCTCGTGCTCTCGAGGGGGTCGGACGGGCTGGGGACGGTGTGTGAGGGCCATGAGCAGCCCCAAAGGCTCCCTGCAAAGAGGCTGCTCCAGAGCTGGAGGGGTGAACAGAGGCTGGGGGAGAAACTGGGGTTCCCTGCCTAAAGTGGGTGCATTAAAACCCAGAGCTGAGCCTTTCACCTGTGCGTCTTGCTGAGGTTGTCTGCAGATTGGCACCCTGCTCTAGGGCAGAAATGGGTCTGGGCATGGCTCAGTGCTCGGGCTCCTCAAACCCCAGGGGTGCTGGGCCATGCCTTCCTCATCCCCTGTCCCGCGGGGGAACCCCCTTTGCAGAGGGACCTGTGCCCTGTGCCAGGCTGGGCGCTGGTGATACCTCTGGACATGGGGACTGAGACAGCTACAGGGGTCTCTGCAAAGCCGTGACCACCTTGGGGGTCCCTCGCAACCTGTGACCGCCACGGGGATCCCTGCAAAGCCGTGACCGGCCACAGCTCCCTGCTCTGGGCTCCTTGCTCAACGTGGCGGTGAGGGAGGGCACGACAGCACTGCTCCTGCTGGGTTTGCCCTTCCCCGTGACGGTGCCCGGGCTGCAGCAGCGCCCTGGGACCATGCGGGATGGGGTACTGGTGCAGCGGGGCTGGAGCAGCCGCTCCAAGCTCAGAGCAGTCCCGGCCTGGCGGAGCATCCCGGGGACACAGGCAAACCCAGGCACGTCCTGGCCTCTCCTCCGGCAAAGCAGCACATTTCCCTTTCTCAGCTTGGCCGGCGACCTGGCAGCAAAGGCAGTGTTTCACTCCTGTGTCAACATTTGGAAGAAAAGGGGGGAAAAGAGTCATTTCTGTCAAACCCTGGGAATGTGGATGCACCGAAAACAAACAGAAGCTCTGTTTCTTCAGTGAAAGGCCGTTGTAAATCTGGTTGGCTGCCAAAAAGTGATAAAAATGATTGCTGTTCCGGCACTAGAGAAGAGTTTTGTTGGAAATGTCACCCCCCACGCACCCTCCCCCCAAATCTCAGTTTTATGAAAACACCATTTTTTATCAGTAGGCTGGCAGGCAGATGTTTGGCCCGGGCCCCCATCGGAGGCCAGATGCACCCAAACTGCCATTCCCAGTCCTCTTTGTGTCATCTGTTGATTGACAGCTGTCAGTCATCACTCATAGGGGTTGAGCATGCTCTGGAGACTGGGCTTCTCCCTGCCCTGAGCTCCCCGGTGGCTTTAGTAAGGGTATTCCCCGGGGAAGGGTCACCCCATACCGTTCCCGGGTACCCCTCCCCACCTCACAGCAAGGTGCTTAGTGCCCGGCGCTGGGGGGATGCGGGATGGGTGAAGTGGCCGTGCCGGGGGGCTGGGCCACAAGTGTCGTGGCTTGGCCGGGATGAGCTGTGGCTGGTCCCTGGGAAAAAGCTGCCGCTCCTGGCCAGTGCAGCCGCTGCCTGCTGGGCATGATTGCTGGCCCTGGAGAGCGCAGGAGGGAGAGTGCTCTCCGTCCGCACTTACAGGGCTTTTTAAAGGGCACGGGGAAGAGAGAGTGGTTGTGTCACCAGAGCTATGAGCCAGACTTGTCAAGGCTCGTTCCCTATTTATTTATGAACGGTGGCATGTTTCCAGTGAGTTGTTTTCCTTGTGTAATATTAAACTCCCAACCTTTCGTTCCAAGGCATCGCCCCGGCTTGGGTACATCAGCCCCAGCCCCATGCTGCTCCCCATTTCAGCCGGGGCAGCATTGAGCCTTTCTCAGCGGGGCAGGGCAGGGGCAGGCGATGGCTTGGCGGGATGCGAGCGGACGAGGGCAGCTCTCAGTGTCCCCTCTGCTCGTCCTGGCACGGCTGGCTGGGGCTTTCTGGGTGAACTCATGCATCAGGTGCTGCCTGACGGACGCCCTCGCCCCGGGCCAGCGCAGCGGTGGCAGGGACGGGGGGGGGGACCTGCCAAGCCCTCCAGCCGCGGGGCCGGGCGCTGCCGGCATCACTCACTCACGAGGAGGATGTAGACAGGCTGTTGTACTCATGTACCTGCAGATCAGTTCTCTGAAAATCGGGTGGTGTGAAGGTTGGGTATAAATATTTCCTCTGCTCCAGCCCTGTTGCGGGTCTTTGCAGGGTCATAGCCCTCATGGACAGCTTTTGGACCTGCAAGGAAACAGCCCGAGGGCTGGAGAGGGACCAGAGCAGGGTTAAACCGTGGCCGTGCAGATGTTTGAGGGCAATGTAAGGGACTGGCCTGTCCTGCCCAGGCTCTGAGCCTCACCTCTGGGCAGAACCCACCTATTTGGGCTCCCCTCTGCCACCGCCACACAGAGAGCCCCCATCCCTCAAGGTCCCGGCTTGAGGAGGACAAGAGGAGAGGACTGAGTTGGGATGAGCGGCTGGGGTGAGCTCACGGCCAGGGAGGTGCACATCCCCGGTGCCTGGGGGAGCCGAGCGCTGCCTGCTGCGGGGACGTGCCCAGGCACAGCCGCTTCCCCGCGCCGCTGCTCCAGAGGATGAGAAATCCCACGGTGCGGAGCCTCCTCCTCCACAGGGAGCGGCAGAGAGGAGCTGGCAGGTGGAGTGCCCGGGGCCACAATTCCCGATCAAAAAACCACACATGTCCCGGCTCTGATAAGGAGGCGAGAGCAAACCTCTGGGACCTGAACGGAAACAGGCATTTACTGGGAGCGTTAGAGGCAAAAAGCGCGTGCCCTGCTTCCAAGATGTGTGGTTGTTGCTTTTGCGTGCTCAGATATAAATAACGATAGGAACCACGTGCAGGGTCCCAATTAATTGATAGAGCACCCAACTTCCCGGGTAGATTTGCCTCCCCCTTTTCTGGAGCATCCGCATGTGGTGCGGAAGGACTGCCGGAGATGCTGCTGGGGTTGGGGCTGCCTGTCTGAAGGCTCTCCTTGCAAGGACATTGATTTTGAAGCAGGCTGTGCCTTTTTAGTTCAGTTCCTGCTGTCTGTGGCTCAGCCTCATCTTCATTTAGGAAAAACTCCCTTTTTGCAATTGCAGCCTCACCTGGGGAAAGCACGTATGTCCGGGAAGGAGCAGACCCCCCTCCAGTCGGCTACATCTGACCCATGTCCCAGTGGAAGCGCTGGCGAGATGCTCTAGGGTGTCTAGCCTTTGGATCAAGCCTGCATCCTTCTGGAGCACATGCCTTTTAACATCTCTCCCTTCCTGAATTTTGGGTGGTGATGATCAGGCAGGCTGGTAACAGGAGAGCGACTGGTTTCGGAGGGCCTGGGACCTGATAAAATGTGCGTTCGTTGGGGAGCGCCAACATGCGATTGCTGGAAGCGTGGCCCTTCTGCAGGCAGGACGGGCCATTTCACACCGGCCGAGGACCTCTCGCTGCAGCCCTGCCCGCCCCGCAGCGTGCTCCTGCACCAGGCAGAGCTCCCAGCTGCAGCCCAGAGCAGGGCACAGCAGTGGGGGCTGAGCCGGACCCGGTGGGGGGACACCGGGGGAAGCTGACAGCAGGCGAGAGCAGAGCGTAGGGAGAGAGCTGCGCTCCTTTGGCCTTTATTCTAATGATAATCAGGCTGAATTCCTCTAGACAACCTCAAGGGATGCAGCACTGAATAGCAGGCAGGGAGCTTTCCCAGAGAGCTGAGCTTGCTCTTTGTGTTTTTCCCTCTCCCGAAGGAGCGCGGAGGGGCACAGGGCCCTGCTGGGGACCTGTCCCGGAGCTCCCGCCCGCACCAAACACCCTGCATGGAGGCAGCATCTCTGGAGCACGCGGTGGCTCATCGTCTGCAGCAGGGAGCTGGCTTATGCCCGGACATGTCCCACAACCTGCTGGGAGATGAGGGCTGCGATCCCCGGGCTGGTTTCTGTCTTCTTAGCGGTATGAAGGGAGCGCTGGTGAAAGGAGCTGAATGCCATGTCCTAGAGCATTTTGAGAACAGCCTGGTCCTCCCCAGCCAGCCGGGAGATACCATCCCCCAGGATTCAGTCTCTCAGCCGGTGCTAGATCTGCCGTAAATGCAGACAGCCAAAGTGGGGGGGGGGGGAGTGGGGCCACCCTGGGACCCTCTGATCCCCACGGCATCGTTACCCAGAGCTGAGTTGGAAAGGTTATTTCACTGCCTGTTTAAGAAGCAACAAGTTGTCTCTGCTGCTTCTTTAAGCAGAGCCCCCTCTGTGGGCAGGGAGCCCTGCTGCCCGCAGGCGCCCAGCCCCGAGGTGCGCCCAGCCCCGAGGTGCGCCCAGCCCGGGGGTCCCGGCCATGGAGATGGTGGAGACTCATGGGTGACTTGTGCTTTTGGCACTTTGCTTGATTTACTTTCACCATCACTAGTTTTGAGAGTCCCCCCTGACCAGACTGCGGGCTCAACCAGGGACGCTGGTGCTGAGCGGGGAAGGGGCCGGGGCTGTCGAGCCGTGTGTGGAGCTGTGCACAGCCTCAGCGGGCGCCTGCACCCAGCTGTGGGTGCGCAAGCGAAAAGTTGGGGTGCAGCCCGGCCCCTGGCATGTTGCTGAGCGCCCGTGGGCAGCACTGTGCCGAACACGTGCATGCAAGCCCAAGCCTAGAAACCTGCCATGTGGAGGGATAGAGGAACCCAAAAATCCCAACTTCACCATAAAAATATCAATCATCTCTAAACATCCGTGCGATGCTGATCCTTCCCTCCCTGCCTGGTATTTTCTCACGCTCCGAAGCTGGCAGCAGGCGCTGGGAAGCAGTGTTGGAACTTGTCCTGCCGTCCCATCAAGGCCGTTTATCTCCACCATCGAGCCCTAGAGCTGGAAGAGCTGCAAGTAGGGGCAAGGCACACTCCTGCTTGCCGCTTTCCATTGCGTCACTTCGACACGGGCTGAGCGAACGCCCGAGGGCCAGATCCCACACACACCACCGTGCCTGGTCCTGCAAAGCACAGCAGTGTTCTGTCAGCCCGGTGCTACCCCATTGACTGACAGGACGCAGGGACCCTGATGATACCCCTGAGCATCACTGGGAGCCCTCCCTTGCCCTCCCTTCCCAACAGCCTGCAAGGAACCAGTGTGTGGCTGCTCCGCACCTCTCGCAAAGTCACCATGTCCGAGGGTTGCACACCCAGGGTGACCCCAGATGTGACCCTCGCTGTCTGACGGGGATGGGGAAGCTCGGGGGGAGCCCCCTTCGGAGCAGAATGTGGCCCAGGCCTGGCTGGATGCTCCCGCTGGGACGGTGGGGACAGGAGGGGCTGGTGACACTGCTGGGGCACAGCTGCCCGGGTAGGGGATGATGAGGCACCTGCCCTCAGTGTGGACAGCACAGCCCCTAACGTGGCAGGCTCAGTGTGGGATCCTACTCGGAGCGAGCCTGGTTAATTAACGCAATTATGAGGCAGGCTGCTCCCTTGCCCCTCCCTTGCCGGCTCCTCTGTGAACCAATGGATTTGAAAACCCGGCCAGCCTGCTCCGCACCCTCCTGCCGCCGCAGCGCTCCCGGCCCCAGCTGCCGCCGGCTTGGAATACAAACAGCTGAGATTCCTCCTCCGAGCCCCGGCGAGCGCCGGCCTGCAGAGCCCCGGCCCTTCGCCTCCTCGGGGCTCCTCGCCTGCACCAGGGCTTGGCCAGCGTGCCATGGCGTGGCTTGGCCGGCCGTGTGGCACAGCAGGCATGGCACTGCCTGATGGGGCATGGCTGAGCATGGCATGGTGTGGCACGGCACGGCACGGCACGTCATGGGATGGCACGGTGTGGCATGGCACCACCCGGTCTCTGGTGTGGGAAGGGGCAGTGCAGCCCTGCGGAGGGGGACGCCTTGGGCTCACCTTCCCCATTTGGTGCCCAGAGCTGGTTCCTTGCCTGGGCCATGTTGCCACCAGAGGTTTGTGGAGATCACGGCATGATGGTCAGTGCCACCAGGACCACAAGTCCCATGAATCTGATCCTTCCCACCTCTCGCTATCCCCAAGCCAAGGAGATGTCCCATCCCTCAGTTCCCAGAGAAGCTTGTGTCTCCATCCTGGGGCCTGGAGCCCGGTAGCTTCATGGCAGGGGGTGCCTGCCAGACGGATCCCCCTTTTCATGGAGAACCTGGCCCTGGGCACTGGCTAAGAGCACGTTCTTGTCAATAAGGGAAGCAAGAGTTCAGCAAAGCTTTATGTGATACTGTGGTGATTCCCGACAGAGCTGCACAGCCATGGGCACCGTGGCAGGGGCGGCTGCTGGTGCCCCCGCCGGCAGGGCAGAGCTGCCGTGAGCCCCGTGGGACTGCTGTGCCACGCTGCATGGGAGCCCACGTGGATGGAGCTGGGGCTCGGCTGGGGCTCACGGCACGAAGCAGCGCCGGGAGCAGCAGAGCCGAGACAGGAAACCAGCCTGGTTTCCTACGCACTTATCACTCGGAGGGTTTCTCGTGTGGGGCTGCTCTGCTGTCTAATAAGAAGGCTGAGCTCCCCGTGCAGTCTCTTTCTCCGAGGTGACACTAGCAGCGACACCAATAGGGCCTCTCTGACCTCTTATTCTACCGCCTACGTGCACGAAACTTACTGGCAGCAAACAGCTTTGAGATTGTCACTCCCGGGTCAGAGGAGGCTGGATTTGGCCACGTAGCTCCTGCGCAGATGGAGCTGAGCTGGGCATGAGGCGGGGGCAGCTCGAGGGCTGGTGGCGTGGCCAAGGGGGCCGTGCCGGCAAGCCGGGAGGGCAGGAGGAGGCTTGTTTAGCTTGTGCAAAACCCACACGGCCAGAGAAAGCTTCTCTTTGCAAAGCCAAACATTAAAATGTCTTCTTTTGGGACCAATAAAACCATTTATGGTTTGATTTCAAGTTAATTTAAAATCTAGCAAGCCCACATTTAAGGAGCGTTGCAAAGTAAGAAGCTCTTGTTAAATGAAAAGCCACAGATGGCTGGTGCCGAAAGCGTTAAAAGCAAACGCTCAGAATATTTGTCTTTGGCCAGCCAAGTACTTGTTTTTCCAACAGAAAAAATAGTTTTATTTCAAAATCACCAGAATCCTCTTGCTCCCCTGGGCCTGGATGTCCCGGCGGGTTAGCTCCGGGGCGGGCTTTCCCACCCTTGGAAACGACTGAGCCCTTTCAAAAAAACCCCTCTAAGCAGTAAAAAAAATAGACAAAGCTGCAAATGCTTGTTGATTACATTAATTTCCCGTTTTGGTCATTTCCCGGCTCGCCCGGGTGGGAGTCTGCGTGAGCGGCATCCCATCTGCACAGGGCAGATCGCAGGGCTCTGCTGCGAAGCGGCGGCCGGCGGGGCTGGCTCAGGGCTGCCACACGCCGCATGGGCCACCTCGCCTTGGGGCTGCTGGATACGGGGAGCTGGGATTTGATGGGCAGGAAGAAGGAAAAAAAACCCACCCCAAAACCAGGCTGTTTTGATGGCAAGAAACCAAATGTCCCTCTGCACCCTGACCTTCATTGTGTGGGGAAGGAGGGAGCTACTGAGAAAACGTGATAAGGATTGCCAGCAGCGCCCGGGGTTGACACCGACGCCGGGTTTGAGCCGCGCGTGCCAGCGCGTGCAGCGAGCTTGCCCGTGCTCAGCAGCAGGGGAGCAGCGAGTGCCGGGTGCTGCGGCAGCGGGCGGCTGGGGACGGCAGCGCTGGAGCCAGCAGGACTGCGGCAGGGAGAGGGGCTGGAGGAGAAGGGCTCCCGACTGGCCGGTGCCCCAGAAGCAGACGTGGTGCCCAAAGAAAACAGACCTCGCTGGAGGAGTCAGGCCGGAGAGCTGGGGGGCAAGATGCCACTCTGGGGAGCTGCTCGGGGGGAAGTCTGCAGTGGCTCTTCCCTGTCCCCAAACTGGGGGTGCCTGAGCAGGACAGGGTGGGAAATCACCCCCCGAGGGCTTCTCTCACGTGGGACCCTGCCCCATCCCTGGTCCACAGGGTGCAGTGCCGGCTTGGGGGGCAGGACCCGCTCACGGCACCAGGGCTGGCAGGGAGCGGGGGGCTGGGAGCGCTTGCCCCCCCCGAGGGTTGGGGGGACGACGTGCTGTGCCACCGCCTGCTCCAGCATGACAAACGGCGCAATTAGGGCCGAGGCTTAACTGAGTGTGCTAATTTGACATCTGGCGATTTGCTTGGGCTAAAGAAACTGTTTACATTCACCTTCCACTGTGTTTGGTTTGCGATAGGAGCAGAACAGAAGGCGATGCTGCGGGTGTCCTGTTCTCAGCGGTTTTATGGGGGTTTCCTATGAGAAAAGCAGCGATAGGGCTGAGCCCTGGCAGCCGCCCATCCAGACCTTCTTTCCCTGATTTTCTTTTTTCCTATATTTAGCCTTTACCTCATCTCAAATAAAAAGAGTGATTTAAAACTCTTCGCAATAAAACGATTCAAACAGAAGTCAGTCTACAGCACTGTATAATGGGGGAGAGGGCTCATGTTATTTGCTTAATTACAGACTTTTGTTTGTCGAGTACTTATGGGTGAATTGTTTGCAAATAACAGGTGAGTTTATTCATGCTCAGGGCCCTGAGGCCTGAGATTAGAGCTGGGCTGGGAGATAGGAGGCTGGAGGGTGCTCAGGGCTGTGGGTGACCTCTGGAAAGTCCCTGCTGTCTGGTCCTGGAGGGCTCGAGGGACCTGGGATCGGGGTGCTGGTCCCTCCGGGGGAGCTGACTGCAGAGGGCTGCAGGGATGTGATGCTGTTGTGTTGGAGGTGGGTGCCTTGCACCGTATGGTCTTAATCATGTGCAGTTTATCCTTTTATAAATTGCAGATAAGGATTAACTATTTTATGGAGCCACTGTGTAAAATGCAGTCCGTTAATGGGAGTGAACGGAGGCTGCCTCGGCTTTGGGAAGCCTGGATTCAGCGTGTCAATCTGAGCCACTCACTCCCAGGTGGTTCCTGACCTCCTGTATGTCCGCAGGAGATAACACCGCTCCTTAGGACTTCTTACCCACCTTATGATGCAGATAAGGGCATTTTGGGGTGTTGGAAGGAGAAATGGCTGCCAGGTGCCCTGCTGATAGAAGGGTGAGAGTAGCTGGATTCAAGCTCAGAGGTGTCAGATGTTCAGAGTTGGGGTGGACATGGGATCTGTGTGACCACAGCTGGTCTCAGCCATTTTTGGGCCATCCTGCTGCTAGTGATGTTCCAGCACTGGGGCACGGGTATCTCCCTAGCACATCCAGACTGATGGAAACGGCAGCTGCCCTGTGTGCATGGAGCAGGGAAGTGACACCAGGGAGGGAGACGTGGTCCCAGCCAGAAAAAACAGCATGCAGGAGGCAAACGTGTCCCTGAAGCCACCCACCTCCCTCTCCAAGGGCTGCAGAGAGCAGAAGTCCAGGTGTTCAAATGGAAAAATGTTCCCAAAGCTTTGCCAGCAAGCGAAGAAATCCCAATGTTTACAGCCTCCGCATGAGGAAGAGGTGCACTTAAAATTGTGACCATGCTTCTAGGGCTGTGTCAGGACTCTGAAGTGGAGATTGAGGCTGAAGTGATGAGGAATACGTGAAAGGGCAGCAGTCACATCTCCACCTCCTGCCCTGCTCATCCAGCATCTGCCCAGACCCCGCTTGGTCAAGCCCACGTGAGCCGTGCAGCGGTGTCCGACGTGGGGGCGAAGGGGCAAGCGGCAGCCGCCCGCCCGCCTTGTGCTCGGCGCAGGTGTTGAACCGGGATCAGAGGGGAGGCTGAGCTGGCACGGCGTGACTCAGGGCCAAGTCACGCAGCACCCACTTCACCCCGCCGGCTCTCTTCAATTGCCTCTTTGCCTAAGTCTGCGCTTGCACATTGTGCTGGGGTTGATACGGAGCCGGCACGGAGCCATGGGTGATTCCTAGCCATGATCTGGAGTGTGGGAAAAGCGCAATCGCTGCAAACAATCAGAGGCAAAGCCGGCAGCAGCATGCAGCGAGCCAGCGAGGAATTCGGAGGCACATTCCAGCGGGGATGATAGAGGAGGGGCTGGGAGCTGGGCCGGGAGTACAAAAAAAACATGCTCCGATTTGTTTTGGTTTTCCTCCCTCTCTGCAGAGCCACGACGCCCTGCTTGGCTTTCGAGTAAAGCCGCTGGGTGCTGCAAGCGGGTGGCACGGCAGGGAGCTGGGACGCGGCGAGTCCCGGCCGGGCACAGCGCTGCCCTGCTGCCGTGGGGACCTGCCGGCTCCGGGGTCAAGGGCAGCTCTGCCTTCCCCTCCCACGCCTCAGCCATGCTCCCCGCGACCAGGATCTGGGCCACGGGGATCCGGTTCCACTGACCGCGTGTGGCCGTAGTCTTCTGGCACCATGGCCACAAACCCACGTGCCAGGAGCCACCCACGTGGCTCAACACCCACCCGCCGGCAGGTACAGCAGTCCTGGCATGTTCTCCTCCTACCATGGCTGCTGACCTCGGGCAAGCTGCTTCCCCGCTCTGTGCCTCAGTTTCTCCTTCAGTGCAATGAAAACCCACATCTCCGCACCTCGGAGACTGACAAGGCTTTGCCTTGGAAGGGGTGAGCTCTGGGCACGGGGACATGTCCGTGTGCATCCCGTGTTCACTGCAGGCAGTGCAGGCAGGAGTGCTGGCATGCAGGAGTTGTGGTGGCCACCAGCCCGGCGTCACCGCCGGCCGGGGGAGCGCATCCCCAGCATGCGCTGCCGAGGGGCTGCAGCACAGCCTGCGACCTCGCAGCTCCCTCCCTCCCCTCCCAGCTGCTCCTCCCGGCTCTTCCTGACCCACTTTCTACATCGCACAATTAAAGCAAAAGCAAAATGGAGCAGGGGGAGGGGACGCTGGCAAGGCCACCGGCGCATTGTGCGGTGGCCGGCAGCACAGCCCGCCGGCGGCTGCTGCTTGGCGTGGGGCAGGGCATGGCCATGGGGCAGGAGAGTGGGTGGTGCTGAGTGCTGCTCAGGCTCAGAAACCTGGGTTGCATGGTCTTCTCTTGCCCACTGCCCTGTGTGGGACACGTTTCCAGGCTGTGGCTGCCCCAGAGAGCCCTGCACACTGGTGGTCACCAACAGGCCCACTCGTGTTGCCGGTGTCCACTCACCCTCCTGGGGAGGGAAGGTGCAGGGCAGAGCCAGAGGGCCAAGAGGGGACAGGAGTTTGGAGGGAGCTCTCAGCTCCTCCAACTCATACATTCACAGCCACCTCTGCATCCTTGGTGCCCGTCTTCATCCCACCCCACCAGCATCCTCCTCCCTTGCATGGGCGCCTGGTGGGCAGAGGCTCCTTCAGAGGCACAAGCGAGGGATAATTGCTAGAGTGTGCGGGGTGCCCTGTGCCATATTTCACTCATTGCTTCAGGCAGAGCAGCCATCCGGGAGCTAAAAGCATTCAATTGTTCACTGATGCTTTTCTTTGAAGCCCTCATTCATCCTCCAAGGTCTGTATTGATTGGGGACTCCAGGAAAGCATCTGCCCTTCTCTGCCTTCATCAATGACTTTCCCACATTAATCCACCTCTTCCCTTGATAACCACACTAATTACTCCCAGCTAAGTTGACTCTGGCAGGTCACTGGAGGCTGGGAAGAGCAACCTGCTCTGCGGCCTGGCTGTGTCTTAAAGCTGCAGACCTGTCCAGTAATGGGCCTCAGTGCTGGAGGGAACTGGCCATACTGGGAACATGAGCACCGTGGCATAAGTCTGACTGTGGGGCAGCACAGGAGTTTGGCGGGGGCCGTGCTGGGGATGTCTGTGGCTGAGAGAGGTGTTTGCTTTCCATTTTTGAGGCTTGTGTACCTTCCAGGGAATCACTGATGATTTTGCATGGATGGGGACGCCGGACCCTGCCCCACTGGGGTGCACATCCATGCTCCCCGCCTGCATCTGCCCAGGCTTGGGGGTACAGCGCTGTGCAGGGCTTTCCTCTGTTGTGCTGCAGGGTGTTTTAGACCACCATGGGAGGTTCACACCCTTCAACCTGGGGTGGTCTGGGCACGAAATGAGATCTTTCCCACTTCTCCACCTGGGTTTCCTTGGGGAGGAACGGGAGGGATGCAGTTCTCTGACCTCCTCTCTGCTCTCAGCCATGGTCAGGAGCAGCCCTGCAGGAAGGAGCTGCACAAGGGGAACCTGGATGGACTTTGAGGGGCTGATGGCCGTAGGGCACATGCCGAATGTCCTGCTGGAGGGCTTCCACACTCACACCGCTCCCAGGAGGGTAAGAGCTGTCTCACTGTCGCTGCTGCATTGCAGAAGGCAGCTCCCAAAGGCTTCCAGAAGACATCGGATGTGCAGAGGAAAATGCATGGAAGAGATGATCCTGGTCGAGTGATGTAGAGCCTCCTCTCACTGGGAATTAATAAAGGAGGGAATGCCTTGACCTGTGAACCCAGAGCAGCAGAGGTCAGAAATGTGCTGAAGTGACCTGTTTAAGGAGGTGTGAAAGCCTGAGGACAGGAATTGTCTCAACAGTTGGTAAAATGGGAAGGACTGGGACAAACAAAACTTAAGACACCTCAAGGGAGAGAGACAGGTTTAGCCCTGACTCATCTAGGATCAGCTTGGCAGCTGTGGGACAACCCCATACCACTCTTCAGGGTTATGTTACATACCCACTGGCTTTCAGAGGCAGGTTGACTTCACTTTCCACAACATTTTGCTTGTTTAAAATGCAGTGAATTAAAAAATATGTCAGTCTGGCAAGGGGAGGGAGGTGTTTTATCCTGCCACATGAGTCTGCTCATGACCCAGAAGATACCAGCTTTCTGCTTTAGGGCTCCCTCAGGAAAATCCTTCTTGCATCTTCTAACTCAAAGCCTGTCTTTCTGTCTCTCTCCAACTGAGCGTATTTTGCTCACAACTTTAATGTACATCATGGCAACTCAGCGGCTGGCAGATGAGCATGGCCTGTGCTGGTAAGTGGGGTTATACGAATTCCCTGGGATTTGTCTAACGAATTCGTGCTGCTTCTTACCTGGGAGCAAAAGTAGCCTTTCAGGCTGCAATAGACTCAGATTCGAGGGTAGAAAAGAGAGACAGAAAGTAAAGCTTGCAGGAGGGAAGGTGACTTTGTGCACACGCGAGGAGTGTGCTGGAGCCGTCCTGAAGACAACATGGCTGCTGAGGTCTTGACCAGCAGGAACGGTCCCATAAGGTGAGGCTGCAGCAAGCAGAAAAAGAAAAGCCTCCAGCTTTGCTAGGTGAGGTATATCACGTCTTTATTTACTCATGGGTGATTGCAGCATGGGCCCCCTGTCCCCGTCCCTGCGTGCTGTCCTGGGTGATGGCGGTAACACTTCATCCCTGGGTGAACACCCGTGGGTGGGGTCTCGCACTGGCGGATGAGCGGGGCCGGACACCAGGTCCCACGAACACCCTGCTGACCCACCTCATCCCCCGTGGGGCTGCAGGGGCCAGGGGAGCCATGGCGGCTCAGCCTACCCTGGCCCTTCCCAGTGAGGACAATGGCAGCTGACGAGGCCCCAGCCCAGCCACAATTGCCCCTTTGTCTCCTTGGCAAGATGGTGTTGGCGAGAGCCCTTGGCTCTGTTCGGATGGCTGCGGGGCTGGGAGGCGGCAGCAGGGCCTGGGGAGGGTGAGCGCTCTCCTCCATGCCGCTGCCTGCCACAGCGCTGCCGGCCCGTGTGCCTCCCGCCATGGCCTCGCGCGAAGCCCTCCTTCTCTGGCACCGCTTGTGCACCCAGGCTGGGCTGGGAGTCAGGGGCCGGGCGGGCAGGACGGCCCCGCATGTCCTCCTCCTCCTCCTCCTCGGGGCAGCTGCGGTCTCTGCAGGACACACGTCCCACCTCATCCCGGCTTTTACCACAGGCTTCTTCCCCCATGGCGGGAGAGTGGCCTGTCCCCGCACAGCCTCCATGGCGGCCTCCACTGGCGCCTGTGGGACACGGGGTGCCAGGGGGGCACGGGGGCTGCCCTGGGGACCCTCCAGCAGCCCTGTGGGGCCAAGGGTCCCCCAGGCCACCCCGTGATTTCAGGGGTCCCTCACCAGGCCCCACCAGGCCCTGGCAGCCATTTCTGAGCTGGCGCCGCCATCTAGTGACATGCAGCCATGCTGCCCCCGCTCCTCCAGCGGGTCCCCAGGGCAGGTGGTGGCCCCCACCCTGTCCCTGTCCCTGTCCCTGTCCCCACTAGCCCCTCAGGAGGGAAACGAGGGGCTGGGGGGGCAAAGCCAAAGCCAGTGCACGCAAGCGGGAGCAGGCTCCCCTCCACACCAAGTGCCTTTTGGGGTGAGGCAGTGCAGAAACACCGAAGTGCAAAGCAGTGTTGGTTTAGGGTTTTTTTTTTTTGCAAAAAATTCAATTCCTCATAGGACTTTTGAGGGGAACCCACCCCAATCTGAGGGCCTGGCTGCAGAAATCAGCCGCAGGGCCATTGCTCTCCCCGGAGTAAACCAGGGCGTCTCCAGACCCTGCCCGGCTCCTGTTTCCTGGGGTGCGCGGGAGCCCCCATGCCCCATGCGTGTGGACCCAGCTGGGTGCCCCGTCTCCCCACTGAATACCAACCACAAGCACGAAAGGAAAAGCCTGGAGGAAGACCCCTACCGAAGCCCAAAGCAAGGGGCTCAGCCCTGTCCCTGCACCCAGTCTGCCGGAGCCACCAGCAGTGACCACCAAACCTCGCCTGTCCCCAGCCGCAGCGGCCCAAAGCCTTCCCACCCCATGCTGCTCCTTCACCGCACTCAGGGCCATCATCATCATCTCTTTAACCCCTCTGTAATGTCCTCTTTCTGCCTCCAGCTCTGAAAACTGAACAAAGGCGCTGGCCGTCCCGCCGGCTGCAGGAGGGAGCGCGAGCCGGCCCGTCTCTTGTCTCCCCTCCATTTTCCTCCTGCTGGCTGCCGAGAAAAGGGATTCAGCTGTGCCCACCGCATCTGAAAAGCCCCCGCCTGCCTTGTGTTTTATGAAGGAAAATCTCCTTGGGAGAGCAGCCAAACGTTCCCAGCCTCCTGCTGGGTGTTTCAGACAGGCGTGCTGGAGGATGCGAGGGCACGGCGGTCCTGCGGGTCCGGGGGGAGAGCGGGGGGACGGGGACGGGAGCTGCCGGGCTCCGCGAAAGCCGCCCTCAGATTGCACTGGGGGATGAGACGAGGAGGTCACTGCCTTGCTCAGGTGGCCAGAGCCTGCTCCGTCTCTGCGGCCTCGAGGGAGGGAGTTTCACCGTCGGGCTGGGGATGCTGAGCTCCGTGTACATCCCTCGGTAAAGCAAGTGAAAGACGGGGTCTGGCTGTGCTTGCTGTGACCTGGGCACTGGCTGTGCCACTGCGGGCCCCATGTCCCCGCCGTGAGATGGGCTTTGCCTCCCGAGGAGGCTGTTTCTGCCGGTCCCTCTCCTCTCTGGATTTTCTCCTTTATTATCCTCATATTTGTCCTCTCCTTTTCCTTTCTCTTTCCTCCCAGTCTTCTCCCCACACCCCTCCCAGCACCTCTCCCAGATCACACAGCCCCATGCATTAGAGACCTTTCAGACCCAGCCACTATGTCAAAGGCAGCCAAGAGGCCCTCGGGGCTCCAACCCGCCAAATCAAACTCAAATTTGCAGCTTATATGCAAACATAATGTATCTGGACGTGGGGGCTCTGCTGGCACAGAGTGCAAATAAACAGAAACACATGGCTGAGCCTGGAAGAGCAATAACCTCAGCTGGAGCTGAGAGCTGGGGTTTGTGGCAGGCTCTTAACCAGCAGCACCCAAAGTGAATTAATCACACGCGACTGCAGCTCCAACGGGCGCTGCCAGGCTGCGAGCTCCCATGCCCATGTCCGCAGCAGGGCTGCACTTGAGGGCTCACGGGGAGAAATGGGGGGAAACGGATGTTTCTACTCTGTAGCTGAACTGAAAATGGCAAGGACAAAGTCAGACCGGCTCAGACCCAAAGAGAGAGTCTCTGCCGTGTTTCCTTTTCTGGTTCATTGTGCAAATGTTGTGTTCCACATGAAATTAAAACCTTCCTTTCTTTCTTGGGGGCCATTTAATATCCTTTAAAGGCCTCTTCTCTTTCTTTTTAGTCTGGGACCAATTTCTCAGGGAAAATGCCGCTTCCCAAAAGCACGTTTCATATCTGAAAATGATGAAACAAAACATTTAGCAGCTCCAGAATTAAACTTTTTATTGGCAAGCCCTGGTGCAAAGTATTTCAATGTTTTTATTGCATCCATTGCATCCATCCTCCTTCCCCTTTCTCTGTGAAGCCACTGCCTCAATTTGACCCATGTAAGCCGACAGCTTCACTCATTTTCAAACTTTGAATCTCTTGTTTGTAAAACCAAAGAAACCTCTGCTCTTAAACTGTTCAGCTCCCGCTAGCGTGGCTCTCCCACTCCACCTTCCTGTCGCCTGGAGATGCTGCTCCTCCTTGCTTTAGACATTTTTTCCTCTAAAGTTTCCTGAAATGTGTTTCTGAGGTTTAAAACAATGTCGAAAGAAGCCTCTGGACCCCCAGTGCTCTTCCTGCTGCCTTTTGCAGCCCAGATGCTGTGGTGTGCAACCCCGAGGTGGGGACCCAGCTGTGCGGTGGTGGCAGGGGCCGAGCGGCCCCGCAGCAGCTCAGGACATTCCCTGGAGAGCCATCTCCTGCCTGCACTGTCTGGAGGGGCAATGGGATACACTGATTTTTCTGCACAAATGCAAACCCCATTTCCAGACTTTCGCCCCTCTGAAGCGGACAGGGTGAAGGAGGGAAAACTCCCTCCCAGCAGCTATCTCCTTTCCTCCCTGCCGCCTCTCCCTTTGGAGAGTGGTGGCATGTGAAGGGCAGCTCCCAGCCCCTACGCTCCCTCATTCTGGGGTTTTCCTGCTGGAAAGTGCCGGTGTCCCCTTGGTGGATGGCATCGAGAGTTGAGAAGGGTGCTTTTCCATCAGGGATGGCTTCCATGCAAACCACCCTAACAAGTGCGCGAGCAGCCACGGTGGGGTGTGCTTTTCCTTCCTAAGCGTGCTGGAAGAGAGCAGTACAGGCAGATACAGGCAGCATGTACAGGCAACTCCCGCTCCACCCAAGGAACTGCACATGTGTCGCTCCCCTTCTGACTCTTGGTCTTGCTTCCTCCTCTTCATCGCATCATGGTCTATATTTAGTCCCAGACGCTGCAAACCCTTTTGCACGACTCCCGCGGAGCGCCTGGCAGGATCAGGGCTGGGATTTCTTATGGTAATTCTTTGGGCTGGGAACACCCCATCCAATATTAATAACAAATAATGAGGGCAGTTCCTGGAGCACAAGATAATTATCCCTACCACGCTGGGGGCTTCGTTAAAGGTCTGCCTCCACGTGAACAAGCAGGCTTTAGCCAGCGCAGTCGATGAGAATGATCCAAGGAAAACCTCCCACGGACACCGGAGGAGGGCAGAAGGAGGCAGGGGGATTGGGGCCCCACCGAGTTGCTTGGCGTCTCCTCTGATCAGCCTGTGTGTCCCAGCTTTTTGTCTGAGCTCTGGCGTGGCCCTGGGGACGCGGCTGGCCTGGCGTGACAGGCGGGCGGCTCTCAGCTGTCACGTAGTGCCTCCCCGTGCACGGCTTGCAGAGGGCTTGGGCTGCAACCACTGCCCCTCGTCCCATGGCTCTTGGGGTACCAAGCCCTCTGCCCAGCCCCTCCTTTCCAGGGATGCCTGCTGGAAAGGGCGTTTTCCCACACCACTCATTCACACCAGGGATAGAAGAAAAGGGAGATAAGGGGTTGCACGGAATGTCTCCCTTTCCCCTCCACATCAAAGCCCTGTGTTTATCGCCAGGTCCCGGCTGGGTGCGGGGCTGCTCGCTGGCTCCTTTTAGCCAGGCTGGGAGGGGAAGGGGTCAGGGTCTGTCTCACTCGGTGACATGGCTGAGGTCTGTGGTTTAATCACTGAGCAGCACTAACTGCTCTGCCCCTCAGGTCCCCTGGAGGGACCGAGCCTTGTCAGGCAGACGGGCAGGGACCTGCTGCTGGGGTCCCATTGCCCTGCGGTGATGGGCCAGGGCGAGGAGGGAACTGTGGGTCCAGGCAAGGTGGTGGCTGTAAGCAAAGCTCGTTCGTCCTCATTGTAAGATGGGCTCGTGGGAGGACCTGGGGACATCCAGCTCCAGCGGCCCCTCCAGCAGCAGGGAGATGGATGGGTTCGGTGTCGAGAGGAGGCAGCAGGGGAGAGTTCAGCACATTTAGGAGGAGGATGAAGCACAGCAGGGGGTCAAAAGTCAACCTCTTTCCCCTTCGCAGCTCCTCCAGGTCAGAGGGAGCTTTCCAAGGTTATCAGCTGGGGTCAACCGCTGGGAGGAAGGCGATGAGAGGCTGGGGGGCCTGGGGCGCCGGGGCGGCTGTGCCCACCGGGCATGGGGGCTCAGCCCCACTCAACGAGAGACACCCCTCCGACCTGGCTGCTGCCTGCAACGGTGCACAGCGAGATGATGGCGTGACCTTGGGGTACAGTGACTGTAACACACATCCTTATGCTGCTCCCCGAGAGCCGCCTGGGAAAGGGCACGCACAAACTCATAGATATAGAAATACTGAGGGGGGAACCAAACCTCCCAGCTGGAGGAAGCAGGACAGCGAAGAAAGCGCAGGGCGCTCTGTGCAGTCCGTGTTGCCAGTGGGCTCCGAGCACAGTTGGTGGGGACCTGGCCCCGTTGTCCACGATGCTGTACAAATGCCTTCGAGGCACAACTCACGCCTTGAGCCCTTTGCATCCTGCCTGAGTTTTTCCACTGCAGCCGATGAGCCCAGCTCCAGGGGAGGCTCTGCGGAGCCCTCTTGGCTCGGTGGGTGTGAGATGAGGCCCAGCCTCTGCTGCAGTTGCCTTGTTTTGATGTTGTTAATGTGACAAGTTGAATTAATTAAGTGCGTTTGGAGAAGGCTCTGGCGTTCCTCCCTTTTCAAGGGTTTTTACTTCAAAGGAAGGCAAACGACGAGAGCATCTCCCTCCCTGAAATGCCTCAGTGCATCATGTCAAGGCAGCCCTTCTCTGCTGACCCCAGGCCTGGGACACGTCCCACCCTCCCACGGCGAGAGACCAACAGCCACAGCGGAGCCACGAGCTCGCCCGTCGGGGTGCGGGGGGCTGGCTCGGGACCTGCGCAGCTCACAGCCCAGGGAAGATGCTCTGGGATTTTCAGGAGCATCAAAACTGTTTCTGTGCAGATGGCTACCAAATCTGAGGTCTAGCCCACAACAGCCATGTCGGAAACATGCTTGGAGCTTGTCTGCTTCCCGCGCGGGTGCTCCCCATCGCCCGCTGGACCTGCTGTGCCCCCAGCTCTGCCCCAACACAGCCAGCGAAACGCAGCCCCGTGCCAGCGAGCAGCTTCTGACTCACTTTCTCCAAAGAGCTCGACCCGTTGGCTGTGACGCGCGAGTCTGGAAACTTCAGGAGAACAAACTGGCTTTTTTTAAAGCCCCCAAGAGGCTGAGGAGATGTTTCACACTCCTGCTGGGTTTGTCTTCACAACGTTTTGGAGTGTTTGGTAGCAAAATAAGGCTGTTAGAGGGCTCCCTTTGCATCTGTTTCCTTTGCCTGTATATCTTTCAGAGCCTCTTGCCCCAGTTTGCTGGTTTTGTGATGATGACCTTCAAAGCCCCTCCGGAGAGGACGGCAGCTGCGAGAGGAGCACTCACCTGCATTGGCAAAGAGGAAAAGGGTTTCAGAGCTGGGGGAAGCACTACTCTTTATATCAAAATAACACCTGGGAGCGTTGCCCCATGGCCACGGAGACAGCCCTGCCCCAAGGAGCCTCCAGTCTCCCAGGCAAAGGCAGATCACGGCTCACCCGGAGCGACAGAGACATGCAGCAGGGACGAGCGCCCTTGCTACCCGCTCATGCAGCCTCTTGCACATCGGGGCCGATGTGTTACCAACTCACTGCCCTCCTTGATTCCCCAGGATGGACAAGAAGTGGCTTATCCGTGACATTCAAGAGCAGTCGGTTGATGTGTGTTGGCAGGTCGCTTAAAACTGCGTAAAGGCAGAGCTAGTTATCGGTGGAGGTTCCCTGGGCTGTGATGCAGCATCCCTTCACCGGGGTCTGCACGCTGGCAGCATTGTGTGGAAGATTTGATATTAAAGGTATAGAAAAGCAAAAAGCAAAAGTAGGAACAGGGAGTGCACAGCTTTCCCCTCCCTTCCCCAGGGAGTTGACTCCTTATCTAGCCCCACTCCCGTTTCCTTCTGGGATAAACCAGGAACGGGTGGATTTGGTTTCCTTCACTTTGAAATTGATGTGGCCAACCCAGACATCCCCACAGTGCTGCCGCCACGGGCAGATGGGGAAGAGCCTCCGAATCTTCTGTCCGGGGTGGTTTGAGAATCAGCTGCACTCCAGGGCCGCGGCTGCCACGCCGACACGGGAACGCTCTGGAAAATTCACTTACCAGGGCCTCTTCATCTAAAGAAAAGTGGAGGCACCGGGGGTCCAATTACAATGTATTTAACATTTCTGAGCTCAGTGGGGCCTCGCTGTCTCACAACTGGGTCATGCAATCAGCCCGAAGCTGCAATGTCAAACTGGCTCAAGGATTAAGTGTGTTGTAACTGGAGCCGTGAGCCCGGCGCGCTGGGAGGGGGAGACTTTTATCTGGCTGTGATTGCAAAGTGGGAGCAGGGGCGAGCTCCGCCGACCTGTGCTTTGCAAAGCGCTCAGCCATGGGTGGTCGGAGGATATCTCAGAGGGCTGGCCGGAGCATTTGTGTGGCAGCGTGTCCTCACGCCGACTTTGTGGGAGCTGAGCCCTTTTGCACAACTTTTGATGATGTCTCTGAAGGACAGTCTGGTGCTGTTGGGTGGTTTGGCCAAGCGCTGTTGGGTGGAAAGGCAATCTGTGCTTGCAAAGCCGCCCTTCAGCCCTGAAATAAATGGTTGCTGCAGTCCCCCTTTGCAAGAATGGTCACAAGTGCTGGGTCTGCTCGATACTGGCTGAAGACTGGTACCCACTGCCCTTGTATTTCCCCCCTCCCCAGAGCCCTGCTCACATTTCTTGCTCTCTGACTTGTCCTCACTGCAGTAATGTGTGTGTGGGGAGTTTCCTCTTGTGAAGCCGGCTGCAGGAGACCTATTTTTGAATTGTCTGTGGAGGGATTTCCTACTCTTGACACTCCCGTAATAGATGGAAAATGAAACAAAACCAGAGCTGAAATGTCAACCCAAGAAAAAGAGAGTGAAACACCCATCATTTTGGGTTGATCAACATTCACATTACACTTTTTGAAATCTTGAAAAGGTACAATAGCATCATTTCCTAGCAGGGACAGGAGGTGGGGCCTCTCCGAAGGAGGTGAAAGGCAGAAACCTGCCCTGGCTGGGACGTTTAAACACGTGTGTCCACGAAGGTCTGCACAGCCGGGGGCAGGAGTTTGGGGAGAGCTGCTTTCCTCTGCTGTCACAGAAATCCCACCTTCCTCTGCTCGACATTTTGGGAAGCCAAGTCTCCTTGCCTGTGCAATGGGGGAATATGTGCTAGAAAGCGAGTTTGGAGTCAGTAGTGGAGAAAGCCCTTCCACGTGTGCAGGGAAAGCAACAAGCCCTGAGCTCTGGTCAACCTGGCTCCGTCTGCTAAAGCCAAGCAGGAGATCTAGCTGCAATCGTGGGGAAGTGCAAGTGAGAAGACAACCCTGTTGTCTTGCCCAGAGAGGGAAATAAAGGGCTTGAATCAAAGGCTCAGCTTTGCTTTCCCGTGCTGGGCTTTGCTTTGTTCTGTGGCTCTGCTTTCCCCCCTCGGCTATCAGATCCTCTCCCCAGAGGAAGCTGGCAGCCGTGCCTGCTCTGGAGGCATCGCGCGGCTATTGTGTCTGCACAGATGGACAAACAAACAGGCGGCGGGCTCGGGGCGCACGGGGCAGCCCCCTAGCCCAGCCCTGCATGCCTCGGGCTGGGGGGGGTTGCATCCTTTCTAGCACCGGTCCCCGGGGTCAAGGACTGTGGGGAAGCGTGATCCGTTGCAGCAGGAAAACAGGAAACGGCGCTGGTGGCAGGAATTTGTTTCATTTAGCGTTTCACGTCCCGGGGAGGTGTGGGGCCGAGGCTCATTGCATCACACTGCTGGAGGCCGGGTCTCGAGCAGCCACGCGCCACGCAGCCCTTGCCCTCCTTCATTAGCTAAGGTGTCTTTGCGGGGAGTCCTTGCACCCCAAGTGGGACTGGGTGCCACAGGGTCTGCCGTCACCCCTGACGTACCTGCGCCCGGCTCCGCTGGGGTCAGGGCACTGTGGATGCCACCGGGGAATGGGCTAGCAGAGAGCAATGCCCATTGCACATGCTGCTCCTCCAGCTCCAAGACAAACATGTCCTGCTGATGCTGATGCCAGGGTGGGTGCACAATATGGGCCCTTGCCCCATGCTGTGCCCCCCATCTGCCTGGGGGTCCCTGGGTGCCCCAGCTCATTACAGGGATGAGGGGCTGCAAACCAGACCTTTGCTAGTCCAGACACCCTGCGCAGTGCAGAGTGGCTCCCTGTGTCGCATGTCGAAGGAGAAAGGGCCAGGGATCACTCATGTGGCCAGTGGCCACAGTGCCGTGATGGGGAGCAGCATATGGCCCGGTCCAGTGGGATGCCCCGTGTTATCTGTGCTCAAACATCTGCACGGCGCCGTTACACCAGTGTTTATTCTGTAAAGGCACGCCGCGGCAGCCGCAGGGTTTGCTCCAGGATGCCTTCCTGCGCAGCGGGCGCTTGAAATCCCCACTGCTGCCGGGCTGCTGCGGTAGGAAGTGCCAGGGCTGGATTTCTGGTTCCCAGCTCTGAATCGCTACCTGCGGACGCATCAGCCTGTCCCGTGGCTGCCTGGGTCCTGGCAAGCTGCATCTGAGGGAGCGGTGCCCACTCGGAGAACTGCCTGGGCCTGCGCGGCCCCCCGGACCCAAGCACTGGCCCTGCTGCTCATGCAGAGCGGCCGTGGCCTTACCGGGGCTGCCGGGCAGCCACCGCCCCGAGGCCCGGAAAGCCCTGCCTTTGCCCGCTGATAATCTGCCAAACTGCCAAGTGGCCCTTGTATAAATCATGTTTGTGTTCCTGGGGAAACAATGCTGCTCACATTGTTTAGGGCTGAAATAGTGTCCTGGAGAGCCTCGGAGCCCTTGGAAAGCTCTGGCTTTCTATAAATACAGAGAAGCAGTTGGGAAGGGGTAATGGAACTTGCGACAGTTGGTAGAAGGAAGGTTTCTGCCCATCTCCAGGTTGTGTCACACGTACTTGCGGTCCTGGGTCACCTGGACCACAGGGAGCCATGGCCAAGGTGCCGGCTTAGCATCCTTTGCATGCGGCCAGACCCGGGCAACCCAAGAAAGTGCTGTGCCTGCCCGGGAGGGCCTTTGTGGGGCTCCTGGTTGCCACCTGCACCCCTCCCCGTGCGCACACAACTGCAGGCACACGCACACGTGCCCTGCTCCCGGCCCCGCTCGCACCGGCTCCCGTTTCCTCCCCGAGGCGGCCACAGCAGGCGGGATTAGTGATTTATTAATGAAGCGGAGTGACTGTGCCACTGGGGCGTGCCAGGCGGAAATGTCTGCTCGGAGAGATTGGATAACCCTCTGGCCTGTTTCCCTTCGCAGCCTTCAAACGGCCGCGGCTCCCAGAAGCACCATATCCTTTTCCTCTTGCTGCCCGGCTGCCACGGAAGGCAGAGAGGGGATGCAGGGACATCCTCGCTCAGCCCAGAGGGGCAAAACCCCATGGTGGGAGCTGCTCAGGGAAAGGACAGGTCCGTGAGCTGATTCTGGAAGTGATGTGCAGGGTGCTGTGAGCCCTCCCTCATGCACCCATGGAGTGTGGGGGTCCCACCGCCTCCACCAGCCTTTCTCTGGGCCCCGTGTCTGCGCCCGAGTCATCTGGACTTGCGTTACTTTAGGGGATGTGGAGAACGGCTTTGCTTTTGGGCTGGGCTGGGTGGCAGCTAATTCAGGCTCACAGGTAGGGTTTCAAAAGGAAAGATGCAGACCGCAGTGCTTTTGATAGAGTTTCTTGGGGGAATAATTTAATTTAGTGTGTCCTCTGCAGCATGCATCTGCTCTGGGCTCATAAGTATTTGCACAAACATTCCAAAGCCAGTCAAAACCAAACTGTTCAGACAGTTTTTGCAGCCTTCTAACCTGGGAGACCTGAGCTTGGCTTTGCACCCCCAAACCTCAAACCCCAGACTCTGCACAAGGGATTCAGAAGGCGGCTAAATGTTCCCTGAAGCCCTTGTCTGAGTGTACGGCCCCAGTCCGTACAGGGGAGGGCAGGACCTGTGCCCTCAGGAGTTGAGTGCCTGATCAGTGGCACCAGTTACAGGATCATTTTTTGTTATTTTGTTGCCACAAGATCCATAATTGGTTTACTATAGTAACTGGTGATAATAGATATTGCCATTCCAGTTGCTCTAGGAATAAAGCTGCGTTTAACTCTGGGGAACATTAAAAGTAAACAACCAGGGAAGAACTAGCTCCATGAGCAATTGCTCTTGGGCTGAAATCTTGCCTGGGAAAACTGCAGCCAAGAGCAAATATTTATGGCTGAACTGTAAACGCCTGTGAGGAAGGCTTTTACAGCGGGAGCCACTGGCTGCCCGTGCCGTGCCAGCGCACGCTCTGCTCCAGTGCTGGACGGGCTCTGGGCTATGCACACCAGGACCTGTCTGCAAGGTGCTTGGGCCTCCACTTTATGATAAACATAAAAAAAAGTCTTGTTCCAACAAAGATCCATCACCTGGGGTTTCCAGGCCTGGAGAGCCGGCGGCCAGCAGCAATGCAGCGTGTCCCCAGCGCAGCTGTAACCCCAGGCCAGCGAGTGTGGAAGGAATGCGTGTGCACCCGCACGCACGCATACGGCCTGTGCATCCCGCGGCAGCTACGCTGCGGCCCACAGCAGGCTCCTGCCCACCTCTGTCAGCACAAACTGCTTCCAGGAAACGGGCCGGGAGAGGAAACAAGCACTAATGAAGAATCCCTTGGTGAAAAATGTGTTTCTACGACCGTTAGATTATTTTGTCCTTGAGAGGTGGGGAAAAGAGATAATAAAACAGCCTCGTTGCATTCCAGCCTTGGCTTTGGGCATGCTGATGCTGTGCTATCCAAGGGCCCTGGCTGGGGGATGCCCCATGGCCCCCTTGTTCCTATCGAGCCCCCCCTTGCCCCACGCTGCTATGGGAGCAAAAGCATCTGCTGCGGGGCTGCTCCTCCACAACCGTGCGCTGCTCCCACAGCCGCCCTGCCTGCTCCTGGCTTTGGGGACCGGCGTTCCCCTCTTGTCCCCATCATGCAGCATCCCCGGCAGTGTCATCCCACCCTGCTCCTCGGCTCGCAGCAAATGCAGCGCTGGCTCCGCACCCGCAGCGGCCCTGGGCCGCGGGCAGAGCCGAGCGACCAGCTGGCTGTTGCCATCCTGCGCCGAGGAGGAAGGGGCACTGGCTCAGGTCTTTACTGAACAGAAACAGAGGTGGTCGTAGGGTGAGCTGCATCCGAAGAGCCAAACCCAGAGCCCTCCTTTGAGAAGGAGCCTGAGGAAAAATATAGCCTAATTTAAAGCACAGAAGTGCTCCCTCCTTTCAGATCAGAAGGGGCCCTCTGGGGTTTGTGCAGGGAACGCGTGTCCCCAGCCAGGGACAGCAATCCCTGGGGCTTACCCCGAGCTGGCTCACTGGGCACCAGGCCAGGGACAGGCAAGCAGCAGGGACTGCCCCAGCCATGAAATGCCCCGTGAGCACCCTCCAGCCACGGGCTGGGGCATTTGCCGAGGCTGGCAGGGACCTGTGCTGTCCCACGAGCCCCAGGCACATGTAGGACAGTCCTGAGTGGCGTTTTCTCCATGACCCCCAGCTGCCTTTCATCATCTCCCGTACTCAGGAGTGACTCAGGCCAGGAAACCGGGGGACATGGCAGCCCATTTCCACCATGTCGGGACGCCTCACACATCCTCCTCAGGCTCCTGCGGCAGCTCCCAGCCCGGGGCTGCCAGCCGCTCCGCACGCCGGGGTGCCCGGGGCACCCACACCCCAGCTGAGCCGGCAGCACGCTGCGGGCAGCGCGGCCGCTCGGCGTTCCGTGGGCGGCCGCCGGCAACGACATTCCTTCGGAGATGGGACGTTTCTGCTCAGGAAGGCCTGAAAAAAGCCAGGGACAAAGGGGGGAAGTGATGGCGGCTGTGTCTGGAGTTATCTTGCTGCTGCACTTGCGGGGGCCGCTGAGTGACAGCGCTTTTCTGTTTCGTTCCTGAGAGTCAGGAAACACTCATCTCCGCCGGCTCCCTTCCTGCCCTGCCTCGCCCCGCACTGCGGTTCGGCGGGCCCCGGGCAGGGGGACGCAGCCCGGCCGCCTCTCCCGGCAGTGCCCGGTGGGCACCACTGAGGAAGCCCTGTGGATCCCTGTGCCAGCACATCCTAAATCTCCTAAGCTAAAGCATCCAGAAGCCGTGTGGGCTTCTCATACACTGAGCAGCTCAACAGCCAGGGTGGCAATGGAGCATAAATGCCTTTTACCCAAACCGGCTTGCTCCAGCAGGTGGGAATTGGTCAAACAGCTCCAGTCGGCTTAAAGACCCCCAAACCAACTGCTTTCCACCATTTCCTACTCAGTTCATTCATTTAAATCAGATCATTTCTCTGAGTCGGCTGCTCGGCAGAGCCCCAGGTGAGGAAAGCCGGTAGCAGCACGGCTGGCAGCTCGCTGGCTCCCGGTCCCGATCCGGCCCCCCGCGCCGTGGGGCGGCAGCGAGGGTAGGAAAGGGCAGGGCATTGCGCGTGGTGCCCCGGCTGGCGGCCACGCGAGCCTGGGCCGGGGGACGAACCAGCCCGGCCGTGCTACCGAGCTGCGGGAAGGTGGCACATTGCGGGGCTGCGGGAGAGAAATGCAGCCCCGCTCCCGCAGCCAAACTGGCCCTGGGGGACCCGGGGCCGACTGCGCAGGGAGGGGATCCCCCCAGCACGGCGTTAGTGCAGGGTGCAGGACCATTGTATCATCTTCCTTGAAATGGGAAGTGAAAGAGTAGCAGTAAAAGGATGTTTAGCTTAACCCTGTCTGCTTTGGAGTATCCTGTGCTGAAATGTTGCTTTACAGCTTCTTCCAGAGCTTGCTCCGCTCTGGAAGCCAGCGATGCACCTGGGACTTCAATAGAAACAAAGGAATCTGTTTTCGCTCCCTTTAGGAGTGGAAGAATCACAATAATATTTTCAGTTGGAAGGACTGTTTTTTTCCACCGTGAAAAAAAGTGTTTTCTTTTTGCTAGTAATACTTAGCACTTCTCGAGCCAAAACCAGCCCCAAAGGTGTTGGCTGGACTGGGCTGCTCCTGCTCTCCTGCTGCCTCTGTTTCAGCGAAGCATGGTCGGCCCGGCCTGGTGTCATGGGGCCCTCGGTGCCAGCGCTGGGACGGGAACGAGGATTTCTCTTGCCCGTGTGCTCAGAGCCAGCACACAAACCCCAGGTCCTGCCGGGGAGACCTGAAGGAAGGAGTTTACACAGTATAACAAACCACGATGGGAATCAGGTTTATCACTAGAGCGGGTTTCAGCACTCGCCCAGGCTGTCCTGGCATTTCAGGTGCATTTCAGTATCTTTCAAACATGTTTTTTTCATAGCACAGTTGTCAGCCAGGTTCTTTTTGCCAGCGCTGCCCCGGCCCGGAGCTCCCACACGGCCCCGGTGTGGTTTCAGCCCCCCTTTGATTACTTTTACAACCCCGTTTGGTCTCATTTGCTTTGCTGTTGCAAACAGCAGGTCTGACAAGGCACCATTTGCAGCAGCTTCTCCAACACATGGGATTGATAAAGAGCAGCGGCGATAGCCTCAGCCCTGCGAGAGCCGAGCTGCCAACCCTGAGCGAAGGGGAAGAGCAGCAATTAAGAAGCCAGCGGGAAAGCAAGTGATTTCTGTCACTGCTGCTCCATGTCTCGGCTCAGCGTGAAATTGCAGCGGCCACAGAGGTCAGGGAGCCCCGGGAAGCGGCGGCACCGTGTCCCCAGGCTGGGGAGGGCAGGGTGTGCTGTACCACGGTGCTCTACTCTTCCTGGAGGCATTTTTAGGGGTCTCTGTTTCTCGGGCAAGTTCAACCACAGGGGCTGTAGCTTCCACATAGTGAAAATACCATTGCTGGGGAATCCGGTTTCCTTTTCAGGCTTTTTTAAATTATTTGAACACAGAGGTTTCCACAATGACTTATAGATTCGGAAATGTGGGCGTTGTGCTTTCAGTGCCATTACGGACTTCAGAGGGGTGCCACGTTTCCGATCTGAAGCGGAGACGTTTGCTCGGGCACGGGCTGGGGCGCACAGCCCACCGCTAACCCCGCCGTGTCCAGAGATGGGGTTCGGTCTCCTCCACTGCTCCCACGTCCCGGACGGGGCCACCTCGCTCTGGGCTGGTGTTGGCTCCCTGTGATGGAAATGTCACAGCAACGAGCTGCAAACCTGCCACGGCCTCCGGGCCGAGCAGTTCTACACTATTAACAGATTTTTCTAGGGCCAAGTTCCTAAAGTCCCGCAAAAACAGGGCTTTGTCATGGAAATGCTGAGACGACATTAATGGCAGTGTCCTGAACACAACTCTAATTAAAGAGAGGAAGGAGAACTGAAGCAGGATGTCCTGTTTGGCTGCCCAGGATGGAAAGCTTGTCACAAATAAAGTGCATTCTCGTACTTTGTCTCCGTCCCTCTGCACAAGGCTTTCCCAGATTTCACAAACATTCATTTTCTTATCTCTCCTGGATTCTTGTTTCTTTTCTTTTGAAATAGCTCCTCACAAGAATGTTTTTTCTCTGCTATATTCCCCACCGAGCTCTCAAACACACCAATCAAACAAATGTCATCTCCTCGAACACAAAGTGAATGTGCTTTTTATTCCTTGAACAAAATCACTTGGGCACAATAGCTGGTTGGCTCCGTGCAAAGAAACTTTCCTATTAACGCCGCAGAATAAGCTCTGGCAAGTGAGCAGGGACAGGCAAATCAAAGCTGGGAGCAAGATGGCAAATGTTTCCTTTTGAAAACAGGCTTTCCACTGAATTAGCCCAGGGTATGTCACAACCAATCTCCAAGCTGCTTCCTATGATAGCAGAAAAATCAATCCAAATCAAAACAAAGCAAAAAAAAGGAAAAAAAAAGAGTAATTCAGAAGTAACAAGTAATTTAGTTCACCGTGTGCCGCAAGAATCCTGATCCAACCAATTTTTGTGCTCAGATAGAACCTACTGAGTGTTGGTGGCTTTGTAACTGGGACTGGTCTCAGTAAAGCTCAGATTTAAGGCTGATACTTGAGCTTAAAGCACTATCCCAGCAGCGTCTCCTGCAAATCCAGGATGCAAAATCTGGTATGTTTATGGAAAATAAGATGCACGATCCAAATTGAATTGTTCATTTGTGCAGCAGGAGGAACTGGGCACGTGACGATGTCCTGCTCCAATGACTTGATTTCTCTGCTACCAACTGGCTGATCTAGATGTTATCGCTCCCGCTGTGACATTAGCAGCGGTGCCTTTGCTGACCTGCTCGTTTGCTCGGAGCACAGACCCTCTCTGGGCTGGCGCCAGGGAGGCAGCAGCTCCGGGGCCGGTGTGCGGCGTGGATTTCTATGAATAAAGCAGCTGAAGGCTCCCTGCAGTGTGCTGGGCTGGCACGGCCTCCGGCAGCCTCGCTGAGCCCCGGGTCCACCAGGAGCAGAGGGAAAGTGCCCTTTTGCTGCTCAGGGAAAGCTGGGTCATTCCCAGCGTTTCTGCTAGACAAGTTGTCTCCTTCCATTGGGGCGCTTGGGTGACACTCGTGTGCCTGGAGTGGGGTAGAAATCCTGATGTCTGCCCACAGCCCTGGTTGGGACTGACGTCTGCTGCCTTCTGATGGGCAAAGCAAGGATTGGAGAGGGAATGAGCTTACTGCAGCCCCATGGGGGACTTCGCAGCCCTGCGGGTGATGTGGAGCTCAGGGCTCCTCTCATTGCACCTCCAGCTCTGCCGCTATCCCTGGCCTTGCACAAGCACTCACAACCCTGTTGCGATCTGCCCTGCCTCGACGTCCCCATGGGGTACAGCCTGCCTGGTCCCACCACAGTAGCGCTCGTCCTCCCGGTCTGGTCTGGAGTCCCAAACCCAACACCGTGACTCCACTAAATCCGTCCTTCCTGTGAGGGGAACAAAATACCTCCTGGTACCCAGCCTTACACATCCAACTCCACCAACGCCAGCTCCCTGCTCTTCAAATAACCCGCTGCTGGCTTTTGTGCTGCAAACCAGCGGTGCCTCAGTGTCATCAGCCTGACTGTTATGCAGCACTTTGCTTGGGCGATGGGGATTGCCCCACCGGGGAAAGCCAGCAGGTATGAGCGGGGTGAACTGGGATTTGTGTTGTCCTTTCCCTGACCGTGCCCTGGGGGTGCCCTCTGGGCTCTCCTGGACTTTGCGCCTTTCCCTTGTCCCTCCGCAGCCCTCCCTCTCCCCAGCCCCTGCTCGGAGGGTGCATTCCTGCGGAGCTATGTACACATCCCCTGCATTGCTGGCGCGGCTCCGGGAGCCTGTCCCCGACATGCCGGCATGGCTGTGAGCTGTCGCGGTGACTAGGGGAAAGTTTAGGCCTCCTCATTCTTGCAGGTTAATGAATTACCTTTATGCACCAAGGTGCTGGCTGGGAGTTCAAGGGAAACAGAAATAAGAATAGAAAACCATGGGGCTGGCAAACTCCTATCCATGCGTTGCACTGTAATCCTTGCCTGCTCCATACATTGGGATGGGCTCGCCCAGCTTGGCTCCCTTGATGCCAGCAGCCCCGTATGCAGAACCTGAGTTACACTCAGGCTTCAGCTGGGGGGGCTTGGTCTGAAACTTTTGGTAGTAAAAGGTAAAAATGCGTGTTGGAGCTGGCAGCAGCGGCGGAGGCGAGGGAGCAGACTGGCCGCAGAGAGCTGGAGGGTGACACCATTTCCTCACACAGTGAGTCACCGCAGCCACGGCGTTTCCAGATGCACCTTTGCCTAGCGCCAGGCTCTGCAGACGTATGACCTTAGCAGAGAAGATGTCCCTCTGGCTCTCTGTCGGCTCCGGTTTTGTCCCTCTGAGTGCTGGCGGGGGCATCCCTCCAGCTGCACGCATTGAGGCCGGACAGCTTCGGAGAAGAAAAGTGGAAGCCTGCCAAGATATATTTGGAGAACCACAGCTTTAGTATCGAGAGGTGATTTCATCCGAGCTCAGCTGTGAGGTGTGCGCGATGTGCTGTCAGGGGTCTCCGCACCCGGGTTGCTTTGCCCCGGGGTAAGTCACCGGAGCGTGCTGGGCGGGCAGGCTGGCTCCGGCCAAACTCGGTGAGGCTGCCTGCCTGGATAAAACCAGCACGGAGGCAACAGGAGAGCACAAAATAATCTATTTAACCATTAGGCCACATTCATCCTTCCTGCAGTGATCGCAGAGGAGCTCCCCCCGGGAGAAATTTGGCCCATTTTGTCTAATTAGTTTCTCTCCTACTGACATTTGCTGACATTTGCTGCTGACATTGCCCAGCCGCGGCTTCACGTTCTGAGCAAATATTTTGCTTGGATGGGAGAAAAACTGCTCCGAGGAGCTTGTGTGAGTATGTGGGAACCCAAACTGGAGCTGGATCCCCTGTTTATTACCTGCATCCCTGGGGGAAAGCGGGCCTGGGAAAGCGATGCTCTCGCTGCAGCATGCACGGTGTGAGCTGTTAGCCTGAGCTCTGGGTTTAGGGCAGAAACCCCTCCACGGCTCATGCAGGGTTGTGCCAGGGGTCCGGCACAGGTCTGACTGATGGTGTGAAGAGCGGTGAGAAGGAGGGAAGGGCCATGAGTCCCTCGGCTGCAGCAGGTTCTAAGCTAACGCTCTTTACCCAGGATTGCTCTGGCAAAGCGCTGGGTCCCACAGGGAGGTCCCAGACGGCGGCACTTGCCTTGACCAGCTCTGGGGCTGATATTGCCTCAAACGTCCTGAAGCGCTTAGTGCCCTTGGAGAGAGGATGCTGAAGCATCCTATCAAGGTCTCAACCCCTGTATTCTCCAGCTCTGGAGCTTCCTTGGGAATCTGGTTTGCATGGGGGGAGAAAGAAATACAGGGAAAAACACTCTGCAGACATTCAGGGCCCATTAAAATGGAGACTAGTGGTGAGGACTAAAATGGTTGGGACTCATAGATGAGACCACACAGATAATGTTTTGACACTTAGTCAAGCCCCTGAGGCCTCGATTCACATCCTCTTCCCAGGGAAGGTTTTGTGGTTGACTGAAAAGGGACCAAAAATGGTGGGGCCAGTGTGAGGTCTTGACCACGTAACAGATTGAGTTGATGCCCTGCCTGCTTGTACAGACAGCTATAAATAGGACTTTTGGGGAGAAAGGCAAGGGGATCCACGAAATCCCATCCACCAGATCTCATCCGACCCACCAGACTGGTAGCATTGGGGAGGGACAAAGAGAAAAATGGTAAATATTTTGCAAAAAAACCCAGGGACTGTCCCTCCTAGCCAGGAACTGTTGACAGGTTTCGGTGACGCCCTTCACCTAGGACAACTAAGAGGGGAGCAGGCAGTGCGGCGTTTGCAGTCGGGCCTCGCTGCTGAAGGACGGCGCGAGCGGCTGCGGGAGCCCTTTGTCAGGAAAAAGCCTTTATGACTATATTTGTGCAGGCAGCTCTAAATGCTCAGACCTTTATTCTTTCAGGCTTTTAAACTAAAGGTCATTTTCTCTTCCCTTCCAGAAAAAAAAAAAAAAAAAGAAAAAAAAAGAAAAAAAAAAGTGAATTCCTCTTGACGCAGATCCCCTTCCCCTCTGGATGGGAGTTCAATTGTTCTTGCAACCAAACTCCAAATCTGCCCCTCGCATTCACTTCCTTTTTCCTGCCCGAAAGGAAACAGAGATTTCTGACTGTGTGAACTAGTCCTTTATTTAAGGATACAAGAAAATAGCTAAATGCTAATTCAGTGTAGCGCTATGCACTTTAGCATGCTGCACGGCAAAACAAAAGAAAGAGAAACATATCCCCGCCCTTCCCAGTTGAATTGTAAACTGCACACTGATTTGAGTATAATGGGTATTTATGAAAGTTATACTAAAACATTTACTGAAGTCCAATGCAAACCAAAACCCTTCAGTCAGGAAGTTTTTAGCTACCAAAAATAATCGCCAGGCCCTGGCTAATATTTTTAACGATCATGTGCTCTTGGGAATTTCCTCTTCCCTCCGTGGAGATAAGTGATTAAACAAAATAAAGGCAGTGGCCAGTTTGATACACTGCGATGTGTCAGAGAAGAGACATATCAACAGTTCTTTTTTTGTATCTTTTTCCTAAGTCTTGACTTCTGCATTCACTGTCTGACTTTTAGGCTGAATTCCACTTCTCTATTATGTTGCTGAAATCCAGTGAAGTCAGCAGAAAAGCCATGAGAGTTTCCTGGGTAGGACTTTTAAGCCAAGGTATTAGATCCACTAATGGGGAGACACTTACTATCACACGCCTTATTAATTTTATAAAATAAGACATTGAGCTCTATTCAGCTGCATTTTATTTGGCTGAATCATTTCTGTAGAACACCGTTAGTGTAACGTCCTGCCCATTCTTCAGGTCTTCTCCACAGAGACCTCCTCTGCACTTAGTCCCACACAATGAGATCAGAACTGACCCTTTGAGTGCATTTTTCAATACACCAAGTATTTTTGACATAGAAAACTTTTAATCAGTTGCAAGTGTTTTGTTCTGCAACTGGGCAGTTTTAAAATTTCCATTATTGTTGTCTGTAACGACCAGTAAGAGTTGCTGGGAAAGGGAGTGTCAGCTGCAGGCGGGGAGGAGGAGAGCTCCTAGCCCTCAGGACTTTGGTGGAGGATGGAGCAGCCCAGAAGAAGTTGCCTCTCCGGAATCTAACACCATTTTTTGCAGTGCAAATAGCTTTGTTGTGGTGAGAGGGAAATGTTTCCCCTTTCGATGCCTTCACCCAGAAGCCAGCGTTGTGTGAGCCAGCATGAAGGTGCTGCTCGAGCCTTCGGCTTTAGGCACTGGGAGGTTCATGCCTCCGCACTACCCGAATCGCACGGCTGCTCCGGCGCGGTGCACCGCTCTTTTGTCAGACCCTGCAAAGGGAAGGCTTTGATTCCTTAGCCTCTGCTTTCATGATACGCCTTTTCCTCCCAGTTATTCCTCATGGTGTTGCATAAGGATTTCATAGAAATAAATGGGCACCGAAGGTCTTCCAAACCAGGTCCCTTGTAGGGGAGGGCAGAGCACAAAGAGGAGAGCTGAGCTCCCAGATGGTGATAAATCATCCTGGAGAAATCCAGCTCATCCTTTCCAAATACGCACGTATGTCAGGGACACTAAAGTACGTGGATTGTTGCAGTAAGATATGGTTCTCACTGATTCATTAAAACAAAGGTTAATCTTGATTAGCTCTCAAGATGTTCGTGTATCACCAAAGCAACCCATTAAGCTTTGAAGCAGGGAGAGGACGTGTTCTTTTTGCATCCTCAGAATGAAGGCAGGTCTGTGGTGGTCCTCACTCGCTTGGTCATCCGGTGTTACTTTGTGGGGAGAATTCAAAACGCGTATTTTGGATCTTTGCTGAAAGAACAGTTCTGTATTTAGGATTTGAACTCTGTTGTCAAAGGATAGTAAAAAATAGAAGAATGATTGTAAATGTACCCATCTGTATAGATGCTCCTGGTGCAAGAAAGGAACAGCTGGATTAACTGAGTGAAATTCTGGCAGTGGAAAATATTTTCCCATCTTTCTGTGCTGGTGGGAGCTGTCTCCAAGGCAGGCACCGGGGACGTGCAGGGACTGCATCTCCTCACACCCCGGGGAATTGGGGGGAACATTTCCCAGCCTGGTAAGGAGCCCAGGCACTCAGGTCCCTGTTTGGCCTGTGATAATCCTTCTCCGTAGGGACTTGCCATGGGAGAGGCCCTCGCAGCCCAGTCCTACAAGCTGAGGAAACGTGCTTTGTCCTTGCATGGACAAGGAGACACTGAAACCCCCACAGTGTAGATCTAATCCACCCTGTGTGTCTTTCCATTGCACACGGGTTTCAAAAAGATACGGTCTTGCTCAAATATTTTCTGAATGCCTGATACCTTTCCGCAGCAAGGGGAGGTATCTGTGAGCGATACAAAGCTGCTCGGGCAGGACAACACTGAAACCTTATCTCACACCAAAGGGCAGATAAAGGAGCCCTTTACCAAGCTGGCTTAGCAAAAGAGAGGCTCTGGGCTTTCTCCCGTCTCTGTCCTCGATGCTATCACAACAGCAGCAGCAAGGCATGGCCGCATCCCGACCTTGGGTGCAGTGGGGTCCCCGTGGTGCCCCAGACCGCACTGCTGCAGAGCAGGGGAGTTTGTGCCCCAGCCCAGGGTCTGCTGCCTGCGCGCAAGACACCAACTTGCACAATATTTAGTCTCCGCTCCCTGTCTCCCTCACTTTCTCCCCCTTTCTTATCAGGCTTTCCTTGAACTCTTTGTCAAGAGCAAGAGCGGGGTCGTTCAGACGAAGCGCACCAAGGGATGGCGTGCCGCTCAGCCCGCCTGCGCGGGAGCTGCCCACCACCGGTCTTACAGGAATGTATTTTTCATGGGAAACCACACACAAGCTCTCTTGGTAACTAGTACACAGTCCTTGGCAGCTTCAGTAGTGTCTCAAGGCGGCTCTGATTCAGGAAAGCACAGATATACGAGCTGCTTTACGGTAAGGTCTGGCTGATCTTTTGATGCCATTCTTAATTTTGCTGGAGTTGATTTATGGGCCTGGACAAGCTGACCTTGATGACACAAGCTCGCTGGCACTGAGGCTCCCCCGCGCCTCTGACACAGCACAGGAGCACGTGCAGGGCTTTACGCATGCACTCAGGCGTTGCCCACAATAGAAACACTTCCCTGGCCGGGGGCTGTGTCCCGCACGTAGCCTTCGCTTTGTCCTATTTCCATGTTAGAGACGTCCTGGAAGAACCTGCCAATCTTCTGTAGGAAGCACTACTTAAAGTTGGCATTATAGAGGTCAACGTCCAGCTTTCTGTCGTCACAACCCCAACTCCTTGTGCAAGGTGATGTTGAATATCTAATTAACAAATTGGTAGCAATTAGCCTTTGGTGTTAACGAGCAGCTGCTAGTACCGATGGGAGGCAGAGGAGGCCTTGTGAGTGTCAGGACACCTTGAAAAAGTCTTTATTGCAAAAATGCAGACTTTCATGAGGAACGAGAGACCTGCACAAAGAGGAGGTCTTTGTCCAAGGTGGGCCCAGGCTGACTTCTCCTGGGGAAGAGACCCAGCCACTCTCCGGTGGCATCCGCAGCCTCCGGTCCCGGCAGTGTCGGTGGCAGATCCAGCCGTCCCTGGGTGACGTTGCATGGTGCTTCCTAAGTGTTGAAAATCAGGAGTCTTTCTGAGTCTTACTCTCAGAGATAAAATAAGCATTTACTGTGAGATAAAAAATCTAGAGGCACAAAAAGCCTTGGGCAAGCTGACGCAACAGGGAAGGCCCTGGAGGCAGCTATCCCAAAGTGTCTTTTCTCTATCTCTCTTTATGATCTTTTTTTGAAATGAAAAGACTAATAATCAAAGAGCTGAGGGAACAAATATTCCCCAAACAGCTCTGCCAGAAGAGCCTTCCCCAGTGCTGTTTCTCCGTGCCTGGTGGGAGGGTCCCGCTGGACACGGGGCTGCGCAGTGACCCCCAAACCCCTCTGCAAACAGAAGCCTGTCGGCCACCTCAGCTCGTCGCCCCGCAGCACGCGGCACGGCCCCATCCCAACCCAGCCTTCGTGCGCCCCGGCTCACGGCCTCCCCAGATACTTCACTGGCAAGGCTTTGTTTTAACAACAATGCTTTTTTTTAACCCTTAAGGAAATTTGAGTGGGAAAAACACAATTTCAACTAAAAGTTCAAAACTCAATTTTTGAACTGGGAGACTTTGATAGTTTCAGAGGAACTTTTTTCCTGAATTCCAATTTCTCTGCAATCTGCAACATTCTCTGCAAAACGCAGATAAAATTCCTTTTCATAGAAGATTTTCACCAGGAGAAGACAGATCCGTTTCCCAGCCAGGCTGCGGTTGCCTGCCAGACTCCCGAGGCTCTCCCTGCGCAGCGAGAAGCGCTAATGAAGAATACAGTCTCTGAACTTGATTAATTACGTCTGCACTGTGCGGGTATTCCCACGGCACCCTCAAAACTTCTTGGTCCTGCCCCGGCGCGCAGGAGGCGCACCGTAATCTCCGGGCTGGACTCTGCCCAGCGCTGTCGCCTGTTGCTTTCACCAGCATCCTCGCCTCCAGGATGGGCTGGAGAGCGGCCAAGTAGGGTTTAGAGGTGCCACTCCTCCCCAGGAGAGAGATCTGGGCATGCAAGACCTGGTGCCTCACAAGAAATATCAGTGAAGGGATGAGTTGCTCATCCAGGGGATGGTGGGGTGCACAGGGCATGTAAGAAAGGCCCCCAGTGCTGAAACCTGGGGGTCTTGCCCTGGTACTGGTGGCTCTGAGCACCCTGGCAATGGCATGGACACGCTGCAGGGCAGCGCCGGGACCTGGCTCCAGGTCCCCACCGTGCCCTGTGCATCCCATGTGCAGCATCTTCAGCGGCTGGAGAAATCAAGAGGTTGTTAAAGCATGAGGATGGCCACCCGCGTTCAGGAGAGGATGCGCAGCGAAAGGTTTTGCTTTTCCTCCCCTGCTCCCCAAAGAGGTTCAGGTTTGAAATACCATTTCCTCTTACACTTTGAGGCTCAAGCAAGCATCTGCTGCTTCTGCTGAGAAGAGGATTAAACCCCATGAAAAGTTCACAACACCTAAAATTAGGAGTTAAATTTATGTAGCGGGTTTTGCGCAGGAATCTAAAAGCAGTTCACGGATGTTAGTTGAGCAAGCAGCACGACATCCCTGTGATGGGACTGGCGCTTTTATTATCCGCTGATGAGAAAGGAGGCCAGGGATGGTAAAAGAGTTTTTCCATGGAGAATACAGGAAGTGGGTGGAAACAGGGCCCGGGGGGCCTGGGTCCCATGCCCCCGCCCGATGCCCAGCGACCATTCCCAGATGCAGTGTGCTCCCCAAGAAACAGTCGTCACTCAAGGATTTGGAGTGGCCCGAGCCTGGAAACATTTGGCACAGAACTCCTAAATCCGACAAAGGTCTGGGCCAGCTCTGAGGGGGTGCAGCAGCGCTTTGCGCTGGCTGAGGCTCCGACCCCGTCCCTCTGCGAGCAGCCTGCGCGCCCCTGCCCGACACGGCTGGGCTGCCCTCAGCTCACTGCGCTGCCAAAAGCTGTGCGAACTGAATGTGGCGGTTTTGCCATCTGATTTTGATTGCTGCTTGGTAATTGACTTTATTATTTAAAGTATCGAATGTTGCTGCGGGACAGCATTTTCCCTCGTACTTGCTCATATGCTGATTAAACCCTGACTGACTGCAGCAGCGCAGCGACCGGCAGCACGCTAGCGGAGAGCAGCCCAAAAGGGCCCGTAAAACAAACCAGGCAGGACTCAGCTTTTCAGGAGCAGCTGAGGCTTGGGGGGAAAAGACACACTTAAGAGAAAAGTTCCTGCAGCAAAACCATGGAGGAAGACTGGTCATAAACCAAACACAGCCTCAAACTTGAAGGGATCAGCGTGGGCAGGGGGTGTTCAACGGCAGCTACATGAGCTGAGAGGAGAGCAGCATGCCACACTAATTGGCTAGGGCTAATGAGGAGCTAAAGCCCCCTCCATCCCCCTGCTCAATTCACGCCTGACAGGCCCTGAATGCCGCTGAGCCGGGGCAGAGTGGCGGAGCGGGCTCCATGGCCTTTGGAAAAGCACGTGTCCCGGCTTGGGGCTGCCTGCCCATCGGCGTGCTCTGCTTTTGGTGGGTTCCGCTGCCACCTGCCACCGTGGGTACTGAAAAGGTCACCTTGTGACGGGCTGGGGAGGCTGCCAGGGAGCCTGCGCTTCGGCATGCGCTGGAGGGGATGCCAGCAGGAGGTTTGGGGACGACGGGGAGGTGCAGGTGGAGGCAGGGCTGTGGGCATGGCTGCACACGGCCGGGTGTGCAGTGCCAGCACCCTGCGGCTCCCTCCGTCTCGCTCGCCGTAACTGAGCCTTGGCTGACGCCCAGGTTTTCCCCAACACTGACTTCCACGGGAGGGTAGCGTCAGCTCTGCAAGATGAAGCATCATGTTTTCAAATATAAAAATACCCGTTCATATGGCCCCTGCTGACTGCTTCCCGCTCCAGCAGCTACTACTAAAGATACTAAAGACTGAGTAAACAGGAAGCATTTTCCACACATCCCATTTCACTCCTGTGGCTCCGCTGCTGAGGCCAGAGCAGTCCTTCTCCGTGCTCAGCTCCGCATGCGCGTGGAGGTGTGGGTGGCCGATGTCCCAGCCGTGCACCGTGACCTGCGTCCATCCTGGAGCAGAGGACACGGGAGAGATGGCATAGGGCCAAGTGGTGGTTGCTGCAACTGATGAAATTTGGGTCTAGAGTTTTCTAGTTCATGGGCTTCAGTTTTGGGGAGGATGCTAGATGCCTTTGCGAAGGCTCTGTACATTGCAGGCTCAAGCCTGTGTGTCTGCTGATGGTGGAGAAAGCTGTCAGCTCTGGACCTGAGTTTCCAGTGTCCAGCATTTCTGATCTGAAAGGAGCATCCAGTGCCGCCTCTTCTCGCCGGCAGTGTGTGAAGACTGCCGTTGAATACTCCCTGTGTGCCATGCAAGCCCTGTAACTTTCCATAGGGAGCTGCTGATTAAAACTCAGCTCAGCACTGAGCACAAAAATGGACGGAGATCGTCCCTCCCTACAGGTTAATGTGGCATGCACACACAAACGCACACAGCGTTTCATGCGCTACTGAGCACAAACACACGCTTGCGCCTAGAAGTGACTCCCCTGGACAGACGCGCTCCCACGGAGTCCATCAGCCGGCAATGCTCGCGGCAAGCAGCGCGCGGTATAAAGTCACCTATTGCTGGAGAGGATGATGGGCGGCAGAAAACAGCCTTTAAAAACCCGTCTGCCAAGGAAAACAAGCGGGGTCTTTCTTTAGCCGTGCATTTATATAAATAAACACAGGAATATTTTGCAACTCCCAGGGGACTTGCCCAGAGTAATATTTTGCTGAATAAGGGTGGGAGTAAGCCTGCGCACAAGCGCTCTGCGCTGCCCAGACCGGGAGGACCCAGGCGTGTGCAGCGCGAGCCGGGGACATGGCTCTGCTCCAGGGGAGCCTCAGACGACACGCGTCCCCAGACCCACGCTGTGCGCTCTGCCGGGACGGGAGGAAAGCACACGGGCTGCCGTGGGGGTCTCGCTGCCCACAGCAGCAGGCAGCGACAGCCTGGCAGCCGTGGGGCCGCGTGCTTGGTGGCCTGATCGCCTCCTCTGAGAGAATCGAGAAATAATTACCACCTCCACAGCCCTCGTGTTCCAAAATGTCTCCTCGCCTAGTGTAAAGTCTGGATCAAAGTTTCAAATTCCAATTAAAAAGTGTACTATTCCTCCTTTGGCTACGCAGAACCAAGGTCACACATACACATATATTTAATTTGAAATCACAATCAGCTTTGCACCAGAATGGCCTTGAAAATTACGGAGCCGGGGCAGTTGTTTCCACACCTCTGCTGCCCAGCGGTGGAGGTGCCATCTTTGCTGGGTGATGTCCTGCAGGTTTAGTGGCCCAAACTGCCCATGCCTCGCTCTTTCCCAACACAGGGACAGTGTGACAGGGGTGACAAGGCATCAAACAAACCGACTGGCTGCTGCGTTGCAACCCAAATTTCAGAGAGTTGCAAATACCCCAGGATATGCTCCACTGACGCCTAATGCCAACATGGGCCCCTCTTGAGAAGATGGCTTGGCCCTGCCATGCTTGGCATGGGCTGTGAGGGAGGTCCTGGCGCTGTGGGGGTCCCCACCGGCCCCCCATCTGCCCCCTCCGAGGGGGAATGAGGGGTGGCTGTGGTGGGGGCTGCCGAAACGTGCCCCGTGCCAGTGAGGCGGGAGGGCGGGGGGCAGCACCCATCTTAGGCCTGGTGAGGTGCAGGCAGGGAGCCCAGGGGGGCGGCCCTCTCCCTCCCCATGTCCCCAGGGACGCGTGGCTGCCTCCTCTCCATTTCAGCACCCCGTGGCCATCCCCTGTGGGCACGGTGTGGGGGTGCCGCCCCGTGGCCCCTCTCCCCCTCCGGGCGCGGGGCGGCTGTGTTTGTTCTCCTCGCGGCGCCCGTTATCAGCACACAACACACACAGGAAGTCCTGTCTGGGATTGTCCATCCCCGGCCTGATTTATACAGGAAGAAAAGCATAAAAAGCCGCCCTTCCACCTCGGCAGCCACCTCCTGCCTGTGCACGGCCAGCGGCCGGCCATGCCGGGGGCGCGAGGCGGGCGCCCAGGCCCGCCGGACCCGGGGTGGCCAGGCGGGGATGGCCGCCGGGAGCCATCGGGGAGCACGGCGGCGGGGCTGCTCCCGGCGCGGCGGGGGACAGCGGGGCGCCGCAGGTACCGTACGAGCCGCGGCCATCGCCGCAGAGGGGATGGGGTGGATGGGATGGGATGGGGAGCTGGTGCTGGGGGCAGCGGGAGTGTGTCCTCGCCAGGCCAGATCCCGTGGGCTTCGGGCGGGTTTTTGCCCCAGCTCAGGTGGAGACCATGGCAGGAGCCTCAGGGGCTGGTTGAACTCATAGCGCTGGCAAAGGGCTGCCAGAGCACACGGGTTTTTAAGGCATCCCTCAGCTGCTCCCGGTGAGGCGGGCTCCGTGGTCAGCCACGCACGTGCGGAGCCAAGGAGCGTCTCCAGCGCTGGTTTGCTCAGAGCGGAGCCCAACCTGCAGCACGATTGTTTTTAATTCACCCCACTGGCACTCAGGCTGTTTTCCAGGAGCGGAGGACGCAGAGGGTAAATTTTACCTCCTGTGCATGTAGAGGAAGGCTGCAAACACTTGCACAAATACCTGAGAGATAGCTGGAAATTCTTAGCAAATCTCCTTTCTTCCCATAACCCATTCACTTTTTCCATCTGCCTGCTCTCTGCACACCTCTGATACAATGCCACGTTCCTCATCCTTCCGCCCGCGCTGCCCGTCCGCTCTCACTCCCCTCTGCGCAGCACGTGGCGGTGCCGCTCGCTCTCGGCGTGGCGGGACCCCGAGCCGTGACGCTGCTGATTTCAGATTGCACGGCGGCAGCGTTCGGCGCCCGGGGAGCGGGCAGGACGCGGGGCTGGACGGGGCTGCAGGCAGGGACCGTCCCTGCTCTCACGCAGCCCTGAGGCTTGCACTGGCTAACGGCCGAGCCTGGAGCGTGCCAGTGTTTGCATGCCAGGAGCTCAGCAAAGCCTCTCAGATTTATAGCCGTGGAGCTGGGTGATTTGCGTGCTATCTGTTTGCAGCTACCTGCAGACCTGTGGGTCCCGCCGTTCTCATCTGTGGCGTTACACAGTGCAGGCAGGAGGCTTTCAGCGAGGCACCTGGGGTATTTTGGGATAAAAGGCTGGCTGTGGGTCGGAGCAGCTGGGATACCCAGGCACTGGCTGGCTGCGCGGGAATATGGAGCAGGACCACGCCAGTGAACGGCTCTCGGTAGAAATAACCCGGCATACTTTTTCCCAGGGTCTAACATTCACGGAATCAATTCACTGGGCAGAGAATCAAACATAAGAAGGACTAACAAGGCTTTGTCAGTGATAAAATTAATTTAAAAGTGGATTGGGAAGCTCTGCCACTGCTTGGGAAGCTGTGCAAGACAGAAGCCCAGATGCAGTGCCTGGACCCTGAGCCTCCTCGAAAATCTGCTTCTCCTCTGGGTAGCAGCAGAAAACACCAAGCCTGCCCTGGCAGATTTTGAATGTTATTCCCTGTGATCCAGCATTCATTCCGCCGATTGAGTTAGTTCACCTCTATGCTGTTAAACTACCAGCTCTGCACAAGTTTCCCTAGAGGTAAGGAAGAGAAATTGAATCTGGGCTGCAGGCTCATTTGAGCCATTTCCCAGACTCTGCTGCTGCAGATGGGGCTGGCTCTGGGGAGACAGATTTACAAACTGCAACAAATTAGAGTAAATGAACCTGACTCCCAGTCACACCAGCAGCAGAAGGGCATGGCGAAACACAAGGGAAGATTTAACTTGAGGTTTCAAACCAGACAGAGAAAGAGAAGGAAGGGGTCTCTGCTAACAGAAGGGGATGATCAGAAATGTTATTTCACTCTCCGTCCTCTCTCCCAAAGTGAACGCTTGGATTCCCGTCCGGCCCATAGCCTGGGTGGTGACTGCAGAGAGGGGCTCCGCTTAGTGCGGGTTTCTGGAGCTGGAGGCTCTTTCCTGACAGAGAAGGATAATGAGAGCAGAAAAGAGTCTTGTGCGAAATGCTCTCTCCTGAGCTGCTCACTGGCATGGCCGTGATGAAGGGACCGAGCCGTGTGTGCAACTCTCAGCTATCCCCACCGCGCTTTTTGTGCGCTCCTCGGGGAGTGATTCACTGGGAAAACACAGAGGGGAACGGCGAAGTGGGGGACCATTCCTCGCTGACTAATGCCACTTTTTGCCAGGGAAATTTCACAGAAAGCTGTGAAATTCAGTTTATTCCTTGGTGAGATGAATCATTTCCCAGTTTTTACGCAGCAGCCATTACTGCCTCCTCTAAATGTAAATAAGTACTCATCTGTGTGCACGTAAGAGAAAATAAACCTGGCTACAGGATGTTGCCCTGTTCACGCATTTGTTTTTGCACAGCTAGGCTGCTGTATGTCTCTGTGGTCCCCTTAAGTTGTAACGTAGCGGTCCTGAGACACTTAATGCTTGCGAAGTCCTTACTCAGGCAAAAAAAAATCACTTTATGGGAATCAGATCTGGGTCGTAATATGCATAGCACTGGGCAACTGGTGACGACAGACCAAGAGCTATGGGCCAAGTACTTTTCTTGGTTTGACCTGCTTTGATCCCACTGACATCAATGGACTCCTCTAGATTTCCACTGCGATAACTGGTCTGCAGCTGACGCAACCGAGAACAATATGGGACATAATAGAATAGTGGGAGGTCGTTTTCCTTACAGAGCTCTGCAGAACAGGGGCTGCTCCAAAGCCGAAACTTAAGTGTAAAGTTTACAAACAGCCTTATGAAAAGCCTGAGCAGAAACGTTTGTCCTAAAACAGGAAAAGCCATTCGCCCTTTTTTCAGAAGCACCAAAAATTCCTATTGCTTTAGCCAGTACTTCCAGTTCTGTGCAAGACCCCTGCGGAGGCCAGTGAGAGCCCATTGTACAGAGCAGGTATGGGGTCAGCCGTGGCTTGTAGTAGCTGAAAAGTTTTGCATCTGTATGTGTGTCACTCTTCTGTCTGTCTCCCCATCCATCTATCTCCATCTGCCACTTCAGCACCTCTGGCCCCGGTCTGGGGAAGCGCTCGTGTGCTCGGGCATGTCCCGTTTACTGCAACGGGTAGCAAGCACTCCTCTCCGAGAGAGAGGATGTGGGACCTTAGTGCTGGTCTCCTGTTACGTCTCCTCTGTTAATCATTCCTTTTTCACGCCTACAGAGACAGAGCAAAGCTGAGTCCCCCCACCCAGCCACAGACACCCTCACACCCTCCGAGCTCACCTACCGCAGGGGGCACCGGCTGGAAGCCCAGCCCACGCCTCCAGCCCTCAGTCCACCACGGATGCTCTCAGGGTGATGTCGGATCTGGTGCTGCTGCCCGGGTGGGTGCGGTGTGCCTGGCAGGTCTGCGGGACGGGCTCTCGGAAACGGGGAGGTGGGTGAAAATCTCACCTTCGCAGCCAGCCCGGTGCTCAGCCTGAGACCTGCTCTGGGCCAGCCCTCAGCATGCCTCGTAGCTCACGCTGGTGGTAGAACCCGTGGGAGACAAGGAGGTTTCGACATTGTTAAATCTAAGAGGGAGGTTGGGCAGAAACATTTCTTTCTTGGCCCAGAGACAAGCATTAATATTAGATGTCGTGGGAGTACGCTTCTAGTGTGCAAGGGAGAAAGCTTTGGAGGGAACATGTAAAATACCGGTCCAGGGAGGACTTCAAATTCAGACAGACTTGCAGTTGGGAGCCAAAATCCCTTACTGCCTTTGTCAGAAGCTCATCACACCAATATTAACAGAGCCAACAGATCTCATCTTCCCCCACTCTGAACTGGCATCACTCCTCTGCTTCCAAGGGAACTTTGCCAGGCTGTGTCCTGGGGGATTTCCTCCCAGCATAATGAATATTAGCATATAAGACACTGAACCCTCCCTATGAGCGGAGGATTAAATGCTCTTTTAATGTGTTATATGCAGTTCTTAAGCAGCTGACATGGACACTTGCTTGAGCAAAGATTTGACCCAGTAAATGGAACTGAAAAGCAAACATTTTGCAATTAAAATCATTGCAGAATTTTAAAATGCTGCAGTGCACTTAGGGAGTAATTGTCTGACGGCTGAGAAGGGTCTAACGGAGACCCTGAACAGCAGTGTGCTTAGTCCTGCGTGGGTGTCACTGTCCCGCAAGGAGCTGAAGGCTGAGTGCCGTGTGGGACGCTGGGTGTCAACGAGTCCATCCCCTTTCTCACCATCAAATTTACACTTGGGATCCCGGGGACTCCTGCAAAGGTTGCTTGGGCAGTTAGGGGTCTCTGTCCTTAAATGAGCGTGTGTACGTACTGAAGATGGTAAAATACAGTGTTGGGGTACAGCAGATGGGATCACAAATGAGTGTAAGGGAACTTGGATACACCCTGGTGAGTGTCAGCAGGAACAGGGCACCCTGTTCTCTTGGATTCGCGGAAAATCCCAGCCTTAGGCACTGGGGAAACTGCTGGAGGGGATAGCTCGGTGTTCAGCAAAGCCCCAGCGCTGCGTTAGGTGGAGCCAGGGCTTCTGCTCTGCCCAGTCCTTGCTCGTATCCCTGCCTGCTCTACCCCAAAGGGTGCAAAGGCACCGCGGGTCTGCCTGGCCTTTCCCGCCGCGGTCGCAGCAGGGTGACCCACACTGCAAGCTCCTGTGGGCAAGGGGAGGATCAGGACCCATAGGATGTTCCTAAAACACCCACTGTGCAATCTGCACCGCACAGGAGGGAAGGGACGGGGCTCCCCGTGCCCTAGCACTGGCATCACGGTGTCCGTGCCTCTCCGGCACGCCAGCGAGCCTTTGCAGTGTGAGCTCAGTGCCAATGCCAGACACAGGCGCTCTGTGGCCACGATCCTACTTTCGCCCTCCACCCCACTCCGCGGGGACCTTTGGGAGCATCCAGGGAACCCCACACCAGGTCCATTGTGGGCAGGGGCTGGATCACTGATCTCTGCCTGCACGACAAGGGGAGTGTTAACAGCGGGCTTTTTCTGTTCTGACAGTAAGAAACGAAGATGCTCCATAAGGAAAGAATCCCTACGCAGGACAAATGATGGAGCACCATGGATAAGGTGAGTGTCTCGGCCGCGAAATTAGATCCTGTGCTTTCAGTATGGTCAGACGGAGAAGCTTTCCATTGGCTTCCAAATGCATTTTGCAATTATTATACAAGTTGAGTATCAGGCTCTGTTCATCTCCCCCGTACACCAGAAAAGACAATAACGCTCTCTGCGTAAGAAGATAATTACTGTCCCTTCAAGGCTCTTGGGAAAAGTTACCTGTGCTTCGTGCTTATGAGATTAAGTGATCCGAAATGATTCCCCAGAGGTAGGCTTGAACCAGACACAGCGAGCAAACCTGTTTGTGCTATGTGAGATGCTGTGTAACACGGACCTGTTCTTCCACCCGCATCAGCTAACCTTTCCCTTGCTGCTGGGAGGGATCCCGTCTCCCGCACGCCCCGTCCTCCCCGGCAATGGAGCTCCATTTTCACCAGCACGTCCCAGAGCTGATTCCCCTCTGCTCTGCTCCCTTCCCCAGGGAGGATCTGACCAAAGCAGCCTATGCTCCTTTTACACGGGTCCACCTGAGAGCCCCACGCCAGCACATCTAGCACCCATCAGCTTCCCGGAGGGCACAGCACGACCCGAGACAGCTCCCGTTCAATCAGCAGCCTCAGCGTATCCATGAGGAAATACAGGGGATGGGCCAGTGATCTCAACTGCTCTTTTGGAGCCATTATTGTTTAACTGGTAAATATTTCCTTTAAATGCCTACATACTTTCAAAAAAGTTGCAAAGCTTAATGGGTAGAAATATTCCCCGGGGGTTGTGTCCTGCCATTCTCTTGCACATCAGACCCCTGCTATCTTTGAGGCTGGTTCTGTGCATGGGCAGGCGCCTAAGTCATTTCAAAAACAATAAGCCTCTGTGCTCTAATTTCCCAGAGAAAAATGTAGACAAAACAAGTGGCAGTTTGGCACAAACCGAACTGCAGAATTTTCTTTGATAAATAACGGGGCATTTAAGACGAGAAGCCTGCAGACAGCGGGGGGATCGGCCCGCCTGGCCTGTCCCCGGGCAGGTGTTGGCAAGCCGGCGGAGCTGCGCCCCGCGTGCGGCTGCGCGTTGAGTTTGGGCGTCTCTCCTGGTCAGGCCTCACGCCGCTCCACGGCTGGGGGGGCCTCCAAGGAATCCTTTAAGCATCCTTTAGGGCTCGCTGGAAACCAGCCTCCCTGTCCCGGCAGTTCGTCGCCTGCTTCTGGAGGACTTTTTGCTGTCGTAATGAGCTCAGGGGGATTAACGGCGCACAGTGGGAGGCTATGGACCAGTGTGGTGTGTTGGGTCTCTAACCTGGGGAAAGCTGATGTCTCCTCTTATAATTACTTGTCCTCCTGGGGAGCGCAGAACCAGCTACAGTAATTTTTAGCAAAGAGAAATAAATTTGCCCTGGCTGCTGCACTGGTAACAGACCATTTCACCTGGGAGTCTGAACACCCCTGGGCAAGGGGCTGGGGGCTATGCTGGGGTCTCCCGCTCTTACCATTAATCCCCTGCCCACCCAGGTGAGCTGGTCTGGGGGGGGTCAGGGACCTTGTGTCCTCGTAGCGTGGGGCATGCGGAAACGGGCCAGCCGGGCTGTGGGGCTCAGGTAAGCCTCCAGATCGATGCCAGGGCAGGGATCCCCCGCAGTCGTGTCTCCATCTGGGTCAGCGTGGCAGCGACAATGTATGGGGCACGACGCCAGCATGTCCCCCCACCCTGGGCAGGGCTTCTCTGGGGGGTCCTGCCCTGTCCCCGCATGTCCCCCCCCACAGGACCAGGCTTCTCCGGGGGGGTCTTGCCCTGTCCCTGCATGTCCCTCCCCAGGACCAGGGTTCTCCGGGGGTCCTGCCCCATCCCCGCGTGTCCCCCGGGGAGCCGGGGCGCCTCGGCGGGGGCACGGGGACAGGTGGCGGCCGGCGGGGGCCGGCGGGGCGGGGGCAGGCGGAGGTTCCCCGGGCCCCGGCGCTTCCCCCCGGTCGGGAGGCTCCGCTTTCCTCCCCGCCGGGAGCTCATTGGGCCGGGGCGGAGGGACCGGCTCGGGCCGGGGGAGGAAATGCGCGGGGGGCCGCGGCGCGGCGGCGACTCGGCTGCTCCGGCACCGCCGCCGCCACCGGTGAGTCCCGGCGGGCGCCGCCCGGGGGCTCGGCCCGCCCGGGGGGGCCGCGGCCGCATCCTCCGGCGGGGAGGGACGGGGGGAGCGGGGCGGGGGCCGTTTCGCGGAGCGGGACTCGCTGCCGCAGCGGGGGCGCCCGGGGGTCCCGGCGCGGCCGGGGGCGGGGGGGCGGTCCGGGAGGTGGCCCGGGGGGGGGGGGCGGCTGCGGCGGGGCTGCGGGCAGTGCCCGGGCCGGCGGGCAGCGCTCCGCCTGCCCCGGGGGGTGCAGCGGCCGGGGGAGCGGGGCTCGGCCTGCTGCGGGCCGGGGTGAGCATCCCTGCGCCGGGCGCCGCGGTACCCGCGTCCCTGCGCCCTGCTCCGCCGTGCCCGCGTCCCTGCGCCCCGCTGCACGGTGCCTCCCCCCGCAGCCTGCCCCGCCGCGGCCCCCGCCCTGCGCCCTGCCCCGCCGCGGCCCCCACCCTGCGCTCTGCTCCATCGCGCCCGCATCCCTGTGCCTGCGCGCCGCGGTGCCTGCATCCCAGCCCGCGCAGGGAGCGGCCGGAGGTGCTGGTAGGGGAGAATCCATCTCCCTGCTGCTGCCGCTGATCCTCTCCGGGGGGGGGCTGGCTCTAAGGGCACAGACCAGGTCCAGCGCGCCGTTGGGAGCAGCGGTTTCACCTGCAGAACCAGGCCAGGCTGTTTGAAAAAGTGCAGCTGTTGCGTTCTCGTGAGAGTAGTTGCATCCTCTTGAGGGACTGGATTCTCTTGTACCGCTTTGCAGACAGACCCCGATTCCTACTGCTGCCGTCAGCTGGAGTTTTAGCCTTGGTTGCATGGGCAGAGCTGGACAAAGCGCTGCTCACCCACACGGAGCGTTGTATTTTCCCGTCGTTGCTGCGGCGGGTTAGGCAAGAGCAGACTTGGAAGAGTTTCGGGAATGTTTCTGGCTGGTGGGAGAGGGACCCCCAGCCTCAGAGGAGCACACGGCCAACCAAGGAGACTTTGCTGCCCCCTGAAACAGCAGAAGCTCAGATGCACCCACATGATTTCACTTGCCAGACCACGGGGCTTCACCTCCTCATTTGAGAGACTAGAAAGGCAGTGACGAAAAAAACGTTTTTTTTTTTTCTTAATCATGAAAGATTTTCCGTAAGTTATGAGCTTTAAAAGAGGAGTATTAGAATAGGTAGTGGCAACAGGTTGGAGGATCTTCAACAGCTTTAAAGAGGCTGATTTTCATAAACTCATAAAAAAGACAAGTATAGACTATTATATTTTCCATTTTTGAAACTTTTTCTGGTATGAAGCAACCATAATTTTATGACCCAGGGGGATACTCTGGCCACTTGAGGTAGGGCAATGCTGCTCCATTTCAAAGTGAAAAAACAAACGGTCTATATTTTCGGCTTGTGCCCTGCATTTCTTGCCTTCCCCACAGGGAAGGCTCCCACAGCAGGCACGGGAATCCTGTGGGAGGACGGAGGTGGTTGGCAGAGTTTGACTTTCAGACTTCTGGGGCAGCACCGCTAGTCTGGGGATCTGGGATTGTAAGGAAAATATGTGTCCCAGTATAGCCCTGGGAAAAGCCGGCGGGCTGAGCGGTGGGGAGCCAGTACGGCTCTGTACGCTCGTGTCCCTGGGACGTCTCCAGAAGCACTGGGGAGAAAGAAGGTTTCGTCACTATTTTTTTAAAACTTTCCTGCAGGTCAACCAAGACATGATTTCCTGATGGTGGAGATACCACGTATTAATCATTAGAAGATGAAACTTATCTCTATGTTTGGAGGAAAATGGAGGACTACAGGCTTTATATCACCAAAATCCTCCCTACATCCTCAAAGCTGGGCTTGTGCGGAGGTTAAGATGGGCCCGGGAATCTGCAGCTCCCTGCTGGGCTGCGGCTCCATGGGAATAGCTCGTGCGGCTGCAGGAGCAGGGTGGGCACGCTGCCATCCCTCGCTGTCCTGGAGCCAGACCCTCACCTTCCGCAGTACCGCTGAATTCGGGGACTGAGCGAGGTCCCGATTGCGTTTTATAACGATACAGTCGACTTGCTGTGACACGACACCTCCGTATTGCTCAGGCCCGCAGAGCCGTGGGCCCTGCTCATGGACTGGCGAGGGAAGGGGCTGCTCAGCCAGCCGTCGCCTCGCTCAGCGCCGTCGCTGCGCGGAGACGCGCACGAGACGTTTGATATTAAGGGGCAGGAAGGCACCAGGCTGGTTTCTCTCCAGGTGCAGGTCTGTGCCTCAGTTTCTTCACCTGCCCAAAGGAAAAGACGATACTGAGTGCCTTGGCGAAGCGCTTTGAGACCTGCAGGGTCTAGAGATTTGGGATGATTATGCCAGTTATCCTCAACAACTTGTCTCGGAGTTAGGAATTGTCCTGCAGGAGTTTGGGGATGAACCTGCAATCCCCAGTCCCACATCACCTGGGGATTTTAGAAAGTTTATTTGCAGCTCACCATATTTGCAGTGTCAGAAGGATGTTTCATTTTGTGTTGCCTCCCCATAAAGCCACTCCTTTCTCAAGGTTTAATCAGAAAGATCGATTCTTTCTTTAATTGGCATATATTTAAGGTGGGTTTCTTTACTTCTTCCTCCTTTAACTGCTGCCATCCGGAGGCCAACCGTTTTGTTTAAATTAGATATTGTTTAAATTAGATATTGTTATTGACCTTCTTCAGCCTTGTTTCATATTTGTCCTCTGCTAGAAAATCAAAGCCTCTTTATTCGCGACTCGGTTAGTACTGACTCTGCAGACGGTACATATGGCCCTTACAGCACTTTTCTCTGGCAAGAACTTGTATTTTAAAGAGAAGAAGATCAGATTTCAGCGTGTTATGTGGTGGGAAAATGCGGCTTTGCAATGCTGTATGGATTAAGAAATTACGGGCCATTGTTTTGCCCTTGCTGCCTGGAATTGGCAGCGTATTTCATGCGACACAGGTTCCTTCCCCGCAACTCGGCCCCCGGTGCTGCGAGAGCATCATCTCCTGCGTGCCGGGCCAGGCGTCCCCCTGGGGTAAATCCCTGCTGCACCAGGGACTCGAGTGGGGCAAAGTGGGTTTGCACCCAGAGGAGCTCCCGCCTTGCGAGGGGTACACGGGTCCCTCGTGTCCCCTCTTCCCCTGTGCTTCGGCTTGTCACGCTGCTCTGCTGCCATCGAGGGTGCTCCTGCCCCAGCCCCTTGCGCTGCCCTCGGAGGGTCTGTGCACACGCGGCGCCGTCCCTCTGACCCCGGGAGCGGCGGCTGGCCCCGTCCCCACGGCTCCGTCAGATGTCACCGGCTCGGGCCGGACGCCGCACGTTCACACCACTCCTCTCTCGGTTGCAGGGTTCCCCGCTGAAGGGCGAGACATGCGGTAGGAGCCAGCGCTTCCCACCAAAGAGCGAGACTCGGTCGTGCCGCACAGCCCAAGGCGCCGCAGGAGGGACAGGACATGCGCTGCATCGGCTGCCTCCTCTTGGGACTCCTCTTCATCCTCAGCGTGACCGGCACAGACGGCTTTGCCCGGGCAGGGTAAGCCCCCTTTCTGTCTGCATCTCCCGGTGTGCCCGTCTGCACGTCACAGCGAGGCGCATCCTCTCTGGGTGACGAAGAGCTCTCTTCAGCCAGCCGGCTGCACGTGCACCGGCAGCTCACCGGGCCGGCGAGGAGAGGGAAAAGGCTCTGCCGAGTCCTCGGGGGCAGCCAGGGCTCGGCAGCCCTTTGCTGGTGTTTGTTTGCTTTGTCACTGAAGCGAAAAAGCCTCTCAGAGAAAATGCCCCGGCTCCATTTAGCTCCGCGTATGGGACACAAAGCCACTCTGGGCTTTTTGTCTGGGAGAGTCAAAAGCTAATCAGGCCCTGAGCTGTTCATGAATTATTATTGTCTCTTTGAAGCATATCCTTGCACAAAAATAAGCGTGCAGTCTTGCTATCATGCCAATCAAGCCATGCAAACGAGCCATCAAAGGAGGGTGCAGCCTCCCAGCTCTGAGAGGGTGCACCCGTCCGGGGGACGCAGGCGCGGAAAGCCCCGGCGGGTTGTTGCCTGCCGTGCCCTGTGCTCCCTGGGATGCTGCGGCGGCCGCGGTCCATGGTCCCGCAAGCCCGGGAGTGGCAGCTCCAGCGATTCCCCTTCCCTTTCCGGGACACGGGTCCGACACGGCGCCCTGGATCCCAGCACAGCCCAGGCCGGCACAGCTCAGCTCCCGCTGGGGCAGAGGAAGCCCTGAGCTCAGTGCCCCAGTTTCTTCCCCTGCCAAAAGGAGCTCGAGCTCAGCGCCCGCCCCCCAGATACAGCTCACGTTTTCTGCAGTTTGTTGTTACATTGAAATGCTCTCCTCTAGCGTTAAACCTTTCGCATTCTGGCCAGGACTAAAACCACAGGCTGAATTCCTCGCTTGCACGCACAGGCTGCAGCTATAGCTTTATTCTAAATTTCGCAAAGCAAACAATTGCTATTTAAAAAATGCATCTTCTATAGCATTAGTCAGTGAGGCTGAGAGGAGTTTTCTGGAGTTAATGGAAGCCATCTGATGTCCATGCTAATTCCCAGGCTTTTTATTCTAGTTTCTAATTGGTCTGGGAGGCTGAGACAGGCGGACGAGTTCCTCAGTGGGACTGACCTGCTTGGGCTGGAAAATGGTGAAAAAAAGAATTTTTAACAGCGACTACTTTGGCTATTAACCTTGGGAAAGTTTTTTACTGTATCACCACAGTTATCTTAGGAAGTCTGGAGGGCGACTTTCCTCTGGCCTTTACCTTTTCGCGGTGAGCCTGACCCTTCCTGTGAAATCATTAATTCCTTGGTGACCACAGGGACATGCGTTTCAGGAGTGCAAAAGTCTCAGAAAGGAAAAATCCACCCAGAAAGTGAGTGATTTTAGAGGAAGGGAGGTGATGAATGGAAGGAGAACTACTTTAAGTAAGTCCCCCCTAAATCTGGGCCCCGACTGCTCTCCCGAGACGGAGGGACTGTGCTGGGGTGAGTGTACGAGGAAGCGTCAGCGCCTTCGTGCAGGGGCTGGGGAAGAAGAGCCCGTGCAGCCTGCAGTGCTCGAGCTTGGTGTCGCTGCCCCAAAACCGCTCGAAGTAACCTCCTGGGTCACTCGGGCAGTTAGCCGCTGCCATTTAAATAGCCCTCTGTAGAGAGGGACCGTCAGGCCATGTCCTCGGGTGGTGCGAATCGGCGGAGCCCCTTTGCCCCGAAGGGAGAAGCGGCGGGTTGGTTTTTAGCTGGTGTCTGACCCGCTCCCCTCTCCGCAGCCGCAGAGTCTGTGCCGCGGCGCCGCAGAGCCGGGCGGCCGCCTACGCCGAGTCCCACGTCCAGCCCGTCTACCAGCCCTACCTCACCACCTGCCAGGGCCACCGCCTCTGCAGCACCTACAGGTGAGGGCAGCTGCCTGCGCCGCGGACCTGGTCCCTCAGAGGGAGCTGGATGCGTCGCAGCGAGGCAGCGACCCGTGGGGGCTGCGGAGGGAGGGAGTCCTGCCTTGATCCGTAGGGAAGGGGCTCCCGGTCCCTAAGCAGGGGATACCAGCGCAGGGGGGCTGACTCGCTGGCATGGGAGCGGGATGAGGGGCTTGGGGTGGATTCTGTCACCCGGCTCAGCCCCATCTTTGTGTTGCAGGACCATCTACAGGGTTGCCTACCGGCAGGCGTACAGGCAGCTGCCCCAGCCTGCGGCCTCGTGCTGTCCCGGCTGGAGCAGAGCTAACAGCCACGCGCTCAGCTGCAACAGAGGTGAGAGGCCAGTGTGCCACCTCGGTGCCCGTGCTTGCCCGTCCCCTTCCCCCAGCTCCCGTGGGTAGCTCATGTCCCTGGATGAGGCCCCGGCAGCCAGCTCTTTCATTTACCAGCACTCTGCCTGTCAAGCAAATTCTCCCTGTAGGAAAGCATTTAAATTTTCGACGTCACAACCAAATGCGGTTCAATTTCTGATTAATTCCCAGCCTTTCTCTGCTGCCTCACAGGCCTTTTTCCTTTGGGATCGCTTATTAACTTTATAGTTACCAGAGGATAAATAAAATGAGTAAGTCCTTTCCACATAAATCAGCAGTAATGGAAAAGAAATGCTTTCAGGAGGCAATCGTGATGTACAGCACAAAACAAATGCAGAACACATCAGTAGCTAGTCCATCCCCGGATGAGCTCAGAGCGCAGCACCAGGGGCTTCCCAGGGCCCGCTGCTGCCCGTCGGCCCTCCTCCCTCCCGGCTGCGCTGGCTGCAGGCGCCTCGGCCTCCTTCCAGGCTGCAAAACCAGGGTCCTGTCCATCCCACCCATCCTGTGCCCCCGCGCCCTGGTCAGCTCAACTCCACCGCTCCAGGGCTGGGGCAGAGCATCCCGACCCACGGGCTGGTGCGTGTTTCCGTGCGTAGGTGGGTGGGTGTGGGTGTGCGTGCGCACGCTGTGTGGATGCACGCACCCACGGTGGTAGGGGAGGGAGCTGGGGACCCCCAGAGCTGCCCGGTGACGCTGAGCCTGTGCTTGGTCCCACAGCTCTCTGCGGGGTGCCGTGCCAGAACGGAGGGAGCTGCGCCTTCCCCGGGAGATGCGCCTGCCCGCCCGGCTGGACGGGGCGAGCCTGCCAGACAGGTACGGGCTGCGCTGCTCCCCTCGGGGCTCCCTGCGGCGGGCCTGCCCTGCCGCTGCCAGGAGAACTTCTCCGAGGAGCAGCGGGGCTGCCATGGGGCTCTGGAGGTCCTCTGCCCACAGACCGACCCCTGGGTGGGCTCCTCACCAAGCCTTGGCACATGCCTGGTGCTGCTCAGACCGCAGAGGGGGAACCAGTGTGTTACCGCTGCGCACGCACGCACACCTACAAGTATTGCTCCAGGGCTGTGATGCCTGATGGTCTGGCCAGGAGAGGATGGGAAGCTCGGCTCCCAGGGGAGCTCTGACCTCCCCTTGGCTGTGTCGGTGCTCTCAGCCCTCGAGTGCAGCCCTGGCATCCACGTCTTCTCTCCGCTGCTGCTCCGCGCTGGGTCAGCGTGAGCAGAGGCTGTGCTCTGCTGTGACTGGGCAGCCAGCAAAAGGCTTTCTGCAGAGCAGCCGTTACCCTTGTGGGGTCGGCCGGAGATTGTGTATTTGTAATGACCCATCTCCCAAGCTTTTGTAAACTCTCGCTGTAAACCAAAAGACGCCCATTTACTGCAGAGACTAAATCTGTAAACTGAAAATATCCGGGGGTGGAGGGAAAGCCTGGCGATCGCCAGGCACCGAGCTCCTCTCCAGCATGAGAGCAGCCTGATGCTCCTTGCCAGCGCGCAGGGAAATCGGGCAGCGTGGAGTGCAGCAGTGCTCCGCAGACCCCAGCACACCAGCGTGGTGCAGACCCCTGCCACGGCGTTTCCCAGCTTTCCGCCCTCCCGTAAGGCAAACAAGGAGCATGTGGCATTGACCCACAGTGGGCCAGGCAGGGCTGAGCACGTCGCTGACAGCTCCGGCTCCGGCGCAGGGGGGAAAGGATTTTCCCACTGCCTAAAACAGATTCACCCGGGCGTGGGAAGCGGTTCAGCTCATTTTGCTTTGTGGGAACAGCTTTAATAACTCCCCCGTGTGAGGAGAGGTTACTGGGTTTTGTACACACTTGAAAGGCTGATAGCTCCTCGCCACGGCTGGCTGGAACCAAAACCCCGGCCATAAATCCAGGATGAGAGCCGAGCACTGCCTGTGCCCGCCTGGCCAGAGCTGGGACATTTGTGACCACAGCTTTTGTTTCTGGCTCTTTTGTGGGGGGAGCGGGCAGAGGGGAGGAGGCCAGATCCCCCTCAGGGTTAGCCCAGGTTTACTCCAGCCGGATGCAAGAGGAGAGGCTGTCCCAGGAGCTGGCGGGAGCTCACACCCTGCAGCACCCAGAGCACCCAGAGCTGTGCCCCGCACAAACGCCCGCTCAGTCTGGGGCGTGTGGCCCGGGCACTCGCTGGGGTCCCGTTGCATCCCCGCTGCGCATACGCCCGTGCGTGGCTGAGCCCTCCGCACCCCTCGCCCCCGGTAAGCACCTCCTCACCACCCCTGCCCTCGCTGAGCCCTACCTGTGGTTTCAGACGTGGATGAGTGTGCCGGCCAGAGCCACGGGTGTGGGCAGCTCTGCGTCAACACGGCTGGGAGCTACCGCTGCGCCTGCCGGGACGGCTTCAGCCTCGCTGCCGACGACAAGGCGTGCCAGCCCCTGGTGCCAGCGCCCGAGCCAGAAACCTTCAGCCAAGCAGGTAACCCGTCCCACTGTTGCAGGACAGCCCTGGCTGCTCGGGGCCTTCAGTGAAAGCTGGGGTTAACACTCAGCATCACAGGGTGGCTGGAGCAGGGGTGGCAAGAGGCAGGAGAGGGGACGACAGCCAGAACCCCTCAGCTTTATTCTCAGTGACCCAGGAGTCCCTCTACCCCCCAAACAACCTCCCTTGTGCACAAATCCAGCCATTGCTCCATCTGCAAGGGTGACAGAGCCTGGCCGTGGCATGCGGTGTCCGGGATGTGGCTGTTCTCTCCATCATCGTCGTCCTTCCCGCAGGGCAAGTCCGGAGCCACGAGGAGCGGCGGGCGCCGCTGGTGACGGCCCATTATTACTTTTGGTACGCGCTGTGACACTTCAAACTCGTACCGTGAGTAATAATGCGCTGTGGCCAGCACAGGCATCACGCAGTAAACGCCTGGGAGAGCGGGGCACCATCTGCACGTGCCCCACAAGCCACCTGCCTTTGTCCCCTGTCCAGGGCCCTCAGCAGGGACGATCCTTTGTGCCCACCATGGGACAGGGCAGACCCAGGTGGTGATTAAACTGACAACACGGGCGCGAAAGGCCAGGCTTCCCGAGACGTCTTATCCTTTAAGCATCACCCCACTGCCTGAAAAATTCCCCACTTTGTTGCAGGTACTCCAGCAGCAAGGAGAGGCTTGTGCGCGTTAGCAGCAGGACTAGATGCCAGTGCTTGCAGCAGGCGTTGGATCCGATTGATGCTCCAGGGGCTGGTCCCAGTGGGGCAGAGCCTGGGGGTTCACTAGGAGGGGAGCAGAAAGCAGCAGAGCTTGGCCTGAGCCCTGCAGCAATGTCTCTCCCCAGCACCTTCCATTTCACCTCGGGCAAGGGGCTTTTACGCACTGACCTTTTCTTGGTCATTTTTTCAGGTCCTCCCGGTGAAATGAAGGAAGAAATGGAAGACCTGAAGAGCAGAGTGGAAGCGCTGGAGCAGGTGAGCTTTTGGCACACCCCTCTCCCCTGCCCTGCCCTCGCTGCCCTGTTGCGGCTCAAGGCCGCGCTCAGCCGGCTCCCACCCGGGCTGTTCGCAGCCAGGGTTTCCCTCCACCCCGTCTCTATTTTTAACGTCATGCTGGCCTCACGCCGCAGCGATCCCAGCTGTGCTCCACGCTGCCGGCAGCGCCCACGCAGCAGCTCTTCCAGCCCAGCGGCCCTTTGAACGCAACCAAAGCCCCGTGAGCCGGCCGGCGTGCTGCCCCGGTGGGGTGCACCCCAGCAGGCAGCGTGCTACATCCCGCCGGGTGGTCCTCCTGGCTGGGGAGGACACGCTCACGGCTCCTCTTCTCCCTGCAGAAACTCCAGTTGGTGCTGGCCCCCTTCCACAACCTCATGCCATCTGCACCGGAGGACGTCGGCGCAGACCCCATCAGCCGGCTGTCCCACTCCCTCCAGCAACTGGACAGAATCGACTCCCTGAGTGAGCAGATCTCTTTCCTCGAGGAGCGGCTGGAGACGTGTAAGTGCCTGGAAAAAGCAGGGCTGAGGTATTTCACCCCACCCATACTGGCCGTGGTGAGCAGATGCGGGCCAGCGAGATCAGTAACACATATGCCACTATTAATCTATATCTCCCTCAAGCTCAGCAGTCTGTAATTAATAAAAGATGAACACAAACAGCCCATTAGCTTCATTTCAAAGCTGTTTCTACGGCTGCACCATCTGACTGCCCCCGTAGCAGCCAAAAATCATGAGATTGGCACATGGAAACGTGGCTCTGGGGCAGAAGCAGAGGGAGCCCACTATGAGCAGTGGGTCATGTCTCACAATCGGCACCCTCGTCGGCTGCGGTCCCTTCCTGTACCGTTATGACTTAGTCCTTAGAAAAAAAAAACCCAGCTCTTAGGAAATTAACAGTCCAAAAAGTCAATCAGGAAAGTTTAGGGAGCGTGCAGAAGCTGACAGATTTATGAGCCTGGGAAGTTGTAGGCATTTCTTTTTGAAGTCTACAGACCAGTCCTTTGCCAAGCAGTGGACCAGAGAGGGTCTCCTCAGTGGCAAACTCTGAACAAGAGACACCGGTGAAAGCTGTCAGGTGTGAAACACGTCCTGCCTGGCGCGCTCCCCGCGGCGCCGCAGAGCGGGGCAGCATCCCTTGGGTCCCTGGGTGTGTGCAACGCCCTCCCTGGAGCACTGCAGCTTGACTCAGAGCACAAACCATACGAACACTTTATTTTGATAGGCAGCTCCTTGCAGCTCATTTTCCTACTAAAGAATTCCCGTCAAACACACCCAGAAACTAGGCCTGGCTGGGCCATCTCAGGAGCTGGCGCACAGCAGCAGCCAGTGCTCGTGGCAGAGGGGTGAGGGTGCTTGGAAGGAGCAGGGGAAACTGTTTCAGGGCATATCCAGCCCCAGTTCACTGCTTGCAGTAATGACTTAGAAAAGACTTCAAAGCACTTGTTTGAAGACTAAGTAACTGCAAACAGACACTTAAAAAACATCTCAGAAAGGGGTAATTATCAGCACCACAGAGTGTTCCAGCAGCCCGAGTTTCCTAGTATTGCCCTGTACATATTATTAGTGACAGCACCGAGGAATGTGAGCAGTATCACACGGTAACATGGATTAATTCCAAGGAATGACTCCAAAGTCCTGAAATTAACTTTCTGCCAAGCCTGTGCCGGCAAGCAAGACTTGTTTTTGTCCCTCTCATGGTCTTGAAAGTCCCTGGAGGACACAAGACTGTCCTTTCGTACTCCAGCAAGCACTGGGGCTTGCAGGGCATCCCATGGAGAATTAAGTAGCCATCCCTTTTCTGTGCCTTGCGAAGCAGTTCACAACTGAATGCTAAAATACAACCGCACCCTCCAGTTACCTGCCCAACGGGGATGCGTGTGAGGACTAAAAATCATTTTCTCTTCTTTAAACCACCAGTGAAGGCACAAGGTCAGATCCCTTGAAGCTGTAACCGTTTTAGCCCCTCTGAGTTACCCCCAGTTCAGCACAGACTGTGCCAGCGCTCAGCTGTGATGCTTACAGCCAGTTAGCGGCACGACGGACTCACAGCTGCACGTGTCGGGGCAGCAGCCACCCCGCATGGTCCCTTCCCCAGCCCACAGAGCTCCCCAGGCACCGGGGACTGGTGACGGGCACCGCCTGCTTCCCATTACTGTCACCCAGAGCCGCAGGCTGAGTCTGCAGTGGGGACGGGCTAGTGTCCCCCAGGTCCTGGGGCAGCCAGTGTTACTGTCACCAGCTTTCCCCCTGCCTCGGGACGCTTCGCACAGGCCTTCCCAGGCCCAGGCGAGGACTGCGGCATGCCAGGGAGGCGAGAGCAACGCTGCCGAGGGTGGCAGGACAGAGCCAGCCTGGGGGTGCTTGGCAAAGGGAAAGCAGCAAGCGTGGAGGACATTCATAGAGGTTGAGGTCAGCCTCATCCTTCTTGGGGAAAGAGACAAACCAAACCCAGGCGAACATTGCTGGAGTGTTGTTTGTTTTTTGTTTCATCTTCCCAGGTTCCTGCAAGAATGAACTCTAGCCGAGCGCCCGAGGAATCAGAGCAAGCCGAGTGCATCTGCAGCTCTTATCTCACTCTCCAGCCCCAGGCTGGGGACGAAGCCACATCATCTACAGGAAGGCACAGGGTAGCAGGAGAAGGCTGGTTTCCCATCAGCATCTCCTGCATTTTCTCTTCCAACTCACCTTATCAATGGTCACGCAGTTACTTCCAAACTGGACTCCAAGCCCTCAGCATCTCCTGCCCTTCCTGCCGGAGAGGCAGAAAATAAATGCCTTACCTCGTGCCGTTAGCGCCTGTCTGGCTGTGCCAGAGAGACGGGCTGTACGGGAAGCTGTGCCGTGCTTCGCTTTGCCTGGCTTTTACTTCCCATTACCCCGGGACATCACCTCCCAGGGAGCGGGGGGCACGGGGCTGGCGGTGCTGCTGGCCCAGCGGAGCGCAGACCTGGCCCAGGCAGGACAGCTGCCCCCCGCGCTCCCCCTGCCTGCTCCCACCTCCTTCGGGTGGGGGAAAGTCCTGCCTTTGGAGGCCTAAGGCCAAAAATGACGTGTGGTGGAGGGGGCAGCCCCAAGCCAGTGTCCCTGCAAGGGTCCTGCGCTGGCTGGGAACAGGGTGCCCATCCCTGCAGCTTCTGCTCTGCTCTCTGGGACCAGCCTCCCCCCACAAGCTCTGGAGGTGGGCTGGTGCCTCACCGCTCTTAGCACAGCAGCTTGCTCTGGACTTACCCGCTCCCGCTCGCAGTCCTCCACGCCATCCCTGGGCCCTACCGAGCAGTAACAAGGCTGAAGCTTTTACAGGGGCCTGAAGGTGCCGAGAGTCTGGTTTTACCTGCTGTAACAGAGAAGCGTTCCCTGGGACACACCCAGCACCAGGACAAACCTGTGCCGCTCAGTAGTGCCAACAGGGTGAGGCTGAGGAGGGAAGGACCATCCTCCACACGCCTGGATTGGGGACGAGGCCTGGCACACCCCCGTGTTTACACTGGCACGAGCAGCGGCCGTCGGCGTAGCCGCTCTCTCCCAGCGCCGATGGCCGCCGTGCTGTCGGCCCACGGCACATGCGCCTACCTCCCCCCAGCACCATCTGCTCAGGCTCAAGGACCCCGGTACCGCAGAGCAGACGTGACCAACCTGGTACAACTTTCCGACTTGCCTCGAGCAGAGCCACGTGCCACGTGAGCAAGGGGGTGCTGCAGGGCTCACACCAAATAAAGCCTCCTGCAGCGCACACCGAGGCTGTGGGAGCGTTACTGGCTGGGGAGGCGCTCGCCCCGGGGCCCTCCTTTGGCAGGGGGCTCCCACCCACACAGGCACCACCTTCCTCCTCCCCGCAGGCATTTGTCCTCCTAGTTCAGGCCAGGCCATGGCTCAGCGCGAGGCTGGGGCGCAGAAGCACAGGCCTCTGCCTGTGGGACAGCGGGTGGGGACGAGGACCTGCCCTTTCCCTCCATCACCAAACCCACCCCAGCACCCTTCTCCCTCCCGCCGCAGCCCTCCTCCCCCAGCTCCCACACAAGACCAGGAGTCTCCTTTATTTCAATAACCAAAGGTGTACTTTTTTTTTTTTAAAAAAGCACATAACATTATTCTCAACCCAATTAAAAGTGAACAGCAGATAACTGCGCACAGAGGCACCGCTCCCTCCTCCTGGGGAAGGATACTGCAGGAGCCACTCCGTGGATGTGGTTTCCCCCCCCCCAGGAGCCCTCCTGGGACCCTCCTGGGTTTAACCTCCGTGACAACCCTTTATCTGCTGCTCTTACAAAGTGCTGGTTCAGTTCCCATCCTCCCACCCTGACCCACGGCGGGTCTGACCCCTGAGTCTGTACTGTAAGGCCCCTCCGATAAAGCCCCCTGGCCCCCACCAGCACCTGCTCAGCCCGAGGGCTCCCTCCCCTGGGGACCGCTGGCCCTACGGGAGCTCCCTGACTTTCCCAGTTGAGGCTTTAACCCCAGAATGCCACATGATCGCAATTCCAAAGCCCTGGACAGGCTGCAAAAGCCAGCTGTGTTGGTTACCCGAGTAGCCCCAGGCGGCTTATCTCAAGGGTAAACACCCTGTGCCACAAACAGGAGAGCTAAAGCCTCCCTGAACCCAAGCTAGAGGTCAAGGTTACCCCCTGGAACCACAGACCTGACCCAGCCTTGCTCTTCACAGAGGGCATCAACACTTCTGCAGCTCCCAGCGAGGGATCCAGGAGCCCTGCTGGTCCGTCAGTCCAAAGCACGGGGGAACCCCTTTATCTGAATGGGGGAAGGAGCCCGTTTCCCCCAAGGGGGGAGCGGAAGCCCTCTGAGCCCCGTTACAGTTGCAGCTCACCCCCCTGCGGCTCTGCAGTTTTACAATCCTTGCAGAGCAGCAGCTCCGCTGAGATCCGCACAAAGACACGCGGGACAGGCACCATCTTTCGGCCAGTGCTGACCATGACAAGTGGCAAAAACGAGCACGACAGAGCCCTTTGCATCTGCACCGAGTACCGCAGGCACCCAGGTGCCTGCTGCGACCAGGCTGAACCACCGCCACGGCGGGGAGTCGGCAGCGCAGCTTCCCAACTCCAAGGAAGCTCCGAGCCAACCCCGGTGCACGGCACACACGGCACCCAGAGGTGCGCCACGAACAAGTCACAGGTGAGGAGAGGTTTGCCCAGGACTCTGACGGATCTGTGCAGTTTTTAACATCAAGCTGGTGGCTCTGAATGGTAGAAACAAGCGTGGGGGTTCATTCAGAAGATGACTAAACTGGCAAGGCTGGACAGCATTCAGCTAAGCTCTGCCCAGACCATGTACGCTGGCTTGGTCAGACTGCAGCTTCCCTCTCCACGGCTGCACCACTCGGTGAGCAAGGGCACTTGTTCAGACAAGGCAATCAAGCCCAAAGAGACACTATAAGGCTGACGGGCCCCACGCGTTCCCCTCCGCAGCCCAGCTGAGGTCATTGGCCCTAGGTGCTTCCTTCAGAAGGGAAAGGCTTTGCTCAGGAGTACCTGGGCAACGCAAAGCCCCAGCACAAGACGCTGCTGCGACCCAAGGGCGTCTCTCAAGGAGATGGGCCCTGCCCCAGAGACCGCCCGTGAGCTCCAGGTTGCCCAGGGAGGACACCGTGCTCCCAGAGACTGGATTTTCACCCAATTCTCAGCCCTGTTTGAGCAGCATCAAGGCTGTACAGATACCAACTGCTGCCTGGCGGTTTCTGTCTGGCACGGCCCTGGGCCAGGCCAGCAGTAGCTGAGCCTGCAGGAACACGGTGCAGGGACACTCACGTGAGGCAGAGCCCAGCCTCCAGCCAGGTTTGCTGTGTCACCCCACGCCAGCTGCCTGAGCTGGGGGAACTCACCTCTCTGGTCATTGAGCCCTTTGGTAGCACAAGTTTGATGCCTGAGAAATTCAGAAAAAGGAGACGTTTCATTGCAAGATAATGAACCCATAAGAGAAATCCACTCAATGGGGAACCTCAGCGCTGGCTCGACACCCCATGTATGCCAGTCCACGGTGTTCCCAGAGTTAGAAGTCACTGCAGAGGAAGAGAAGTTCCTTCGGTATTTGGCAACAGACAGGTCCCTTCAGCCACCACCACACGGTGACGCCACTGGAGAAGCATCTAGGACGAGTCCTTTGCCTCGCTTGGACTTGGACGGCCTGACAGCCTGAAGAGAGTCTCCCTCATGGTGCGGAAGCATCTGTCAGTGAGGTCAGAGACATCGTCTGATGTCAGGCCTTTGGTCTCTATCGGAGGCAGAATCTCAACCTTGATTTTGCCTGGGAACAAGAGAAGAGCCTGTGAGAAACCCACACACCACAGGAGCGCCATTCTCTGCCCTCCCAGGGCCGCTGCTCCCCCCGCCCTGGACAGCCCCAGCACAGCCCTCAGCCCCTCACAGGGCTTCAGGCACCCATCCCTGGAGCACCGGGCGAGGCTGCACTGGCCTCAGGGGTAAGAGATCACTCTGGGGATTAGACCCTGCCCTCCAACAGCTGCACCAAGCAGAATATTTCCCTTGTGCCCTAAACGGACACCCCAGCCAGAGCTCACCCCTTTTCAAGGCCGCTATCACTGCTCTGCCCCCACCTACTGCCCAAGAGAGCAGGGGGAGCCCAGGGCCACAGACCCACTCAGCTCCAGGGCCCTGCCAGGCACAGTCTACGCCAAGCGCTCCCTCCATCTGCTTCTGCCCAATGCTCCTACCTTTGGCTGGCTCCAGCCATCCAGGCAGGGAGCATGGCAAGCATGGCTTCCTCCCAGAGACGAGAGTTACTGCTCCAAGTTGACTGAAAGCCAACTTTCTGCCCAGCACTTGTACTGACAGACTTCAGAGCTTTGCTATGACCAGGTTCCTTGGTTTGCTTGCAGAGAGGTCCCTGCTTTGAAAGCTCAGGAGGCAGAGCATGCTTGCTTCTTCCCACAAGCCCTCACAAAATGACTTGGGCTGTGCCAGTTATGAGAAGGAGAGGTGGTGTCCAATTTTTAATGAAAACATCCTTCACCGTATTTAATTACATTCTTTGTTGAGTTAACCCAGCCCAGGCTCTGGTGCCAAGTGCTTTGAACTGACTCCACACATCTCCCAGGGGGACGACTCCTGTTCACCCCAGCTCCGCTTCCCTCCCACACCCTCGTGAACGAGATCTCCACATGGGTATGGCATCAGCCCTGTCTCCAAGGGACTGTAAAGACCCTCAAGCTCCTTGGTACCTGAAGTAAATAGATTCTTCTTTGGGTTATAGAAGGCAGTGAAGGAGGAATACACCACAGGGATCACTGGGACCTTGGGGATGAAGAGGAAAAAGAGGAGTTACTTGCACTGCAGCAACTTAGGGCAGGCCAGAGATAAGCAGTAAATCCCATGCAGCAGAGCTGACCTGGCCCGGCTCTCAGACACACAGGGCACACAGTCCCACAAACAAGACCCAATTCCAAAGGCTGGGACAGTCAGGAGTCAAATGGTATCAAAACCACTCCCCAGCAACTCAAGGTGCAGGGGCATTCTGTCTGAATATGAGGAAAAACTTCTTCACTGTGAGGTGCCGGAGCCCTGGCACAGGCTGCCCAGGGAGGGTGCGGAGTCTCCTTCTCTGGAGAGATTCAAACCTGCCTGGATGCGGCCCTGTGCAGCCTGCGCTGGGTGACCCTGCTCTGGCAGGGTCTGGGCTGGATGGTCTCCAGAGGTCCCTTCCAACCCCCACCGTGCTGTGACTCTGTGACATTCAAGGCACCAGGGCCAAGTTACACTTCAGCCTCAGGTCCACACTGGCTCTCAGGGCTCCTTGTCCCAAGCCAGGCTTCAAACCCCAGGTATTTTCTGACCTGCAAGCATTGGAGGGTGCCTGTTTTGACAGGCCTTGCTGTGCTGCACAAGCACACATTTGGGGCAGGCCAGCTGGTGTGCCTTCAGCTTCTAAGAACAGGAGTCACCAGTTGCAATCAATTGCTCTCAGGGAAGCTTCAGGCAGAGTCATCATTTCAGTGCTGATAACACAGGCAGGATCTACAGTCGGTGACTCAGGGGGAGTGCTAGCAGAGGTAGGTACCATTTCCACTGTCATCCTTTCCTTCTAGCAGCCGCCAGCCCCTGCCTTGGTTGCATCACCCCAGCAGGAACAGGGATGGTACAACGCAGGCTACACCCTGGGCTTGGCCAATTGAACCCAGCAAGAGATCTGGCACCTACTCCCTTCCCCAGGATCCCTGCTGTAACACCTCTTTTAGGGAAAGCAGTTTCCCCTCAGGCCTCGAGTCATCCCAGTCCTGAGAAGCAAGGCAGAGCATGCATGGGAAGGCAAGGCACCCATCTCCTCCCAGCCGCCTCCCTGGCACCCAGCCCCAGCACCTGGGAGCCAAGCAGGGTGGCCCAGCTTCCAGCAGCCGCCTGGGCCCAGGCAGCACAGCCAGGGCTCCGTCGTCCCCGGCACACTGCCCCAGAGCTCTGCCCAGGCAAGCACCACCGCTCCTCCAGCAGCACTGACAGCTCCAGCCGTCCAAAGCCAAGGTCCCCCACTAACTGCTCACGATCTCGTCATTTTGGAGAGAGAAGGCATTTAAGATATACGAAGAAGTGCCATATCACTGTCTGGGAGGGAGCAGCTACTTCCACACAGAGCAAGCCCAGATGTTGCTCTAAAGCACTAGCATTAGCAATCCTGAATCAACACTACGCTATTGCAACCCGGGGGATTGAGAAATGCATCAACAGCTTCGGGATTCCCCAGGCAAGCTCACCAAGTGCAGCTCCCTGCCAGAAGCAAGCTCTGTGCTGCAGCTGTGCTCCCAGGAGCAGGGCACAGGCACTGCGCTGCCACACTGCCAGGCAGCTGCCTGCAAAGCCCAGAGCTCAGGGGTCAAGTGTGCCCGGTCCCCATGCTCTGCCCTCCAGATGGGGCACCAGGACTGCAGTGCTGGGGCAGCCAAGACAGAGGACAAGGCAGCTTCTCCACTGTCTGCAGCCACACGTCCACAGGGGTCACGTCACTCCCGTAGGGGACGGAAAAGGCTCTTGGCTCCTGATGGGCAGCACTTATGACACCTAACAGTGGGTTAGCTGAGGAGCTCAGCTGTGACCTGGGAACACAGCTCACCTGAGAGCAAATAAACCATACCACTGCATAACCAGTCTGCAATGCCGCTGCAAGAGTATTCAGGGTCCTTGTGCAGGAGCAAAGCGCTGTTACCTGTGCCTGGACAGCAAGGTGAAACGCTCCTTTCTTGAATGGCAGCAAATCCCCGGTGCAGTTCCTCGTGCCCTCTGGGTACACCCACACCTTCACCTGCACATGGGGAGATAAGGCTCTGCTCCAGCAATCCACTTGCAGTGCTCCCTTCCTGCTGGCCGAGCCACCGGCCAGCCCTGCCAAGAGCTGCAGGTGGCTGTAACTCAGGTGAGCCAGCACCAGGAGTGCCACATCCATCCCCCCATGCCACCCCAGGCTACCCAGACACATGCCACCCCTCTGAGCACCACAGTCACACTCACGTTGTCAGTTGCCATAGTCTTGGCCACCTCCGCCATCACCATCTTGGCACTAGTGGTGCTCTTCCTGTTGATGAAGATGACGCCGCCGAGGTAGATGATGAGCCCCACGGTGCCGGCGTACATCAGCTCCTTCTTGCCCACCTGGACACAGTCGTCAGGCAGGACCTCCATCAGCCCTAATGTGATGGCAGAGGGTGAGACCCAGCAGCCACCCCCCTTGCCTGCACTCAGACAGGACAACAGACACGATCTGAGGTGGGGAGAGGAGTACCAGGGACAGGCCAGTGCCTTGTGTCTCTGCTGGCTTTTGCTGCCGCCCAGCAGAGCAGCAGGAGACTCGGCACAGCAGCATTACAGGGGCAGGATAGCTGCAGGTCACAGCAAGACCCCTCAGGAGGCAGCTCACTCCTCAGCCCCAGGGTGCCCAGCAGCCAGCCCTCGTGCCTGGCACACCGACACGGGTGCTAGGCCAGCCAGGCTACCAGCAAGGCAGGAATGTAAGAGGGAGCCAAGAAGCACCTGGAGCTGGGCGGTACCTGGGGTGCTGCACGGGGTGCGATTGCTCAGGGTGAGGGGAGACCCCTCCTGCAACCAGCACTGGGCCGGCTGGCTCAGGAGCACAGACCAGCCGGGGCAGGGGGCTGCTCGGCCAGGAGACGCGAGCGGGATTTCCTGATGGTGAGCAAGAGGACTGCTGCCTCCCTCCCGCCGGCTCCTCACCCATCATGTCGAGCGTGCTCTGGTGGTTGGACACAATGATAGCAGGCCCCTCCACCTCAAAGTTCTCCAGTCCCTTCACCTCAAACCTCAGGCCAAAGAAATACTTGAAGCTCTTGACCACAGTTTTGATGATTCTGCAGAAGAGAAGAGCAGTCAGACAGCAGCAGGGCAGGGAGGTGACAGTCTGCTATACCCAGGGTGGGTGGAAGGAGAGAAGAGCAGCTCTGTGACAGAGAGCCTCCGGTCTCATTTGCCCTGTGGTCCACCCACGTGTCTGTCCTACATGGTTCCATGTGCTCGAGGTGCTTCAAGTTGCACACTAAGCCCCGTCCACTCCCAGTGTGGGAATTTTACTGGAAGCCTGGGAGAAGCTGATTGTAACTTTGAGGCCAGTACAGCCAGTCTCAATAGTCCATGCTTTCTTCAAGCTGACAGCATCAGCTCACAACCAGGCTCGCTACAGGCTCTTCGGAAGAGCCGAGTCCAGTCTAGCGCAGTGGCAAACAGAGGGCAAATGGGAAGCCCTCCAAAGTCCAGGAGGGAGAGACGCTGGTTTCAACGCTGGATCAAGGATCAAGGACATCCTCCTGCTACCAGTCCTGCTCATTTAGTGCTCTTTGTTTCCCCCTGTGCCGTGGCTGTTGTCTGCTCCAATGCTACCAACGTCTTCCTTCTGCAATCAGCAGAGCCCCACAAGTTGTTCAAACAGTTCTCCTAGGAGCTGCCACTCCCCAGCACGCGGGTATTAGCCTGCACACCCACCACTCAAGGAAGGCTCTGCCAATTCTCCTCCTTGCAGTGCTGGAAGATGCTGCTTAACGATACAAACATGGGGTGTTGTTCCCCCACAAGAGTCCAAGAAAGGAGGGGAATGAAGGTGAGAAACACTTCCCTGTACAACACAAGGATGCAAGCAGCAAATGGGGTGCTCCCCACGCAGCTTGGCAGAGGCTAGGCGCCCCCGGCAAACCCATCTTCAAGCAAATAGCTTTTGCCTGTCAGTTCACTTCCCCAGCGGATCTACAGGTCTGTTCACAAAGCTCCCAGCTTTCTTCCCCCGCGCCCGCGGGCTGGGGGCCCAGCTGGCAGGAGACACCAGCAGCCCCGCTCAGCCCTGCCAACGCATCGAGCAGGCTGCCGTGCCCTTGCTGAGCACACCCAGCCCTGGCTCACCAGCCCAGACCCTGCCAGCCCATGGGAGCAGGGCCCATCACCACCACCCCCAGACAGGTGGGAGCTGGGGACCCTCCAACTGGGCTAAAGGACGCAGCCAGAAGCTGGCAGCACACAGGGGCTATTTTGGGCAGAGGACAGCCATTTGCCAGGACAGAAGGCAGAGGAGCTTGCGCATGAACAAAGCCCCCAGGAGCAGCCACCACCTCTGCTCTGCTCTCCCCTTGAGCAGATTCAGGAGCTGACCTGCCCTTCAGAAAGCACCTGGATGCCTTGCCTCAGGGCCCACCTTCTCCCTGGCAGGCAGGCGACAGAGCTTTCCTCCCTGCAGGAGGAGACCAAGGGACAGCATCAGCTTCTCCCCCACCACAGGGTCCAGCCGGAGGGCTGGGCAGCACCCTCAGCCTGGGAAGCATCCCTGTCACCCGGGGCGGGAGGTGAGGACCCGCTGGCATCTCTCATCCTGGCTTGGCAGCAGCTCCCAGCATCTGCTCCTCAAAAGCATCCCCACCCCTGCCACCAGCTCTTCAACCACACACCTTTGTCAAGGCGACTGTCCCTGGCTTGCTCCTACCCACAGTGGGGTTCATTTCTCTGTGGGGTACCCCACCACACAGACCACCCCAGCACTGACTTGGACGCTGGAGTTCAGGCCAGGCCAACGCCCGCAGGCGATGCAGCTGAGTGACACCACTGCTATCAGTCCCCGGCATTTAAACTTGCTGCAAAGGTTAGAGCCGCACCCACAGAAAGGACGCGGGGAGGTGCACAGGCCTGCACCAAGGTTACAGGACTGCAGTCCAGGTGAAGGGACAAGGGGGTAGGTGAGGAGAGGCAGGGTGACACGAATCGGTGAGGTCATGGTGGATGCCGTGCCACCAGACTGACCTAAATCCCACTTCTCCTCCCTTCCGACTGCCAACCAAAAAAGAGGTCACTGCTCTGGAAGTCACACTGCTGGGTAGCTGCTGGGAGAGGCTGGTTACACATTACTCAAGAGCAACCATCCAACTTCCTCCTGCCAGTAAGGAACCAGCGTTTCCTTGCACAAGATGTGGCCTCAGCCACTGAAAGAGGCGAAGGGGCAGAGCTCAGAGCAAGTGAAGAAGAACCGGGTGACTGGCAGCCCTGCTGAGCTGGCCATGTCATCCACAGGGTTACACAGATGGGTCCTACTCCCCTCCAACCCTGCAAGCAGCTTCTCTGCTGGTATGAATGACCATGACTTGGTGCAATCACAGCTGCAGAGAGCAGTAAATCTGATGCACTTATTGCCAGACACAAGGAAAGAGTAGAAAAATGAGGGAATGTGCTTTTTCAGTGCATCCATAACAGCCTGAGTCTGAAATCCAGCAGCCCCAGCTTCACATGCTCTGCTCCGCAGCCTGTGACAGAGGCCTTTTTAGCATCCTCTGATTTTTCAAGGATTAATGAAGTGTGCTTACCAGATTGGAAGCTCTTGTAAGAGGTTTCACCACTAGATAAACAGCTCTATCTCTATCAGACACGGAGGGCAACCTCTTCCAAGTCACACCAGCTTGGCACCAGAGCCAGGAGCACAGCAAGGACGGGGTGTTCTGCGCTGGGCAGTGACGCTGTTATCGCTGTCTGTCCACCAGCACGTGCTCTGCTCCAACCCCCTTCCCCGAGCCAGAATAAGCAGACTGGGATGTTGTAGAAATAAGGAGCTCGCTGGATCACCTCAGCCACAGACCTCCCAGAGGCTGGGATACATGACCAGGGTCATCAGCCAGTGCCAGCACATGGAAACGATGGGCTTAAGTTACAGGAAAAGGGCGGTTCTGGCCAAAATTCAGCTCTGGAGTTTCAACATGAGGAGTTGTCCACTGCAAGGAGTTCTTGTTCCCAAAGAGTTCCTTTAAGTTTACAGGAGATTTACAAAGTTTTAGGGGTGGGGGTGGTGGGGGGAAGAAAAAAAAAAAAAGAGTGTCTCCATAACTGACATCATAAATTCTGCCAGCTGCAAAGCTGATTATGCACTGGAAAGCTGCTCTTGAGCGAGCCAAGGCAATCAAAGCTAGAGACAGCGCTAGGCTGGAGATCCCAGAGCAGATTGCTGTTTCCACCGCCTGCGGCCACGCTACCAGAGCGGATGGCAGACCATCAGCTGAGCCGGGCAGGGCAGAGCCCACAAGGCAGCACGTCGGTGCCCAGAGCCTGCTTGCTCCGCCCTGAGCCCTGCCTGCGAGAGCCGCACCGCAAAGCAAAGTCCAGCTCCACCAGCTGAGACGCTGCCCAACCTTTGATCCAAAGGGATGTATTAAGACAACAAGGCTCCCCTTTATCCTCCACCCATATAACTTGGCCTGGACACGGATGGTTAGAGTAGGTAAAAAGCTGCCTACAGGAGAGCAAAGCAAGGAGCCCAAGCTCTCCTGTGCTGCCAGCAGAAGTGCCAGTTCTGCCCTTAAAATGTGCCTTCGCATGTAGAGGAGCCGCTTCTCTCCAGCAGCTCCTCAGCCACCACCCCAGGCACCCTGTCAGGGCACACACAGCAAGGCCTGACAGCAACAAGCGTGCCCCAGGCGGCTGCACGGCCATGGTGCTCCTCACACCAGGCCGAGGGCAGCGTGTTAAACACCATCCGCCAGCAGCAGCCCTCCTGGCTCAGCCTCCGCTTCTGGAGGGGGAAAAAAATCCCACACAAACACTGCTGACATGTAACTCTCTCCAAAACCTGTGCGGCCCATGGAGCATGGCCACTTGCTACCATCCTCACACCTTCCAGGCCCCTCCAAAGGGCACTCACCCCCAAACACAGCTCTCCAGAGGTGAGGGCACAGCTATGGGCCGGAGCAGCCCCTCACCACAGCCCCCAGACCCCTCCATGAGCCAAGAGGCAACCCCACTGCCACCAGGGCAGCCACCCGAGGCCCTGCTGACAGACCTGAGGTAGAGGAGGCCGCCATCATCCCCCCCCAGGGCCCTCACACAGAGGCTGGGCCTGAAACCCGTCTCCCCAGTTTGTGTTTCACCCACCCACACCTCGGCCCTGCCATCACACCCGTGCCCGTGGGGCTGCCTCGCCCCCACCTCGCCTCGGGGCACCCCCCACTCACTTCATGTTCTTGACGGTGCGGCCGCCGTTGACGAGGAGGCAGACGGGCGCCGTCAGCGCCGAGGCAACGATGCACAGCAGGTAGTAGAAGCCGATGCGCAGCACGAAGTTGACGGCGGGGCTGAGCTCCATCAGGACGTGGAGCAGCAGCAGCACCGCCGTACCCCACAGCAACCACCCCAGCTCCATGCCGCCGCCTGACCGCGCAGCCCGCCCGAAGCGCAGCCCGCCCGAAGCGCCGCCGCTCCTGCCGCCGCCGTCGCGCCGACCGGCGTGGGCTGCCCCGCCTTATGTGGGCGGCGCGGCCGGCCCGGCCCGGCCCGCCCCGCCCCGCCCCGCCCGCCGCTCCCCTCAGGCGGGGCGGGCCGGTCCCCTCAGGGCGCGGCGGGAGGAGCGTGGGGTGGGGACTTGGGTGGGTCTGGGGTCCCCTCGTGGTGCCGTGTGGGTCTGGGTCCCCACATGGCGCAGTGAGGAGGGCTTTTGGTCCCCTCATGGTGCCGTGTGAGTCTGGGTCCGCACATGGCGCGGTGAGGAGCGCTTTTGGTCCCCTCATGGTGCCGTGTGGGGTCTCTGCGTCCCCTCGTGGTGCCGTGGGGGGGGGGTTCACTCTCTTCATGGTGCCATGTGGGGTCTTTGGGGTCCCCTCGTGGTGCCGTGGGGGAGGGTCTTTGGGTCCCTCATGGCGCTATGTGGGGGTTTTGGGACCCTCGTGGTGTGGGGGCTTTGGGTCTATTCATGATGCTATATGGGGGCTTTTGGTCCCTCATGGCATGGTGAAGAGGACTTTGGGTCCCCTCATGGTGCCATATGGGGTCTTTGTGTCTCTCATAGTGCCATGTGGGGTCTTTGGGGGTCCCTCGTGGTGCCATGTAGGGTCTTTGGGTCCCTCCTGGCATGGTGTGGGGTCTTCAAGTCTGTCACGAAAATTTGCAGCTGATCGAGGTCAGCATGGGTCAGTTGTGAATTTTTGTGACAGACCCCCGCTCGCCACGTCTCCCTGCCCCTCGTCGCGCCCACATTCTCCATTGGTGCTCGATGCTGGTTTTCCACCAGCACAAATGTGCGGAGTGGGATGGAGCTTTCCCCACTGGCGCTGGGGTTAAGTCAGGATCAGGCCCAATGGCTTTGTGAGCGCGAAGCTGGCAAGGAAAATGAAAGCGTGTCTGCTGGAACTGACACAGACTGTTTCACTGTTAAACCACGACATGGCCTCAGCAGGTTTTGCAACACTTTTTATAGCAAAACCCTGGGCCAGTGGGTGGTGGTGACTTCACCGGAGTAAGTTGTGACCCTGGCGATGCAGCACCGGCGCTGCGGTCCCAAGCATCTTCTTAGCATCTGCAGCTTTGCAGCTCCTGGAAAACACAAGGAAAAACGATTGTCCCTTTCCAAATAACCCTTGTTCCCTCAGCTCTCTCTGGACTCAACAACAGAGGTAGCGGGCTGTTCCCAAAAGAGCTGTCACCAAACCAGAGGGAACCTCACTGCATTTTCACTGCCCCTCAGCAGCTTTAACACTTGAAGCAGGAGACAAGCTCCTTCTCTCTGCTGGAGAGCTCAAGGCCAGCACTCCCTACAGCTGCCAGGCAATGACATCTCAGAGCTGGTCTCATGATTCCTGCTAATGCCACAAAGAACCCTTATTGTATTAGCATCTCGACGCAGCATTAGATTAATCCCTCCAGCCCGCGTCGTACAGGCTGGTCGGAGAGCCTTGCTCCAGCGCCGTGCCAGCCAGCATATGCCTGGGAAGTCACCGAGACCTTTTCGACTGAACACACGCTGGCCCACAGCAATTCTGCGTTATCCTCGTGACTTTCACTTTTGTTGACACGGGAAGAGAGTCACTGGTGATCTGTCACTGAGGCATCGTGTGAGCCGATCTGCTCAACTCGCAAACGCCAGCTGACATTAGGAAACTGAAATGCGAATTCCAGCACGGCCGCGACACCGATGGCAAACGGCATTAGCAGATACGGCACGGAGGGGATGGCAGTCGCGTGTTTGCTTCATGTGTGGGCTCCTAAAGGAGCTCGGCTGTAATTCCCTTCTCCCCACGCTCTCCAACAGATTATCTGGAGTAATGCAAATGAAACGTTTAATATTAGTCTGTAGCTCAAGGAAGGGGAGTGATTTCTGATGCCAGATCAGAAGCCAGACATGGGCCTGCCTGCTAGCAAGCAGAGCTGTCACGCTGAGTTATTTCATAAGGCAAGCGGTTATGCTGCCAGATGACGACAGCCTGTGCATTAACATTATCATAACAAACTGCCTGATGGAAGAAGGCCCGCGAGCCTCAGCGCGCTGCGTAACGCAACAGGGATCACGTCATCATCCCTGAAATGGGCCGTTTCTGGGCAGAGGAAGAGGCAACTCCCTCCCTGCCCTCACAAGCTCCAGCAGCCAGAATGAAGCAGTTCCAAATTCTTTAAAAAAAACCCAGCTTACTGGATTGTGCTGCATGTTTTGCATATTTAAACTACTGACTGAATTATTTAGACGTGTTGCAAGTGTACCCTGCAGGTAGTCTAGCTGAGCGGGGTCCAGGAACACTGGCAGGAGCAAGCACCCAGCCAGCGCCGAGCAGGCTGGAAATGCTCCGCAGCAGGCGCTGCCTGTTGAGGGTGCATGTGGCACCCAGTGCCTTCCAGCACCCTCGGCAGAGACCTTGAAAAACTACCTCGAAAAGGTAAAAGAGTGCTAACAGCAAAGCATGGTGAGCAGAAGGGTCCACGCAGCATCGCTGATGTTGGGATTTCTGTGGCTGGGTCCGTGAAAAGCCATAAAGCTGAGAGTATTACACTTGGCCTTAGTTTTCTGGTGTCTTATAATAACCTGGCTGTGTTTTTTAACTTTTATTTGCTTTAATTTATTACTTCCCTTGGAAACAACATGTCAACATGTGACCTCACTGTTGATGACTAGCTTCTGACTGGAAAAGAAATGGAGCCAGGGAGAAGGTCTCCCACGCGTGCGGGGAGAAGGTGAGCAGAGAAGGGAAGAGAGGGAAAGCACTCAGCGGGGTAGGAAGGAAGGAGAGACGTGTCCATGGCCTGGCATCACCGTGCCGCGCTGAGCAGGTTGTGGAGCGGCGGGAGGCTCGAGGCCGGGCGGGCGGGTGCTCGGCGAGGAGGTCCCGGCCGCGGGAGGGCTGGCTCTGTCTGCAGAGCGGCGTCTCGCTCCCCGCTGCCTCACCGCGCATCTGCCCTTGACTTCCCGTGGCGTCTTTGGCAACTCTACCCGGCGGCCTGCTTCGCCTCGCTTCCTGCCAAGGGACGTGTGTTGAAAGCAGCAGCTGGGTTTGGTGGCATTAAAAGCGGGGGGGGGGAGGAAGCAACCAGCCAAGCTGCTTTGTTCTTGGCCATGTCAAGGCACGCATGCGCGTGGCTTGTGAGCCCCCCCAGGAAGGGCTGATAGTGGGGGCAGCACGAAGCCCTGGGTTGCTCAAGCTCCTAGGCAGCAACCCCTGCTACTGGGTGGTGCAAAGCAGCCTTGATTGTCAGGGACTTGGGGACAGTAAAGTGATACACACATCTAATCTAACTTCTTCTGGACCTCTGTCAGTCCATCCATCCATCCATCCATCCATCCATCCATCCATCCATCCGCTGATCCATCCTCTTCCCTCTTTACCTGCCTCAACTAGCAGCTGGCTTTGCGAAATCGCCTGGCGTCTCCGAGTCTCACCTCTGCGCAGCTCAGGGCACATAAAACAGCCCGGCATCACAACACAGACGTAGTTACGCTGCTATACCTTGCTCCCACGTAGGCAGAGGTATCTTTGCATTGGTAAGCAAGGCTGCCCTCAGGGCTGACACCAGTAGGATGGCATCACTGAGCTCTTCTCCTGAAAGCGTTGCTCTGGCAAAGACATTGGAGAGGTCTGGCCTGGGCTGTGCTGCATATTCGGCCGTGCACAGCAGGGCCCGCTGCAGGCTGCTCGGCAAGGCAAGGATGGTGGCTAAGAGCAGTTTGTGCAAAGGATGTAGGTGAATCCCGTTTCCATCTCACTTGTTTCAGCCTAAAAGGGCACCAGTGTGTGGGAGGCGAAGCCCTCCCGCCCCTCCTCGCGTGGGTGCCGTGGAAGCCTTTCCCGGCTGTCCCACGGCCGAGCCCACGGTTGCACGGGCAGAGCTTCAGACTGACCCCCAGCTGCTGCGTTGGCTCCTGCTGCCCCGTGTCACACTCCCTTTAGTTGATATGCTTGTAAGTAATAACACGTCAGCGCTCTCATGAGAACAGAGTAAACACTCGGGGAGGAACCGGGCTGTTGACTCAGCGTGGTTTGAATGTGAGCGCTGCAGTTACCCGCAGGACTACGTAGCGACAGGGTTGCACAAAACCCAGAAGCATGAGGTGGCTAAACTGCCCTGGTGCTGGGGTTCTGCATGCACAGCCTCCACTGGTCGCCGGAAAGAGAAAGAGCCTGAGGGCTTTGACTGTGGGAACACACAATCAAGAGAGAAACATATTGCAAAAGTGTATTAGATAACCAGAGCTCTCCTTCCTGTAACCTTTACTCACCTACAAACAACTCTATTGAGAAAGTAACTGTGTTATCTGCTCGGATGTTTGCTCCAGCCAGCTGTGGTTTTATGGTCCCACTTGTCAGGGACTGGAGCACTTTGCAGGTTTCAGCCCCCCGCAACACCCCTGGGCTCAGCGGGTGCCTTGGGACACCCAGCCTTGCCGCTCCTAACCCCCCTAACCCCAGTCCTCAGCTGTGTTTTGTAAAGATCTGCTTTCCCTGAGCTTGTCTTACCTCTGCCTTGAAAAACTCAACCAATTATTTAAAGCCACGTAAGATACGAGGCTGATTTGGCACGATGCTTATCCGCAGGAGGAATGCCGCACGAGCAGCCCCGCTGAGCGCCAGGGCACTGCTCGCCTGGCTGCCAGTGAGCCTGGACAGCGGCGTTTGCAGAGTCAACGCACCATCAGTCAAGGATTACGGCTTGGGCTTACACCCCACCATGCCCCCCAGCACTGGTTTTTATATTTTCTCCTGGTAGACTTTGCCAAAAAAAGGAGGTAGTGAAAACATGAGGCTGCAAGATCTTACCGTTGCATTTGCATTTGTACACCCAGGCTGGAAATCCCCCTGCACCTGATATTCTCTGCAAGATGTCGCACCATCCGCCCCAGGCGAGGCTCTGAGTAAAATGAGAGTGTACCAAGCACAGGACACAGCCCTGGAAATGGCGTCTCATCTGGCTGCAGCACTCAAGCTCCTCTGGGCCCAGGGCTGTAAAATTGGAATTACTTTTTTTTTCCCCCAGTCGCAGTAGGATTAGACTTTTCCCCAAATGTCATGTGTAAATAAAGGAAAGCAAATTGTTTCTAATGGGTTTTGTGCTGGTGGAAGGGGCTGGGTGGTTGACCTGGAGACTGACGGAGTGAACAGGGAAGGCAAAGCTGTTAGCCAAGGGCTTCCCCTGATGGGCAAGCTGGGACTGAAGAGGGGTTTGCTCTATCTCCCACGCCAGAGACTCTCGCGTCAGGGAGCCACCAACTCGCCCCATCCGCGCTAGATTCCGGTGATGGTGCTGAGCTCTGTGCGTGTGTGTTTTCACGGCCACGACTCTGTCAAGTGCTTATGGCCAGCGTGTGTCTGAGCGTGCCTGCTGCGTGCACCGCCAGTACAACCTGCTTCTGAGACAGCAAGCTCCTCTTCCCCTCCTCTCCTGCTCCCTTTGATCCCTTTGCTGTGGACGCGTAGCTGTAATTACAGCAAAGACGAAGATCCCGTTTCCCCAGAGAGCTGCAGTAATTACCACTGCGCAGTGGCCCATGAGAGCTGGAGCAGCGGGGGACCGAGGCTTTGGGAGTCGAGGCGAGATGTGCACCAGAGAGGAAAGGGAAGCTGATCTCCGTTGGGATCTCCATCCCTGCCTCCAGAAGGGCATCTCCCTTAGTCTGAAGCATCACTGCTTGGTGCCGGCCCCGTTAGCAGGAGCCGTGCTCTCTCCCCATGCCCCCTCCAGCACGCGGGCAGCTAGCAGCGTGCTGAGCGTGGCGTTCCCAGGCTGCCAGACCTGCCGGCACAGTGCCGCAGGGTGTGCCAGCGCCCCGGGCCGCAGCCGTACTAAAGGACCTTTGGGCTAACTCTGCAAGTGCAATTAAACATCAGCTCACCTTCTGCATCACAGGCTATTCCCCAAGCCGGGCTCAGCCCATGCGGGAGCCCGTGGCACCGTCCGCAGCCTGAGCTTGCCCCGGGGCCGGTGGATGCTCTGCCTGCGACAGCACACACCGCTCGCAGCGGGCAGCCGGTACCACCGCCTCTCTTTGCAGTCCCCTTTGAAGGTGATCCCATCCTCCTGCTCCTGAGCATGTCTCCGTCTCCCTTCTCCGGCTCTCCAAGGGAAAATGGGCTCCAGCACCTGCTCTGACACTTGCTGGGGCTGAGCACAGGAGCTGTATGAGAAGAGAACTGGGTGTTACCACCACAGAGCAATGGAAATGTACTGACACCGTTGGGGCAGGGCAGGAGGGAGCCGGGCAGCCCGGGGCGCTTTCAGCACAAAGACTGTTTCTCCTGCAAACAACTCCAGTCTTGCCACAGGAATGAACTCCCGTCTTGCCTACAGCAGCAGCACCGTGGGCTGAGCCACCGAGCAGGGCCTGAGCTCAAGCGCGGGGCTGGATCACTGAGCAAGCTCCCGGGACCCACTGCACCGCTCCAGGTGGCATCGGGATTTAGCAGAAGCACAACGTGAAACCAGTACCCAGCACTTTGGACATGTGAAATCAGTACCCAGCTCTTCCTGGGGTACCTGTGTGGGAACAGAGGGTCTGGGCAATGGGGTGCCGGGTAGGATGCTGGGGTACCTGGAATTGGATGCCACGAACTCCCCAGCTGGTCTCTCATTGCACGGCCTGGCCGGAGCTGCCAGCGTGTTGCAACTGGCTCAGGATCTCCTCCAAGTGCCAGAGTCCAGCACAAGGTGAATTCTTTTCCTGGCAGGCCTCCCTGGCCCCTGCAAATAAAACATGCGCACCTCAGGGGGCTAAAATCCACACGGGGAATATGTCTCCATGAAACAAACAGTTTTTCTCTCTCTGTTTCCCCTGTTATTGATTAATGCCTCTTAATGACTCCAGCTAAAAAAAATCTTGTAGTTGCTGCCTGTCACAGAAGATCAATGGAGCAGCATTAGCGAGAGATATAGAGGCAAACTGTCCCGGGTGAGTTCTTTGCAAAAGCCATTTCTGGGAGCAGCACCGCTGTCTGCTCAATCGATAGTTCATCATGACCTCTCCCTCTTGCTTGCTTTTTTTCCCCTTGAGCTAGCTGGGCAGCAAAGGCTGCTCCAAGCTTTCACAAGGACTAGATTGTAACTATCCCGATTGATCTGATATGTAAAGAATAAAGGGACCTCTTAAGCCAGCTGTCTGCACTGGAAAAACTCAAGTGGTTGCGCAGACAGGGTCAGACCCTCATTAATTCCTGGATGCTCGGGACTCGGCTCACGCGACGCGTGAAACCTGTACCGCAGCACTGGAGGGAGTCAATTAGTCATGATAAATCCAATCTGACTTGTCCTCGCAGCTTTCCCAGTCAGCTGGCTCTGCTGCTGGGGCCTTTTCACGAGTCCATCACCGTCGGAGCCACCGTGCCCTGTCTCTCCCGGCCCCCTTTTTGTGATACCTCCTTGTTTCTCCTACTTCCCTTTCTCCAGAAATCGCAGTGCTTGGTGCGTGGGGAGGAGGGGGAAGAAGCCCTTTGCTGCTTCCCGCATGCCCACCACCGGACCGTGCCATAAGGTGCCGCGGTGAGCAGGCGCATGCCTTAGGTGAAGCGTGGCCATGCGTGGGGGTCCCGGGCAGGGGAGGTGAGGAGGGGTCTCCTTTGCTCAGGCAGATGCTGCCTTCTTGCAAACCCTCTCGCCCTTTTGCACATCGAGCCCCCAAACTGGAGCCTCTCTCGTGCAGCCACCTGAGGTTAATAAATCGGGAGCACCTGGAAGATGAAGGCTGACTTGAGAAGTCAAAGGCTGTGTGTGTTTTCTCCCAGCACAGCACCACTTAGAGATGCTGCGATATTTCATGGCTCAGGCGGGCAAGTGCAGGCTACAGCTCCGGATAAAATTTGCTTCCTGCTCTGTATTGGTGCTGCTGTGTTGTACCAATGCTGTGGGCTACTCGATGCAGTTCTGAAATCGGCTGGGAGCCCCCGACCCCTTGTTAACACATCAGCACGCTGGGCACGACCCCAGGAGGCTGCAGGGGTGTCTGTGAGCATCTTAACAGCACTTGCGGGGCGAGGGACTGCCAGCCGTTGCCTGGCCTGAGCTGCACTGCACTGCCACCGGCTCTTGTTTGCCGGGGAGAGGAGCACGGGACGGGTGGCTTCGAGCCAGCGTGTGTTTGGACGCCGTCCCTGTCTGAGCACACCGGCCTGTGCGTGTCAGCACACCGCGGCCAGGGCTGCTCGTCCTGCCTGCACACCGCTGTCTGCTCTGCGGCCAGCTGAGCCCCCTGCCTGCTTCCAAGGAACGGCCCCCCGGCCAAGCCTGACTTGGGGAGCCAAATGCCCAGGGATAAAGCCGTGTCCTGGCTCTTGCAGCAACGGGAGCTGGCTTGGGGTGGGGAGCCATGTGGAGGGGCTGGGGGTTGGCAGGGGCTGCCTGCGGGCACCAGCGAGGGAGGAATCCCCTGGGCTGTGTCTCCTAGCGCAAGCCGTGACGATGAATAACTCCATAACCGGCTAAGCCTGTGCAGGGATCTGCTTGCTCAGCCTCCTTGCAAGCTCCTTTTCCTCCTCGGCTGGGAAGAGCCCACGGCTGGCACACGACAGAAATCCTAATGGGAGCGGCTCCCCTTCCAGAGCTGCAGGGCTGGCAGAGCCCCTCGGCTCCGGCCACAGCCACCACCCTTTGCCTTGAACCCCAGCGCTGCCTGCAGCGGAGCCCTTGGGCTGCCCATCTTCTGCCCCACCGTTCCGTGCCGGGGCTCTCGGCGAGGGGCAGGGGTGTCCCTAGACCAGGGGGCTGGTGGTGAATGGAGGGTGAGATCCCCAAACCGTCCCCAGCAAGCCAGGAGCTCTGCGGGGGCTGCGTGCCTGGCCCGAAGCATGCAAGGAGCCCCACCAGCCCCAGCTTTCGACCCTCCCTAATTCTGTAGTGCTTCATTACAAGTAGCAGGGGTTTGGAGAGGAAGTGGAGGGGGCGAGCCTAGGACAGATTGGAGGGAAGATTGTGCTGGGGGTGGCAGGGCTGTCAAGCCAGAAACACAAGGGCTGATTAGCATTTCTAATTATAACTGCTGCGCTCAGCCCCATCAGGGCCCGTCAGGCAGGCAGAGGCAGCTGACGGCGTTGTGCGGAGCCAGCTGTGGATGCCATGCAGGAAGCGCAGGCGATCAGCCTCAAATCCTTAAAGGATGCACAGAAAAGAGCATTAGAGCCCAGATCCGTCATCTCCTGAGCTGCGGCAGCACCTTGGAATGCCGGGTGCCATCACAGCCCCCGGGGCAGAAATCCCTCCGGCTCATGGCCATGGGGCTGATCCTGCTTGGAGACGGGAGAGCGTGGGCTGGGGGTGAGCATGTGCCCCTCTTTCGGTTCCGGGTCCTGCACCCCCCTGTGACGCAGCGGCTCCGGGCACTGCGGGCAATGGCATCGGGCCGCGCTGTCCCTGGCTGTCACCCACCGCTGACATCCCACCCAGAGGAAGGCGGGTGTCAGAAGGTGCTCTGGAGGGGATGAGTGGGTGAAGGTCCTCGCTCACAAGCCAGGGCTGCTCTGTACTTTGCTGTTAGCACTACCTGGCAAGGGAATTTATTCAGTATTGAACAACATTATCATGCAATCGGGTAAATATTATGGGCCAAGGGAATGACCGTTACGGGGCTGTGGGTGGCCCGAGAGGTCCCGTGCCCCGAGGGCGCAGTGCCCTTGGGGACGTGCCCGCAGAGCCACCGCGTGGCTGGGAAGCGACCAGAGGCGAGCATGCCGCACGCTGCGGGTTTAGCGGAGATTACCGGGGCTTTCGTGGGCTGCGTGACCCGGGAGAAACTGAGGCGACTTAATCAAGGGAGCAAATCAAAGATTCCCAGGGAGATCAGCATCGACTGCTTTCGGCATTTTCCGGATGCTGTCGGCTCCTGGGGGAGCACCTTCTCCACCTCCATGCCACATGGAGCAGCTCCGGATGCCTGCCTGCTGCCGGGAGCCCGGCCTGGCAGTGCCGGGGGATTTTGGGGGAGCAGAGAGACCCCTTGCACAGGGGCAGCCCAGGCTGTGGGAGCGGGGTGGCAAAGCGGGCATCTCCATTGCCAGGTCCTCCATATGCCTGGGATATAAATGGGAGACAGGCACCATGGGGAGAGATCCTGCTGCCCTTGTGCATAGAATATAAGATATAATCACACCTGCAGAATTTTTATTACTCTTTTGATTGGATTAATTAATCATTCAGTGATAACTGCTCATTAGGCATTCCAACGATCAATACTAATCACTTAATTACTTCGCGTATTACAGCTCGGGAAGGTCTGCTCATTCCTAATTAGATTCTCCGGACAATCCACCCCTGAACGTTGCAGAGCCCCGCCGCAGAGATCCGTGGCATTTCAGGCCTCTCTCAGCTTTGGCCCAGGCATGTCGTTTCCCACCTCCGACGAGGGTTTCACTCTACCTGCGTGCACCGCGCTCGGCCCCCGAAATCAGGGCTCGAGGCGCAGGGAGGTGCGGCAGGAGGGTGAGCCGGGGAGCGCTTGCGGGCAGCGCGGGGTGCTGCTGAACGCAGGCAGTGGGAGTGACGTCGTGCCACGGGCACAGAGGGGACTTCACTGGAGGCAGCCGCCCTGGCAGGACAAATACCGAAAGGCATCTCTGCGCTTAATCCTGTCGAGTCTCAGCAGGCAGGAGTCGGGGCGGAGGTGAGGGGCGCGGGCCAGGCAGGGCGGGAAAGCTGCCTGCCGCTGCTCAGCCTCCCGAGACGGCACCGAGGGTGGTGGGAGACAAATCCTGCTGAGGAAGGCTCAGGGTAGCGTGAAAATAACCATCTGCAGGCTAGGAGGGAAATAAGGAATTTATTGGTGCTTGAGTGGAAGAGCTGTTTCCCTGTAGCTGCGAAGGAAAGCAGCATGTTGCAGCACCAGGACGCCCAGGACCCTCTTCATCCTCACAGCTGGCTCAGCCACCGGGCACCCAGCAATGCATCTTTCTGTCCCCACTGTTTTCCATATTACCAACCCCACCATCAAAAAAAAAAAAAAATCACAGAGGCTCTTTCTTTTACTGGGCTAATTAAAACTAAAAATAAGCTGTGTAAGCTCCAGAGAACCATCCTGGCTTCAGCAGGATGTAAAAACCTGCACGAACGAGAGCCGCAGGCAGGCGAGGCGACGTTAACCCGGCCCCGTTACTGAAGCAACGCCGCGGGCCATGTCTGCTCGTAGGGAGGCGAGCGCGGAGGTCACGGCGCTGCGCCGGCTTTGCACAGCGTGAGAGCAGCAGGGGTCTCCTCGATGTTAAAAGAAGGCAGCAAACAAGCTGCAGGATTTGGGGTGTTTTGGTTCGGTTTTGTTGCGATGCTCATTATTTATCAGCGCTGATCGGACTAGGCCAGCAAAGGCTTTTGGTAGTTAGTCCCTGGGCACCTGGTGCTTGACACCGAGTGAGAACCGCTGGGTATGAAGCCACCAGCTTCTTTTCAAAGGTCATTTTGAGCCAAATTCAAATGGAAGGAAGCGATTTGAACCATGAAAAGGGGACAAATGGATAATCTGAAGAGTTACTAATAGCGAGCGAGGAATTACCTTAATAATGGCCTCATGACTGACCCTCCCAGACCGTTTTCCATCATATTTCTGTCCCTCTCTCCCCCTTGCTCTAGCTTGCCTGGGTACACCCTGGACGAGAGGCTCTCCCTGGCCTGCCTGCTCGCTGCCTGACACAAAGCAGCCCCTGTCTTCCCTGGAGGTTTCCCTGCCCAGACGCAGCGCAAACAGGGAGGACAGACGCTGCTGCCGCTGCTCGCGTTTAGGGTTCAGATGGGAGACAGCGAGGAGGGGGGCGAGCCGGGGCCGTGGCCGGTCTCAGCGCCCGGGGGGATGCAGCCCCCGGGCCGTGCTCGCAGGTTACCCGCTGAGACCGGGGGCTCCTCCAGGCTGCCGCCCGAAACAGCTTTAAATAAAACCCGAGCTGCGGCGAGTGCTGTGGGCCGGGGGATCAGCGCCTCCAGGAACCCCCCTCCGCCGGGGTCACCGACCGGCCCCGCGGCTGGGGGACCCTGCGTGGGACCCCCGGGCGGTGGGATGAGCCTGGGGGTGGGATCCCCGGGTGGGTGGGACCCCCGGGTGGGATCCCCAGATGGGGAGCCCTGGGGCTGGGTTGACCCGGCGTGGGTGGGACCCCATCGGGACCCCGGGGCCGGTGGGCTGAGGGGCCGATGCCGCGGGGCCGTGCCGTGCCGTGCTGAGCCGAGCCGGGCGGCCGCTCCCCGCCTCCCCGAGCTGCGGCGGAGCTGCGTGCGCCGCCCCGCGCCGAGCCGGGCGGAGCCGCGCTGAGCCCCGCCGGGCCGGGCCGGGCGCTGCGGCGGAGCGAGCGGGCGGCGCGGCTCGGCCCCCCCCCCGGCCTCCCCCCGGCCCCCCCCCGGCCCCCGGGGGCCGCGGCCGCCCCGGCCATGCCCCCCGGAGCCTGAGGCCCGCGGCCGCGGGGTGCCCGCAGCATGCGGGGGATCCGGCGGCTGGTGCATCTGGTGCTGTTCTGCCCCCTCTCCAAGGGCCTGCAGGTACCGGGGGGGATGCGCCGGGCCGGGGCGGGATGCGCCGGGCCGGGGGGATGCGCCGGGCCGGGAGCGGGGGGGGGGGGGCTCGGTGATTCCCGTCTCCGCATCTCGGCACCGGCCGTGCACAAAGGGACGCTGCGCCGCGGTCCCTCCGCCGGCCGGTGCAAGGGGCTGGGGGGCCGGGGGCCGGGGACCGGCACTGGGGGGACCGGAACCGATACCGGGGGCCGCAGGCGGTTGCATAAGCCGCGCCGCGCTCCGCGGTGCTGGGGGAGCCGCGCCGGCCGCGAAGCACCAGGGCAGCCCATCCGTCAGCCCGCATCGGTGACCGGAGAGGCCGATGCAGCAGTGCAGGGCAGGGATGGCTCCTTCCCTTTCTTTTCTTTTCCTTTTTTTTTCCCCCCTCTTCCCACCCCTGAGCTGCCGGGGGGGCTGGGGACCCGTCTCAGCGCTGCGGGGACCCGGCGGCGATGGGGCCGGGGATGCTGGCCTGGGTGTTTTCTCCGCAGCCATGGGATGAGAAACCCTGACTCTGGCGAAGGTCCTGGACCAAAGGCGTTATCCCCGCTGGAGGGGAGAAGGGGGGACCCGGGGGGGGCGTTTCTGGTGGGCAGAGGATGCTGGCAGGAGGTGGGCGCAGAGCTGGGGTAAAGCCCTGGGCTCACCGGGTGCACGGCTGAGGGGGGTGTTTCGAGGGGTGGCTCTGTGGGTCCCCAGGACAGCCGAGAGCTGGATGGGTGCTGCGGCTCCGCTCCGATGGGCCTTTGGCTGCTGAGCCACCCCCACAGGCTGTCGTCTTCCGAGACAAAAGGCCTGAGGAGCGGTTGCGTGGGGCCAGGTGGGTGGGCAGGGGCTGGGGACTGGGTCTGGCAGGGAGGGCGAAGCTGGGTGCAGAGTGAGGGTGGGTGGGAGCTGGGGGTAGCCCTTGCGCCGGGATCGACTGCACGGATACCCCACGGGAGAGGGGGTGACAGCCACGCCAAGCCGCCCCTGGGAGCCCACCAGCCCTGGTGTGGTCCTCACCGCTGGGACCTGCCGTGAAACAACCCCCGTGTTCCCAGGGCGCCGCGGCGGAACCACGGGCATGGAGCAGGATTTTGTGATGCTGCATCCATTTTACCTTTGAAGCCAGCTCCAGCCCAAAGTCACTCCCAGGTCCCCCAGAGTCGCCCTAAAACTAAACACAGCAACTCACGCAAGCGAAGGGTAACACCCTTTGGCACAGGCTGCCAGCTGAGGCAGCGGGCAGGGAAGGCAGCGGGCAGGGAAGGCAGCGGGCAGGGAAGGCAGCAGGCAGGGAAGGCAGCAGGCAGGGAAGCCCCCATGGCTTGAGACTGAGCCCCTGGAGGAAACCTCAGCACCAACTATGAATCCGAAATACTGCCAAAGCCCAGTGGAGCCTCTCGTTGTGATGCATCCGCCACCTCCACGTTTCTTTCCACCGTTTAGGGGACGCTGAAGCCAGCGCTCCCCATGCCGTGCTCAGGTCGCAGTCCTGACCCCCCTTCTGCCCTGGGAACGTGATGGATTCTAAGTCTGAATAAGCAAAAAGGGATATTTTGGCCATTCCCAGGGCTTTGCTGCCCCAAGACGTGTCTCTAGGGGAACTCCATGGAAAGGGCCCCTTTGCTGAGGGCAGGGGGCCTGGTGGGTCACGTACCCACCACTGGGCAGTTTTTGGGGGGCTGCTGCGCTGGGGAGGATCTCACGGGTCGCAGTGTGTATGTCTGACTTCAGGGACTTGAGCTGGTTTTGGGCTCCCAGGAGCAGCCACCCATCCTTTGTCTTTGCCAAGTCCTCGCCGTGGTCAGGTTCTCTTTAACAGGCGTTAATTAGCGGTGCCATTGCTCGACAGGCAAACCGGGCGTCGTGGCCCGCTTCACGCTTCAGTGTTTCCAATGAACATGCAAAATGTCACGATCTGGAGGCAGACCTGCCTGCCTTCACCCTCGCCTGCCGGTTCCTGTGAATCCCGTTCGTTGGGGCCGGGGCGAGCCGAGCCGCTGGCTGCAGCCGGTGCGGCAGGAGGGCAGGAGGCTCCACCGCCTCTGGTTGCTGCCGCGGGGCAGAGCCCTCACAGCGCTCGGCAAGGCGCCAGGGAGGAGGCATTTTGGAGGTGGGAGCGGTTTTGGGCTACAAGACCTGAGTGAGGATCCCTGGCAGGTTGTAACGGTGCCGCATCTGCTCGGATCCAGCCCTATCCCAGCAGCAGGTCGTGGTCTCACCGGCGATGCAGTGCAAGGAGAGAGGAGGGTTTGGAGGTGGCCACTGGCCAAGGGCTCTCTTGCCTGGCGTGAGGCAGGAATTATCTATGGAAACCAGAGGGAATGGGGTATTTGACACAAGGATTAATTCCCTGCCCTTAGGAATTGCCGGAGATCTGCACCATGTTATACGGATCAGGTAAACAACCTATATTGCAGGGAGGCCAGATGGCAGCAGTGCTGCTGTTACAGGGGCAGAGGGGAAGAAATGAAGCCAGGAAAAGAAAATCACGCTGCGAGCCTCCGAGACGTTTGCACGGAGTATTATCCATGCGCTTCCAGGTTCGTTACTCGCCCGCTCCCACGCGGAAGCTAGTGGCGGCAGCCTCCCGTGCTCGTGGGGCTTTGCAAGGGGGGCTCTGCCGAGAAGGGTCTCCCCAGGCAGCAGCAGAGCCCCTCGCAGCCCCGACGGCGAAGCCCAGGGCTGCGGAGGGCAGTGGGCTCTGCCCTCGCACCGGCAGGAGAGCGGGCGTACGTGGCCGCAGCTCCTGGGCACGGGGATGCACAGCATCCAGGTCCTTGCAGCCCAGAGCTGTAATCTCCCCGCTTTTAGGGAATTTTAAGTGACCTACTTGCAGCAGGAGTTGCATAATAGACTGGTGAATATATATAAAAAAGGCTGAAGGTTTCACCAATGCTCAGGTTGGTTTGTATAGAAGAAGTCGTCCTTGTCCAGCCGCCGCCGACCTGTGCAGAGCCCTGGCCTTCACCGGCGTTTTCTTTTCCTTCCAGAGTCGCCTCCCGGGCATCAAGGTGAAATACCTGCTGGTGGTGTGGCTGGGCATCTTCGTGGGCAGCTGGGTGGCATACATGCATTACTCGTCCTACTCCGAGCTCTGCCGCGGCCACGTCTGCCGGATGATAATCGTGAGTGGCGGCCAGCAGCCCCCGTGGCCGCGCTGGTCCCGGTTCGGGGTGCCGGGGTGAGCGGGGCTGCGGAAGCCCCATTTCCAGCCCCCCAAGCCCTGTGCGGTGCCTCGCAGCCGGGCAGGCAGCGCTGGGACAGCATCCTCCACAAAAGCTGGGCCGAGGAGCCCTCCTGGCAGCTGCGTCCCCAGCACCGTCCCCGGCGTCACCCGAAGCTCGGAGTGGCAGAGGTGACCTTATCCTGCCAGGGCGATGGTGAAACAATTTAATGAGATGTCGGAGGGAAGCAGGCCAGGCAGACGTGGGCAGATTAATGTCTGTGGAGATGAAGTTGCAATGTCAGAGCAGGATCTGCGGGCAGGGAGAGCATCGTGCCAGCCCCCCCGGGCTCCGCGGAGCCAGAGAAAAAAGGGGAGCAGCCAGTCCGTGGGTACCTCTCTGTAACTGCTGACGTGCCCTACAGAAAGCACCAGCCTGCACGAAGAGCAGACCCCTCGCGGGAGCTTGGCTTGGTGCGTTTTGCCCCTGCCTGGGGTTTGCAGCGGGGTGCAGCCTGCTCCCCACAGCATCCCCGGGGCCAGCAGCCAAGCGGGGCCCCCCGGGACTGCTGTGTGTGCCCATGGCAGGGGAGCAGGTCGCCTGCCCAGCCCAGGCGAGGAGGGGGACACCAGGCTTTGTCTGAAAACGCCTCGTTCATCAATCCTTCAGCAGAGAAGGGAGGCAGGAATTGCCATAACAACAGCGACGATCGTTTAATTTGATTTTCTGCATGACTCTGACCACGGGGTCTCGGGCACTAATTCCTGCTCTGAGCTCGGGGTTTAAGACGCCGTGTCTGGCCGTGGCCCCTGTGAGCCAGTCTAAGGGTTAATTCCCATCCATGTCGGGGAAAAAAAGAGGGGAAAGATGCAGCGAATTTCTGCAGCTCCTGTTTCCAGCCCTGAGGCTGTTGTGCCCTCGCTGTGAAGAGAGCTGCCACCTCTTCTGCCCGGGGGTGCTTCCAGCTCCGGACCCAGCCACCCCGCTTGCGGATCAGAGCCACCGTCTGTCCCTGTCCCCGCCTGGACTGGGGCCAGCCCGTTTCACAGCAGGGGCTGCTGCTCTGCTCAGCAGCCCGAGCCTGTGCATCCTCATCCTCGCCCAGCTCCATGCTGCCCTCTCCTCCTGCCCGGCTCCAGCCCTGGCAGCTCCCCTACCCCCCTGGGTTCGCAGCAGGAGCACCCAGGAGCAAACCCCCTGTGGTCCCTCCAGCCGCGCGGGGGGTCCCTGCCAGCCCGGCCCCACCTTGCCCAAGGCTCCGGGCCACCCCAAAGGGCCCTGCCTGCAGGCAGGAGCTCTGCCCACAGCTGCTGCCCGTTCGGCCGGGGCTCAGCCCAGGTGTGCCTGCACACTCCTCTCCCCGTGTCTCCCCCATTAAAGTCCTTGCTCTGGGGCCAGTAGAAATCTTTGGGTCTTAGAGCAGAGAAGATTTTGGGCTGGGATTTCTTTGGAAGACAGAGAGTGGGGAGCCTGGGGGTGCTGGAAGGGGCTGGACTCTGAGCAGCTGGCTACATCTCCCTGAGCAGAAGGTGCTCCCGTCCCTCCCAGAAACCCTGAACTGGCTGAAATGGCTGCCAAGATGCAGACATCGCCCGAAGCCACTTTGCACGCTGTGCCGGCACGGCTGGGCTCCACCGCGGTGGGCTGCCAAAGCCAAGGCCAAAGTGATATTGGGGTGGTGACCCCAAGCAGCCCCTCTGTGCTTGAGAACTCCAGAATTCCAGGAAAGAAAGAAATCGTCGGCAGTTGGAGATACTGTTCTTGCCTCCAAGCAGCCTGCGTGGCTTTGCAATCAGATGTGCCTCTTTTGAGGGGTGTTTTGCTCTTGTATGAGACTCGCATGAACTCAGAGGAAATGAGCTCACCGGGGATGTCAGGGCATTAATGATGCTTTCGGTTACACGCAGTACATTGAAAACCCGAAGTGCCAACCCCAGCCCTGCTGCAGGGACGGGGGGTGAGGAGTTTGGGCACGGCAGGTGATGGGCACAGGGCTGGCGGCAGCATGGGAGGCCGGGGGGGCTCGCATGCCCCCAGCTCGTGTGCTTGGGGTGCCCCAGATCACGAGCTGTGGGACTGAGCCTGGATCTGTCAGACTTCTTTGGGCGAATGCGGAGCTGCCCCTGCTGAGCTCCTCTCTCTGCCTTCCCCTCCCCAGTGTGACCAGTACAAGAAAGGAATCATTTCTGGCTCCACATGCAAAGACCTGTGTGAGGAGCGCAGCCTCCTCTTCCAGCACTGCCTCTCCTCCTCTCCCACCCAGCAGGTAGGTCTCTGCCGCGCCGGGGAACCCACCGCACGGCAGGCGATGGGTGCAAGCATCAAACCCGGGAAATGTCCTCCTCCACCCACCCACACGTCTGCTCCTCGCCCCATCCCTGGTACCCAAACCGAACCAGTAACCAGTTCTCTGCACTTGCTGTTGTTTTCCTCCTGTCTCCGCCATGTCCCCTCTCCTTTGCTGTAGGTTTACAGTGGGCTCTGGAGGGAGAGGGAGGTGATCATCAAATGCGGCATCGAAGAAGCCTTGAAGGCAGACAGCCACCCAGACTCTGTGCCCAGGAGGGACGTGGTCCTCTTTGACAAACCGACACGAGGAACGTCGATGGATGAGTTCAAAGAAATGCTCCTCAACTTCCTGAAGGTCAGTGCGGAGGGTCCCTCCGGGAGCCTGCAGGCCCGGGATGCCACTTGCGAGTCGGAAAGACTAATCGCGTCTTTCCTTCCCCTTCCCCTTTCCTTCCTCCTTGTTCTGTTCGCAGTCCAACCTGGGAGAGCAGCCTTCTCTTGCAGCCTTGGTGAGCCGGGTCATCGCCATGGCAGATGTGAACCGGGATGGGAAAGTGTCTTTAGCAGAGGCCAAATCCATCTGGGCGCTACTTCAGCTCAATGAGTTTCTTCTCATGCTCTCCTTGCACGAGAAAGAGCACACTTCCAAACTGCTGGGGCACTGCGGGGACCTCTACGTCACCGAGAAGATCCCCCACACCTCCCTCTACGGAGTGGATGTCCCCCCCTTCCTCCAGTCGCTGCTGCCTTCCGTTGTCCACCAAATCATTCACCAGTGGTTTGCACCAGCGTGGCCCCGGCGGGCAAAGATCGCCATCGGCCTTCTGGAGTTCGTGGAGGAGATCTTCCACGGGACCTATGGGAACTTCTACATCTGCGAGACCAGCTTTAAGAATGTGGGCTACAACGACAAATACGACTTCAAAATGGTCAACCTGAGGAAGGTGGCAACGGAGATGACAATCAGAGGTTTCCTCAAGGGACGTCACTGTGAGCAGAACGTGGACTGCACCTACGGGAAGGACTGTATGGCGACGTGTGACAAACTCATGAAGCAGTGCAAAAGCGACATGGTGCAGCCCAACCTGGCGAAGGTCTGCGGGTTGCTGCAGGACTACTTGCTGTACGGGGCACCACCGGAGCTGAAAGAAGAGCTGCAGAAACAGCTCCGAACTTGCATGACCCTCAGCGGCCTGGCCAGCCAGATGGAAGTGCACCACTCCCTCGTGCTGAACAACCTCAAGACCTTGCTCTGGAAGAAGATTTCAAACACCAAATATTCCTAACGGGGGAAGCACAGCCCTGGAGTTTAGAATCTGCAATCTTGGAGTAAAGTCCAAGGGTTGAAGGCCTGTTTCTCCATCCTCTCCCCCACAGGAAAAATACACCCTGCACAGGGAGTTCAGCACAGCTGCAGCCCCTTCTCCTTCATGGAAAATCAAGCGTCATGACTTCCACCGCCCAGCAGGATCATCGCTACAGTCGGCAAGAGCGTGCTGCGGAGCTGGGACACTGGGAGCCGGGCTGAGCAGGCTTGGGAGAAGAAGATGACATGGAAAGCAGTAAGGAAGCGGAGCCCAGCTGGATGCAACTAACTGTTCCTTGATTAACAGGAAAGCAGTGCAGAGAGATGAGAATGAATCATTCATGCTGTACTTGTCACATCTCCTTTTGATGAACGTCTCTGATGTAAATAAATAGCTTTTACGTGAATCACACCAGTACATCAACAGCGAAACAGCAGCCTTTTAAGTACCAGCTTGCTTGTGATCTAAAAAGGAGAAAAAGGTAGATTTCCCCATTCAAAAGTCTCTCCTTAAGTGTCTGAGTCATCTGCCATCAGATCCAGCTGTAATTTAGGAAGCAGATAAGCTGTCTTTTCCACAGCGGAGAATCCTGGCAATTCTTTCATTCCTTTAAGTGCCTGACCCCAGAGCGCGAAGCGATGGCTTGTGCGAGCTCCCGCCCGGCTGCTCCAGCTCGCAGTCTGAAGTTGGCAGCACAGGCCATTCCCTCTCACATGTCGGCTTTGGAAGCTTCTAAGGCCAAGAATAGCTTAAAGGAAAAGGGCTAAACATGAACAATTCTGACCGGTTAACGTATGCGCTCCGTGTGTTACTTCCCACAATACTCAGAGCAGGGATAAGCCAACATCTTGGTTTAATTCTCCTAAAACTAAGCTGGGCTTGCACTGCAGAGGTTAAAGATTAATACCAGAATAATCCAGTGCTTCTCTCATTATTAAAATGAATTTCCAGGCAAGCTTTCAGCAGGTTTCAAGACATTCGTTTGGCTGTGTAAATACTACCAGGTGTCTAACTCCGGTCTGTTTCCTTTAAGTACTCAATTATAGCAACCTTTTACAACTGTGGGTAGAGAGGAAGAGTTTATGTAAACTACCCCGAGCTTGCCCTGTTCCCAGCACAATCGTATTCCTGCTGATGGACCGTATGCCAGTGCTCTTGCCAACAGTTGCTTAGTGGAGCGGAGCGTATATCTGAAGTACAATCACCAAGAAAAAATACATCTGACAGTATATATACCCTGTGAAGGCAATCGGGAGTGTCACAGCTGCAGATTTATGAGCCCTTTGGAGGAAAGATGTCAGTATTTCCTTCTGTTAGTTCTATAGGATCATCATTACCTCTCACTATTATTTATGGAGGAAACGTTTCAGTGTCGACAGTGCTCTAAATCTAGCACGGAGCCAGCGTAGCTCGCTTCCCGCAGAGGAGCTGCCTTTGCAACGTAATTCATCTGTGGTAAGGTTGAGCATTTGCAAGGTTTCTGTGTTTGAAGGGTAGCAGGTTCCTCAGCCCGTCGGCGTCACCCTTAATTCAGTCCCAACACCGCACCGATGGCCAAGGGCGCTGCGCGGGCGGGTGCGGGCTCACCTGCGCGGGAGCCGAGGGCTGGGATTCAGCAAGGAGGCTCCACACAGCCCCCCAGCTCCTCGTCTATTGTCCTGCATCCCCATGGCAACCAGCTCCGCTGACAAATTAATTTTCTTCTGTTATTAGAAAAGGGAACCTAACAACCGTGCCAAATCCTCTCCTCGGATTTTCAGGAAAGCTGTTTATTTTTCCCCCTCCCCTCTGTGTTTGCAATGTACTAGGAAGTTTTGTCCAGAAAGCGCCGTTCCCACTACACTTAGTCCCCACTGCTCCCTTCCCCAAAGCAGGATTAGGTAAAGCAGCAGGTGAGCACCTAGAGAAGTGGAGGGGAACAACCACGTTCCTTGTTTATCCACATCACCTTAAATATCAGAACCTCCTTAAGCATTTATTGTGAAAGATGAAGTTCAAGGAGAAAGCCCCTGTACTTTAAAGAACTAGCCATGAGAGCTTTATTCAAACGAAGACACTTCTGACAAGAACTGTCCCGTTACCACGTTATTCATCTGCAGGCCCCGGCGGCAGTGGTGGACGCTCCCGGGCGTCACTTCTGACTCACACCCCCCAAGAGCACAGAGTTTTGGTCTTCGCTAATAAAAAGCACAAGTGTTTTCAGACACGTGCTTACAGTTTACAAGCTACACTGCAATATGGGAGAAAAACAATTACAGGCAAGGCTACTTTACATTCCTAATGCCTTCTCCAGATTTCCCACATTAGCTGGGAAGAGGAAGAGCCAGAACAGCGAAAGACTGACAATCTGATCTCGCCAGATGCTGCTGCTTTAGCAGCACAGTAATTTGTGCCACAAGGGGATGGAGGTAAGCGGCAAGACTTCTGCCTTTCATTGTTTAAAGTAAAAAAACCATCCCAGTTCTCATATCCACAAATAAAAGTCTTAAATCCTAGAATGGTTAAAAATTAGTGTTACTTGGGGTGCTAGAAATACACAAGCATAATCGTTTCAGACTTACTGTAGGTGGCATCTTTATTTAGTTTGGTGTTTTTTTTAAAATCCTTCTTAAACATGTAGAGAAAACACGGACTGAAACAGCAGTGCTTTAGGATATGGCTGTGAAACCAGCGTACGAGCCGAGATGACCGGGAGAAGGGCAAGATTGCGACTCCTGCGGCTATTTGAGTACAGCAAAAGCGAAAAGGACACTTGGAGCAGAAAAACTGTAATATTTTTTTTTTTAACCTGACATTTCAGTACATAGGTTGCAGCAAACGTTCAGAACCACAAGCAGCATCGCGTGCACTTCCACGGGCCGTAGTGTGCTTGAACCCACGTATGAGAAAAGATGAAGTTTTAGGAATCTACAAATCTTCAAATGCAGACGCTGCCAGCCATTTCTTTTGCTGTAGCCAGGTTTGCTAGAAATTCTAAAACTCAAGGCATGATCTGCAAATAAAAAAAGGCCCAGGATGTGAGACAACTTCAAACAAATACAGCAGTGAAAGCTAGCAGTCAGTGTCAATACTGAGAAGGGAATTAATCCACGCCATCCAGACTCCTGCTGCTAAGGCAGTGCAGCTGGTCAGGACGGAGAATTGCTTTTAATTTCAGAGGCAACATTTTCAGCTAATCCATGAATTCCATCAGGTTTGTCTTGGGACTGACCAAAGATTTTTCACATCCCAGAAGAAAAAAAAAAAAAGAAAAAGCTTCATAAAATGAAACCAAATTTTAGGGAAGTCATTAGCTGGGCTCAGTTATCATGATTCACAGGGAAACTTCAGAAAGCAATTTCCTTCAGCCCAGAGCCACAGAACACCCTAACTCGCGCTGGCTGCATGCGCTGCAGTCAGTGGAAGCTGAGTGCCTGCAAACTTGTGTGCATCAGGACCCAAAGCAGGGACGGAAGGCAGATGGCACTAATAAATTAGACTAATTTAGGAGAGGTTCTTTGCCACTAGATCAGAAAGGTTTTGAAAAGACTTTTTCTGGCTAGGGACAGTGCACTCTGGGGTGTCTAGGAAAGGGATAATTTAACAGCACGATAGCTGGAGCCTGCTCATGGTTACTCTTTAACTCTGAGGCTCCCTAAAAAAAAAAAATCAAAGGTGAGTTTGCCAACCTCAATGCAGAGGCAACCTATTAATAGTGCAAAGAAAGAAAAGCTGGGCTTATTCCAACATTCAAAGCCATGACATAAACCAATTCTAAATGGTGAAGGGCTAAGTTAATATGCAGAAAGATTTTAATACAAAATCTTCATCTTTTCCACAGCGGAGAGCCAAGTAATTCTTTCAGTAAAGCAATATTCATAGCCTGGGATTGCTGCTCAGTCTTGGGAAGATGGTTAATAGCAAATGCTATTAGGAAAATTTTAATAGCTATCCTATGCCTCACACAGTAAAGTTCTAAAGAGAGACTCATTAGGCACTCGCTGCCCCTACAGGACCCTTGACGTGAGTGAAGTCCGATGAAGAAAACCTCAAATGTGTATTTCAGGGTTAAAAGAAGTCAGGAAATGTAAATGGAAGAGTCACATCTTAAGGCATGCCTCTCTGCATAACCATATCCCCAACAACCTTATTAGCATTCTTTTCCAAAGCCACTGCTGGTAGGCAGCGACTTTTCCCAATTAAATGGCTCATTTTGCAGCCAGCAGCTACCCACTTGGTTAACGGCACCTTTGGCCCTCGTAATGCCCATTTAATGAGGACATTTTCCACCATTTAGCACTGCCAGATTTTGTCAAGCTATTAGTCACTGCAAAGCCCCTCAGAGCTTCACAATGCTATCTATGTGCAGCCAGAGCTTCTCTCACCACTTGTTTTAGTAATGCCGGCACAGCAGAGGCTCACGTGCGCCACATCATCCGAGAAAGGACAGTGACACACAGAGCTATTACAATATATCAATACCGGCGCTCCCTGACAGCTCACTGCCTTGGAGGGCAAGTTCCTTCGCCATCGTGCTAGCACATAAACACAGCAGAAACCAACTAAAAAGTCACATTGTGCTCAGTTAGATTTTTGCTTTTTGTCTGCTGTGTTACCAGCTAGAACACGATGCACAAGGAAGCTAGATCTTGTCTTGGGGAACAGGGCAAAGCACTTACTGAAAGGTAGTTTAGAAAGACTTTAAAAAGACTTCATGTTTTAGCATTAATTTTTTGCTTGGATTACTGAAATCAATCTTTTTATTTCTTTCGGCATTATGCCCAAGACACAATCTCACTACCTTGCACGTCTGTGACACAAACATTTTTTTCAGTCGTGTTTTGTGTCAGACTGCAGTAGTACAAGAGCCTGTTTTAATAATCCCAGGCACTCTAATATACGTAAAAGTGTAAGCTCTCCATAAAAGTGTCTTGTTCTGACTGACAGTTGCCATTAAAAGGATGCACTCTGGGAGCTGAGAAAGGCAGTTTGAGGGAATGAAATAAAAAAATTAATCAGAAGTGTTTAAGATTGCTTACAAAAGTTACTGCGCTAGCAGAATAGAGGAACCTGAAAGCGCTCCACCTAAAGCAGACGTCTGTCAGCAAAAAAGATGAAAAAATACTGAATTCTAAGTTCTTTCTGCAAGTATGCACTAGTAGCATTTTAAAAAATATTTTTATTTGTCCATGTCCCACAAGAAGTCAGAAGGACAAGATGTTCCAACCCAAGGACGTCTACCTGGACACTGACCGGTCTGGGAACACGCTGAGGTTTAGTGTTTCCAAGAAATGATGTAATACCTACCTTCAGCATTTGAAGCAAGTTCCAGAACTCAGTCCTGTTCTCAAAAGTGACTGTAAGAAGGAAAAAGATGTTCAGGTTGGGTTTTTCAGGGGAAGGAGTGTTGCGTTGGGTTTTTTTGTTTGGTTCGTTGTCCATCCCGTGTCCCCCCCCCCCAAAAAGCAAGCGTGATTCTAAAGCTGCACGTCAGAAGATTGCTGACTGCACCTCCTGGTCAAACTTACTCAGCACCCTCGGAAGTGAAGATGATGTTGGCCGAGTGTTTTATTAATGTTGGGAACAGGGTGCTATTTTCTCCACATGCTAAATCCACACCCAACTCTTTCTAGATCATGCCAATACTTCGGGAACAACAAACTCAAGTGCCTGTTTCCCCTATCTCCTCCACTCCCAGGTGTGATTCTTGATATCTACATAACGCTAAACCCTGCAAAACTCAAGAGCTGCCCTTTCCCAGGCAGAACAGGCAGCAAGCAAGGATATCTTGCAGGCCATAAAGGATTGTTGAATGCAAAAACAGAATTCAAGAATAGAGCTGTCACTTCTATTTGTCCTTGCAAAAAAAAAAAAAAAAAAAAAAAAAAAAAAAAAAAAAGGAAAGCACCTTCCCCTGATGCAGTTAAAATTGGCATCATTTTAACTGCTTTTCAGAGGAAATTTGCTCCATCTTCCGCCGATTCTCTGGAGAAAGAGGTACACATGGAAACAATGTCAGCTACTAATCTCTGCGCAGTTACAGGTTTCAGGCACAGGAAGCCCCTTCATCTCTGACCCCTAATGATATTAACATGTCAGGAGAGCAAATCTCCAAGGACTCAGGACTATTAGAATAAAGAATACTGGAGTTTGCCATTCCTTCGTAACAATAAAAGATGTGGTATGAAAGAAACCTGAATTAGCTTTTAACATAGCGTGTTAGTAAAACATCGAAGTTTCACTTCTAAAACACGGAACATGACAGCAGAAAAATCAGTCACATCTCTTATCCGTCACCTAAACAAGGTATTCATCATGAGAATGACAGTCACATTGAAGGACAGGGCTAGTTTCTGTAATCTCTCCCCCCACAGCTGCCCTTCCTTTACAATTTAATCTTAACATTAAAGAAAAAAAAGGGGAAAGCAAGAAATAATTGTCAGGATGCTCATCATTCCTGAGTGCTCACAGGTCTCAGAGCACCAGCACAGACAGAGCCTTTTCCTCTCTGCCACCTAATGACACAAACGTGGCACGACAGCCACATCTGCAACACGAGCCGGGGCACGGAGCATTCCACAGGGGAACTTGCACCCACTGCCGCTCACCTCAGGTCTTTGAGACCTCCTGCGTCTGCCACGTCACACGGCCTTCTCTGAAAAAGAAGTGGAAAATACATACAGCATTTATTTTATATATTTAGAGATGCTTCAAAGGTTGGCTACATGGTTACTGTTTCACTGATGACAGGAATTTCAAAGGCCCAGAAAGAGAAGGAAGCTAAAGAAATAAATGCATAGCGCAGGCCTATTTTTACTTTCAGATAGGAACAGGGTCGGAGCTGCCAGCACACGGCTCCCAGGACGCGCTCCCAATGATGTCACCAACTCGCCACGTGGCTTTAGACAGATCACTTCAACTCATTCTTCTGTAATACAAGTGTACGCACCAACAGGATCCTACCATTTTCAAGGCTAAATCATCAGAAAGCCACGCACAGCCTTTCTGCTGCACATCCACTACAGGTCAAACAGGACACCTTGCTATTCTATTACATATAGAGCTCACATTTAAGGTAATTTAAAAAAAAAATAGGAAAGACTTATTTTCTCAAGAACCTCCTATTAACCAGCCTATTTATAAATAATGTCAGGCTATCAATCACTCTGAGTGCTCACGGGTTTCAGAACAAACGAGCGTAGAACATAGCCTGTCTCTCTCTGCCACCTAATGACACAAAGATGCCACAGCAGCCACCTTTGCAACGCCTGTGGCAGGTTGAAATAAAACCCCACAAACACTAAAAAAGATTATATTTACAGGTATTTATAAGAACAAGATTCTATCATCTACTCAGAAAGTGGTATTACAAAGGTATTCAGCTCACGTGTAGCTAACACACCACTTAGCAAGATAACAAGATGCCCGAAACTTAACTCGGACAGCCTTTATGTTAAGCACTGCTTACCCCTTGATTTTTCAAGACACGTCATCTTTCCCACTTCACCCTTTGTCTTTTGCCAGGCTGAAGACAAAAAGAAAGAAAGAAGAATGCAGTTAGTAAGTGTTTAGCTGACTTCATAACAGCTTTCTTTGTGAACTGCACCACTTAACAGAAAACCAGAAGATTTAAAAGATAAAAATAAATTGCTGAACAGATTCACTTTAGTTACTCAAATCTTTAAAAACGTTTCCCTCAAAACCTGAAAAGGTGACAGCCCTCAGTTTTCTCCCCTCCTTCACTGGAAGCACATCCCTCTGCCTTATTTGCCTTAATCCCAGTACCTTCCCATACGTTAGTTTGTAACATACCCGACCTACACAGACCACAGAGCACGGGCTGGGGCCCAGGGAGCTGCGGGTCTCCCCCGGCTGCGTCAACCATGTGGGACACGTTTTGTCCCGTCTGAGGCCCAGAAACGTGGGGAGGGGGAGCAGGGAAGACCAGGGACTAAAGCCTGATGGCCCTGGGGTAAGGTTCTCCCCGATGAGTAAGACCAGCGCCTCACACGCGGGCAGCCCACCTAGCCGGACACAGGAACCGCCCGCGCCTCCGGTCACGCCTTGCTCCCCCCGCACAGGGGGGTCTGCCGCTCCGCAGCCATGTCCTCACGCCGCAGCCTTCCCTTCTTCAGCGACGGGGCAGATGAGCGGACGCGGAATCGGCCGCCGCCCGCCAGCCGCCTTCGGGGCCCGCCCTGAAGAAGCTTCGCCGCAACATGGCGCGGGAAGTGGCACCTGGGGAGAGGAGCAGGCGGTCAGTGCGGCACGGGCCCGGCCTGCCCTCCTCAGCCGGCACCGGCTCCCCGCGCCCGAGGCCCCCCGCCAGCACACGCCTCCCCGCCTGAGGGGGCGAAGGCAACCGCCCCCCCCCGCCCCAGCATCCCCCGGCCGGCTGCGGCCTCGCCCGCCTGGAGGAAAAGCGTCGCCAGCACAGGCCTCCCCCGCCCAAGGGGACCACAGACTCTCCCTTCACGCCGCCGGGACGCAGCGGGCCGGAGGGAGAGGCCGGCTCCGCTCCCCGCAGAGGGCCCCGCCCGGAACCGCTGCTCACCCGCCGAGCGCCGCGCTGAAAGGGCGACCCTCTGCCCGCCTTCCGCTTATATAGGGCGGGGGGACGGAAGCGCCGCGGGGACAATCCGCGCAGCGCGTTCGCTCCGCGGGCTCCCCCTGCTGGGCGGGAGGACGCAGAGCAGGGAGCGGCCGGAGCCGGGACACGGCGCCCCGGACCAGGAGACGGGGCAGCGACGGGGACCCCTGGCCCAGAGCTGCTCCCCACGCCGGGCCGGACCCCAGCGCCGCAGGGCTGCCCCGAGCCCTCCCACAGGGACACAAGGCACGCTAGGAGCTGGATTTCCCTTTTCTCGGCTGCGCCCTGCAGTCCCCCGCTCCCCGTGGCGGTGGCAGAGGTTGGACCCTGGGACAAAGCGGGGACCCTCCAGCCCCGTGACACACCCGCCAGACTCGCACCTCTCCTGCTCCCAGCCTGCAAGGCCCTGCGGGAGCACCCTTCACCCCTTCATCCCGTGACCATAAACGTTTGCCAGAGACCCCCCCGTACCTTCTCATTTCACAAGGAAAGAAAGAAAAAGGATCACAAGGCCCTTTATTTGTCATATTAAGAAGAGGCGTGAGACACAAGCGGTTTCAGGTGAGATCACAAACTCAGGAACAGGAAGGCCACAGGACAGAGGCGCCTCCTTGCAACAAGGACAAACACAAGGACAGGAGCTGGGTCTGGCCTGGCTCCGTCTCCCCTTGCATCGCTCCGGACAAGTGTTTTTTTTGAGCTAGAGACCCACCACCGCGGGATCTGCGCAGCGGCAGAGCTGGCGGGTCCCTTCCACAACCAGCCCAACTCTGCTGAAAACTGGTGCTCTGGGTGCAGGGTCAGCCCCACAGCGCCCGCGGGAGCGGAGCAGGACGCCCATCACCAAGCTGCTGGGCACGGCTGAGCCTGTCCCCAGGGCTCTTAACTGCCCTCCGCTTTGCTCCGCAGCTCGTCGAAGACTTCACTCTGCCGCCTCTTGTCCTTGGCGCGGATGATGGTCATCCTGAAGAGCTTGCAGTAGAGCTCCATGGCAGTGGGGCTGTCGTCGTTCCCGGGGATGGGGTAGGTGATCAAGCAGGGGTTGCAGTTCGTGTCCACCACCCCCACCGTGGGGATGTTCATCTTGGCGGCATCCCGGATAGCCACATGGGGCTCAAAGACGTTGTTGAGGCTGCTGAGGAAGATGATGAGGTCGGGCAGGCGGACGCCGGACCCAAACTGGATGTGGGCGTTGGTGAGCAGGCCGCCCTGCCAGTAGCGGGTGTGGGCGTACTCCCCGCACTCCCGCGCCGTGCTCTCGACCAGATGGCAGAACTGGCGCTTGCGGCTGATGAAGAGGATGATGCCCTTGCGGTAGGCAATGTGGGCGGTGAAGTTGAGTGCCAGCTGGAGGTGCTGCATCGTCTGATCCAAGTCGATGATGTCCTGATCCAGGCGGCAGCCAAAGATGTAGGGCTCCATGAACCTGCGGGGACAGAGGGAGGGCGACACAAGGGGACACGGGGACGGGGCGCTACAGGCATCGAGCAGTGCTTCTGAACGCGGCGTGGCCCCACAGAAACCTTCTCACACCCCAACTCCCAGATGGTACCGGAGGGGCTCTCTGCAGAGAGCCCTCGTGCACGGCGCCTGTCCCAGCCGGGCTCGGGGGGCTGCAGGTCTGACGCTGAAAGGGGTCCCTGTACTTTTGCAGGGCAGTAACCAGGCCCAGGCAAAAATGTGGGTCTGTGTGGGCAGTTCCAGCCCCAGACTGTCTGGTGCAGCCCCCAAAGGCTGCTGTGGTCTAGGGAAACACTCCTGATATCAACAAGCGCTGGATCACAAAACAGGGTCACTCACCTATGCCGACATCCCTTTTTGTGCCCCAGGTGCACCCGGGCATCAAAGAGATCTTTCAGGGAGAAGAGCTCCTTCACGTTGAAGAAGTCGGGGTGGCTGAGAGGCTCGGACAGCAGCTTGTCATCCACAGCTGAGAGAAGGGAAACAAAATAAACCACTGTTCCCTCTTGTGTTTGCAGGGGATAAGCTGGGACTGGAGAAAGGGCCCTGATGCGCCCATGGCCACTCGACTGCAGCAAGGGCCTGGCGACACCAGCAAGGACATTGCTCAGCCCCTGGCCCCAGGTGCCGGCACTGCCAGGGGTGCAGGGGCCTGGCTCGGAGCCCCCCGTTTCCCCGGGGAAGGGGCCGGTGCGCGGCAGCACTCACCGCGGGGCCGGGCCGCCGCCGCCGGGGTCGGTACGCTGCTGTAGAGCCGCGGGGCTGCTGCGGGGAGAGAAACACGGGGGTCACACGGGTGGGCCGGGCCGGGCCGGGCCGGGCTGGACACGACCCGCTCACCTGCTCGCAGGAGCCGCGGCACCGCCATGCTCCGTGCCCGGCGGCCACAGGGCGAGCGGGAGGAGGAGGAGGAGCAGGAGGAAGGTCAGGCGGCGCCTTCCGCTTCCTGCGCGGCGGGGCCGGGGCCAGGCACGGCCCCTGTGCCCTCCCCCGGGGCGGGGCGGCTGCCGGGCTCGGGGCGCGGAGCGATCGCTGCCGCCCGCAGCGTCACGTCGCCGGGCAACGCGCGGCCCCGCGGCCCAGTCCCGTCCCCATGTCGCGCCCGGCGGCCGCGGGCAGCCCCGGCCCCCGCACCAGCGACTGGTACCGCACCAGCCCCGGCCTGCCCGGCCGCTTCCAGCAGCCCGCCTGCTTCCGCGGCTACGGGTGAGCGCGGCCCCCGGCCCCGGGGCTGCGGCCGGGCGCGGCCCCCGCCCCGCGGAGCCCCCCCGGCACCCCCGCTCCCACCTGTGCTTTCCCCCCGCAGGAAGCCGGAGCCTCACCCCCGGTACCGGACCACCAACCAGGCCTACGGCAGCAAAGCCCCCACGGTGCACGAGGTGCCGGTAGGTAGGGGTGCGGGGTGACGGAGGCACCGGGGGCTTTGGAGACAGCGTCTCAAAGTTTGGGCCTCTGCAACGTCCCCTGCGATGAACTCCCCCCAAAGCAGATGACGTGCCCTTATCATTGCATCCGAACTTCTGCATGTGGCAGGTTGATGTTGGCATTTAAAACACCTTCCTCCCCTTTTCTCCCTCTCGCAGACCTCCTTCCACGTCACCTCGCACGCGTTTTCGAATACTCTGGCGCAGTGTGGCATGTACAGAAACGACGGGCTCAACACCTCCCTGGAGAAGAGCCACGTCACCGGCCCAGACAACTTCATCACCGCCTACGACCACCTCAACTTCCATCCCAGCTACAACCCAAGCGGCCCGTCGCACTGTTAGATCTGCAGCAGTAACGACGACAATACGAAGCCGCTTCAGTTTACTGTTGGCTGCCTAGATTAAAAAAAACCATAAAAACCACAAGCAAGCCAACAGCACTGACCTTATCCTAAATCTGGTGCTAAGCCTCTCTGAAAGCGTGACAGGAGGCACCACAGCGTTGCAGTGTAGCTGCTAAGCGAGGTTACAGGCTATTTCATCAAGAGTAAGGCAGGTTTCTATTACAGTCACGCCCTGTGCCATCAGGCTGGGACGGGGTTACCTCTCCTGAATGCAGACTTGGGATGCCACAGCAGAAACAAACGGCCGTGGGCAGGGAATTAAGTGGGTAAGCAAGCTGGTACGAAAGCCATGTTGTTGAGACAGAGTCCCAAACTTAAAAAATCCCCTTTCAGAGCTGTTTTCTTAGCAAAGAAATGCACACAGGACAGTAACGTTGCTTTTCAAAATGCCTTTGAGCATACAGGAATGCTGCGACTGCGAAAGCAAAACGGGCAGCTCCCGGGCAGCGCAGCTTCCCATGCCACGCTGCTCTGCGAGGGCGTTGGGAATAACACCCAGCTGTGGCTTCTGGATGTCGCTCACCCAATATTGACTCTGTGACGATAAGCGGGGAAAGGGCAATTAGTACCGGCTGATCGCTGCCTTCTGTGGCGTTAGCGATGTCTCTGCTGCCAGGCACCCGCAGTCCTTAAGCGATACCGAAAACTTCAGTTGTTATCACTGAGGAGAGTAAACCTGTACAGACCATCAGGAAAAGAATTCATACGGCACAAGAACCAACAGCAGATTAACACACGTGCTTCACACGATTAACCACATGAGAATTTTTCTCCTGAACACAAGAAAAGAAAATCTTTCAGCTTGTAATAGCAAGTCTCACATTACCAATGTGATGAGTAGCTACAAAATCAGCAGGTTAAAGGTAGAGGTACATTTCTAAACACCCCCCCCCCCCCCAAACTGTTGTCTGTATTTTTTCTTTTTAACAGGACTCCTACCTAGTTAAGGTCACAAATTTAGCTTTGAGGGAAAAGCAGTTTAAATCTGTGTTATCAAAACCGAGTTCAGTAATTTGTTGGGAAAACCCACATACAGCCACTTTGGTACTAGATGAAAATAACTAATTTACAGAATGAATGTTATTAGGAATAACATCTTCATTTATAAAGACTTAATGGGATTAAATGTCAGTTAAATAGCTCATATGAACCATTTTACTTAATTTATAGGCAGCATATAGTTATAAATACTAGAACAATATACATTACATATACCTATATATATATCTCTTAAGCTCTTCTCTGTCACTAATGATCCTTTAAACTCTTGGCTCTTGTACCACATATCATTAAAAATTAAGATTTTTAAACTGTTTCTGTACTATTTAATGAATAACCAAACTGCATGTTTTCCAGAGGTATTCATTAAGCCTTTGGATTTCTCGTAGAAAGCACATTCATCTTCCTTACCTCTCAAAACTACAATGTTTTAAGAAATTATTCAAATAAAGACAACTAATCAAAAAGAATATGTTTTCTTAAGTTTTATTGTAACAACTGTAGTTACACAGCCAGTGAGACTGCATCATTGGGACAGTAACTGCTAAAAGGAACACCTTAGCACCTTTTGCTTAAAAACTATTCTGGAAGAGGAACTAGTCTGCCTGTTTATGGATGAGAAATAGTCCTACCTTGCAGGTATAACATACTGATAGTATACTTTAAAAACGAGCATACTACTATTTCAGCTGTTTGCTAAAAAAAGAAAAATAAAAAAATGAGTGTAACAGTATGTCCAAGTACCACTGCAAATGATACTCTTCACGTTAGAAATATTCCTATTTGTGTCATTTTGATATAGTCTTACAAACTGCACGGGAAGCACGATGACGATATATTTAAACATACTTGCAAGGCAGAGGTATTCTGTTTAGTTAATAATGTCACTAAGCAAAAATCTGAAGTCCAAAACTGAGCAGGCCTGTACTGGTGCCCTTTTAAAACATTCAAACCCCAGCATAGCTGCACGGTCCTGGACCCACCAGCAAGATTTCAATCACGCCTACCAAACAACTCCGGTTTTCACTGCAATGCGTTTGGTTATCTCAAACAGAAGAACAGCTGGCCAAATTCACCTCTGCTGAAAACACACCAATACTTTGGAACAAGTAAATATACTAAGCACAAATGGGCCTGAAAAGTTAACTTTTTAAATATTTAACACATGAAAATGAATAAGCAACACTCTATCATTCGCTGCTCTTCTTCTATTAGACTCTAGACAATACCTTGAGCTTCTCATAACTTCCCTTTCGTCTCCTGAAATGAAAAATAACATAAAGCGCTGAATTAATACAAACAATTGTGACAATTTTACATGTATTTTTATCCACAGATTTTTCTGCAGGCGGAATAATTTAGGGATAAGACTGCCTCTTAGAAATATAGTGGCTTTTGTCACATATTTTCCACCTGTTGTCATACTTCATCTAAAAACACCCACCTCTTCTCTTCCTTCCCTTAATTTCTTCCCTTTTTTGTTTTATTCTTAAACTGAAACCAGTTCCTTGGAGCAGTTTTGCATGCAGCGTACCTTGCGTCACCCCCCACCCCAGACTGTATCCTGAGCTATGCTGGAGTAAGGTTATGCGATTCACTTCCACTGAGGCTCGCCGAGAAGGGAGCAGCACGCAAGCTTCGGCTGCAGCCAGCCCCCCGAGACGTGCCTCTGCACACCGATCTGCTCAAGACTACAGAGGTCTGCGGTTCCTCCTCACCTCCTCTGCACGCTTTATTTCTCCGAAATGTGCTGCGTCCTCACAGAATCATTTAGGTTGGAAAAGACCTTTAAGATCATCAGGTCCAACCGTTAACCCAGCACTGCCAAGTCCAGCACTAAACCATGTCCCTAAGTGCCACATCAATGCGTCTTTTTAAAAATTATTAGTATTAAATAATAATAATGGTTATTAATTGTTGTATTACTGCATTAATAATTATTATTTTAATTAACTGTATTATTAAAGCACAATGGTTTAATTTCATTTCTTTGTGGTACAAAATTTGCACCTGCGATTCACACTCGTGTCGGGAATATGATTCCACCAAAACCAGTAGCTGGGATTTGGTCCACAAGGTTATTCAACAGGTCCACTAGAAATATTGTGCCCTTAAAAGACTAACAACTAATTCACAAAGAAACAGTGTCAGGATACGTAAGAGAATAAACTCAGAGGTGGTACCAGTGTTCACTCGAGCTATATAAACTGTGATCTAAGCAATTAGAAAACACAATGAATGCACGATTCATAGATATTTTCATAGAATCACAGAATAGTTTGGGTTGGAAGGGACCTTTCAAGGCCATCTAGTCCAACCCCCTGCCATGAGCAGGGACATCCTCAGAGCCCCGTCCAGCCTGACCTGGAATGTTTCCAGTTGTTTACCTTACTTAGGTCAAAGACATATTTTCTTTGTGTTTACTTTCCTATATTTCCCTATTTTAGCGGGCTTAAGAAATACCGACCTGTTTGTTGGAGACCCAATACACCTTCTTTTAATTTTTAAGAAATACCTGTCCAAGTTCAAAATGTCACCGTACATATGACACACTTTACCGCAGAGAATCTACCTGAAACAGTCTCTTTTTCACATTTGCAGATAAAATTACGTGAGGCTGTACTATCAAACCAAGACAAACCGCAGTTCTTAAAGGTCTCAAAAATTAAAAAGGATATACATTAATAAAAGAAATGGTGGCAGAGATGGCATGTTCCTTCCTTGTGTAAAAAGCAGCTACACGTCAAAACATATGTTCTGAAAATAGCAGCAAAGAACTGTTTATAAAAAATTAAGGGAGTTCTTGTGGTCCCCTGAGGATTCTTGAAGATTGCCCTTCCTGAAGCACAGAAAAATAGTCACTGTGATAAAAATAAAACAATGTGCCTATTTTCAAAGTCCAGCGTGAGCACAGATTTATCTGAGAACTCTGGTATTGCAGCCAGGATGCTCTAAGTTACCAGTAGCCATAATAAAATATACTTAGTTTAATAACTTAACATCCAAATCAGCAAGTTTTGTGCTCTGACTGAAAAAAAAAATCATCACACATTTTTTTTAAAATATAAACCAGCACTCATTTAAAAAAAAAAAAAGAGTAACTTCTTTACATGCTCGAGTAGACCTGAGTTCATGGTTCCATGCATATATCTACTGCAATAGATAAAGGATCAAATTAATGCCTCAGGAAGGTTAAAATAATGGAAAAAGGAGCTTGTTCTGGGCACTCACCAGAGCCTTTTCAGCTATCACTGGACTGCTGAAAAGGGCGAGAAGGGACACATAGTCTGTTGGCTGCTGGTTACGATCAGTACCAACAGGAAGAAAAAAATGCTTTTGGTACTGCAACCATCAAGATTCAACCTCGAGATTTGTACTGCACTCCCCAACTTGGTACCGCACGTGTGGGACTCCTGCTCATGGATTTATTCTCACTCAATATAATCTTTCTACTCCTCAGCTGTCCGACCTTTAATCTGTAAGGTGCAAGAGTGATTTCTTATTGCTCCAAGACAGCAGACTTCTCTTTTTTGAATGAGTGATGAGAACTGTACCCAGAATGATGGTACTGGCAGCGCAGCCATGGCACTCTCCTTAGGGCTGCAGCACCAATTCCAGAGACATTCGTTGACACACTATTAAGAGTTACATCCCCCGTGGGTGCTTGCTCCTCCTTCGCCAGTCAGCAATTCTCACGGGACAAAGTCTGGAAAAATTACTTGCTGAGACCAAAGACGACTGGGAGGACTTGGAGGTAGAAGGGAATACCCATAGCATATTGGTACAGAAACAGCAAGGGTGACAGGATGGCTTGAATATCAAAACAGCAGTCTTCCTTCCCTCCCTCCCACCCTGAAGGCCAGCTCAGAGTCTCCGTGCCTTCTAGGAGAACCTCAGTGCTGGGTATCGCAACGTCACACATGAACAAGAAAGTGTGTCCATCCCATCTCCGCACCACCAAGGGCTCCTCGTCTCACTACCACCAGTCTTCGATAGCGGGGCAGAAAGGATCCCGGATGCTGCAGAAGCTGTGCTACAGAGGATGCCATTTAGAGATACACCGTGTGCTTTCCGACTGAGTGGCAGATGTCACCTGCTGAACTCTGCCTCAGAACCAAGGAACCCCTTCTGCTAACGCTTGTGCTACGAATGGAGAGGGGCAAGCACGAGGAAAGACTCCACTTCTTGACCACAAACTCCGGGAAAGAAAACTGCTGTTAGGGTTTTGCTAAAACTGCAAAAACCCTTCTCACCCCCCACAATATCCACTTTTTTTGCCTATGCACTTTGTAGATTCTCCTTCTTTTTTGTTATTAAGAACAATATTCCCTTAAACGGACACATCTTTAAAGATCTGGATTCTGTTTCACAGTCACGAGGAAGTCACACGCTATTGTCACGCAGGAGATTATGGTCTCAGGCAGCGGGTGACTGAAGACAATAGGAGGCAAGAAGCAAGAGCAGCAGGTGAACCGAGATCCTGTTCCCAGGCTCGGCTAACACAAATGCTGTGATCATCTCCAAGGGTGACATCCTCTGCTCACAGACGTTACTGGCACAAGTTAATTACATCTTTGGACTGCAGTCAGGAGAGGAAAAAAGATAGCACAAAAATATACTCACTAAAGACGATGACACAAACCATAGGAGCACTCTGGTTTCATGGTCCATGGTCAGAACCCCATTTATTAAACATTATAAACTTATCAATGTACACCATTTCCTATATACAAATCAAGTTTATCAATTTAAAAAAGTGCTGTTTGAAATTAGGTTTATTTAAAGCACAAGGTAATCGGAATTGCATCTTAACTGAAAGTGAATCAGTTCACGAGTAGTACTGAGAACACAGACACATCGACAGGGGCACGAGACACCTTTTACGTCTTAATGTTGATTTACTGAAAACTTTGAGAAGAAACATTCAGCTTATTTTATACAAACAGTACATAGTGCTTCCATCATCTCTATTAAAATTAAGTATACAGTTTAATCCTTTCAAAGCAAGGTACTCTGAAAACTTCTATTTTAAAATACCAGCCTATTTACCTAATCCAAACAAAAGGCCCAAATCCTGCAACTGAATCAAGGCAGACCAAAATATATGCCTGTGTAGACAGACTGCAGGCACGTGAGCGAAGTAAAAAACACTCTTCCAAGGTATCCTACCACAAAAATGAGATGATCTAGCATACTGATCATTTAAACAAACCAACCAACCAGCCCAAGGGCTATAAAAAGGTGGCCGGACAGTAAGAAATGTCAAGTGACCACTATAAACATGTTTAAACGTAACTGCACAACAGTATAAACACACAAAAGATGTTGTTTATTTCTCTACATGCCACAGTTACTTGTTCTACTCTATGCCAATATTCTGGAAATGCGATCACACCAGGGATACCATGCAATACGGGATCCATTCTCGACTGCTTTTGCTCCATTTTGCAAGGTTAAGGCCAGCCTCCAGGAAGACTGCTGAAGTGACCGAGAACCAAAGCGGTACTGAGCGATAGTTTGGCTGAGAGAAGTTCTGTAGAAGACTTGATAAAGAGAGTATCGGATCAATTCACAGGGACAAGATGTAAGAACAAACTACTCAAAGGACTTCACTACGCACAGATGAAAAGGAAAGAACCAGCCAACAGCTTAAATTCACACTTTTTGGATTTTTCAATGAAACCAGCGTGGGGGCACTTGTTTTGTGATATGAACACGCTACTTCAATCCCATGTAAAGTTAGTACAAATCAAAAGATAGTAGTGAAAAATTGCTTTATTCTGGCTGCTGGAAACGGAGGCAGAGAAAGCACTACCGGTATGAAAGAACAGTGCTGAAAATATCCTTGGCGTTTACATTAGAGACTTCCTACAGCAAACCTAGCTTTGTTCTATTGCACAAAAATGGTAAATGAAAATCAAAGTTCGCAGAAATGTAACATTTTAGAAACCACTTTTGAAAAAGGAAAAGTAAGGGCACTCAATTCAAGGAAGTTCATTCAGGAAACCAAAAGCCATCTCTGGGTAACTGCAGGGCATCAAAATTAGACTTGAGAATAACAAGGAATTGTTTCAGCCTTGCAGGCCCAACAGTACATAAATCTAGAGAAATCCACAGAAATCACGTTGTCTGAACAGACACGCTCCTTCACTTTTCTCAAACTGCAACTGTGCTTTGCATCCCCTGCTAGCGGGAGGATTCCGGTATTCAAAAGGTACTTTCAGCAGCTGCCAAGATCGCTTGATGCAGGACGTGCAGACAGACTGATCACTTTATTTACCTGAATTTGCATTTGTATCTTCAAGGATGGATCTCCACACCTACAGCTGCGCTGACGTCGCTGGAGTTCTGCTTACTGAACTCGCCCAACAGTCCTCGGGGTGGGAGAACTGAGACCCCGGCATAAAACCACCACACAGGATTGTCCTAAGGCAGCTCGAATATGAACGGATGTCAGATAACCTGCTTCAAAAGCGTGGCATTGCCACCAAATGCTGTGTTCTCCTAGCACCTCTTAACAGACTGCCAAATACACTCTGTGCGCAACCAGGTTTCCTTTTGATATATGATTAGAGGCCTCATAATTTAAAGCGTGATTAGCCAGTATCTTCTTATCTACAGTAACTACAGCATCCTGTAGTAATGCAAGCCCTAAAAATCATTATAAAAAATATTTCCTTAGAGCGCTTTAAATAATTTACAAAATTCTACAAAAACTATGTATGTTTATCCATGATATCCCTGTTAAATAGAAGCATTTTTCACATTAGTGTGTATATGATATACAGATATCAGCATCTCCCACTGTCTCTCCTTTCATGTCTAAAGTTTTATCAAGGTAATTACGATGATAGTTATTTTCTAAAAAGACTGTTACTGTAAAAAAGAATGTACTTACATATTTGAAACCTTTCTTTTCAAGAGGGAATCTGGGCAGTCTCCTGCAGGTAGGTCAGTAAGCTTTGCACAGGTTTTGTCTAAAGCTTCCTGCCCTTGGTGCACTTCACAAGCAGTTTCCCTATTCTGCAGGACAGGTATTTTTCCTTCCAAATTGGAGCTGGATACCTGAATTTCTTCCTGCCTGTCACTGTCCTGGCAGATAACTTTTTCCTTCTTAATGCACATCTGCATACTGTTATTTGTACATGCTCCTCCACTCGTTTTATCCACGGCTACTGCCGTCACATTTAGCTCCTGCGGTGGGCAACCTAAACTTGGATCTGGCCTCTTGTCCTGCTGGTTATTCTCTCCCTTACTGCACGCGTGTACACTCTGCTGAGATGTGTCTCTGATAACTTTATCTCCTTTTACCACTGCTATACTGTGCTCAGGGTGTGGGGGATCTAAACTGGAATCGGCCCAGCTGTCTGTGTGGATATCTCCTTCCTCAATCCACACCTGTGTGTTCTCAGCTTTGGAGGTTCCTCCGCAAACCTTATCTACGTTTACTGCTGCCACACTCCGCTCCTGCATGGGGAGACTCGAGCGTGAATCCGACTGGTCTCCTGAGGCATTAGCCTTTCTGCAACCCTCTGCTTCCTCTTTGATATACGCAGGAGCAGCCTCCAGCCTTTCACAGGTTTCTGCTACGTGGGGACTTGACACTTCCACAACGAGCTTCTGAGAAGAACTGGATTCTTTTATTGCTGTCGTACACTCCCTGCTAAATTCGCCTTTTGGCAAGGGGGCTCCTCTTCCCTGGTTAAGGATGTCGGTATCCTGGGAAGCTGCCTCTGTTCCTAACGTGCTGCTCTGGGCCAGCAAACGCTCTGCTTTCTGCCTTTTGTTCAAAAGCATGGATTTCTTCCTGTCCCGAGCATATTTTAGACCTGCAATAAATTGACTCGAAATTTTTAGGTGAAAGGTATTCTTTCTTTTAGATCTAGACTTTGCATTAATTACTTTTCGTACTTTACAACCTTCATTTTTGCTGGGTTTAGGTGGAAGCGTTTTCTGCATGGGCTCTGTATTAGGGACATCCTTTTTACCTGTCGCGTTTCCAGATAACTCGCCACCAGCGACACCTTTAACCCCCACCACTCCTTGCTTAGCTTTTGACTGACCAGTAGTATGAAGATTAACATTCTCTGCAGAGGAAGCAGATTTCCCACTGCCATGTAACATTGCACTTTTCCCTTCCGTTCTCTGAGAGTTCTTCAACTCATCAGTTTGCTGAGATACCTCAGTCTTTTTACTCTGACCCAGCATGAGGTCAATCTCATTTTCAACAGGCTGCTGCTTTGCTTTTCCTTTATTAGCAGTTTGTTTGGTCGCTCTCAATAGGTCCAGAGCTGCATCATCTTTTTGTATCTCTGAACTGCTTGCAGAGTCTTTAGCCTTTTCAGCCAAAAACTTCCTAATTTCTTGTTCGATGCTGTCATCGCTGTCCACTGAACTGCTGTCATCAGCGTCTGATGCAGCTGTGAAAGTACATTTTTTATTTTTAGCTACCTGCAGGTTATTTGGGTTTGAAATTGGTTTGGGTTTACATCCTTTTTTAAGCTGTAAGTTAAACTCTAAGTTCTTCATGGTTTCTGTTTTTTCAGTGGGAAGTTTGATGTTTATGTTGTCTGGAGGATTTCTGATTGCATTCTCTTTCACAGCTTTTCTAGGTTTTGAGAGGCAGCTTTTCAGTAGCACGGGATTTTTACATTTCCACTTGTTTTGTTGGAGGCTACCAAATTCACCTAGCAGCTGAGTTTCTGTCTCGCTAAATCTGACTCTCTTCTTGCACTGAGATTTCTGGTCCTTGGGCTTCTTCTTTAATTTTCTTTTAGACCGTAAAAGGTCCTTGATAGCACTATCAAGGTCCTCATCACTATCCAGAGAACTGCTCTCATCGTCCGAACCATCCCTCTCTTGAGTTTGGATGGTATTTTTCATAAGCTTTCTTGTGCTACTCTGAAGCTGCATAAAAGGGTTTACAGAGTCCAAGGCCACACATCTGCCAACAGATCCGGATAATTCGGACGACGTCAGCTGCTGCTGCCTCGCCTCTTTACTACTGAGCCTTTGAGCATCACAGAGTTCTGCAGGGCTGCTCAGGGCACACCCCTCTTGGAGCACAGGAAATTTTGAATAGTTACCTGGCTGGAAAAGTCCCGTCTCCAGCTGTTCAGGTGGTTTTGATGCACCTTGTTTTGCTATTCTGCCTTCCCTTTTAAGTCTCCTTTTACGACTCAGGGATAGCTTCAGTGTTTTGGGAAGAGAAGGCTCAAGGGTTCCGGTGAGGCTGTTTTGATCAGAAGGCAAAGGCATCTGGATTGAGTGTGACAGGCTGGGAGGCTTTGTTCCAAGGCTTTCCGACTGTGCCTTCAGAGCCAAAAAAGCCCTGATTTCTTGCTCTATACTATCATCGCTGTCCACAAGGCTGCTGTCACTTTCACAACGGGAGGACGAGAGAAGCTGGGGAGAAAAGAAGGAGTCTGCAGCGAGTGATTTGTTGTCGCTTCCCATTTGGGATGGCATGATTGTTTTGGAAATATCAAGGATAGCTTCCGCACACATGAGTTCTGCAGATGTGTCTGCTCTGCAAGAAGCCTGCAATGTGAGCTCACAAGCAGCGATCTGGTTTTCTGGAGGTGCAAAATGCCTGGCTTTTTTCAGTGGTTTAAACAGCTTGTTAAATTCATTGCTGGTGCTTCCTAACTCTGTTGACTTTGAATTAATTTCTTTTCTCTTGTTGCTTATAGGGCTTTTATGGATTTCTGGTGAGGCACTTTTTGTTGAGCTAATTGTCAGGCTTGCAGAAATGTCCGCCATTCCCTTTGTATCAAATTGTTCCCTCTGCAAAGGGACACAGTCTGTTGCATGACCTGCCTCCTTCCTGATTTTCTCCAGCTGATAAAGCTGAATGGCTTCTTCAATGCCATCATCGCTGCTCGAGTCAGATGCGTGCATGCTCTCATTGATAAATGCTCCCCTCGTCTCCCAGTAATTAGCTCCACTTTCTTCATTTTGCTCCACTAACCAGGGCTGGCTGGCAGTGGCCATTTCTAGATACGCTTGGTTCACTTGGCTGAAATCACTCGGCTCCTCTTGGATTTTAGACTGCAAACACTTGGGCTGCGCGCTGGTTTTCTGTAGCTTGGGATGGTGCCTCAAGAGGAGCGCATTACAACCTTGCTTCATAGCACCAGAGTTTTTGTTAGCTGTTTCTTTGTTGCATTTTAGGACAGATCTCACAGGGGAATCTTTTTTATCCTCCCCAATTACACATTTACTAATTTCTTGCTGCTTCTTCTCATTCAAGAACTGCACTATTTCAGCTTGTATGCTCTGTTCGAAAGAGTCATCGCTACTGATGCTCTGAGGGGACGCAGGCTGTAGCCTTTTACCGATTCCCAGGTGGTCAGACAGGTACTCTTCAGAGAGCATCTCAGCTTTAAATTTCACAGGGAGAAGGTTACTAGCCATTTTGTTCTGGGAGAATTCTCTCTTAAACCTTTTGTCTCTGCTTATATTCTCAGAACACTCTGCATTCCTTTGCAATGACTGGTCACTTTTGCTTTTCGCTTTCAAGTACTCTTGAATGGCTTCCTCTATACCTCGGTCAACAGAATCATCACTATCAGAATCGAGCAAGAGAGTCCCAAACCCCACGTTCTCTTCCGCTTCAGTGTCGTCTGAATCAGCGGGGCAACCACACTTGGTATATTGAGGATGCTTCCGTAGCAATGTGGTGCTCGATGCGACTCTGTTACTGATGCCCTTTTCTCCTTTTTGTTTCTTCTGCATAATACACTCATACTCATTGTTCATACCCAGGGGAGACTCTTGACTTTGCAGGTTGTTTATGATCATCTGAACTTTTGCACTTACAGAGGTTCTCGTGACGTCCCCTTCACATTCAGAGAAGCAGACAGGATATCTACAATTCCTTGCTGGTCCAAAGGACTCCCATTTTGTCTGAAGAGCTACCAAAGGAGAAGCATTCATAAGGAACATTCTAGCAGACAACAGCAAAGTCCACAATGGAACAGTTTTTCAGACTGGTCTCTCTTCCATCCTACAATTAAAAAAAGAGGAAAATATTTTTTATTATGCATCTACCCTCTAGAAGTTCCATGTAATAATACTGGTAACAAAAATTGTAAATTATTAACACTCGGACTTACTGTGCCAGATAATCACAAGAGTTACTCCTCAACATCACTTTAACGGGTAAATCAGTCACTACTGCCATTAAGGGTAAAACAGAGCACTCATCATTTGTGGTTTTCAGTATTTTCTGGCACAACCATAATCCGATTCAGGTAATTACCTTCACTTCCGAAACTCTTCCTGCCCCTTTCATTGAAGGTCGCACTCTTTTGCGCATGCTCCTAAATAACCATGTATTGTCGAGACACACAAAGAACCACTCTGATGATATTTCAGTGCACAGGCACGTGCGATCCCCTTCTGCACTAACATCGTCTTAATATTTTTGCAATGAACTTTGTGGCAAAAGAGCAAGAACTATTTTAAGGGAATCTCATAATACAGTGGAATTGGTGGGAGTGGAGAACCCTGCAAAATATTCTGCTCCCTGTGTTTCCTTTGGCATAATTGCCCTTTTTAAAGAACTCCCGCCATGCATAGCTCAGCTTTTCAGTTTTACAATGAAAACAATGTTGGCTATGTCCACATGGTATATAATGGGCGGATGTGAAGCAAGCTTGCCCATGATCCGAGATGGTGGAACACAAACCAACTCTTATTCAAAGAGCAGAGCAACTGCATTAGCGTGATGCCTGAACTCACACACCAGCCTGAGACAGCTTTTACTAGTTCTGGCTTGGCATTAAACACGCACAACTGAGGGACTCAGGGCAGCTCAAAAAGGAAAGGGAGCTTATTTTTTCCTGAAACGTACTACACAGCAATAACCCTAAGACATCAGTCATTCCGGCCTCGCTGCAGGATGAAAGCTCTTGGTAAACACAAACCTTTAGGGGTTTGCCAAAGCAGGATGAAGATTATCAACATGCCAGATAACACCCCAAAGTGTTCACAACTTCCACGTGGTCCCACGAGGGCTGAAGGTTTCACCTGCAGCACCATTTGGTGGGATCAAAACAGTACCTGGCTGACACAAGGCATACAGCAGCCACCACCAAAACCCTCCAGCACTAGGGCAGTTCTTCTAGCCCCATTCAGAGTCTCCCACGCAAACGCAGCAAGCCCCAACTGCAGCGTGGCACTGGACTCTACCGACCCAGAGAGACGCACTTCTGCCTCTGAATCCTCTCCGCCCTTGCCCTTGTCAATTATTCTCTAGTTCTGGTTTCAAATTAATCAGTGGCAATAAATAGTTTAAAGAATTAATGATTCTAAACTCTTTAAAACTTATATTGATTTGCTACTGAGAATACGATAACTGACAAGCAGGGAAGACAATTCTTGATCACTTTTGAAAAGAGCATGGTGCTCCAACAAAGAAAGTAGCGTAACACGACAAATGCTTTTGTCAAAATTATTCTGGGACCTGTGCTCAGGGAGCAGTTTTATTGCCATCTTGTTAGCAGACTACAATACTCTTGAAAACTTACTGACCAAGGCAGGGTCAGCCTGAACATGCCTTACGTGACACCTGCAGAGTGGTTAGCTCCAACCACCCCACTGATAACACCTTTGCCGCTTCGTTCGCTGGTTCTCTGCCACAGAACGTCTTGGCAGAATACCTTTTAACCCAAGCTCTGGACATCCGTTTCCGATTTTCTTTTCCTCACTGATAAATCATCTCAAAACATTGTTCCTGCACAATTAAAGTTTCAAGTGTAGTGATCAAGAACATCCCTCCTGGGATGGAACCTGGAGCAACCCAACACACGCTGTTTTAACTTCCACCTTTTAGTCAACTGAAGATAGTTTAGATTGAGTTTCTGCTCTACACGCGCCAATAAAGCACGGTGCTCCCGACCGACCGTGTATTTGGCCGTGAACTAACCGGGGAGGTGCCTCACGAGCAGCCCGAGAGGACGCGGGGCAGAACCCCAACTTTCAGAAACACGTGAACGAACACACAATTTCTAAAGTAGCCTCCGACACATTCACTAGGGCAAACATAAATTAAAAGCATTTTTCCTTGTAATAAGCAGCTAAGGATCAAAAAGACAGAAATTACAATACCTAATTATCCTGAAGAAATGCAATTAACACACTTAAGCTCCCAGCTTCATTAAAAAAACCCCAACTTATTTCCTATTAACCTATTTCCACAGTTTCCAGGGAAGGGGCAAGTGCCTTTGCTACAATACGCCGGGATTGCCGTCGCCCTGCACGAATTACACGGGACGGGGATGAACTTTCCAGGCCCAGCACTGCTTCAGGCCAGGGCACCCACCCAGGGGTGCGGGCTCTGAGGGGGCACCCACCCAAGGGCACCCACGGAGGGCGTGAGGGGACACCCAGGGACACCCACAGGCTGCATGAGGGGGGATGTGAGGGGACACGAATCAGGGGACACCCACAGAGGGTGTGAGGGGACATGAGGGGACTCCCACCCCGGGGGACACCCACAGGGGCTGTGTGAGGGGACACGAAGGGAGACTCGCAAGGGGGGCACCCACAGGGGCTGTGAGGGGACACGAGGAGACACCCACCTGGGAGGTACCCACAGAGGGTGTGTGAGAGGACACCCAGCCGGGGGGCACCCACAGAGAAGGGCTGTGAGGGCACACGAGGGGACACCCAGCCGGGGGGCACTCACAGAGAGGAGCTGTGAGGGGACACGAGGGGACACCCAGCCGGGGGGCACTCACAGAGAGGGGCTGTGAGGAGACACCCACCCGGGAGGCACCCACAGAAGGTGTGTGACGGGACACCCACCTCGGGGGGCACCCACAGAGGGTGCGTGAGGGGACACAAGGGGACACCCACCCGAGGGGGATGCCTGGAGACGGCGTACGCGGGGCCACCGCCGCGGGGCGCCTCGCCCGCTGCCCGCCCGCTGCCCGCGGCCAGCCGGGCCCTGCCCGCGCCGCCATGGCTCCCCCTTCCCGCCTTCCGCCGCCCTCGGCCGGCCGCGCCGGGCCCGGGCCCGGGCCTCGGCCTCAGCCTCGGCGGGGCCCCGCCGCGCCGCCCCGCCCGCCCCCCGGCGCTCACCTGCCGCCGCCGCGGGGGGAGGCCGAGAGGGGGGATGGTGGTGGCGGCGGCGCCCGGCCCGGGCTCGCCGCTCCGCCGGGCTCGGCTCGCCTCGGCTCCGCTCCGCCGCGGCCGCTGCCCGCCGCGCTGGTGCAGGGGCGGGCGGCGCTTCCTTCCCTGCCCCCGGGGAGCGGGAGGCATGCGCCGCAGGGCTCCGCCGGGGAGGCGGGGGCGACCGCCCGGCCCTCCGCGGCCGCCGGCTCTGCCCGCGGGAGCGGCGGGGCGGGGAGGGGCCGGGCCGGGCCGGGCGGCCCCGCCGCCGGGGCACAAAGGCAGGCGCGGCCGCCCCGGGACCCGCTCCCCCGGAGCCCGGGAGCCGGCGCGGAGGGGAGGGAGGCTGGAGCCCGTTTAACGATCGATAGTGGAAGGTCCGCCGGGGAGGAGGGCGGGCACCCCGGCGGCCCCGTGCAGCGGGGGCCTCTTGCAGACCCAGGGCAAGATTTGGGCCCCAAACTCCGATCCTGCAAACGCTGACCGGCTCTGTCCCGGCAGGGACTTTGAAAACACGCGTACCGGGCGTTTGCACCATTTACTTTTGAGGCAAGAGTCGAGTACAACGCACAGGAGGAGAATCATTCGTCGTGCTCCCTTTGGGGTGCGATGGGGGCTGCCAAAGGTGGGGAAAACTCAAAACATTCGCAAAAAGCGCTGGTGGCTGTCCCAAACCCTAAATTCAGGGATGCAAAACTAGAACTGGGATTAAGAGAGCTGAGGATGTTGTTTTTCAGAAGCTGAAGTGGGTGATGCTTTGGCTCCTGGAGTTATCGGGGTGTTGTTGCTTTCCTGGAAAGAAATAGCAAAGTTTTAGTGCTCTGTTCCTTCTCTGTTTCGCTGGCAAGCAGGCTTTCCCCAGGGCTGTGCTGCCAGCCGTGTCGTGCCGGCCCCGTGCTGCTCGAGCGGAGCCACGCTGCAGAATCCTTCCTTTCGGGACACCCGTTTCAACCTGCTCATTCACTGAAAAACACCGAGTGAGTCATAACTCTCGGTTTGTAAACCTTCACAAGCATTTCCATCCCTAGTTTCTGGCAAATGAAAGCCTGGTGCCTTAACCCAAAGTGCTGCCTATTTTCACTTTGCCAGTGTGGGGTTTTTTTTTTCATGGTGCTTGAACACCTGTGATGCTACAGAGGAAACCGGCATCTTTTGGCTGGGTGTTGCCAAAATCACAGGGAAAATGCTCATGCTAGGAAACATCAAGTGAACAGCAGTGGGGAACGGCAGGTATGAAGGGTCCCAGGCTGAAAATGGGGTGACAGCTCGTGGCAGTGCAGACGAGGCACCGCGCTTACACCCCACTGGGCTCCTCTGCCGTAAGGGGAATTACTCCCAGTGCGCAAGAATGTGGTGGATGTCACAATCAGGCCCGTTGTCCTTAATAGGTATATCGCATACAATTAATCATTTTCTGCGTCACTCTTCATTCGAAGCTCCAAACACTTTGCTTGGCTGATGCTGCCGTTTCTGCCACCACTTTGACAGCACGTTGCAGCACCGCAGCACAGCTCGGAAGAAGTTTAACTCAGAGTTAGAGGGCAGTTTCCTGATGCAGTGTTGAAGACCAGAGCCAGGCTCCAAGGCGAATCCGTTCTGTCCTTGCAGAAAGAGAAGGTGCTGCTGGAGCCGGCAACGCGGCTGGACTGAGCCTGCCCCGTCCCTGGTGTTGGTGCGGGGTAGGTGCCGGATGCTGCGGCTCTGAGCTGCAAGGCTCTTCAGACGTTTTTGTGCTCGCCCTGTGGCAATGCATTGCAAGATGTGGGGCTGACGTATGCTGAGTGCCGTGGAGCAGATTTCCATCTTTCACCCCAGAGATGCTTGTTTTGGAAAGCGGGTGTATTTTCATGCCCTGAGGAATTGTCCCCTTTCCTGGACTCCAACCTCATGTTCTAATTTTTTATTTTTCCAGGATTTTGCTACCTACCAAACCAGGTCTGGCCCTGGGGATGTGGGACAGGACCATGTTTCAAACCATCAGACACAGTTATAGACTCATATTAATTTATCTCCTGCTCGTACAATAGATAAAACAGAGCCGATAAGACATTCGCCTGTGTGTTCTTGTCCCTGGGATATGTAATATGCTTTTGTATTCTGAAATGGCTCTCTGGAACAAGACTGCTGAAAACAGCACAGCCAGCATCTGTGTGCAGAAGGAAACAATGAACTTGCTTTGCCTTAGCTGCAGAATTGCAGCCTGGAGGTGAGGAAACTTTGCTCCTTTCACCGTATTCCTCCTAACGCCACTCCAGAAGAAAGAAAGGGCTCTTGTATTCGTGTATCCTCTCGGGCCAAGTCAATTTACATGTGAATGGACTTTAAAAATAAAATTAAAGTCAAAGCTATGGCCAGAAGCCTGATTGATAGATGGTCTTGTGCACATGCAGTTGCTTGGAAGGGGGAGGCTGGCTGCTGCTGGAGAGCTCTGCTGTTGCCGACGGAGGTGGCGTTTTATGGCTCTGCAGAGCAAGTTGCCTTCATGTGCAGCCTTTGACTTGAAAGAAGAGCAGAGCCTCTCCCCAAGGTCCCATTAGGGATGATTTGTCTTCCTGATCCATGATCTTTGCGGAAATGAGAGCAGTGGTCCCCGTCCCTGCGTCCCCGCTGGACGGATGACAAAGTCACGAGCACTAATTGGACCCCTTGTTAGGATGGCCGGAATGGCAGGGAAACATTCATGTTTTCAAAATGAAACATCTTCCCCGACCTCAGGATCTGCTCATCCCATTTGCAGCTTATTGCAGGGGGTAGGAACAGGCGCTCATTATAGGTGGCTGGGGATACATTAGAGTCAAAAGCTGCTGTGGGTTATCAGAGGCTGAAACCGGAGCTCAGGTGATGGCTTTTTTTTTTTTTTTTCCCCAGCAAGAAAACGAACAAGATTAAAAACAAAATAGTAAGAATAAAAGGACTCGCCTCGCAGATCTTCCTGTTGTCAGGTAACCTGTGGCTTCATGGCCAATTACAGTTCTCGCATGGAGCCGTGTTAAAACACCAGGCATTTCTGCCGCGCTGCTGTTTCGTTGGGAACGTGAGTCATGCCCAACGCCGGTCGAGGGCACAGCCGTGTCTAGGACACGAGGGAAGTCGGCAGCCTCAGGTTCTGCAAACCCCTTCTGCTGATGGCAGTTTTGCATTCCCCAAGCATGTCTTTGGGTTTTGGGGCAAAACCAATCCACAAAAGTGAAATCCACTGTTGTGGAAAAAGTAGTGCCAGCATTGATTTTAAAATAACTCAAGCGGGCTTCTTACCTCTGGTTCAAAACAGGGCTCAAGTGTGGCTTGAGCACTTGTTTCCCTCTTGCAGGAATTTGCTCGTGCTACGAGCTGCAGGGAGCGCTGGGCACGTCCCGGGCGGCAGCAGGTCTCTTGGAGCAGCAGGTCGCGGTGGTGGCCCTGCTCCTACGTCCTCCTGCCTTGTGCGGCCCCTTCAGTCTGATTGCAGGCAGCGTATTAGATGGAGTACAGCTGGATCATGTAGTAACATGGTAAATTGAAGAGTTTAGTTGTTATTTAATAAATGCCACGGAGATTCATGAGGCCTTGAAGTTATAATAGAAAGATCTAATTTAGAAAAAAAGGAAGAGAGATGCCTGTGAAAGCTGCCAGCAAACTGCGCTGGATCTCAAACATTTCTATTTACTCTCTGAATGGAGCAGAGGTGGTGTGAGCTTCCTTACAGCAGGGCTGGATGCTGCCCGGGGAAGCAGCATCTGGGGCAGGAGGAGGTCCGAGGGCAGTTCTCAGTGGAGCTCGGTCCCGGGAAGCTCTGCTGTGTCTTGCCTTAGAAGACACCGTTGCTGTAAATCACCTTTGGATGCCAGATTTTTTTAAGGAAAGAGACCCACTGGCTCCATGAAGTGCATCAAGTGGAAAGTACAGCACAGAGGCATGGTTACAGAACACACGTAACGGTTTTGAGTCAAATCTGATGAACTTCCCATTCGTTACTGAGCATTACACAAAATGCAGCTGAAGGTCTCTGTGGGCACAACTGATTGATTGCTTTTGAAGATGTCCCTTTTCGGTAGTAAGTTCCGGTGTATCTGTCATAAGAATACAACCTGAGGAATACAATTTAGTGCCAAGAAGTTTGATTGCAACCCTGACCTTTCCTTGCTATCATTTGGCAGAGACCTCTAAAATGTCAAAGGAAATGATTCCACCTCTCTCATATTCTGTACCTAGAACCTTTTAATAGTTTTCGTACAACTCATTCCTATCTAGGTTAAATTATAAATGTTTCATGTTTACAAACATGGAAATGTGCCATATAGGCTCTTAAGAGTTTTCTTTACGCAAGGCTTCCCTTTCTGTCCAGCTCCGTGGGCTTTGCTCTGAGGCAATGCTGTCTGTATTCCCACCAGGACATTTCCAGCCGGATCCTGTTCTTGCCACAATTCTGCTTGTGCCCATTAGGTGTCAGACTGTTATCGGCACAGTCTCCTCCAGTTTCTGGGGCTTCGCAGCGCAGAGAGGCGAGTAGGAGAAGCCAGGAGCCAGCGTGGCTTGTCTAGGGTGCCAGCTGCCCGCTCGCCTAGGGGTCCTACCAGAAAGGGCAGACTGGGTGGTGTGGTGCTCACTGGGCCACCAAACAGGGACTTTCTGCTGGCCTTGGCCCAGGATTTACCAGCTGTGGTTCCTCTGAAGCCACTGCCAGCTCATCCCGGGGCTGCAGGCTGCGCATTCACAGGCAGCGACTCCTGCCCCAATACTGCAGGGCTTTGGCAGTGCATTTCCATTTTAGATCATGCGTAATTGCATTCCTCAGGTCAGCTCTTCGTATTGCAATAGCTCCTTCCTTCTGCTCTCGGATCTGCTTTGCTCTGAGGGTCACTGAGGCGCTGCCAGAGCGGTGACGGGTGTCTTTCTACCTTGTTCATTGTCCTCTTGGGGATGAGCAGTTGAAGTGTTGAAGGTTGGTGCCAAGCCATGCCAGCAGCACGAGTTCAAGGTGCTGGGACAGCTCAGATGTTTCCTGCATCTCCGGGCTTGGGAGCACTGACGAACACATGGGGATTTGTTCAGAGACAGAAAGGTGCCATAAGCCAAGGTGGAAGGTGATGAAAAGGGGTCTGTGAGCTTCAAAGTGGCCTATTTAAAGGGCAAGATCAAAGATGTGCAGTGGGATAGACACCTTCCCCGCTACACGAAGAAAAGCCGTAATGAAACTGAGATGCTGCGCTCACTGTATATTTCAAAAGGAAACAGTTCTGCTTTGACTTTGTGCTGCAATTGCTGAGAGCTTTAAGGAGGCTGAGGGAGGAAAAGAAAACACGTTGCGCTCCAGCTCCCCTCATTACTGCTCCTCTGACTCTTTTGCTGAGAAGACCCAGCGCAGCCGTGGACTTGTCCGTCTGCAGATATCATGTCTTGCATTTGCAGAGCGCCTTTCCTGACCGGCTGCTGGCTCAGGAGCATCCCTGCAGCCACCCGTGAGGCAGGGGACCGCTGGACAACTTCCCTGGAGCATCTCCCGATTCCTGGCAGAGCCGTCCCGAGCGCTGTCCCAGCCCCCATTAGCTCTAAGCCAGTGTTTTTAAAAGGCATCTTCACGCGTAGGAAAGCTTTTCAGATCACCTTCAAGGAGTACTCTATTTTTAGCATCTGTGGACTCTTGGCTGCAAACAAGTGAAACCTCTCTGCGGTGAATTCACAACAGGGCAGCTGGCAGGTGTTCAAAGTCTCCGACTGAAGCGTGGCACAAAGGGAGCGACTTCTCCCCGAGGTCCCCGTGGAGCGGGTTGAGTCCACACTGCCGCCACGGGCGCTGCCTGCCCGGTCACGCCGGGGCAGGCAGTGGGGAAGGCAGGGGCCAGGGCCGCGGTGCACAGCGGGTCTCATTCACCGGCGCCTTTGCAATTGCAAAATGCATTTTGCGCGAGCAGGCTTTGATGAAGGATTTGCAAACAACTGCTGTTTGGTTCCATGCTTAAAATGCTTCCTTAAACGACTTTTGGATCAAACCAAAGATCACCACTGTTTTGAATTTTCATCAAACTGAAAAAACATGCTGGGTCAGAGAGTCTGTGCAATCCTTTGACTTGGGTTCTTCTCCAGCAAGGCAGCAGAGCAAATCACCCTCAGCAGAGCAGCCATATGGAGCGAAAGCCTCCCTGCTGCTCTGCAGGGTGAAGGGACCTCCCAGGAGCAGTTTCAGGCTGGTTGAAGCAGTATTTGGAAAACATGCTAATAGTTATTTTCGGTATTTATTTTCCCCCAGTGCTCATTCTGCTCTCCCTGTGGGGCAAAGTCCCACCCGGTGCCCCAGCCAGGAGAGGCGGAGGGCAGGAGCCCCGGCCACCCTTGCTTTGTGCCAGCTGCAGCTGCACACACTCCACATTCACACCCACGTGCACTCCTGCTTTTACGTGGGGCTTTTAAGGCCATGGCCTATGTCCAGTGATGGTAATTTTGGACCAAGTGCGGTGTCAGATTCACCCTCCCATTCTGCAGAGCTGTCAGGGATGGAGGAGCATTGACTGGGCACCGCAAATGCCTTCAGTGCAACAAATCCGTACGAGCTTTGGAACCAGAGGAGGAGATCAAATCCTGTCCTTCTGGTAAGCGTTAAGAAAAACATCGTATTTAGAGAGGCACTTTCTCCTGGATGGGGCTCGTGCTGCTGGTGCTAATGGACAGCTCTTTTGAAGTGTTTCCTCATCCTGCTCTTGAATCCCCTGGCTCATGTCTGAGCCTCCGGGAAAATGACCCAAACCCTCTCGGATCCATCCAGCACCCCTTGGGCAGCTGGCTCCGTGGCACCAGGAGGCTGGGAGCTGCCGAGCAGACATGACAGCGTAGGGCTACAAACCTTCACCCAAAATGTGGCTCACAGAGAAGGTCCAATGGTGCACCGATACCTAGCGCTGCCCCGACTGACCTGGGATTATCAGAGGGGAAAAAAAAGCCCATTCTCATTACTTGACGTGCTTTGCATTTTGCTTGCTCCTCGCTGCACCCTACACTGTGCAGGGTGAGGGCTGGATTTGACCCTCGGCCAGGCTCCCCTGCCCACCACCCAGCTTGGCCGAGGCTCAGAAAACCCACGAGCATGGAGGGGAAGGAGCGGAGGCAGCGGCCTGGGCTCCCGGCACCGCCTCGGGCGAGCTGTGCACGCAGCCGCGCGTGGGACGGGAAAGCCGGAGCAGCTTGCAGACATACGTGCTGCAAACCGGGAGGAAGGAACCGGCTGCGAGGAGCTCGTGGGAGGAGGAGGAGAAAACTGGGTGTCAGCAAATGAGGCAGATTGAGAGCTGAGATGTGTTAGTGGTTGTATTTGGGATATGATCAACGTTGCCTTGTGACTTGCACAATCTGCAGGGGCCCGAGTGGTACAAAAAAAAAAATATCAGTGGGAATGGAGCTCCTACATCCCCTTATGCTGTAGGAGGCTGCAAAGGAGAGCGAAGCCCTCTCACACTGTCCAAGGGCCCTGTGTTCGATGGAAGTCAGCGCCTGGGCTCATCTGGCTGCTGCAGGGCAGGAGGTGGGTGAGCTGGCAGAGGGCAGCCCCCGGTCCTGGGAGCTGGCGTGTGCACGGCTGGTGGGTGCTGCCGGCACAGCCACCCCCATGGCGTGCAGCCTCCTTGTCCTCTGGATACCTGTGGGTATGGCCCTGATGGCTTGGTCCCCAAATCTCTCTCTGGAGAGATCTCCAGCAGAAAGGACGAGCTGCTGTGGGCAGAAACCTGCCGCTTGTTTGGAGCGCTGGGCAGTGGCTTGGCTCGGCACCCTGCGGAAAAGGGAGCCAGGAGCGCAGAGAAGAGCAGCTCTGCTGCGAGGGCAGGAGGGCACCTTATCATCACCCCCTCACATCTCCACTGTGGTAGTTCGTATGAGTGTCACTGGCACATCTGTTCAGAGAGAGAGAAGTAATACAGGTCCAGCTGAGCGACGAAATTGCTTTCAGGGCTGTCGATTCCCAGCTCGGGGTTGTGCGGTCAGCTTGACTGCAGGCTGGAGATTTTTAATTTATTTTTTCCCCTCTCCCTCACCCTGTTCCTTGCAGCCAGCAGAGATCCATCACATGTAAAGCAGGCAGTGCCAGCATCTTTGAATCCTCTTCCCCGTGTTCCCGTTCTCTGGGAAAGATGGGCCATCTGGGCTCATTCACGAGACCCTGAAATCGCTCACACTGCGCCTCGCTGAAGGATTTGCATCTTGGATTTTGCATCATGACCGGGCTGCTCTGCTCATCCTTTTCCTCTGCCCCCGCTGCCTGCATTTGGCCTCTGCTCAGGGCCCAGCACCCGTTTCTCCTCTAGATGGTGCAGCTGCCATTAAACACCAACGAGGCACCGCGACGCGGCCAGACCCCAGCCCCTGCAGCGGAATGTGGGGTGCAGCCAGCCCCGGGGGCCTTCCCCAGCTCCCCGTGACCCCTTCCAGGCCTCTCCCTCTGGCAGGATGGGTGTTGGGGGGCACAGCCCCACACGCATCACCCGCCCGAGGGTCTGCGCCAGATACCTGTGGAGCATCATCACTCCACCAGCCGCAGGCACAGGGCTGCGTGGAACCGAGGGGATGAGAAATCCGTCTCCTGCTATTCCTGGCATCCCTGTCCTTGGCAGAGCGTGTCTCGGCGGTGCCCGGGGGAGATGCTGGCAGAGCGCAGCGGAAGGCGGAGGAGAGGGGACAGATCCTGGGGGTGACCCTGTGGGTTGTGGCAGTCGAGCTGTTTCCGTTCACGCTGGGTGCGAAGCGGGCCGGCCGGAGGAGCTGTGATGCCATCATAGTCTTTTGTTAGAAACCCCGCTCGCCTGCCATCCCCTGACTCATCTCCAGGCAAGGAGGGATGCGGCCGCCAAACCGGCAGGGCTGGGCAGGAGAACGGCCCCTGCAACGGGCAGCTCGAGGCTGGTACACCCTGAACCACCGCATCCCACCTGGAGATTCAGCCTCTCCGCCCATCCGACAGCAGCAAGAAGGACACACACACACAGAGATGCTCTTCTCCTCCAGGGCCACTGCTACAGGAGAGCCACCTCCTCGCAGCAGCAGGGCATTTATGGCTTAGGGGTTGCGTCGGGGCGGAGTGAGCCCGGCTGGGTTTGCCAGCCCCCATGAGCAGGTGAGGACAGCCATCGGCGAGCCGAGCAGATCGGATTTGGGACCCTGCAGACGCAAGGGGAATCCTAGGCACAGTTCTCCCTGCAATACTCCCCGTTTGTTTAGGCTAAAAACAAATAAATACAAGCTTAATGATTTGGGTGAAACAATAGGAGAGATTCCAGCATAAAGAAAGGTTTCCTCCTATTAAGCTTTGCTGGCAAGCGTTAGAGCCTGTATTTTAAATAAATGTTATGGGTGCATTTAAAAACACGCCATATGTTCTCCTGCGGATCTTTCTGGTAGCTGCTATAGTGTGGCTCTGGACTGGGTCTCCTCCTCCCAGTGCCATCGGCTCGCCTGGGTGTGTTTTGCTGTGCTGCCCACGGTGCCGCAGCCGGAGCAGAGCCCCGCGCCCCGACTCCTCCTCGCACCGGTGAAGAAGCCACGTGCGGGACTCCCCGTGCCCCGCGGCATGGGCACCGGCGTGTTTCTTGAGGTCTCCGCTGTGAGCATGGGTTGCAAAATAATTATTGAAGGTCAGGGTGTTTTTGCCGGAGAGCTGATTAACTTGCTGGGGACCTGCCCCGCATCCCTGCCACGATTCCCGCGGCTCTGCCAGCTGCAGCCTCACCCTAATTTTTGGGAAGCACCTCAAAACCCATCCAGGCTTTTTCTGTCTCCAGCGAGGTCAGGGAGCGTGCTCCCAGTGGGAAGGATGAGCAAAGGGAAGGAAGGGCCTGGAGCCGCAGCAGGATTTCGGATTTCCTAGTTCCCGCCGACTGCTGTAGATGGCACTCGGGCCCCGCCGCCCGCCCAGCTGCCAGCGAGCTGTAATGCATGCTGGCAAGCAGTCAGGGGATGAGCTCTGACTAAGTTTACAGCAGATTTTCCCTTCTGACAGATTACTGCTTCATTTGTAAGAGGAGAACTTCTCATTAAGTACATTTTTGACATTTTGTTGGGGGGGGGTGGGGGCGGGAATAAAATCCTCGTGATGCCGAGCGTGCTGGAGCGCGAGCGTGGCTGAGTCTTCGCAGGTTTGGGGGCTGGGGTTGTGGGGTTTTTTTTTTTCACTTTGGCACCAAAGTCCCTTTTCGTAATTATTCAGCTCCGAGCACAATTGCTGCAGGTGGGAGGCATGTTTAAAACAGAACCCAGCTGAAAAGGACGTCGTGGTGGAGAAGCGGCAGCTCTCCGTTCCAGCAGTGCTCGGATTTCAATGCTAATCCAATAAGGTTTGATTAAAGTGTATTTTCAAGGCAAAATCAAATCTGACTGCTATTATCATTGCTCTCGGCGCTGAGCGAGTGTCTGGGCACGCCAGGCTTTGGCTGCAGGCGGGGCTGGCGATCGCAGGGCACGAAGTCGGTCCCGGCTCTTCCCGGGACCCTCCGTGGCGGGGACCTGGGGATGTCCCCCGCGGGGACCCGGCTTGCCTTGGGTGAAGCTCTGCTCTCACCAGGCTCCCTTTGCAAGCCGCCCGAATCGTTACAACAGAACGGAGATTAATTTTAGTGTTAATTATGCAAATCAGCCTTGATGGGAAACCCCGGAATGAGGTTATTATCGCTCTTTTTTCCAGGGTGGGGAATAGCCCTTTTGGAAAATCCTTCTCCTTACACAACCACGAACCTTTCTTCCCCTTGGGTTTCTTTCAAGTGAAAAAAATGCTGAGCAAGGTTGTTACCATAAGCTCCTAGGACATTTTCATTGATCCAAATCATACTTCTAGAGAGAGCAAGTATCAAAAAGCACTGGATGACGTTATAGATGTATTTTAATTAGGAAAAATGTTGCAAGCAGCTTAAAGAAAGCGAGCGCTTCACAAGAAAAAAAAGCATTTCACTTCTTTTCCCTCAGAAAACATGTTTTCTTATTATCCAAGCTGCTGGAACCGTGTGCTCCTCAGGGGCAAGGCCACGCTGGCCTTTCCCAGCTCACGCTGAGCGCAACAACATCAACAACAAAATTGTATTAAAGTGCCCTGAGATTTTTCTCTCCTGCACTAATTGCCTTTCCAGCCCGGACTCTTCCCACCCCCTGCAAACACAGGTATAAATCACCTGTTGTCGCTTTGTACAGCCCAAGCAAAAGGAGGCAGCCCCGGCGATGCCCAGCGCTCCTGCAAGCAGCCGCTCTCTTGTTTAGGTGCTTTCTTCGAAGAACACTTTTGAATCAGCTTTGAAAAGGATTTGGAAACCTGGTTTCCTGGGATCAACAGCTGCGGCTGCCCCGTTCCTCGCGCTGCTCCCTGCCCCGTTCCTCTCGCTGCTCCCTGCCCCATTCCTCTCGCTGCTCCCTGCCCCGTTCCTCGCGCTGCTCCCTGCCCTGTCTGCTTTTCAAAGCTGGGATAAACCCTCAGCTGCCGGTGGCTCAAGCCCTTCCCCTTCCCTCCCCTAGTCCCTGGGGATGTTGGCCTCGGCGCTGGCACGGGCTGGCCGGGCTGGCCGCGGCTGCCCGCAGGAGCGGCCCGAAGCGGCGATGGGCTCGGGGCTGAGCTCGTCTCCAGGCGAGCCGCTGCCAGGTTTGTGGCTCCCCTTTGGCAGAGGCTCCGTGCAGAGCGCCCGTCTCAGCAAAGTTGATCAAATCTTTCTCCCCCAGCGAATGACATGCTCCTGCCCGAGAAAATGAGATTACAGCGTCTTTTATCCATGACAGCTCGAAGTGCTGCTGCTTACTTGTTTCAGGAAAGGAGTCTTGTAGACGGAGACGATCCTATTGATGTTTTACCCTGGAAGATAGTGTTCGGGCTGAGTGCTACAGACACACGTGAGAAGGTGCTTTAAGCCACGGACCTGGTCACATTCTCACCCACGGGGCCATCGCTGCAGACGTGAGGGGCATCTGCGGGGGGGCACAAAAAGGAGCCGCTTGCCCCCCCCGGGAGAAATGCAAGGACTGCTTAAGTGCAGATCTGTTACAGCCCGAGACGGGCTGAGTGGGCCCGGGAAAGGGTTTCAGGGTTTCTCTAGCGCGGGAGGGATGCGGCTCTGCACATGGCGGCACGGCTTCCAGCAGATGGTACACCCGTCTCATTGCACTTGACGGGATGGTGGGAGAAGTTATTATGAAAGACTGCTGTGACATTCACAGCACAGATCTGCCAAATGGTGTCTAGAGGAGATGGAAGGAGCACATTGCGATGCTGCATAAATTGGTGCAGAGATATCTCTGATGCTGTATTTCATAGCGGGGTGGAAAGAAGCCTTCGGCTGACGGTGGGGATGGTGTGTCCGGCCAGCGCCCTGCTCGGGGCCGGCACCGAGCCCTCGGAGGGGCAGAGCGCTTGCGTTCCCGTTGATGCCTCTTGCCATCGGGATGGTCGTAATTTCTAAAAACTGGTCCTTCCGTGGTAGGGCCCAGCCTCCTCAGATGAATGCAACTGGGGGGGCCTCCCAGTGTCCCCCCCGGCTCTCAGCTGCACAGACCCTCGCAGATGCCCTGTCCCAGCCGCAGCTGAAGGTCCTGCGGAGCCCCATGGATCCTCCATCCTGCGGACCTGTCCCAGGCCAGCGTCCCTCGCCACCTGCGCTGCAAGCCTGGGTCAGAGGAGGGCCGTGCTGTTGCTTTATCTACTGTGTGGAGACAGTTTCACCTGGAGTTATCATTTCTGCTTTTTGGGCAGAAAGCAAACCAAAATTCAGAAAATCCCAATCCCAGCAAGAACATGGTCCAGCTCAGATTTAGGTGGGATTTATTTCCCTGCTTTTTCCATTGCTTTGCTTTCAGGGTCAATTCCCCTCCACAGTTGCCCACCCTGGGCAACACAGCATAAGCACCGCAACGATCCTCCCCTTTCATTTTTGCTACTTGTTGATTACTTCATTAGCTTCCTCTGAATCTTGACGAGGGGTTTTATTTGTCCATGGCAACTGCATCCACAAGACCTCCCCACCCACGGACCCACGCTGTGCAGGGGTGCGGGAGGGCCACGCTGCACCCAGCTCAGCTCCGAGCAGGACCTGCTCCCTGCCAAAGCACCTTGCCCAACAAATGCAGGAGGTCGGGGCATCAGAAAGACCTGCCCTTGGGGGGACTTTTCCCACCGATGCAGCGGAAGCAGGAGGATCCATCCCTGAGATGCCCTGTGCTGCTGCCTCGGTGGGCTCCGCGGTGCAGGGGAGGCTGGGGTGGTCTCCCCGCGGCAAAGGCGAGGTGTTCCCAGCTGGATGTGTGCCTTCGCCGCGGCGTCTCGGCAGCCGGGAAGCATCAGCCTGGGAGTGGAAGCTCACCTTGTTCTCATAAACAACCGACGAAAGTTAACGCCCACGAGGACGACATTCATACCTACAAATTATCTCTGCCGGGGAGCGGCAATTAAACATACTCCGCTGCAACAGCAGTGTAACGAGAAACCTGTGAAGCTCCGGCCCCGCAGTGCCTCCTGTCCCCGTCCTTGTCCCTGTGCCAGCTCCCCCGAACCCCGAGCTCCCCGGTCCCCCTCGCCCGGGGCAGGACGGGTGCTGGTGACCCCCCCGAGCAGGGCAAGGGCTTGCACAGGGGGGCTGTGCATGCCGGGGGCTGCTGTGTGGGGGCATGTTTAATTCCCCAGGGGGTTTTCCGAGGGTGATTAGGCAGGAATCGGTCCTGCAGGTTGCAATTCCTTAGATCTACAGCCATAAAAGTAAGATGTAAAAGGGCCTGATCCTGCCCTGACAGCCAGAGAGCCGCCGGCTTGAGGAAGGAGACGGAGGAAAAACAACCCTGCATGTGGGACTGGGGCTGATTTCTAACCCATTTTGCCCATCCCGGCAGGAAAGCCCCAATTTCTGACTGTTCACTGTCTCCCAGCAAACGCCTCCCAGCACCTCCCAAGCGGTGGCACCCGCTGTCCCCAGCCCAGGTTGCCCGAGGGGGCTCTCTGCCTCCAAACCACAGAGGAGGAGGTGGGGACGGGGGCTCTCAGTGGAGCACGTGGCAGCAAGGGGCTGCGGGAGCTCGGGGGACCCGCAGACGCTGTGGGGTGAGACGCGAGCCCGGCTCCCTTGGGCTGCCCGGCGCCGGCAAGGCAGAGCCCCACCAAGCTCCCCCTCGCCTTTCGAGGGATCCTTTTCTCCCCCCTCAAAGAGCTGGCGGCGGCGGGGGACCCCGGGACGCCCTAACTCAGCTCGGCGGGATGCCGGAGCAGAGGCGAGCGCTCCTAGGGGCATTGCAGAGAAGGGGGATTTTGGTCCAAACTCTAACATTTGCTCATTGCAGGCTTTTAGGAAGAAATAATTAGCTCTCTGTTTTTCCCCAGGAGCTTCTCCCCCTCCATGCCCTCTTGTGCCAGGATGATGTGTCATCACGAGAAGCTGCAGGATCATTTCCATAAGATAAAAAAATAAAATAGCTCCTATTCATCGCGGGCCTTTGTGCTAATAGCCCGTGCTCTTTAAAGAGGGAGCGTGGCCAGGGCTGTTCCTGCTTCCATCTTGCGGGATAAAGGATCTCTTTGCACTCCTATAATAACCTCTTTCATCTGACGCCCTCAAAGTGCTTTTGGACATAAATTAATTAAGCCTCACAACACCCTGTTGAGTTCAAGCTCACTCAAGGGTTTTCATCATGTGTTCAAACAATTCACCGCATCTTTGCGTCGCCAGTTTTCGGCAGCCCGAGGGTCGCGTCCAGCTGGGGTGTGAGCGGGGCCCGTTCAATTATTTCTGTCACGTGTCGCCTGCTCCTGCCAGGGCTCGGGCTGCCCTCGGGGTTAATGCTCCGTCCTTGGAGCCTCCGCAAAAAGCATCTCAAAGCTGCACAGGCCAAACTCAGGGCACAGCAGCTCCCCGAGGCCACGCAGCCTCACCCGAACCTCTTGGCCAGTACCAAAATAGCCCCACATACGCGATTTTTCCGTATTTCATCTTTTGGGGATTTATGACCCACACAGTGCCCCGCCGGTGTCATCGAGGCTGGCTCCAGCGGACCCCTGCCCCGTGCGAGCTGGGGTCGCATCCTGCCCAGGGAGGTGAGCTGGGCCCTGCTCTGCTGCACCTGAGTGCAGTTTGGCAGCAAACACGCCGAGGAATAACTCACAAACCCCTGCTCCCGCCCACTGCGCCTGCCCCGGGCAAAAAATCCATCGCACGAGTGTTGGCATCTCGTTGCAAAAAGCAAAATGCAGATGGAGGCAGCGATGCCTCGGTGCTGGCTGCCTGCAGCCGTGCGGGGCAGAGCGGGCAGGGAGCCGGCGCTCCGTGCTGATGCTTCGGGTTCGCTCCTCGTTTCCTACCGCCTCTGATGAGGCTCTTGCAGCATTCGGGCCGGGGGAGGATTTGCTGTGAGCCCCAGCTCCGTGGAGCGAAGGGTCCTGCGAGAGGAGAGGGGGGAGCGGGAGCCGCCTGTGCGGAGGCTGCGGTGCTGGGGATGCAGTGGCTTCAGCGTCCTAATTATATCTCTTTAATGAGCACCCACACCGTTATCAGGGGTTCCTCTGGGGCTAAGCGGTGATCCAGGCTCTTCTAATTACTTGTGACTCTTAATTTTCATGTCTGCGCTAATCCTTCATAGTTCCCCTTCCTCGCTGGATGCAAAGGACTCATTACCAGGAGATGCATCCTCCTCCTCTCTGCTCCTCGCACAAGCTCTTTTTTCCTTCTTTTTTCCCCCAGATCTTACAGAAAGAGACGGAGCAGGTAGAGGCTGCCCACCCGCGGGGCCCAAAGGCAGGGATTAGGTCAGAGGGGTTAGCTTTGTGGAGGAGGTGCAGGAAGGTGGTTGGGATGGAGAGCCCGTCTCCCGCTGCTGCAGAGGCTGAAGCCGAGAGGGAGCCGAGCCTGGAGGCTCCGCTCGCTGCTGAGCGGGTGGGCTGTGCTCGCACCCCCGGGGCTCAGCACGCCAGGCACCCGCATCCAGGGCAGACGTGTCTCCGTGGGCACCGGCTGTGCTCAGCCCCGCTCTGGGGAGCTCCCTGTGCCGCTCCGAGCCGGGACCCCCGGCCGTTTGGGAGCCTGATGGTCCCCAGGCGCTGGCTTTCCTGCTCAGCATCCCGTGATGCCCGAGCATCCGGGCACCTGCTGCTGGGGAGCGGCAAGGGCTACTCCAAATATGCCATCGTGCTGTTTTTCCCCATCTCTCCGTGCCATGCAGGGGCAGGCAGCCTGCGGGCAGGTCTGGCAGCTGCCAGGGCTTGGCTTGAGAGAGCACAAGTGTCTCAGAGAGGTTTTAGTTCCATTTTTGGATTTTTCTGGCCAGTCCTGCTAGCGCAGGGAGGGGGCACTGATGGATACATGAAAGCGTGGAGGCGCTTCAGAAGGATGGAGGAGAGGAGGACGCTTGCTGGGAGAGAAAGCCCAGGCTCTTAGTGCTACCCCAGCGGTCTTTGAAAGCAGACTGGGAAGGCGTTTGATCTCCAACCAAGTCCTCGATGTTTTCGTGATTGTGGTGAGACCTCTCTTGGCTGGGGCGCTTGCGATTCACCCGCTCGGGAAACCCTTCTCCAGGAGAAACCCTTCGCCGGGACACGGAGGCGCTCATGGCTTTAAACTCCCCTCTTGCAGGCTGTGCTTTGCAGCGGGGTCCTGGGGAGCACTTGGAGGGGAAAAAAGTCCAGGGGGGCATTTCTGCTGCTGGCACCAGGATGGGAGGGCAGAGGCAGCGGGCTGCCACCAGCTCCAGCACTGCCGGGAGGGCAGGAGGGGCCGGGGGGGCTCCATGTGCCCCCCAGCTGGGGTCCCAGGTGCTTGTGCTGGTCCCCGCAGGGCAGTGAGAGGGGACGCCCGTGTCCTCGCAGAGCGGTGACGATGCTGGGGGCTCCAGCCCTAGAGAAAAGCGCAGAGCCTGCTCTGGGTGATCGGGGGAAACTGAGGCACGGAGATGCTCTGAGGCTCCCAAAGCCCTGCGGGATGAGCCATCGCATCCTCATGCTGCGCAGCCCTTGCGCACGTGCTTAAGTTAAGCCGGTGCCCGGGGGGGCCGCACCCGAGCTGGCCTCCCCCCGCCCTCCGGTGCTGTCCACAGTTCTTTCCCTTGACTGAAGCAGAAGGATTTTCGAAAGTGGGACTTGGGCCTTGGAGTGACAAATAATTGAAGGTGGTAATTAAAGGCACAGCCGAGCGCTGAGTGCAAAAAGGAAAAATAAAGGAAAAGTGCCAGTTGCAATTTTGCGATTTAATTAGGTTTGCTTTCTCTCATAGCGGGGAGCGTGGCAGGCAAACCCCGGAGGCATGGGACTTTCTGATGCTGCCGAAAACGGGGGAGGTGGCAGAGTGCTGTGCAGTCAGCTGTCCCAAGGATAACTGCACAACTCTGCCGCACGTTCAAAGGCAGAGATTAGCAAAAGGCCCCTTTAATATATTTTTCCCCCCTGAGAATGGGAGAGCTTCTTGAAGCAGCAACTTTCAATAATTAAAAAAAGGAAAAAGGCAAAATAATAACTGTTGGTATGGGAAATATATGAAAATAGATCTCTGCTGACTTCCCCACTCTGACATATTGTTGGCTGGCAATATTTTGAATTTCTCTGATAAGAGAGCTCCCGTCCATGGCTTTGGCAGCACTGGGAGGTGGAAACCACCCACCTGAGGGCAGGGCTCGCAGGGACCAGCGCGTCCCCGGAGGCACCCGGGCGGCCGGTCGAAGCTGGGGGTTCGGTGCCAGCCTTGCAGCGGGACCCCGGGGTGGCAGCTTGGCTTTTGTGGGGCAGAGCCCAGCCTGGGGGCGAGCGGGACCCTTGGCAGAGCAGCTCTGACGACTGCAGTTTGGCATCAGGGTATTCTCACTTGTATAAATTATATAAATCATTCCCCCGGATGAGGGAGTGTGCACATAAATATGTAGATTCAGGCTCCAGCCCTCATGACTTATTCACTAGCAGCATCATATTGTTTCTAACTTCGGAGCAGTTCCTGGAAACTGTTCGTTCTTCAAATTAAAAAAAGATATATGGGCGCTGCTGGAGCGGCCCGCGTGTTCTCCCGAAAGCGCTGGGTTTGCTGGGGAAGGGCTCAGCAGCAGCAGCTGCCTCCCACGAGCTCGGGCTGGTCCGAGGGGCCGCACACCGGCCCGGGGAAGGGAAGGGGGAACGGTCCGGCTGCAGAGCGGAGGTTTGCAGGAGCCTGCCCTGGCTGCGTTCCCCACTTCCACAGGGCAGCGGCTCTCCTGCCGTGCCGTCTGTGCAGTCAGCCCCCGTCCTAAACCTCCAGCTTGCAAATAAACGGGTGGAAATCTTCACTTTTGCAGAAACCTCAGTTCTCCTCCACCTGAAGCACCCTTGGTGGTGGGTCCCAGGCGACCCAGGAGCTTCTTCCACATCCCCCTGCCTGCCCGATGCTCGTGGTGCTGCCATGAGCCGCTCGCCACTAAACTCCGCTCCCGTTTTACTACATTTTCCTGAGATCGGGACACGAAGACGTGGTGGTGAAGTGGTGGTAGCAGCATCCAGCCCGCAAACGAGGCGGATTCACCCCAAATGGATGGGTGAGCATCCTCGCTGCCAGCTCCCCCCGCAGGGCCATTGTCCGGTAAATGGGCAGCCCGGAGAAGGCTTAACGACAGCAATTGTTTCACATCCCAAAAATATCCCGCTTAATAGACTCCATCAAGTAAGTATTGTCCTAAACGGTTCAGAGTGAGGAGCGGCGGAGGTAGTAACAATGCGGACATGCCATTTGCGGAGAAATTATGCCTTGCCGAGATTTATCGGAGAGCTAAAATTGCTGTTAATAAAACCCGTTTTTGCTAGTGCAAGGGAAATTGGTTTTCACAGAGGCTGAAGGGATCCAAGTAGAATATTCTGGGTGCCTTCTCCAGCACAGCAGGAAAATGAGCTTTCTGCTTTCCTCGCCTAATGCGGGCAAGGCCAGCGAGGCCGGATCCTTCCCCCTGTTTTGCCCAGCTGGGGCTGGGATTGGGAGGAGACCCTGAATACAGGGGCTCCCCCCCGCCTTGCTGCTGGCTCCCAGCCATCACTTAACTCCTTCACGCTCCAGTTTGCCAGCCCTTAAAGCTTGTATTGTGTGTTTTCAATGTATTTTAAATTTCTTTCCGTTCCTAAAAGCTCCTTGAGAAAATCCCCCGTCCGCAGCCCCTTCCAAGCCTGCCTGGTTTCCTCCCAGATTTCTTTCCCGGTGGCTGGCGGGGCTGATCCTCGTAGCACCGTGCTGCTTTCGTGAGCTGGGAGAGACCGGCCCCTTGTTTTAAAGCACAAATGAAGAAGCCATCCTGTCATTTCTCCGCTGCGATTGTGTTATTTTCCTCGCCTAACCCGTGTGCCTTGTGTATTCAGGGGAACGGGTGCTATAGAAAATGCCGCAATTTGATTTGGGAATCATTCTGCTCAGAGAAGCCGCAGAGGAGGAGAGTGGAGATCTCTGGCATCAATAAATCATGACGAGTTGGGAATTTCACGGCTCTGCATAGAGCATTGTATGGTGCGGGATGGATGCGGGCATCCCTCACCCCCGGCCCGTCCGCGGCGGGACCCTTGCACAGAGATGCGTGAAATGAGGAATTAATATTTATTGAGTTTGTTTCCTTAAGAGGCAAACATTTGCTGGTGTATTCTTGGCAAATCTAGGACATTAATTACTGGGTACCAGAGCACTGGAGAGCCTGTAATCCACTCCACACCTCAGCAAGTCCCTGCTCTCATATCTCCTAATCCAATATTTGGAAGACGGCCTGCATTGAGACCGTCGCAGGGGAGGCTGAGATGCAGTTTCGGGACGGCCTGTGGGGAAGCCCCGTCCCAGGAGATCCCGGGCTCCGCTGCCAGCCCCAGCCCTTCATCGGGACCCGCTGCTGCCGTAAGGCCCTGCGGTGCCCCGGGAAGCCCAGGGCACTGCGCCTTCGGGGGCTTTTCTGCTCCTCTGCCAAGGGGAGGCTTTCCCTGGGGAGGGACAGGGGTGGGCTCAGTCCTGGGACCAGGCACCGACCAGGGGCTGGGGACCCCCGGGACCTGCCACCGTCTCACCCCCCGGGGGTGTCGGAGGAGCCGAGCAGCCTGCGCCGACAGCAGTGACCGGGAGATTGCTGGAAAATTTTAAAGCAGAGGAAAAGTCACGTTTTCCCTCCCCTCCTCGTAGAGATTAAAACGGAGATTGAGCCGCTCCGGAGATCTGAGCCGCCCTCACCGCCGCCGCCGGAATAGCAATGACTGCGAGAGATAATTAGTTGAGCTCCTCCAATCCTGATAATGAATTGAACCCCTCCAACCCCGATAATTAACTGAGCCCCTCCAACCCCAATAATTAGCTGAGTCCCTGCAACCCCAATAATTAGTCAAGCCCCTCCAACCTTGATATTTAGCAGAGCCCCTCCAACCCTGCTCAGGGCTGGGCTGCCCCAGCAGCTCCTCGTCCGGGGGGGATGCTGGGGGGCACAGGGGGTCCCAGGGAGCTGCTGGCCGGTTACCCCAGCTCTGCCCACCCCCAGGGTCCCCCCTGCACCAGCCGGGGCCGAGCTCCTTCCCGCCAGCCCCCAAAACCAGCACAGCCCAGGAGCAGCAGCCTTCTTCCCCGCGCCTGCTCCTCTCGGCTGGAGGAGACTTAGCCAAGTGCTAAGAGGATCGCAGGGAATTTTTCTCCGTGATTATTCATGTCTAACAAGAACTGGCAGCTTTTTTATTTTCTGCTCTCCCAGGCTTTTCCAGAGGCACCGTCCCCCCTCGCCCTGCGAGGGCTTTCAGCAGGTTTCTTAAGTTTTATTGCTTTGATCCCATAATGTGCCGTTATGCAACGAGACAAGCTCTTTCCCGTCACTTCTCTGGCTTCAGCCAGGCCTTTTGCTGTAATAGGCACAGCACTGGCTTGAAATATTAACGAGTTTTACCTTAATTACCTTTTGGGCTTCTCAGGGCTCTCTTCATTTCCCTTCTCGCTCTCCTTTTTAATATCAGCCATGAGCAGAGGCAGCTGCTCGGTGAAGGTGGGATTTATCCCCCTCCTCTCCTCACCCTGTACATTAGCTGCTGCTGCGGCGAAGGACGGTCCTTGGAGCCGGGCAGCCGGCGCTCCCCGGGCACCGCGCTGGCAAGGCGGTGCGGGTATTTTTTATCTTACGGTAAAACATTTCCCCTTTGGAATTTGGTTGCTAAAAAGAAGAGAGTGCCTTACATTTTTCCTGCATTTCAGATAAATTAACCTCTTACCAAACATGGAGCGCGGGATGCCCTGACCCACGCTACCCAGAAACGGCCTCTCCATCCTCCCCAGCGCAGGAGACCTTTCCCTGCAGCCCTGTGCCCATCACCGTGGCCTCGGTGGCCGCCCCGGGCTGTGCGGCAGGAGGACAGAGCCAGAGCACTGTCCCCAGCAGGGCCAGGACTCCTCTCGTTGAGAAATTCGAACGAACCAGGCGATGAGCTTCAGCAGTGCCTCAGATACGCCGTTGCTTTGCTGCTGCCCCAATGCACTTATCGAATAAATGGTGCGTTGGCAGGACTTTGTCACCGGCAGCGGTGGCAGCACATGGCCGGGTGGGACGGCTGGGGAGGTGCTGCAGGACCCCCACCCCGGCTGCGGGGACCCTTTGCTTTAGTAACGCACACACGACGTGTCTCCTGCCATGAAATTCAGCACAGAGTGTCTGAGGGTAGGGCAAGTTAGACACTAATAGCTCCCAACAAGGAGGCTGATTCGTGGCTTTCTGCTTCAAACCCCTCATTTGGTTCTCCAAAGACTAATTTTACGTTTGCTGTCATGTTTCATCAGACCCGCGGATGTGGGCTGGGTGCTGGGGACGGCGGGATGCGGGGGCCCGGTGGGATGCAGGAGCCCGGCGGGATGCAGGGGCCCGGTGGGATGTGGGGGCCAGTGGGATGCGGGGGCCCGGCGGGATGCTCGGCCCCGGCGCAGCGCTGCACAAGCCCTGCGCAGGACCAGCGTCTCTCCTGGCCTCTCCCCACAACCGATGTGTTTTATCAGAGTTTTTCTACCCATCCGCTGGGAGCATTGGCAGGAGGGGCGGTTTGGGAAAGGACAGCACTTCCAGGCGCAGTGTGGAAGTGCCGGGGAAGGCACCAGCCCACGAGCGTTGGCGTCCATGGCACCGGGTGCTGGTGGCTGTTCCCCCCCCGGCTGGTGACTTCAGTGCCGCTGACAGTGCAAGCCTTGGCTGAGTGTCCCCAGGGCTCCGGTGATGTCTAGGCGTTGAAGAAGACCTGAGCCAACCGTAGCTGTTTGATTTCCTCCCCCGCACGTTAAAAATTCATCCAGGACATCCCAGCCTCTTGTGACAGCCAAGAGGTGTCACCAGCCCGGCTCCCTGGCGCTTCCCAGGCAGCCAGCCGAGAAACATGCCGCATCGCTGCCTGCCAAGGCAGAGCCCGGCTCCGCACCGAGCTGTGCCGGGCAGCGGGGGAGCCGGCGGCTGGTGCCCGCTGCTGGGAGCCTCGTCTGAGCTGTACAGCTGAGGATCCTGCTCCCGAGCCCCGCTGCAGGCTCCGAGGTGCCCTGGAGAGGAAGAAAGGTTTTTAAATCCTGAGCCCTGGCTCAAATCTTCCTCTCCATCAGTCAAAACTCAATATTATTCCCCAAAGCTGCTCCTGCCCCAGGTGTGGCTGCAGCATGTCGGGCAAAGCAGACTTTTTCCTTCCCATCCACCCAGCGCGCCTGGGCAGCGGGGAGACGGGCTGCGATTATGTTATTAACGCCAGAGACAGCTGTGAACTGAAACCAGCCACTTTTAAAATGGTTTATTTTTTTCCCATACAACTTGATCATCTCTTCTGCTCATATCTGCGGCCGCTCTAATGAGCTGTCTCACACGGCTGAGCAGTCGGGAGAAAAATGGGGGAAGCAGAAAACCGGTGTGTGATACTGCAGAGAGCATCGGCGCTGGCAGCTCCCAGCCCCGAAGCCCAAACCCCCCGCCCGGCACAGCGGGAGCCCCTCCGAGCCCCCTGGCCTTTCCCTTTTGGGCCTTTCTTGCTTTCACAGATATTTTTCTAAGTAGCAAAGTGACAGGTGAAATTCCTTGTATCCCGTCAGCGCAATGGACTGCCACATCAATACAAAATAAACGATAAATCCTGCTACGGGGGAGTCATTTTCTAATGAACTATCTGCTTTTTCTGCTGCCATATTTTATTTGACTGTTAATTTTGGAGTGGTGGGGGGTTCTGAAGGCGGCCTCAGGTTATCATTTAAGGGCAGCAGGATGCAATGTACCCGTCAGACCCTCTGTCATGCTTTGTACATAAAAGATGGGGAAGGGGACAGGGGTGGGGACGCAGAGGCCTGCTGCTCCGGGGATCGCTGTCCCTCGGCCCCAAGCAGGACGCCGGCAGACAGGGCTCCTGGCGCTGCGTTTTGGCATCCCGGCCCCTCCTCGCAGGCTGCTATTTCTGCCGGAGCCGCTCTCCCTCCCGCCTCCTCCCCAGCAGCCCCCGGCACTCCAGACGTCGAGAGCAGCTGCCACCATCTCAGCCTGCTTTGACTCAAAAAAATGTACAGATCAATACGTTCAGCAATAGATTTCCCTTCGCTCTGTTCCTTACATGACTTCCTCGGTGAGAGCTTCTGTTGGGGCAGTGTAAACCAGCTCCGAAACAAGCAGCACCGAGAGCAACAAACAGCGGCGCTCGAAGGGACCGAGGCTGGAGAAGGAGAGCACGGAACAGAAAAAAACCCAATTCTCCCCCAAATCTCAGCATGTATCACTGTCCATGATGTAAAGCAATGCAATCGGACAACTGGGACACAAGCATGAATTAAACATTCCCACATAGCTCCTGGGAGTAATTCCCTGAAGCCTAGATCCATGGGTTTTAAAACCAGGAGGGACTGTTGTCACCAGTTAATCCCGCCTCAGTCACTCGTGGGGGGCTGGTGACAGCCAGGGATGCCTCTGGCGTGAGGAGAGGGGAGAGCTGAGGGGACACGAGGTGCGAGGGGTGAAGGGGGGGAGCCTGAGCTCGGGGGCAGCTCATCCCCCCCACCCCGATGAGCCCCCCTGCTCCTGCCGCGCTGGGAGCATCGCTCTGCAGGGCCGTGCATGAGGCAGGCAGGATGAGTCCCCGTTTCGGAGCCTCCTCATGTACCAAGGTTTTGTAAGCGGCTCTGCGGAGGAAAGGACGCTGCGTGCCAGGGGCCAGTGCAGCATCGCCAGGCCGGCTGGCTCCCTCGGCACGGCTGTCACCACCCCACCGTGGCTGCTGGGGAGGGGACACGTGCTGTCAGTGTCCCACTGACATACAAGGACGGCTCAAAGCTTCCCCCTGCGTGGCCACGAAACGCCCGGGGCAGCAGCAGGGGCTCGTGCCCCCGCGCTGGGGGATGCTCTGCAGAGCGGAGGGTACGGCCGGTCCGAGAGGCTGGAATGTTGGCACCGGCGGTGGGGCGGCAGCGGCACCGTGGCACCCACTGCCCAGCGCCCTTCCCTTCTCCTTGGGACGCTCCACGTTTAGCACAGCCCGCTACCGACCACGCAGGCAGCCCTGCCCGCACGTCCCTCCAGCCTGTCCCCCCGCTGCCAGCCCCCGCGGGGGCACGGTGCTGCTGCATCGGGGTGGAGAGGGGATAGAGCCCCCCGGGCAGAACGGGGCCATCCCCCGGGGCAGTGAGTGCTGCGGAGAGGGGCGAGACCCCCCTTCGCGCCTGGAGGCATCACCTGCAAGGATGCTGCAGTGGCACCTGGCTCTGCTCTTCCAGGGCTGGGGAAGGGGATGGCAACAGAGATCTTTCCTGGATCTCTCCTGGTTTGGAGCATCTTTTCCACCAGCAAGTTTCGGTGCAAACGAATGGGCAGCATCTGAGAGCGCACTGCCTGCGTGGTTCATTAATTACTCAAGTTATAGAGCTATTACAGCCAAGAAATTGCATTATTAAAAAGAAATCTCTGCAGACGCTTCAAATGCGTCAACCTATTCAATAGCTGACACTGGGTCATAATTAAAAGTAAAAAGTATGGGCCAGAAGGGGACAAAAAATGGCAGATTTCCTGAATATGGCTAATGGAAACATTATTAACATTAGGAAATTGCATACGAGAAATTACTGGCTCCTGGCCCAGTTTAAATATGCATAAGGCTCCTGACGTGTGCCTATGGTGATTAATAGCATTAACAAAATAGAAATTAAATTAAATTCATTGAGCCGCCTTTAATGGCTGCGTCTGCGTGTGGCTCCTTTGTTCCCTTCGTTACAGCAGGCAGCCAGGGAGCGGGCAGGGTGCTCCCATGCTCCCGGGGTGCTCGTGCCCCCGGGATGCTTGTGCCCCCGGGATGCTCGCGCACGGCAGCACGGGCGCCCGGCAGGTTTCTTATTCCTTGGCAGCTTTTGCAGCCAAACCGAGGAGAGCCCAGAGCTGGGCACGGCTGCCCGCAGAGGAAAACTGGGGCTGCCCATGGCAGGGAGGATGAGGATGGGGGAAAATCCCCAATTTGCTCCCAGCTGGGCTCCGCTGCCTGTGTGTGTCCCTGTGGATTTGAAGATCCTCCCTGTGAACACAAGCCCCTGCCCCTTTCGTGCCCCGAAACAGCCTTTGGGTGAGGCTTTCGCTCCCTTTTTCTCGGCTCAAAGCTCACGGTCTTGTCGCCGCTTTGCTTCTCTTTCAAGGGTTTTTTTTTTTGCTTTTTTACATTTGTTCTTCACGAACGTCGCTGTGAATCAATCTGGCGTCAGGCCTATTCGCCGCCTAATATTTCTCAATAATTTATTATCAGCGGTTTAATCCTCATGGGAGCTCCTTCCACATTAAAGCCCGTTGTTCAGTCAGGTCATGTCCCGGACTGGAAGCACTTCCAGCCCTTTGATTTGTTTGTATTTTATGTTTTTGTTGGGAGAGCAGTAAAAGATATGAATTTTTCCCCCTTTTGAAATTGATTTATCTCAGTTGTTTCCTTTATTCTCTCCAATTGAACCATAACTTTCTGGCTGCTCTCGTCTCCCTTGCTAGCAGCCCTGTTCCATATGGATGCTGTAGGATGCAGCAGGATGTAAATACGGAGCAGAAATGAGCCACGTGCCCCCGGTGCCGGCGTGTCCTTGCTCCCCTGTGCACCCCGTTCCCCCTTATCTCTGGTGTATTCCAGGGGAGAACAGTTTGTTGGACCTTCTGGTCTGGTTTGCTTAGGTCGAGCTGCTCAACATCCCTCACTCCTTTCAACCGAAACCCAAATTTGGGTTCAAAAAGTTAAAAAAGTGCCAAGGAGCTCAAAAGCTGGCCTGAGCAACCAAGGATTAGGGGTGGGCTTGTAATTGCCTTTGAAAAAAGACTTTTCTTTTTATTTTTGGACTAATGCAGCCCTTAAAAGCATTTAAAAGTCCCCACCTGCCAGCCAGCCCTACGAAGGGTCTGCCCTGAGGGAGACACCGCCTCAGCCCCTCTGCTCCATCCCTGCTGCACCCTCTGGACCGGGGCTTCACTTTGGGCCAGGACTGTGCTGGTTTTTGGGGGGAGAGACCAGCTCATCCCACCAGACTTTAACCGGCAAAGGTCTCCACCCCGCTTCTCCCCCCAAAGTTTGAATGGAGTTAGGGCAACTCATCACGGGCAACAAGTTACACGGCGCCGCTGCCAAGTGTTTCTGTGAGGCCTGATTAAAACCATCCATGGAGAATAATATTAATCAACACTATTACCCTCTCCCTAGGAGAAATTAGGTTGTACATGCTTCTCTGTCTTGTTCCTCGGAACAGTTTTTAAGCCTCCGTGCAAATCAGCGCACGGGCGCTGCCTGCGGCTTTGGGCAGGGAAAGCGTCGCTGCCTGCAGCGCCGGAGCCCGGCACGGTGCCCAAGATGCCGGCCGGGCTGCGGGGAGCCAGGATGCGGCCCCTGCAAGCCCCAGAAACGCAGCGATTTTAGCATCCCCCAATCCGACATAAATCCCAGGTGCTGTTTTCCGTGCACAAAGCAAATCCTTGCAGACGTTCCAGTGCCGAAAAAGACAAAACCTGCCCCCGTATCCCCTGCGCCCTCCCCGAAAAGGGCCATTTCTCCAGCGCCAGGAAAGAGAGTTTCTTTGCCCAAGAGGGAAGGGCCGAAGCACGAGGGGGGTTGCTGCCAGGTAAATCCCGGTTAACTCCAGGCACAAGCTCGATGGCTGGGACCCGCTGCCGCGCCGCGGCTGTCACGCGGAGAAGCGGCTCGTGGCTAAATTGCAGGCACAGAACGGGGACGGCGGCACTGGCAGGGGACACGGTGCCATCCCGGGTTCGTCACACGCTCTGTCACACTGCTGACGGGCCGGGCTGCCGGAGAGACCGAGGGGAGGGAGAGATGCAAAAGCATCCAGAAAACTCGGAGAAACTTCGGAGCAGCAGAGGAGTGCCGTACCTATTCCATCTTTGCGCTCCGGAGCTGAGTCTACAAAACAAGCAGCTTTAAGCAGAAATAGGGGCAGGAGCTGGAGATTTCCGTATAAAATATTGAGTTCCTGAGACCATCAGAGTGGAAGGCAGAGCCGATGTGGCTTCTGAATAAATCATCGGAGCTACCATGTGTGCTCGCTCGCAGTGACGTCTTTGAGGGAAGAGCATGGGACTAGGAAAGAGGAAAAATAAAATGCAGTAATACAAAATACGAGGCACTTTCCCCCCCTAAGAGCTCTTGTTAGCGAAATAATTAGCTCATCTCAACCTCCTATAACATGTCACCCTAAATCTGTTCCCTCATTTGTCTCTCATCAGCCCGTCCACCGTGCCCTCCTCCTTCACTGCCGAACAGGAACGTGCCTTGGCAAACCGCAGCGCTTGGTTAAAATTTCACGGTCTCTGCGTAACCAGTGGCCTGTCAGGAGAAACGCCGAAGTCCTGGGACCGCGGGGCCTGCCCAGAGCTGGGGGACTGCCGGCGGGGGCCACGGGTGGAAACAACACGCAGAGAACACCACGCAGCCAGAACTTTGTTCAGGAGATGCTCTAAAATGTAATGTGCTGCCAGGTGGACCTGAATCCCGCTCCCGTGAAGCATTTGGTTGCTCTCCAGTGCATCTGATGGGCAGGCGGTTGTGGCAGCCGTGAATATTTAATTGCAAAATAAACTAGACTGCTTGGTTTGCTAACGTGCACCAGCATTTTGCATAAGAGTGAAAACAGGTAACAAAACTGATTTGGGGGGGAATCTGGTTTTGCTTCTCCCTCTGCCTGCAGAGTCCCGTGTCGGCAGGACTGGGATTTGCTCCTGCCTGCAGGCTGTCAGGCAGAGCTGCTGCCTGCGCTCCGGGGGCTGCCATGCTCCGAGGCACCAGCTTCGGGAGACTCATGATCCCTGTGCCACGTACCGATCCCTGCCTCGGTGGTCGGGATTCGGGCTGATTATGGCATCTGACGATTGCAGTGACCCCCCACGTCAGAGGCGTTGACTGCACAGCCTGGTAAGGAGCAGGGACAGCCCGGAGCTGGGGGGTGGGAGTGGGGAGCTGGGGGGCTTTGCTGGGAGGAAAATCATTTGGGTGATTCTAAGAAAAGCTCCTCATTTTCCATGCTGCACAGTAAGGACATCAGAAAGGCCATCCAGACTAAGCAGATCCTACAACATCCCCCAAACCATCCTTTGCTCTTCTGGGGTCCTTCCCCCAGCCCCAGGCAGGGCTCCCACCGGCACAGCCCCAGGGTGGGGGGCACAGCAACACCCTTGCACAGGCCCTGATGTAACTGGGCTCTCTTCACCGAAGTTTCCCTGAGCCTCAAATGCTCTATGTAAAGGAAAGAGGGAGGTTGAAAGCCCTAACAAACTTCTAAGCCCTCTTAATAAGGATTAAAGGAGGTGGGGAGGGAGGAAAGCAGATACATGTACTGGAGGACGTTACTGAGCTTGAGGAGTCCAGGTGATGCTAATCCCGGTGAAAGGGAGATACGCCCTTGTTCAGAATCAAATGTTTCCCAGGGTGTTAATTCTTGTCTAATTAACAGCTTTGGAGATCCACAGAGGACTGGTTTCAGCTGGTTCTCAGCCCTCCCTGGAAATGATGTTTTCCATCATCTCCAGCATCATCCTTAGAAAACGTCTCTAGAGTTAAATCCTCAAGACAGACTTGGGTTTTTAAAAAATGCATCGTGAGTGCATCATCATCTGCACCATCACATGAGCAGGAAAGTAGGACAGGCACGACGTGTGCCACGCGCTTTCCTACCCCCGCCAGCGCTGGGTGGCTGGTGCTGCTTAGGAAGACCTGGATCATCCGAGCCCTCCCGTGCCACCTCAAAGCCAGCCCCGGGGGAGCTCCCATGGTTGTTTCTCCTGCAAAAGGCCCGGGAGGCATTGCGGTGAGGTTACTTATCTCCTGATTTGAAAAACAGAAGGAACAGAAAGCCCTGCAGCTGGCCCAGGCCACCGGCAAACACCGGCAAACCCCTTTCTGTGCCGGAGGGTGCTGGGTCTGGTTCAGGCTGTGGCAGCGGGGTGTGCGCCCAGCGAGGGTTTGAGCTGGGTCATGCAGCAGGTCTGCATAATCACCCCAAATTAATGTGATTATTGGGAAGTTTTTATGTGCTTTTGACGTTAAATGATAGAGGTTTGCACGCTAAATGGGAAAAAACATCCACTGCAGAAGTGAGCCGTGCTCGGATGCTGGCAGCGGATGTCCCTGGGATCCCCACGATTGATAGGGATCAGTCGAAACCAAAAAGGAATCTCCTGTTTTCACTCACCTCGTTTTTCTGCTGTGCTTCTCTATAACTAACTCCCTGCTGCGGCGTCCACGCGGGCCCCTGGGCTGCCGCAGGACATGGCCCCGGCTCCTCGGGGCGTCGGGACGGGTCTGCTGGCACACCCTGTACAGGCTGGGCCTCATGGCTGCAATTAAGGTGGTGCTGGATGGCGGTGTGACAGGCAGCTCTTATATGCAAATAAGAGACTGCGCAAGTGTGAGTAAACATCAGGGGTTGTTTTTTTCCCCTGTTGAACCTCTGTGATTTAAAAGCCATTAAAGGGCCCAGCCAGCGCACTGATGTCAGCAGTTTCCCAGTGCTGCTCGTGGCTCCGAAAGCCATTTGCTCGCTGCTGGCTGGCTTCGGTAGCGCTCGGATCCTTCCCCTCCCGCAGCTCTGCGGTGTGGGCATTGGCTGCCTCTCGCGCCATCGGACGCTTCCAGAGGGCTGGGCTGAGATGAGACAGCCACGCAGGGGACAGCCTGCTGCCCCGCATCCCGGGACACGCTCATCCCGTGCATCCTCGGGCACGCTCATCCCGTGCATCCTCGTGCTCGCTGCTGGGCGCTGGGGCACCCAGGGCTGGGTTCCTGCAACAGGAGCAGGTATTTTTCCATCGTACTCTGCCCCGCTGACTTCTGCTTCTGGGAGAGCATCGAGCAGGGCTTGCTAGGCGCTTTCAAAAAATAAATGAAGTCTCTGCCCCTCGGTATCTCTGCTAATAAAGTGGCAATAAAAACAACAGCTGCTGTTAATGGCAGGATGGACGTGTGGAGGCTGCGGGACCAGCGGGTTATTGCCTGGGTTTGTCTGGCGTTTCCTGCCCATGCTCAGGAAACGGAGGCTGCGCTCCCACCTGCGAGGACCAGACGCGTCTGTGCAACGCGGCCGCGGGGTCCCCGGGGGTTCCCTGCTCCGGTAACGTGCTGGGAGCTTTGGGCAGGGCCGGCAAAGAGCCTGCTCGCCGGGTGAGCGGTGGGATGGGGTCTGGGCAAACCCCCTCCACGCGGGAGGGAGCTCAAGGGAGAAGCAAACCTCTCGGTGAAATGCCTGTGGCTGCAATCCTGAAAGTTGCTGCCGGGAAGGGATTTTCCAGTGGGATTTTTTGGGGTGAGGTACAGCAGGTCCTGCTGGCGGTCTGGGGGAGAGGGAGAGCTGCAGCTCAGCAGCAGCTCTGGTCAGGGGCAGGGGAATGGGCCTCTCTTCCCAGGGCAGCTCATCCCCGCACCCGCCGGCACCGCGGAGGAGCGGGTCCCGAGCCCCTGAGAGCTGGTCCTCGGCCAAGGTCTTCTGCTGGTACACGCACAGGCATTTCCCCTTGGCATTGTTAGGGATAATTATAATTTCATCTCGCCTGCAGCCTCCCTCCAAGAGGCGATGCAAGATTGATCCTCGTGTCCTGTTCTAAGCTGTTGGTTAAACATTTGTCTCTCTGGTAACTGGGGACGTGCATTAGTAAAACTGCAATTTAGACCAAGGAAATCACGGACAAAACAAATACGGAGCCCCCATCCAGCCATTTGTAACACATCACGCTCCTGACAGTGCCGCCAAATAGCCAAAAAAAGCTTCAGCCTTGAAATTTTTCTAGCGCGAAGATAAATGAAGGAGATTCGTGTCTCTGTTGGTGCTACATTGTTTTGCTCAGCTGGCTGCAGAGCAAATAAGACACGGTGGCGCATTGATTTGTAGTCTGAGAGCTGTCCTCGCAAATAGATGGGCTTGGGAAAAAAACTTCATTTGTGACTTAAAATGGAGAAAGCAGCAAGGGTGGGGATGGGGCCCAGTGCCCGGACCCTCCGTGTCCCGCTGCTCCTCCTCCCTGGGGGCACGCGGCACAAGGGGGTGCAGACCCGGGGGGCTGTGCCTCCAGCTCTCTCTCTTTTTCGGGATGCTTTTCCCTACGGCTCGGCGGGGCCTTCCCCGGCCCCGTGTGCCCTGCTCAGCGCTCGCCGCCCTGCGGCTTGGACACAACGCCAAGAGCGATAAAAACCAAACCGACCATTTCCAGTGGGTTTGGGGAGAGGGAAGGGGAGCCAGCCCTCTTTCCAGGCTGAGCGCAGCCCCCCCTCTCCGCCCCATGCACCCCTCCAGCCTCGGGCTCGCCCCGCAGGGAGGTGCAAAGAGGGGGGTGACACCGCGAGGGCCCGATCCTGCGGCAGCCGCAGCAGGGCGCAGGTCCGTGGGGCGGCGCAGCCCATCTGGCTGCAAGGACCTCGCCGTGGGCTGTGCCTGGGGACACTGAGGGGAGGCAATGGATCCGTCACCGTGCTTACGCCTCTCCCTGCCCAGCGTGGCTGAGCGCTCTGCGCGGCCGTCGCGTGGGGCAAACGACGCTCATTAGCATTGATAAATGCATAAAAATATCCACATGCAGAAAAAAAACCATTGCAAGGCTGGCACTTCCTCCAGGTCTTCTGCAGAGGATCGGGGTGTCCAACCTGGCATTAAACGAGGCTCCTCCAATGCTTGTCCCCATGCCACTGCAAGCAGGGCAGCACCCGGGAAGAGGGCAGAGGGAGGATGAGGAGGGGCGAGGAAGCTCATCACTCGTGCGGCTGCTCCCCTTCCCTCCCCATCAGCCCTCGTGCGTCTGATGCAAGCATTGCTTCAGAAAAATCCCCCCCCGCTCCCACAGGACAGGAGGCAATTCTAAAGACCCAGCGTTTCCAAGCGAAAGCGGTGCTGGCTGTGCCCTAATGCAAAGACAGGCGGTTTTATAGCAGAATGCAAATGAAAAGGTATAAATAAACAATCCCTCACAAAGAAGTGCTCGCCTTAAATGAATATTTCATATACAAAAGAAGTCATTGACATTTTGCTGGATTGCTTCAATTAGCTCTTGAGCCTCGTGTTCATGCAAATAATAAGCTTGCTTTTCATAATGCTTTGTTAATCTGTTTCATAGTGTGAATTTATACAGTAATGTATCACACAGACCTCCTGCTGCAGCCTTTATTGGATATAAATGACTTAGTAATTGCTATTGATCATTAAAGAAGTGCGATGTTATTTTGGAATTACAACGCGGGGGATCTTTGCAAGACTGAAGGAACTGGGTGGTTTGCTACGCGCAAGCCTGGTTTATATTCAGAGGAGTGAGTAATGGGTCCTTGGGAGGAAAAGCCAAAGTGTGCCAAGATCGAGTCTGGTTCAAAACACGGCTAGAGTCATTGCTGGCTTCCCGTCGTGAAATGCTCCCGGCTCTATATTCAGAATATATCTCAACATATTCCATTTCACACATCGATCCCTATTCCGACTCAGGCTTTGCTAAGATTAGCCAAGAAAATACTAAGGCTTACTGGGGAAAGTCAGCAGCAGGCTGGATCCGGGGCGAGTACGGCAGCGAAACACGGCGCGGCGGCCGCGGGAGCCCCGGGCAGGTCCCTGCGCGTGGTGGCCCCGTCGGGGTGGGCAGGGGCTGCCCGGCAAAGCCACCATGGCCCTGCCACCGGCAGCCCCGGAGAGGCTGCGGGTCCTTAATCTGGGCTTGCTGGTCAGCTACAGTATGTGAGTAATTAAAGCAAATGTTTTACCATCACCCGGCTTGCAATACTGGGTGTATTGATCACGGCTCCAGATCCTGAAGTCAAGTGAGCGTGAAGGTCTCTGCTTTCCCAACAGAGATATTCAGGCTGAGCCTCCTTTCCGTCACTTGCTGGTTGTCTTCCAGCTTCAGACATTAAAACCTCATCGCTTTGAAGGGAAAAAAGCTGGTGTTGCACTTTAAATTTATCTTTTTCATTTAGAAAACCCCTTTTTTGGGTTGGAGATTTTGCTTTTCTTCCAAACTGTTTTCCCTCTGTTCCCATTTCGTTTCCCTGGAAAAGCCGTCGCCGGCTCGCGCGCCCAGGAGAGCTGCATTCAGCGCCGGCTCTTGGCATGCTCAGAGCGTGGCAGAGCCGGGAAATCGCTGCTTCTGCAACGCCCCAGGAGGGCACCCCGAAATGCTCCCCCCGCCACGGGGTGGGGGTTTCAGCAGGCTTTGACGTGCACATCCATCTGGAAAATGGTTAGGGGCATTAATTCTTCTCTGCCTCCAAGGGGTGTGCTGGGACTCAGTTAATTAACATCTTGAAAGGGCCGTGAGATTCCTCCATGACAGTTTTTATTAAAAGCCTATATGCACATTTTTCCCCTTCCAATTTACCGCATTTTCCCCCTGGAATGTGCTTTGATTTTTAAGCAATTTATAAGTCCTCAGGCTTTGCCTGGAAGGCAAGTTTGTGTTTTTATGTGTGTGTACATGTGCTGCAGCGCGTTGGGAAGAAACACAAAAAACAATTGACTGCACTGAGGCTGGTATTGATGGAATAGCGGCGGAGGAGTTATTTCCAGGAGCTGAGCTCTCGCTCCAACCTGCCCAGGCGGATACTGCGATGCCGAACTGCAAATCAAACCGTCCCCGGAGGGAGCCGTGCACCAGCGGGACCCGAGGGATGGCTCCTGGGCTCGCCCCGGGAAGGGCTCGCTCTGCTCCGTGCGGGATCTGGGTGCCCACCCGGGCTGGCCGACCACGCACCGGCCGAGATGCTGCTTGGACAGGGTCACCAAAGCCGACGAGGGGACTTTCGCAGCCCCAAAAGGACCAAGGCAGGTGTCCAGCCATGCGCGCCGTGTCCTACCTTTGCTCGCCGGTGGCTTTGGAGCGAGCCCCATGGCGAGGCTCGTTTGCCCGGCTGGTACCCAGCAGGCGATGAAGCAGGTGATGAAGCAGACCGGCTCTCGGGAGAGGCTGTTCTCGGTCCCATCAGCACGGCTCTGCTCCTGCCTCGTCGCTGGGAAAACCAGAGTGTGACGCTGACGGCATTCAGCAATGCTGAAATGTTCCCAAAGTCACTCCGGTGCCCCGTTCTGATGTGAACTTTTGCACCGCAGAAGTAATTTGTTTCAGGGAGTTTTATTTATGCAAATCTCCGGCAATATTTCCTGCCATTCACATCTCCCGAGACAGGTTTTTAATAAAGGCTGGGAGGTGAGAGGATGGCCAGGAGGTGAGTGGGTCAGAGCTCCGGGAGGTGAAAAGCTGCCTTGGATTTCATGGCACCACATTGATTTCTGTCCCCTGGGGATGTGACCCTCCGGCTGCCTGCGACTGGAGCCATCTGCATCTCTCAGAACGCTCTTCAGAGCAGCTTGTCTCTTTTTATTTGTGTTTTGGATCAAACCGCTCAGGACCGCTGCCGGATCCCCGCCTGCTGCAATTCCAGCCCCCTGGGTATAACACTCATTTCCTCGCCGTGCCGCCCGGTTTCTCTCTCACCTATTGCTGTGAAGCAAATCTCCAGGCACATTTGCCGCGGGAGAAGGTGAAGGGATCTGGGGGAGTTTGGTTTCTGGGCTCAGGGGCCCTGGCAGCGCCTGGACCCCAGCACCCCAATGGAGCAAACCCTCCGATCCTCACCAGCGATGCAGCAGGATGCAAACGTACCGGAGCAGGAGTGCTGGAGAGGAGTGTTGGTGGGAAGCTTTTAAATACTGTATTTTTCTTGGACAAGATTAGATATTTGGTTTTTTTTTTTCCCCAGGAAAAGACTGAGAGAGGCTAAGATGTCTGAAGAGTGGATGGAGAAGGATGCCCGGCTGGCGCAGTGGGGCCCAGTTCACTCAGTTCCTACCAGAGTATTTGTTTCTCTGCAGAAATAATTGCGAGGTGTTAGAGTTCACGGCATGGGATGGAACATATCCGCTTGGTTTTCTCTCTATCAGCGTGAGATTTGCGGGAGCGAAGGGGCCAATGGGATGGTGCAGGAGGGCGGAGGAGCTCAGAAAACACAATTTTTAGCCCAAACTGGCTGAAACCTCTGCTCATTCCCACAGTCGACACCCGAGAGCTGGGTTTCCCGTGGCCGTGCCAGGAGACGGTGGGCACCGCAAAGTCACTGCAAGGTCACCAACATCCTATGCATCCAGCCTCCCGCCTGCGGCCGCCCCCGGGCACCAGGAACATGCCCTTTGGTTTAACGTCCATCGCTGCAGCTACCCACTGGGCTGCGCAGTGCCGGGGTGTTCCCAGCCTGATCCCGGCTGAGCGCTCCTCTCTCTGTAAGGAGCTGGGCAAGGGCAGCATTCGTGCTGCGGATGCAACACCCCCCCTCCTCTCATTCCTGGGTAAATGGGAAAGCTTTGTCGTTAACTCCTTGGGTTTTCCAGGGCATTTAGATGCTGGAAGGAGATTCAAATCCCAGCCCAGACACATGGGGAGCTGCTGTTCACGTCGGCGTCCCGCTGAGCTCAGGATGCTGTCGGGAGGCACACACAGTACCACCCGGCACAGCACCGCGAGGCTTTTGAGCAGCTAATGCGTTGGGTTTTTCCTCCTGCGCTTTGCGAAATGCTTGCGTTTGACTCAGGCTCTCTGGCAGGATCAGAAGAGAAGACCTGATCTTACCCAAAGCCCTTTTAGCGACGCAGACACGGAGGGGCGAGTCCCATCTCAAATATAACAACACCCGGTGGGTGCTGGGCCAGCGCCGGGGGCGGCTGCGAGCCCCGGGAGAGCATCGCTGCCTCTCAGCCACCGATGGATTTTCCTCTTTGGCTTTCCCTTCTGTTGCTTTTATAATTTATTTACAACTTTTATAGATGTTTGCAGCATGTCTTTTTTTAAAATGGCTTTTCAAATAGGAAAAAAAGAGCAGCAGAGGATTTCTCAGCCTCGTGCTCACAGGGAAACACGTTTGGTGCTTTGAAGAGCGGGACTTTACGCTCACAGAGGATTTCCATCAGTGGAAAGCCTGACTCCGCTCACCACCCCACACCAGAGTCTGCCCCACTCTCCCTCCTTGTTGGCGTGCAGTGATTTCTTCTATGTGACGATGCTCGGGTTCAGGTTAGACCTTTGCTCTGCCAGCAGCTCACTCAGACCTGCTCGGCCTCTCCCCGGCAGCATCGCTTTGGATCTCACGATCAAACTGATGCTTTGCACCCAAAGTGGCCCTTTTCCCCCTCGGGGAACCTGCCGTCCCTCTCCCACACCCAGTTTGCTCCAGATATTGGCATTTCTCATATACCATCAAGCACGCTCGCCAGCAGCTCGGACAGGCGCATGGACCCAAGCACACGGCATGTTGTGATGCTCCGGTGCGGAGCGGCAGGCGTGCACTGCCCCGGCCTTATTTCTGTGCCCTTCTTGCCTTGCCTGTGCACCAGGTCCTGCCCTACGCCCCGCAATGGGAGAAGGAAGGACGGAAAGAAGGACTCCCCCAAATAACAGTTTGAAGAGGAAAAATACAATCGCCACCTCCCGACAACAGGGAGAGAGTGAATGAGAAGTGCCAGGGCTGATCTGCATTTAAAAGAGGGGGAATCAGCAGAAGGAAGAGGAGAGTGGTTGCAGAGAGGAGAGGGGAGGGGGAGATAAAAGGGAGAGGGGCCTGAATTTGCATGTTGTTTTTCCTTATGGCAAAAATCATTTGAAAGCTGATGTACTGCCAAGAGGAACAAAAGGAGACCCCTTGGCATTGCCCCAGGCTCCTCATTTACTCTTTTACAGCAAGGAATACTTATAAAAACTGAATAAAACATCTAATAAGGCTGTTTAGGATTCCTTGAAAGATGTCTCCATCAAAGCACCCAGGGTCAGCCTTGCTCTCCCTGCCTCCGCTCCGGCGCCCGTGCTGATGCTCCCGAGCGCCCGGTACCAACCCGTCCCTTCCCGGGAGGATGGCCGGCGCGCAGGGCAGCCCACGCTCCCACTGGGCCGTTTTGGGGGGGAGTGAGCCCTTCCTGGCTGCCTCCTGCCTGCGGAGGGGGGGACATGAGGTTTGCAGGGGCCATCCAGGAGAGACTCCTAGGGCGAGCGAAGCTCAAGGCCGGGACTTTGGTGAGGGGCTGTGGCTGTGTTTGGAGGATGCACCGTGGGTGAGGGTGGTTCTGCCAGCGTGCTGGGGGACCTTGGTCTTCATTTCTCATCCATGCAAGGGTACGATAACATATTGCCCTTGGCAGCGTCCTGCGTCTGCTCCGAGCTCGCTGCCTGCCTGCTTTATGCGTTCGACCTGCCCTAAGCCCCAGCCCCGTCTGGGTTTCTTGATCTTGGTGTAATACAGCTATAAAATCCTACAGCAAATCTGGGCATTTTAGGGCACTCTATGATTGCGGAGCTAGCGGGGCCTCGGGAAGCCGGGATGCTTGTTGCTACCCCCATCACCACCCCTTCTCGGGGGCTCCTTCCCGCACACGGAGGCAAGCGGAGGGACGTTGGAGCAGAGGTTTTCCATGGTGGGCTCTAACTGCTGGAGCTGTATTTTGGGATGTGGCCAGTATTTGCTGGCAGAGTGCATTTTGCTGGTCTCAGCTCCGGTGTTGGTCTGGAAATCAGAGGTGGGTACAGTCAGACATCGCTGTCGCTGCAGGGTACAGCCTTCCTCTGACGATGGACAGTGGGTTAGTGCTTTTGGGGTGGGTAATGTCACTGTGGTCTCGAGGATGTGCCAAAACGGTGACCAGAAATGCTCTGCATGACAGCCCCGTGAAAGAAACCAAGCAGGAAGGGTGCGGGTGATGCCCGAGGGGCAGGGGCAGGGTAAACCGGGCCACTTCGGTCTGATGCTGTATTTCACGCTCCTCTAAGGAGAAGCAATAAAACCCCTAAAAGGGGAGAACAGCTCTTTACTAGCAGAGTGCTGTGCTCGCATGCCAAGCTACCAGCAAGGTGGCTACAGGAATAAAAAGCCTCCTGGGTCTGCACATGCGGGAGGCTCTGCAGCTTGTGCTGTCAGGGCAGCTCCAACCTGCCCGTGCTCGGGACCAGCGCAGAGAGCTGCCACGCTGCAGGCAGTCAATCAGCGCTCTCAATAAAGGAAAGTGCTGCTGTTTTTTACAAGAAAATTAGAAAAAATACAACAGACAATAGCAGTACATAGCAAATCCAGATTTTTAAATATCTTAAAGAAGGATGCTACCCATTAGAGGAGAAAAGCTTTTTGTGACGTATTTGGAGGAGGGATGAAGGGGATGGGGAGAATCCCCAGGGCACAAAGGATGCTTGTGGGAACGGGTGTTTACAACAGCAAGAGCATGGGGAGGAGGCAGAGGCAGGCGAAAGAAAGGTAATTACATTGCAGAAACAGGAGCCACGAGCTTTGCAGTACACATCACCCCATTAGGCGCTTGTAAAATTTGCAGACCATTAGATGGGGCTTTCAAACACCATTTTTCCCCTGCAGTTGCAAACCACTTTTGCCCTGCCTCACCTTCTGGTTGCAAAGACAAGACTCATTTCACCTCCAGCAGCTGCAGCTGGGAATGGCAACCAGCACGACATGTCGAGCCTCCGCCTGCCGCGGGCCCTGGCCGGGGGCAGACTGCGGGTCTGTGCCCGGCTGCGCACGGGGATGCTGCCTGCATCTCTCCGTGCCTCTCACACACACCCCTGCCCGGAGAAAAACCTCTCTCCCATACTTTGCTGTGTTAGATTAGCCACGGGGGGTTCATTAGCGAGGTTAAATTAGCCAGAGATCAGCTGGATCCACCGCCTCACCAGCTGCGACAGCGGGAGGCAACCAAAGCTGGGCACCCCAGCGTGCGGCTGCCCGGTGCCGTAGAGATCCCACGGGGCAGCCGTGCCCCTGGGTGCAGGATGAGACCCACGGGGCTTCCCCCTGCGCATGGGAGCTGCAGAGCAGCCCTCTGCGAGGGAAGTGTCCCCAAACCACAGATGCTCTCTCCTCGAGGCCAGTAAGCCCTTGGGGGAGCGGGAGCACGCAGCCTGCAAGCTGGCCGGCTACCAGAGAGGCTTTAGAAAAATCCAGCTCATTTTGTGGGAGCGGGTCGGCGAGGCTGGTCACAGGGCACAGGGATGGGGAGGTGGGTGCTGAGGGGGGCAGACGGGGCTGGCGATGGGGAGCGGTGCCCGTGGTCGCTCCTCTTCACCGGTGGCACCCAGCGACTCGCCAGCGTGCTCAGCTCCGCGGGCTGCAGGTGCCCGCTGAGCACGGGCCCCCAGCACCCCGGGGAAATCCGTGGTGCTGCCAGGCGCTGGGGACGTCCTGGGCTCCCTGCTGGTTTTTTCCCGTTCCAATACAAAGGTCCAAGCCTGCAGACCAGCACGTGCCTGGCCCTGGGAGCCACGTCGTGCCGGCGCCAGGCCTGGAGCCATGCACGTTGCTCAGCCGAGAGCAAGAGCGGCCTCTTCCCCGGGCCTCGGGACGGACACACACCAGCTTTCCAATGCGATTTTTCTATTGCAGAATAAATTTGTCTACGGCAATCTTCTTCCCCCATAAGAAAACGCAGTTGTTGATGAAATATTACAATTTTTACCAAACTGATTAAAACAAACGGTGAAAGCATGGCAAAACAGAGTTGTCCCAGTTTTCTCCAGTGTTCTGTCCACTGAGAAATTCGGGAAGAAATGGCTGAAAGACAACGCTGTAACCCAGCGCCTGCACCGGGAAGCTCCCGGAATGGGGCTGCTGAGCTGCCTCTCCTGTGCTGTGTCCAGGCTGCATCCCATGGCCTGATCCGCCTGCTTCTGGGCTGGTCACAGGGATCTCCTGCCAGGGAAAGCTGCTTTTTCCATGACTTGGTTTTCTCCCGGCTTCGAAGACTGTGCAGAGCTCCCCTGCAAAGCTCCAACACTTCCAGCACCGCATGAAACCTCCTTTTGCTTTGTGCTTTGCATTAAAGTCGGGAGCCGCTGCGGTGGTTACGGTGATGGAAACATCCACCAGAAAAAATAACCTGGCCATAAACTCCCAGGCTGTTAATTATTTCACTGTTTGTGAAGGATCCCGCACAAATATCACAGCCCTGCTCCGTCTCCCTCTGCCTCAAAAGAGGAGAAGGGTTGAGGAGGGAGAGAAATCACTGCACTTAATAGGTGTAAATATTTTACAGTTTTTAATTAAATATGAGAACCCTGCTGGGGCTGGGAGCAGGACCATCCTAGAATATGAATTATCTAGAATCCTCCTTCCCAGATGTTCGCTCTTTCCACCCCAGCCCCCAGGCATTTCAGACAAATAAAACGGAAAATAAATCCAGGTTTAAAAACCACCCAAACCCACAATGGCAACAAAACCCACGGCCCCCAGCAGCTGAACAGCCCTCGCAGCCCGCCAGCTGCTTTGGCGGGGACAGCTTCCACCCTGCTTACCTTGAATTTAACAGCCTCGGTGCTGTTGGCAGTGAAGGCTGCCTGGGGCGGGGGCCGGGACCGCAGGGGCATCCCTGTCCCCGGTGCCACAGGCACTGGTACCGTGGGGGCTGCTGGCAGGGACCGCCAAAGCAGAGAGCCAAACCACACTATTTCGATGCCTTTCTCCTTCCTCAAACAAACGTGTCAAACCCCAGCAAGATCCACACTTCCCAGTGGAAACTCCTCAGCTGGAGGCATCCACGGCAGTTTGCAACCTCCAGGAATTTTTTCCTGCCGTGATATGAAAAAGGAAAAAATTATTTTCTTGGGAAAAAGGGAGCTGAGGGGCTGAGGGGTGCTCGCCTGGAGTTACCTGTGACCCTCTGGAATAAGCTGGGGGTTTTAGGGGCGGCTGGTTCAGTTTCACGCTGGACCAGCCTGGTTCGGCAGCGCTGGGTGCCCGGATGCCTGGCTCCCCATCCCGGATCCCAGGCGAAACGAGCTGCTTCTCGGCTCTCTGCCAGAAGAGCTGTGGCACGGCCACTTAGAAAGGAGCCGTTGTTTAAGATGTTTCTATTCCGGTACTTTTGGGAAGAGGTTTCGAGTAGGCTCTGAAGATGGGCAGGTAGTGGAGGACGCCTGGCGAACGCAGCCCGCTCCCTGCAAGCTCTGCAAATCAATTAAGTGGTGCCTCCCGAGAGGAGATTAAGTGGATACAATTGGCCAGGATTGACCTCAATGGATCTCTCTTGCTTTATACCAGCTGGGGAGCTGGTCCGGCGCGTGCTGGGGTGGACGTTATGCAAGGTCTTGTCCTCAGAAACCTGGGGCACGGCTTCGCTGGCCGGCTTTCCCGTATGGAGCGGAGCAGCAGACAGCCCCGCTGAGCCCATGCCAGGCACAGGGTGCAAATGCAGATCACGATAAGGTAAAAATTCAGCCTAGAAATCATTTATACCCCTTGCTCTCCACTCTGAGGACAGAGGGGAAGCGTGTGCGTTAGACTAATCTCTGCAACTGGCTCAGCTTCACCCCGGGGCTTCCTCGTGTGAAAAACACATCTAAAGCTCCTGATCCCTCCCGCCTTTCCAGGCCGGACACAGGTCAGGGCCAGCGGGCCAGCACCAGCCATGCACGGGCACGGTGGGCTGCAAGGCGCCAAGAGAGGGGCTCGCAGAGCGGAGCAGGGCTCGCTGCTGGCAGCCTGGTGCTGCGGGAGTTAGCACCAACATCGGGGGGGGGTCACGTTTCCCCAATGGGTTGAGGAATTTTGATGAAAACTGTATTTAATCCAAACCAAGGCTGTTACAGTGTCAGAAAGCAAAGGCAGAAATCAAAAGCCCCAAACGCAGCCAAATGTCGTGAATCCCGGAGGGCTCGGTTGCACCGAGGTCAAACACACAAGCAGTGAGAGGCTCATTCCTCGCTATTTTGGAAACCAATCTCTCACTGATTAAGTCATATATGACAGGCGATGTCCCATGTAAACCGTGACAACCTACGCCACCCCTCAGAGAAAAAAGAGGTCTGAGAGGAGCGAGATGTTCTGCAGTTCCCTGTCCCTGAAAACGCGGCGCGGCAGCTTTCTGTCTCCCCTTGCTCTGAGCTGGGCCGTGCTGGTGGTCGGCACCAGCTCCAGCCTGACCCCAGCCAAGCCCCCGGCCCCGGCGCAGACGGCTGCCGATGTGCCGGCAGAAGTGCCGTGCTGAAGCCGGGGGCTCGTGGTGGGGCAAAGACGGGCACGACTGGGCCCATGGATACTGCAGGAACATCTGCATCTTCTCGACGAAAATGTGTCACCTCCAGCATGAAGCTGGTGTCTGGAGCAAAGCAAGGCACCAGCAGGGAGCAGATGAGCCCGTGCCGTCATGTGATGTTTATAATTAGACTATTTGGCAGCCTAACGTATATTATTAGCCTCCTTGCTTATAGACTTCTCTTATTAGAGTGCCCTTAAGTGACCTTGGTGAACATTCATCTACTTCTGACTAGATTTATAACTGTGATTGATCTGGAAGGTGCTGAAGCTTTGCTTGTCTTGTTCCACGTCTCCGCTCAGTCGCAGGTAACTTGTTTCCTTCGACCCAGGCTTCAGGGCTAATGTTTCCTTGGAACAGCTCGCAGCGACCAGGTACCAATTAGCGATGCATCTCTCACTCGCAGGCAAGACCCCCTGAACCCAAAGCGAATGGAAATTCCCCGGGTGGGTCTGAGACACGGCACGGCGCTTTCGTTTGGCAAAGAAGCAGTCGCATCCTCCTAGAGCACATATCAGCCCTGCGCGGATGATGCCTGAAAAGGCTTCAGGCACTGCTGTGACCTGGTCTTTTCTGCGCAGCTGTGAGATTGGGGGACGCCCTCCCAACGCTTGATGACGACGAGCCAAAGCTCGTCCCTACCTCGCTCCTCTTCCACAGGTCATGAGCTCCTACACCACAGTCTGGTTGCCCACCTATAAATGATGAGAATAGCTCAGACCCCGTTGACTCCACCACTGAATAAGGTGTAGAGAAGAATTAAGCATCATTACAAATGCTTCTTCCCCCCCCGCATGGCTAAGCACCTTCAGGGAGCAGCTGAGACACGTCCAGCGCATCTCCAGGGCGATGCTCTGGAGCCCGGGACGAAGGCAGTGGCTCTGCTGCCGTTTCTCCCCTCACACGTCTGGTGCCGGAGCTGCAGCATCGCGGCTTGAGCTGGGACGGGAGGAGGAAGGGGAATTCCCTCAAGGTGGATTTTAAAAGAACTGCAAACAAATAAACAAAGAGACATTTCAAATGGCGGAAAAGGGGATCACAGCTAAAAGGGCCGTGAAGCAGCTCATTCACTTTGTACAGATGTGAGTGTTGATACGCAGCATAATTTCACATGCCAAACATTAAATTCACCCTTGGTTTTGTCGCGAGCATCTCTGTGTGAGCTTTCTGAAAGGCTGTTAGCCGCGGAGGCTCGTGGTGCGCTCATGGTGCGCTCATGGTGAGCTCATGGTGAGCTCGCGATGAGCTCGCGGTGCAGGGAGTGAGCTGCTGGCCTGTCCCCGCACCGCTGCGGCCCCGCCGCGGGCAGCAGCCACCCAGAGCAGGCGGCCTGTGATGGCAGCTCTCCTGGCTCTCAAAGCCGCGGTCTGAAAGGAAAGCTGTGGCTTTCCGTCAAAAAAAGGGCACGCTGATTTTTTCCGAAAGCGCCTGCTCTGCCGGGAGAGCGACAGCTGGGAGAGCTGAGCCGGCATCAGCATCGGCATCGGCATCGGCATCGGCATCGGCGTTGGCATCGGCATCATCGGCATGGCTGGGGAGAGGCTGCAGCCCTCCTTGGCTGAGGATGCTGATTAAGTGCAGACCTTCAGGGACCTTTTATTCTTCCCAAGCTAATTGATTGTCGTTTGCCACTGGTGATCTCTCTCTCTCTTCTCATTTCATGACAAAAGAGTAAATTCGAGGAGGCATTTTTGGTTAGCAGCTGACCCTGGCTGTCCCCATATCAGCACCTCTCTGACTCCCTGGCTCTGCAGTTGCATGTTTAAAAGGGCTGGTATTTTTGCTAGGACTTTTAATTGGATGCTGAAATCAACCCTGGGGGAATATTTTTATTTTTGGAGCATCGGCTATTTGGTCAATACCCTTCTTGCCTGAGAAAGTCAGGGCAAGCGTGCAGCCTGACTTCTTAACGGTAGCGATTTTCCATTAGCCTTTGAAACTGAATCGGCTCCCGAGCTGGGTGGGAATTCTTTATGGACTGTGTTTCCTGATGAATCTGCGTCCTGGCGCAGTAAGCTAAGCTCTTTGCCTCACTCAATATTTCCTTTCTGCGGGAGGGGGAAGGAGGGTGAAGGGAGGAGAGGGGAGGAAAAGGAGGGAGGGCGAAGGCACTAGGAAAATAATTTGGAGTTCTCAAAACTTTCCCGTGGATCTATTTTGTAAATCAAAAAGTTTGTTTTTTGTTGAATCAACCTTGTTTCAGAATTTGGGTAAATGCATCTGCCCTAAGGCCTGCAGCAAAGTATTATCCTGAAAGACCTGGTGGCCTCCAGATCCTTTAGCGGAAGATATTGGAGAATCTCTTGGTCTTGCACGAGAAAAAGATTCTCCTCGGATGCTCCAGCCATCACAGAGCATTATGACCAGCTCATCGCCTGCACAGCACATCCCCAGTTTAAAAATGGGTTTCTTTCGCATGAAAATCTGCGCTAGCTGCTGCGAAGTAATACCAGATGAAGCATATACACTGAGCACATTGTTATTAGCCCAAATGGTTTGGCTTGCTTTCTTGCTTTCTATTTTTTTATTCATGCTGTCGGCAAGCAAAACCAACCAGCTCCATTATGTATAATTTATTCTGGATTAGATCAAAGGAACAGTTTACAGGGTAGGTTTGGGCATTATTATTATTTTTTTTTTAGCTTTTTCCATTTTTTATAAATATATATTTATTCTCTCCCCCCTCTCCACACTCCCCATTGCCTTTCCTCATGAGCAAACTATAAATTATTCACCAGCCCATACAAGTCAAGTGCTCCTTGGGACTGGAAATCAAATCAGCCCCGGCCCCGGCAGCGACGCGGGGTGGGAGCCCGGCGTTTTTGGGGAGCGGAGGCAGACGTGGGCGCGTGTGGGGATGCAGCACCCAAGCAGGCGCCGTGGAAAGGCTCCCCTGGGACCTGGCTGGCCCCACGGGGGGCTTGGGGCCGTGCCCTGGGGCTCTGGGCTTTGCAAGGCAGCCGGAGCCTCCCTGTCCCTCACCCTGCAGCGCCGTGGGGGCCGGCTGGGACCAAGATGTCCCTTTTATAACCGTCTTTGCAGCAGAAAGTCCGGGGCTGTTTGGGAGCAGAGTCTCCGGGCGGCAGCACGGGCAGGTCGCAGAGGTGCAGCTCCCGTCAGTAACGCCACCTTCGTGGGGACAGGGGACACGCTGGGAGCAGGGAGCATCAGTCCTACACAGGCTTTTGGTAAAAGCAAAGACTTCAAACTTACCCCTGCCTCCGGCTGCCAGAGGTGTCCTTTGCAACCCCGGACACGCTTTGCCGGGGGCTTTGAAAAGGCACAGAGCTCTGCACAGCCGGGGTCTGCCTCCTCCCTCTGCCTCCTCCATTATTCCCTGCTAAATGGGGCAAGAGACTTCTCTGGGATTCACTGTGAGGAGGGACAGTGGAATCCACCCCATTTCCAGGCTCTGCCTTGCTGAGCAGCACCTAGGCATGTCGGCAGCGCCGCTGGGAAGCGCTTTGCTCTCCGCAGCCGTCCTACCTCGCTTAGCATAACGCACAGCACCTCTGGGGTCTTGAAACCTAAAACATTTGTTCTTGTAGCTGATGCAGGCCGTTTATTACACTGCAAAGTCATTTTTAAAGCCCGGCAGAACGGTGTGCTCTGGGAATGGGGCTTCTGAGCAGCCGGCAGCTTGCTGGTGCTGTAAAAAGCTAATGCTAATTTAGCAGGAAGCTGATCTAGGGAGGCATCTGCTTGCCTAAACTATCATAAGCTCCCAGGCACCGCAATACGATGCTTAAGAATTACTCACTCAGACAAGGCTTCCTGCAAGGGGCTGGGGGTGACGCAGGGACACCCGTCCCCCGCAAGGCTGCAGGTGCTGAGGGGTGTCGGGGGGTCCCTGGCCCAGCACCCTGGGTGCCCCAGCCATCTGCTGCAGCCGGAGCACCCACGGAGGATTTATCACCTGGAGCCCCTAAGGGACCCCTTTCCCAGGCATCGTCCATGGGGACTGCTGCCTGCCGAGGGTTCGCCTTGCAGGGCTGGACAAAGACCGCTGCCCGCCGTTGGGGCTCTGCGCTTCGGGAGCTGCAGACGTTGCAGGGGTGTGAGCTCCGCGGGTAAGCGCAGCCTCAGGTCTGCGGTGCAGGTGGCACGGGAAGGAGGGGGCGATGCACCCCCTGGGATGCCCACGTGGGGCTTGGGGTGCATCATTGCTTCATCCATCCTCGTTTGGGGAACAGCCCTGGCCCCAGAATTGCCCCTCTCCTGTTATCGCTCCCCAGAGCAGTGACCTCCCAGCCGCTGTCCTCCCCCAGCCGCTCATCTGAGCATTAGGTGGACCTGAGCACGGTTTGGGGGAGGATTTATCAAATTCATGAGTCGTGCTCCCTCATTGAGCAGCCAAAGGTGGCCAGCAGATCCCGCCTCATCTGCTTTTCCCGCTGATGGTTTTATTGTAAATCTTTTCTCTTACGGCTGGGGGAGATGTGCTGTGACACTCCTTAGCTGGGTGGAGATTTACGGAGCATCCAAGCGGGACACAGCCAGGAAATATTTAAAAACTCTGCCCATGAAGTTATGCTTCCCCAGGGGGGATAAAGCTGGCTGGGACAGAGGGACGGTGAATTTTAGGCTGCGCTGGGGAGGGACCCCCGTACCCCCGGGACTGAGCTGCATGGGGAGGTCTCCGTAGCTCCTCACCGCTCCGTCAGCCCTTTCCCTGCCCCTGAGAAGTGTGTGCACATTTATGGATCCGTGCCCCTCACACAGACATCCCCGGACAGCACGGCTGCCCCGCGACGGCTGCGATCAGAGATTTAAAGCCAGCCAGAGCCCTTATTTAAAGGCTCACCCACAGTGAAGCCAGGAAAGACTTTCTCAGCGCAGACGTGAAATAGGCTTGGATTAGTTATAATCAGTAAAGCGAACTGACGCATTTCTTCTACGTTAGGTCAAGCCACAGCCCTGCCGGCCCGGAGCAGGCCGTGTTTCCCATTGCAGGAGGGCTGGGATGGGGTTTCCCGCAGCCCCCTCCCCGCTGCTGGAGGGAGCCAGAATCCCCCTCTGGCCGCCTTCCCAACGAGCCCACCGGTTCGGACCAGCCCCAGCAGTGCCACCGCAATCGCGCTGTCCCTCGGCTCAGTAAATGGCTCCTGTCCCTCCCAGAGCTGCAAATACAAGCAGATACGGATGATTCCCAGACTGGCTTTGCAAGCTCTGTACAGGCCAGGCAGCCCCAACACGCGCTTGTTTTCGGGATCAAAAATGGGTCAGGATACAGCAGAAACATCTGCCATTGATCTGTGCGTCATGACAGAGCCAGCAAATAATTGTCTCTCTGAAAATCCATTATCACCTCCACCCTCTTTTTAGCTAGAAGCTTTCAGAGCTGACAAGGGCTGTGCTTTGAGTGTGGATGGTAAATATAACACCATATGGCCGAGGTATTATTGGGCTCCTAATGAAATGCCATTTTTATGCACAGGCATTAATAACTCCTGCATCTTTGGCGGGTCTGTGTGTGTATGTGCAGGGTTTGCTTATCCAACATCCTTCTTTTCCAGGACACTGCCTGGGTCCAGCATCGGTGGTTTGTGCCAGACACTTTAGCTAGAAAGTTCTAAGGGGGTTTTAAAGGGACAACCAAGTGTTTGAGCCCAGGTAAGACCCATAGGAGATGGTTGGGTTTGGAGAGCCCCAGCGCATGCCGACAGCGGGATGCTCCCGGCAAACTGCTGCCGGGCTGGATGGCACCGGAGGCAGCGCCTTCGCTGAGCCAGCCCCAGGCACGCAGAGGGAACTGTTTACTTTCCTTTAATCTCTGCTCCCCTGTGCTTTCCCATCTTCAAACACAGGTTGTTTTGCCAAGGCGTCTGCTGGCTGTTTGGGCAGATTGTCCCTCGGGAGGAGGCGGGTTGGGAGCAGGCGCAGAAAGCGGGGAGGCGTTGGGTCCCAGGGGCCCCCGCGCCAGCATCGCCGGGGGGACAGGGGACCCCCAGCCTGCGTGGGGACGTCGCGAGCCCTCTCCCCTCCAGACCTGCTGTTGCCTCCCCGTCTCCCTTCTTCTGCAACACCATTTTTTCTTGCAAAAAATTACATTCTTCACGCTGAAATACAAGAACGGCCCTTCCTGGCGGCAGAGGGAGGAAAGCTTTTCTGGGGGAGACAGGACACATCCGTCACAGCCCAGGCGTCTGCTGGCTTTCCAGGAGCCCATCGTTCACCTGAGGCACCGCTGGCTCGCCCTGGGCTCATCACCAGCCTCTGCCCCCGCCGCACCTTCCCTCCCCTTTACCCCTGGAAAATCCCATTGACCGAAATGTCTTAAAAACCTCATTGAAAGGTGAAAATAGTCTCATTGACAGGTGCTGTGCAAATTACCCTGAGATTCATTGCCGCGGCAGGGGAAGGCTTTAGGAAGGCGCCTGAACATTTCTGAAGTGTAGGGTTTAATGTGATTGGATTTACAATGACTTTTTGATCGTTTGCTCTATAACTCTGTACAGACTCGGGGACCGTCTCTCTTCCTCCCTTGCTGTAGATGGAAATTTCACCGTTTTTATTGCGCGGATGAAGCGTGGTGGTGGGCCGAGGCTGCCAGGGGAGCAGAGCAGGCACGCGGGGCTCAGTGTCCTGGGGGTTTGTATAGCAGCTCCCCTCTTTCTGCCTCTGTTTCCTCTTTAGTGGATGATCCACTCTACAAACATCCCCTTTTTTCCCTAACCTTGCACCCGGCTTGGAGGGAGCTGTGCATCTCCCACTCTCCAGCCCCAGGGCGATGCTAACAACCTGCTGCCGGCCGTAATTCAAGTGGCTCGAAAAGCACTCCAGAAAGATGATTGCCCTACTCTAAGTCAGGAAAATGCAACACAGCCCTCTCAGACCCATTTCCACCCTGGAGCAAGGAGTGTGCAGCAGCAGACAGCTTTGGGCTGAACACCCAGGGCTGGAGGGAGCACGCCTGGCCCCAGGCCCTCCCGCCTCCAAGAAATCACCGCAAACCCGGAGCCTGCAGCCGGGTTAGTTTCCCTGAAACACCTTAATTTTAATTGCACTTTGCTGTAGTCCCCCACTGAGCCCCTGGACCACCGGCCCATCTCTGGAGGGAGCAGACAGGACCTGCTTGTGCTTTGCAACATGCAGAGCTGCTATATTTATTAATATTGTTTCGAGAGCGCTTGCTCGGTGGCATTTGGTGCCTGAGCCATGCGGCTGCCCAACGGTAATTAACGAGGCCCCTTCCACCCCTGAGCTCTGCATTAGTGGACTATCAATTATTGAAGCCGAGTCGTACTTTTCTGAGCTTGTGAATAACCGAAGGGACTGCTGAGAGTCCAGAAGTGGCTGTCATCTTCCCATTAGGTATTTATTAAATGTAATTTAGCGCCTGTGCCTGCGTGTTAATGGAATCACAGCCACGCCGCCGGATCGGAGCGGCGCCTGCGCGCGAGCTGCCCCAGCGTGTGAGCAGGATCAGGCCCCCCGGGAGGCTGTGGAGACAAGCGCTGGCCTCCAGCCCACATCCCACACCGCGCTGGGGATAACCGGAGGCTGCCCAAACCCGATCGCCGTGCTCTCAGGCAGCTTCTTGCGAGGGCTGGGAGCGGACAGGTAGCGCAGCCTGGCAGGAGGCATCCAGAAACACTTCCCAAATCGCTTGGCTGTGCACCGCTGTCTTGCGTGGGACATCCCAAAGCTGCCCCCATCGTCTGGGCTCCCTCAGTCCCCATCAGTGATTCAGCTTTTCGCTCCAGAAAGCAAACCCTTGGGCAAATTACTCACCTAGAGATAATAATTATTATTCCTGCTATTCTCTCATTTCCCATCTCCCCATCTTCCCTCGCCAACGCATAATTCCTTGTTACATTCTTCTGAATAATTTGTCTCTCTTTTGATCACTGCAGTTCCTTGGAGAGGGGTGTAAGGAGACCAACCACCGAGGGCAAATTTACCGTAAACTTGCGGAACTTCGGGGAAAATGTAAGCCGAGCTGGAAGAGCAGCTGAGCTGGGAGGGGCTGCAGGGTGAGCAGAGCTACGAAAGCAGCTGGGCGGCTCGCGGAGCGCTTGCAAGGATGCTGCCGGAGCCAGGCAGCGAGCAGGGTCTCGGGACGGCAGGTCCCACCAGCCCCATGGTCTCCTACCAGTGCCCAAACCTGCGGGGATGAAACGTGCTTTGGGAAACCTGAAATCACTCCGTCCTCCCCCCGGTGAAGCCCTGAAGCTAAAGGGGGTTTTGCAGCTGAGAGCAAGACTCTGTCGGTCCAGAAAACTGCCGGTGCCCAGGGCTTCGGGGGGACTCGCAGGAGAGGTTTGCTGCACTTGCTCCCCTCCGCTCCGTGTAAACATGTGCAGTGACAGGGAGCAAAGCCGGGAGCCCCGCGGGGCAGAGCCAGCATCCCACCGGGATGCCGGAGCCCCGGGAGCTCACGTTGCACTTCGAGCACAGAAACATTTTGGCTGCACCGTGCTCTCCCCATGCGTCTTCCTTCTGTTCAGCCTTTGCATCTGGTTACACAGCTGATTAAATCACTCCAGCAAAGTGTGTCTGCGGGAACGCGTGGGGGCTTGAGCAGAAGAGGGATTGAAAGCAAAAAGAAACGAATCTTTTCTCGGTAATTTTTTTTCAGTGGGAGATGTTGGGGTTTCTAATAAATAAAAAAAAAAGAGTGTTTTTCTGTCTTTCTGCAAGAAGAAGTAGCTTGCTTTTCCCATTGCTGAAATCGATTGCCAAAATGGGATGTTTGCAGCTGGGGCTTTGGGCAAAATCCAACAAATTCTTTTAAAACAAACAAACAAACAAACAATGGGGGTTTTTTTGTGTATGTGTAGAAACACGTCTCAGGGCTGGAGGGGCTTTGGGCAAAATCCAACAAATTCTTTTAAAACAAACAAACAAACAAACAATGGGGGTTTTTTTGTGTATGTGTAGAAACACGTCTCAGGGCTGGAGGAGCTTTGGGAGAGGCTTTACTCCTCCTGTTGCACACGCCGTCGTCTTTATCTCGCCGTGGCTGCCCAGAGGGGTTTGATCACAGCTGGGAGCCTGTAAGCCGCCTGTAATCTAGTAATATTCATAAATGACTGTGCATGTTCCGGCGCCTTTGTCCAACCCCCTTTTATCCTGGGCCTTGGGCATTAGCAGTGGAGCTGTAAATCATCTCTGGCTCCGTCCCCGGCGGGCTGGTCCCCGGCTCGGGCACAGCCCCAGGCTGGGGACACGAGGGGCAGCTCGCAGGCAGGGGCGGGCGGGTGGCGGGTACCCAACGGGCGATGCTGGCGGGGCCGGTGTCCCCCTCACTGCAGCCAGTGCCACAGGGCTTCTCATTCCCGCTGTACCGGGGCCAGGAACGGGCAGATGGGACCTGTCCGCGTGGCTCTCTTGGAGGCTTGGTTGCTTTGCAAAGCAAAACCCCTCCCGGGCAGGAGGCTGGAGCAAGGCTGGGTGAGACCCAGCTGCGTGTTCTCCCTCCGTCCCCAGCCCGTGGCGGGGGGGGAATGTCACATCCACCTGTCCCCAGCCCTGCACCGCCACCGGCAATGCACTGACTGAGCCCCTTCAGCCCCGAGGCAGGAGCAAACGTTCCCCCTCAATGGAGCTGTGCCACAGCATCCTTAGCAGCCTCCACCACTCTGTCCTGGCAACTCTAAAGACAACAACATTTCCTGGGGCTGCAGAGCGCGTATCCCTAAATCCCACCCAGGCCAGTGAACCCCAGGTTTGCGCTGGGCTGGGAGCCTGGATGGTGCTTCCCTGCAGCAGCGCCGCTTCCCGGGGAGCTCCGCTCCCAGCAAAGACGCAGCGTCAGTGCTGTAATTGCAAATCATTTTTGTAATGCTCTCACTGTAAACGCTACTTAAGATGTCATCCGTGATTGATATATTTGCTAATTGAGACTTCCACTTGGGCTGATAGCCAGAGCGCTTTATTTCTTTTATTATTTTATGTTATTTTATGACTGACATATTTGCAGCGGCACTTCTTTAATCTTCATTAAGCGCACGCCCTGGGGAGATGTGGTGGCAGGCACGGCGAGGGCGGCGGGACAGGGGCCGGACGGGATGAGTGCCGGAGCCTCTGCCTGGCACAAAAGCAGTGGGGGACAGCTCGGCCGCGGGGGGCTCGGGGGGGGGGGGGGGGGGACGGGAAGGGGCTGCTCTGCGGTGCCCTTGCTGCAGGGGGATGTTCACGAGAAGGGAAGGTCCTGCCTGTGCCTCAGTTTCCCTCCTGGTAAAGGGCAGCTCGACTATCTAATGCAAAGGGGGACTGAGAGCTAATGGTGTCCTGCAGCACTGCGGAAAAACAAAACCCTGGCAAAGACCAGCATTGGGAAGGAGGGAAATATTTCATCATTTTTACCTGGAGGCAGTTGTCTGGTCAAACATCTCACGAAATAAATAACCACTTCAGTAATGCCCAGGTGGAACAAGGGGGGAAGCTGCTGCATCCTTCAGGTCTCAGCACCCACCGGATAAATTAGTCCACAGCTGGAAACCACGGATTTGGCTTCTAGCTTCCTAGGAGGGTGCTGCGTGGTGCCGTGTCCCAGCACCCAGACCTACCCAGCACCCTGCAACGGTGCCACCTCACGTGATAATAGATGGCAAATCCAGCTCATTTCGGGGCAGCGCTTTGCTTTTTCCAACACCTTTGCCCAAAAACGTACGCTTGTGCCAGGAGGCAACGAGGCTCTACACTCACTTAAACCAACAATTAAATCATGATAATCCCCTGAATGGCATCCAGACTTGCACTCCGCTTCCACTTGCTGCCTTCAGCGCTGCCCGTCTTGGAGGGGCACCAAGAGCCGGCTGCAGCATCTGCGTTCCCTGCCCAAGAGAGCTGATCAAACCTGCAGGAAAACCAGCCCCTTGCCACGCTCACCGGGGCTGCTGGAGGAGCCGGGGACGCCTTGTGTCTCATTTGCCTAAATGAGTGTTGGGATCTGGCTTTATTAACACTCTGAATTCGGGGGCTCGGCACGGCAGCCGCTTCGGGCAGCTGGCTGCGGGCACGCCAGCGGGCCGGGGCACGGCGCCGGTGCCCAGCTGGTGACGGGAGCAGCTGCGCTCGCTTGCCTTTCTGCTCGCAGAGCGAGGAGATGGGCTTGCAAATATGGGGGTATGAAATAAATAAATAAATAAACAAAGCGTGGCTGCCTGAGCTGTGAAGCAAAAGCAATTTTCTTTTGGTGCGGGCCCATCTGCCGCGCTTCCAGAGCACCATCTTGTCTTGCGGTAAAGAAAGAGGAGGTAATACGGTGGCAGTGCCCGAATGGGTGACCCTGGGTGAGGGTCCATGTGAGGTGGGTGCCTCTGGCGGCGAAGCTCCTCTGGGATTCACCGCAGCATCCTCTGAGACCCGATAGGACGAGCGGTGTTTCCCAGCTCCGCTCCTGCTCCCACCCTGGGATGCTCCGCGGCCATCCAGCGTCCCGCCGCCCTGCCAGGGGACACAGCCGCCTCCCTCACACCTCTGGTGGCTTTTCTCCGCACAGGGGGGCTGGTAATAAGCTATGAACGAGGCATAATGGAGCTGGCTTGCCCTTTTGAGCGTCCGCTGGAGCAGCCGGTCCCTGCAGCCGCCGCCTGCCTGCAGAGGCTGCCACCGTCCCCGCGCACGGAAGATCAAGGGCACCGGGATGAGCGGCAGGACAGCTCGTTCCCTCCTCGCTGCACCGCTCCCGATGGCTTTCGCGAGCCTTGGAAGTCCCTGCTGTGTCGTGCGCGAAGGGCGCGGAGGGTTTTGCTGCTGGCTCTGCAGGGTGCCGGCCCCGCGGGGGCTTGTGTGTGTCCCTGCACCCCCAGCTCCGGGTCTGTGCACGCTGCGGGGGGGCATAAGCAGCCCATGTCGTGCTTAGAGCTGGACCAGGTGCCTCCTCGTCCCCGTTCCTGCCTCTATCCGCACCTCCACCTCCCTGCCTGCCTCCTGCCAGCCCTGCCCATGCTGCACAGCATTGGCTCCTCAGCAACTCGGTTTTTTTTTTTTTTTTAGTGAAAGTTGTCTATAAAGGATTTCTTGTCTCCTTTCATTAGACTACTCAGGCTAATTATTTCAAGTGCGCTTGCATGGAGGCGGTGGGAGGGTTGCAGTCCCCTCCCCGCCGCTCCCAATTCACCCCAGGACAGAGGTGCCTGAGCCAAACCTGCGGCACATGGGAGCCCCTCAACTCCGAGCAAAAATCTGGAGCAAGGGGAGGTCTCAGCACGACCTGAGCTCCTTGCAGACCCTTTCAGCCCTGTCTCCTTTGGCAATCCCGCCAGGCACTGCCTGTGTGCCCATTCTGGGGTACGCAGGCAGCCACCGCCTTTTCCACGGGGATGATGGGGCGGCTTCAGCTCTGCTGTTGGCCCTTGTCCCAGGAGGACTGAGCAGGCAAAAGGGTGCTTTTCCTCCGTGCAGGGAAGGGTAACGGGGAAATAAATGAGTCCAGCAGAACGCCCTGAAATTCCTATTCTCTTGTTTCAAGTGCTGGGAAGAGAAATTGCTGATCAGTCGTGAAAGAACAAAATAAAGAAGAAGGGAAGGTTACTGGGGAGGATGCTTGAGGATTCACAGCCGTGAGCCGGCGTAGACACACGTAGCGCTTTACGTCTAACCTGAACCTCTTCCTAATCACCAGCCACGGGAATACATTTGTTTTGGGTTCTTAAATTGGCTCCTCTTTTGCAGCTTGACCACAGCTCTACGGATTTGCAGTGACAGGGTCATTTTTAACCGTTAGAGTGAAGCCTCTCTGCTGCAGGCAGGACAGCAACTCCCCGCTTGGGCTGGGGCAGCAGGGAGGTAGGACTTGCCCTGGGGGGCTGCGGGACGGTGCTGTGACTATTCCGGGCAGCATCCCCGGCCGCTCAGTGCCCGCAGGAGGAGGCAGGTGGTGGGCAGGAGGGCCACGGGCAGGCAGCCTGCCCGATCCGGGAGGTGCCTCGCCGTTTCTGAAGTGCTGATTGCTGCAACGCTTCCTCGGCTCCGGCTTTCACACCGCGCTGACTCCCATATTCTCCCTGTCTGCATCTGCTGATAAGGATTTCAGTGCATCTGCTCCCAGAGAAGACTCACCCAGCACCGGTCTATCACTACCTGCCCTCTCCTCTCCGCGCTGGGGCATTTGCGAGGCAGCTTACCCACAGGGCTAAATTCCTTCTTTACGTCACTGCTCCTTTTTCTTTTCCCAGAGTTACTGTCACCTATTCATTTTAGGCTCTGCGAGCATCCCAAGGCAAGTTAATTTTGCACAGCAAGCCATAGACCGGGACTGCGGGGCCGATGGGATCTCGCTGGCTGCAGGAGGGTCGTGCTGCACGCGTGCCAGCGCGGTGCAGAGCTGGCGCTGGCCTGCTCAGCCGGACCGTGTCTTGGTGGGAGCACCATTAGCATCCCAGCAATTAGTGGAGCTACGTTGATTTGCATCAAGCTCGGAGCATACAGAGTACCAAGCCAGATGGTAAATTGTGTGTGTTGCTGAAAACAACAGCAATATATGCTGGGCTTGAATGGGGCGCTGGTGATGTTAATGGATCTCTGAAATGACCCTGCTTGCGTGCGCTCGGAAACAAGCCACGGTTTGGTCACGGCACAGCTTTCTGGCTCAGCCTGAAAACCACCTGCGTGGGTGTGAAGGAGGAGTAACCCCCCAGGAGCGCTCGGTGAGGTGAAGCCAGCACGCACCAGGCTCGGATCAGTTGCCGGACCTAGATGTACTTTATGTCCTCGAGTAAGCTACTGCTCTTCTGCGTACTACCATTTCTCCAACTTCAAAGGGAGTTAGCAGCGGCAGGGCTGCTCGGGGTCTGGCTCCCCAGGGCCCCTGGCGTGAAGGTGCTGGACCGCGTGGGCACCTCGTGTCTGCCCAGCCGGCACCAGCTCTCCAGCAAAACTCTGCCTCTTCCTGGTGCTTTGCCACGATGAACCGGTTGGCTGCCAGTGCCCCGTCACGAGAAGGTTCACGCATCTAGGCTGCCTTTCTCCATCACGGACTTTCTCCAGACCTTGGTCCAAACGCGCTGGCTTGGAGCCATCACTACTATCTGCTGTTCTGCCCTGAATAAAAATCAAGCTGATAAAGAGATCGGCTCCAAAGAGCATTCATCAACATTTCTCCAGTGCCATCAGGCAGTTAAAAATGAAACCATTCCCAAGGACACACCGGAGCGGGTGGAGAAAAGGAGGAGAATGGCTGGTGCCTCACCAGCGTGGGCCCATCCCTTGCCCGTCCCTACAACGTTTCTGCTGACCCCGTCTGCTCCCAGCGTGGGAAGAGCAATGGCCCAGCCCCGTGTCGCGCGGGGCTGAAGCAAGAACCGATCATTAGCGTGCTGAAAGCAGCCCCCTGCTTTAGGAGTTCACACTCTTTTAGGAGCATCGCTGAAATCCCTGGGGTCCTCCTGATCCGTGTCAGTCGATTTCCCAGGAAAAGCTTTATTACACCGATTATCCCCTGGGCTCCGTTGGCCCCAGCCCTGCAGAGGAGCCCCACAGCCCTTACCCGGAGGTGCCACGATGGCAATCAGGTCTCAACGCCTCGGGCTGCGGAGGCGGGGAGGGACCCCACGGCTGGGAGCTGGGGGACCCCACTGCGGGCAGCAGTGCCCGGGGGCTGGTCTGGCGCTGGATGATTTAGGGAATGAACAGCAGCACTACCCAGAGCGGGTCCGACTGCTGACGCCTCTACAAGATGCTGAAAGTCCTCGGCTGCGGGAGCCCTCCCACCCTGCCTTTCTCCCCCCGCCGCGCAGGCAGCCCGCAGGCATCCACGGCACGCACACGGACACGCGTGTTACTGCCTTGGAACCTCCTCCCTTTGCGAAACTAACGCCCGCCCGTGTCCCCGTGTCCCAGCCCCTGGCTTTGGAGGAGAGCTGGGAAGGCTGGGTGGTAAACATGCGTCCGTAAACAAACAGCCAGGCTGTATTATTCATTATTACTCTTATCCTCCCTTTGATGAAGGCAGACAAAGTCACCTCTCTTTTGTGCGACGTGTGTGTTGTTTTTGCTTTATTTTTTATTTGTTTCTTTCCTTATAAAACTCATGTGAATAGGCCAGATGCGGTTTCCATAGCAACCCTCTCTCTTCAAGCAGCAGATGCTGGAAAAGGGTTTTTCAGTTTAATCCTCCTGGAAATCTCCCCAGCAGAGGTTGCTGGTATAAGATGATACTAAGAGATGCATAGCAGCAGCGGTTGGCATATTTTAAATCCCATGCGCTTCGCATGAAGAACCTGCCCTTTCACCCTTTGGAAATGGCTCATATCACAGTAAAAGCAGCAAATGTATCCTAATGCCTCATCTTACATTTAAACAGAGTCTTTCCCTGCACGGCTCCCAAAGCATTCCATGGTGATTAAGAGGAGCGTGCAGCACCCTGCATCCCTGTGCTCGTTGAATGGGGCAGAGACCAGGGCAGCTGCTCCATCACACCTACCCCAGCCCACGGGGAGCTGCTGCCCGCATTCAGCGTGCGACTCGGGGTGTATAAATGAGCCTCCTTCATTGAAAAAAAGGAAAAAATCCCTCCGTGCTTTGCAGGAGCGGCTTCCCATTTTACATCCATGGATCAGCCACTTGTGAGTGACATGGTCATATTGGAGAAGACATTAAATGCTGTTTGCAGCCAAACCTGACCTGCTCTGGATCCACGCTGATGCACCCCCCCCTTTCTGCGGTGAAAGCGGGGCCCTCGATGCAGGTCCCTGCTCCCATCTCCCTCCGCCTCGCTCTCCGGGTTGTGTCGGCGCAGTTGCATCGCTCAAGCTCCCTAAGAGGATGGATGGAGAAGGCAGGATTTCAGCCCAGCTTGTTTAACAAAGATATATCCATTTGAAATAAAAAGCTTAGAAGTGGAAGCTGGAATTTGACTAGTGCAGAACGAGCTGTTCAGCCTCTCTCTTAAAAAAGAAACTCCTGTAGAACTTGACAGAAAGTAATAGCCATTGTATTTCGTTTTTTTCATTTAACAGATTTTATGTAGGCATAGTGGGAAAGTTTGCTGTGATGGATTTTAACTCAGTTTAATTAAAGCAGTTGAAACGGAGTCAATTCCCCGCTCTCTAGTGCAGAAACGCACAGAAAAGCAAAGTGCCTATTCAAGACAAACTACTTTAGTAATGTATCTTCTAAAGGAAGATTTTGCTCGTGTCATGCAGCCTCAGCCTCCTTAACCCCAGATCTAACTGGCGGTGGCAGGTTCCTCCAGGAAAAATGTGATACGTTTCATGTTTTATAACATCGGGACTACGGAGTCGTCCTCGGAGGATCAGTCGGTTCTGTGAGTTCTCCCAGAGCCAAACCCCCTGGTGATCCCCAGGCTGTTGGGAACTTTCTTAAAAATAACAAAAGAGGTACTGGCCGATGGAAGGATCGTGACAGCGTGTGATGTCCCAGAGTCATCCTGGATTATGAAGCTGGTTTCGCGGGTGCAGGGAAACCCCAGGGTCACGGGCAGCAGACCCTCCTTCTGGCATCATTTAGGGCAGATGCGGTTAAACTGCCTTTCAGATTTGTAGGGATGAAGATCCCCCAGTCCCAGCAAGCAACATGTGCTGGTCAAGTGGACCATGCGTCGGTGGAGGAGATGGCTGAGCCTGGGCTTCCGAGACGTCACGCACCCCTCCACGCTGACTGCGAGTGGACAAAACCCGGGCAGCGTGGGCTCAGGGACTCGGGCAAAGCGACACACTGCGTGACCCCTTTGCAGGCTGAGAAGTGGAAACGAGTTAAGAGCAGAAACCAGGAGAAACTGGGATTAACAACTCAAATCTGAGCAATAGTCAGAACATTTGCAATTCACGGTAAAGCTCTGTTCCAGTTCGTGTCTGTTTGCTTTCCATCAAGAGCAAGCTTTGTCTTGTGTTTAAACGAAGGAGGTAGGGATCAGGACTCCCAGGCTCTGCTCTTAACTCTGCCACTAATTTGCCGTGTTTCTTCAGAGAGGTCACGTACGATTAAACGCTTGGATCTGGTGTGGGCTCAAAATTCCCACCGATGTCAATAAGGACAACAGGTTTTCAGCATGAGTGGGAAAAAATGCAGCCTGTAATGCTCCCTTTGCTTCAGCTTCCTGGGTACAAAACTCTCCTGCCTGGTGCTGTGGATGAATTTATTTAGATTTACGGAAAGGAGCCTGCATGACTCCTCTGGTTTGCTGGGATGGTGAATAAAAGGGAGCAATTCAGAGTCAACCTGATGAAAAAAGAGAGACACTCCCCCCACCCCACCAGTTCATTGCCGAGGTCTAAACCTTGTCCGCAGCCGCACGAACAACCCCCTGTGCCGCGCTCTTGCTGTCACTGTGGCCTCTGGGCTTGCTGAACCTGCAGGAGGTTTGGGGACACGGGATCTGGTGACCCTGGGGCCGTGGAGGCGTGCAGGGCAGGCGAGAGTGCGGGGGTGCAGGCACAGCCGCGTGCCGATAACCGCGCTTGCCCTGCCTAATGTGCTGGCAGATGGCAGCTCCCCCGTGACACGCTCCTTTTTGGCGTGGTCATTATGTCCCCAGTTACCACCACGACCAGCAGCTGATGCCTCACGGCAGCGAGCGATGGAGAGGAGGGCAGACAGGAGGGAAGGCGCAATGCCGGCCGGGAGCTGCTCGCACGGCTGCACCACGTCCATTTGCCCGTTCCCTCGGAGAAGACGTAGCCCGTTATTTCGGATGCTCCTGCCAGAACCGGCTTGTTTTGAAGCTGGTAGATAGAAGCAGTTCCTGACCCCGCGGCCGCAGCCCACGGGCTTTCTCTAAGTGATAGCCTTGGCAGATAAATTACACCCACTTTAAGCTCTGCCCTGTGCCTCCCTTTGTGCTTTTCTTGACGCGGCTGCCTGGCAGAGGTGCGGCGAGAGCACGGCAAACAGTCCCATCACTCTTATTGTCAATCATCCCTTGTCAAAGTGCTGAAGGTGTAATAAATCTGCGTCCAGGAAAGGGCTGTATTTACATATCTGATCTTCAGAAATGGCAATGGGCTGTTAAGAAAATACAGAATTTTAATCACCTGGCTTGGGCTCGTGCACAGCTTCTGGGGCATCGCCAGAGACTGGGCACAGGGGAACCGTCTGTCCCTTTATTTGCAAGCGGTCATTAGGAGTGATTAATTATAATGATGCTATTTAACCCCTTTGCAGGTATCTTTCACAGTTTCCAAAGCACAGAAGTGGTTACGTGTCCTTCTCTGTTCAATAAACAGGTAAATTGAGGGATGGCGATGTGTACCAGCACCTCCCCCGTGGACGAGGCCCAGCCCTAGAGCTTCCCCTACACTCTACATCTGAAAAATAGAGCACAGACAAGCTGCTCCTGGGGGTATGTTTGTAACGGTCCCACTTGCAGCAGGGCTGATGTCACCACTTATAGACAAGCTCTATTAATGACTTTTTTTTTTTTTTTTTTAAATAAAAACACAGCAACAGAAGTCTTCGACCCTAAATGCTCTTTTACCCTGCTGGCCCCCACTCTGTGCCTTTTTATACTGCAAAGGAAGCAGAAAAGGAGAGCAGCCAAGAGATGGACAGGTGGGGAAAAGAAATGAGTCAGGGATTAACAGCAAGCCCAGCTGCAGTGGGGATGGGAGCGTCTCCCACACCCCCACCCATCCCTGCACAGGGCAGCACCTTTGCTGTGCTCCAGCCTCAGCTTGCTGACCTTAATTCTGATTTTAGTTTGAGCAAAATTGACCTGGAGAGAGAGCAGAGGCTTTAAAAGCAGCCTAGCATGGAGTGGAGATGCAGAGAGCCTTGGTATGTATTTCACTTAGGGAAAAATAATTGCGGGGGAGGATATAAACCCTTTTGCTCCATAAAGCCGTGCAGCTCAGCTGTCCCCTGGTGCCGGCTCCGGTTATTGGGCTGAGCGTGAGCATGCTTGGTGGGCACGGCACGGCACGGCAGCACCCTCAGTGTTGGCATAAATCTGAGCGAGCCTGTGGCTGAAATGGGCTCCTGGTTTGAAGAGGGATGGAGGAGGCGGCTGGAGGCGCAGCAGCGATGAGGCAGGTTGTGGCAGCTGGGGACGGAGTGGTTTTTACAAGTATTTGGCAAAGCCTCATGGGGTGCACAGGGCTGTGGGGCAGCGGGTGCGTGTTTGGGGGCTCACCTGCCTACGGGCTTCCTTGCACCTGCGGTGATTTCCCTCGCCCCCACCCCTCAGCAATGCAGTTTTATGACCTTCGTTTTCAGGAGATGGCCCCAATGCAGCAGCTGTGCCCAGGGGGACCCGGTGCTTCGGGACTGATCCTGCCTGGTGCCGGGGCCCCCTGCTCCTGTGGGCATCGGCAGGAGACATTCCCTTGTCCTCATGGACGCGCTGTCTTGGACCCCTTTCCTGCAGGAGGAGAAAGACCCGGTGTTAGGAGCCACAGTCACAGCTGGCTCCCACAGCAAAGCACCCACTGGCTGCGGGGGAGAGCGGGACCCAGGAGGTGCTGAGCACCCCAGGGTGCCCCACCGGCTCCCTCCTGGGGCTGTGCGGCCAGGGCTGAGCCCCCCGTGCAGCACGGGATGGAGATGTAGGAGAGGGGAGCAAAGCTTGACGCTCTTTTCCCATTGAAATAACATGCAATTCATTTGTTTGACCAAACCCCAGGGATCTCCCTGCTCCACCTGACGTTTGTGTTGGAATTCTCTGGGGTGCACTTCGACCCACGGCTCGGAGCAATGAGGGAAGGATGCAACCGAAGAACAGCTCCCGGGAACCTTGCAAAAGGAGGCAAATCTTCCAGCCTAAAGAACAATTGTAAAAACTGCTTCTTTCCACATCAAACTGTACTCCATAATCCATAGCGCTCTTAAAAAAAAAAACCAACAGCGTAGGGGCAGGCTGTAGCTGAAGCATGTAGCAAGCTCCTACTTAGCATTATTTATCATCAATGATCTCCAGGCTGGGCCATGATGCATAATTCATTTTCTTTGCAGAAGCTGCATCTCGAACCGAGCCCAGTCTGGCACCTCCCCGCCGCAGCCGCGGCGCGTTCTGGCTCTTCGAAAAAAGCAACTTGGGCATCTCGGTGCGTGGAGTCCTCGTCCTCTTCGTGTTCATGTGAATGTGACAGTCTGGCGAGGGCTGCTGCTAAGTTTATCCCTGCCTGCGTTCTGCCTCGGTGCCTGTCCTCCCTGCTCAGCCCCCGGTGCCGGGAGCCGCGTCGCTCGAGCCTTCACAGCACTGCAGCTTCGGGGTTGCATATCTCCCTCGCTCCCGCTCCCCCCAGGAGCAGAGCCGGTTTCCACCAGCTCAGGGAACAGCCGATAGCTTTTAAAAATGAAGGAGAGGAGCCGTGTCCTTGTTCAAGGCTCTGTCCCCCTGCCCTGACCCGGCTGGCCCCAGGTTTGGGGGGTCTGGAGATGCAGCCGCCTCCCTGGTGCACGTGCGGCAGAGGGAGAGTGGGAGAAGGGAGACGGAAAGAGGAGCCAGCAGCCTTTTATTCTGCGGCCTACTTGCGAACATTTTCTAAAAGACCAATAAATAATTAATAGCCGTTATAAGCATATTGCAGACACGAGGAGTTTTTGCTGCAGATGGTCATAAGGACGTTGTCAGCGAGTTATCGACTGGAGGGCTGCATGATCCATCGTCATCGACTGGCCATTTATTAAGACGTCTATTCATTAACTCTTTAAGGACAACGGGCAGAACCTCAATATAAAATGGAAGGACCACACCCCCCCCCCCCCCCCCCAAAATTTGGTTTTGGGAGGCAGGAAGGATGGAGGGGGAGCTCCCAAACCCTGGCTCAGAGCTGGGACCTGGAGCCTCCGACTCCCTCCCCGTGCGTCAGGCGCCATCGGCAAGCAGGTGAAGCCGGTGTATCTTTACCAAATCAATTCTCCTTCACTTAACTCTGTCTCCGTAGAGTAGACATCTCGTTTCATCAGTAGTGATAAATATATCCTGTGCTGGGTAGGACCCAAGTGTTTTCATGAGGCATTTCCAAAGCCCAGAGGAAGGGTCTGCCCTACCACTGTGCATACTGGTTGTTACTGGTTTCTCTCCCAGGCTCACTAATTACTGCTGGGCGAGTTCACACAGTGCCTGGGGATGTTCACTGCTGGCGAAGGGAGCTAAAGGAGAGCTCAGGACGGTTCCTTCCCGGAGAGCAAGAAGACATTGATGATTTATTTCACTCTCTCTCTAAGGTAATTATGTACCTAGGCAGTCTTAAAATGTGTATTTCTTTTCTCCGGCAGACCAGAACAGCCTCTTTGGTTCCAGTCTAGCAAATAAATATGTATTTACACACTTTATTAAGATGGGTATTACTTTCCCAGAAGACTGGCATAACTCTTCTGCTCTGGTATTTTATGTAAAACTGTATTTGCACATTAGTTTGAAATATATATGACGGGCTAGATGGACCACAGCAGCCTTGGCAATCACCGAGCGCAACACGAGGAGCTACGTGTGAAGACACATGCGTGGATGTGGATACAGATGATGCACGCAGCTTTGTCAGGACGTGTACGCGGCACCCACAGCTACAGCTCTGCCGGAGGAGGAGGAGATGTCCTTACCACGCTTTCACCTTTCCTCAAAATGTAAAAAATTCGGCATTAAAATGTCAGGCCAGCTCCAGAGCTGAGGACGGCAGGTGCAACTTCAGGGAGAGGCCACCAAATATGTTGCCAACACGTAAAATTAGGCATTTGAGTCTTCTGGATCATCGGTGCTAGTGCCCAGGGGTAGGCAGGATTCCCAAACAGCAACGCTGCCAAGTCCCCCCCGCCCTCCTCCATCATCCCCCCAACATCATCCCCCTCCACGGCCGGGCTGCAGCTCCTGCCTGGGCTGCTCAGACCCCCCCATCCCTCATGGAACGTGGGCTCCCGCTTTCCACCCAGGTTTTGCTCCTGGCCAAGCAGCGGGATGTGCTGCGTTCAGCTCCCACCCCACGACCTCTCTCCCCGTGCATCGTGGCAGAGGCAAAAGCGGATCACCCTGACCGAGGTTTCTAATTACTGTTGTTTTCCCGCAGACCGTTTGTGCTGGCTCCGGCGAGGACGTGCGGAGAGACAGTCCCTGCCCCGAGCGCTGCAACATCCAACCAGCTAAAGCAGGCGGGAGTGGAAGAGAGGAGGGAGCTTTGCCCGTCCTCGGGGGCCCGGGGAGGTAGGACAAGCACGTTTCCACGCCGTTTCACGCGCACGGCACGACCTCTGTAATCAAGCATCTAGCAGTAAAAATGTGGCTGGATTAACCTGATGAAGCAGCAGTCTATAGTATATTAATTCTCATGTAATTTCGTAAAGCTGCTTAACTGAGAACCTTAATGCATTTAACACACATCAGTCAGTAATAGCGATGAATTTTGCCCCCCAACAATCCAGGCGCAGGCGGGACAGGGGCTGGCGTGGTGCGCGGGTGCCGGTGCGAGCTGCTCGCCCAGCCCTGCTCCCGACCCAGGGGAGCGGAGTGACCCAGCCGGGCTGTGCCGCGTCTCCGCTGCTATGATACGGCAGGTTCGGAGTACCTGAAATCTAACCGAGCGTAAAAACACCGGATTTGAGCTGTCCCCAGGGAAAGTTTAATAAGGAGCAATCATCAGCTAGGTAGACTTAAAAGAAAAGCGAGGCGCAGGAAGGGGAGGTGGCTCCTACGAGTGTGCAACACACCGGCACGGGTGGGAAATGGCTTAATGCTGGGTGGGGACAGGGGAAAACCAAGGTGAAATCTGGAAGGATTTGGGAGCTGGGAGTGGGCTCAGCTCCTGGATATTCACCCTGTTGCTCTGCCGGAGGAGCCCTCAGGCAGGGCTGTAGGTGCAACTGTTCAAGAAATGGGCTCTGCCTGCGTTGGCTGCTTACCCTGAGACACCTTGAGCTGGCTTTCAGCAGTGTTTGGAGGGCACAAGTCCTCCTGAGATCCCTTTTCCTACTCTTAGCAGTTCTCAGCCCTTGAATTTCAGCCCAGGTTTGTTAGAGTGGAGTCTGCACAACCCCTTCCTCGCTGAGCCGTGTCCCTCCATCCCCTCGTCCCGACACCACGCTGGCTCTGTGCAGCCAAACGTTTCCACGTGTGTCTGATATTAAGCAGTGACTGCTCCTGCTGGCTTTAAGGGAACTACCTAATCTCCTTTAAATTAAGCATATGATTGGGTTTTGGCTAGATTGAGGCCTTGGGCCTTAATCTCTTTATGCCCCACTTTCTCAATCTGCAAAATAGTAATTATCTACTTCATGGGGCTAAATTAATTTCCTGTATTTCACTGATGCTCATTTTGGCCATACACAGGTTGCCATCCTCCCAGAGATTGCAATTTGCATGCTGCTCGGCAAATTATGTGTTATATATCCATACACACACACACACGCACGTACACAAATCTAAGCCTCAGGGAAAAACCTAAATGCCACAATGGCCGAGACGGGACGTAAGCAGTAACAGTAAGGATAACGAAAATGCAATTCAGGGACTCAAAGGATTTAGTGAATGGAGAATAGGCTGCGTTGCATAAAAAGAAGGTAAGAAACTCAACCGAGTTAAGAAGTAATGAAAAGGATGAATATCAAACAGGACGTAGGAGCTTAATTAAGAATTAACTTTTTTGAAGTAGAGCTTGGGAGAGCTGACAATGGTCAGAGCAGAACGGGAACAAACCAGAGAAATTGTTTTTAACCCTTTCATGAATGTCAGGGGGAAAAGGAAGAGCCAAAGAAGTTTGTGGAAAAAAATCTGGCATGGCTATGTCTCAGCTTCGCAGGATGTGGAGGGGGGCGGATTTGGGGATAAGCTGCTACGTGTTTTTTGGGGGGAACATGAAATGGAGAAGGAAAAAGAAAATCCTTTCCTAAAATTACCCTGGGGATGCCCTTTTTCATCTTGGTAGAAGAACCCCGCTGGGTTTGGTCCCTGGGACTCGGAGCACGTAGCGCGGTAGGACCCGGAGGAGATTTTCCTCTGCACCTGCCACTTGTGCATTCCTTGTTTGCGTCGAGCTGCAAACAAGCAAAGATTGCATTAGGGGCGATGCACTGGCCCAGAAACGTTGGACAGATTAAATCTTGTTTCAGCGTGGCTCTCTATCATGTCTCGGCACAGCTTTGTCGAATGATAAGGTTTGAAAGGCTGCGAGCTGGAGCTCGCCGGATCAGTAATGTTCATTAAGATAAAATCAAAGACAGGCTCCCGCGCTCTGTTTTCCAGAAGGACTCATTCCATAAAAAGGTAAATAAAAAAAAAAAAAAAACCTTACTGAGTAATCCTCATGGGAAACTGTGGGGTTTGACATCACAGTTCTCATTTTCTCCTGCCACAGTCTGCAGAGAAAAAGGACAGCCGAGAGACCAGAAAGGAAAAGAGAGAAGTCAAAAAGTTCCTGAGCAGCATCAGCCTGGTTAAGTCTAATTCCAATGCATTGACTCTGCTGGCTCCTTGGGGAATGAAGGAATGAAAGGAAAGGAGGAAAAAAAGCAAAATAATTGAAAGGAGTAATTCAATTTGGGCAGAATTATCCTCCTAATGATTTATGGCTTCATTAATGACTGATTGAACAAATGATTTTTTTTTTTTTGGTGGTTGTTTTTTTTTACTTACTCGGAACGAAGGCGGCTGGCTGAGAGGTTATTGGATGTCACAGCCACAGAGACTCATTTGTCTCCATTTAAATACTTAATGATCTCTATCTTTCTCCCCCTCGATCGATGGGATCTAGAAGCAGTCCTTTTGTTGCAAACTTTCTTGGCTTCACAAAAATGTGACCTGGCGCTCCGAGGAACGAGTGGGCATGAACGCTGCAGAGGGGCGGCTTGCAATGCCCCGTCCCCGGGTACCGCGGCCCCGGGGGCTGCCGCAGCGCTCAGCCCCCCGTGGAAAGTCACCCCCCACGTGCCTCTGCTTCATGGGTGTCTTCAGGAGGCCCCGGTCCTCTCGTGCTGGGGGGGGTCCGTTTTGATTAAGCCGTTCACCTTGGAGTGATACCGCTGGTCCTGGCTCTGATAGGAGCGTCTGCCCCGGCGAAGAGCTCGTGCTCGTGTTTGCATCCCCAGAGGGGACGTGGTTTTCCTTTCAGCGCGCCCGAAGCCCGCAGCGCTGTTGCATTGGGCAGGTCCGGCGCTGAGCCCCGCGCAGCGCTCGCGGCGAGGGCCCGTCTGGGCGCGGGGAGCTAAGGCAGCGCTCGCCTCTGCGCTCCTCGGGCTACACAGCCCTATAGGCGCGTGCGCCTGCGTCAATGAGTACATACGAGATGTATGCATGCGGGTATATCTTCATCACGGGCTCGATGATCTTGGAGGTCTCTTCCAACCAAAACGGTTCTCTGATAATTGAATACACACCCATGTAATTCTCTGGTGCGTATGTTTTATGCACTGATATTAGAAGTCAACACAATAAATGCAGACTCGGACCAGTTCACAGGGTGCGCATCAACATGAAAACCTCCCGATTGCAAAACCCCTGTGGGCGCGAGGCTACTGGGTTAGCAAAGCGATTTAAAATTCATTATCTATCATTCAGCACTCCGGTGCCTCCAGGCTTGGCAGCGCCGGAGTCAGGCGCATGTCCTTCAACTCTCTTCAGTTAAACAGCCTCCTCAAGTTCAGGCCCTGGTAATTGGTCTCAGAACTGCTTCGTGCCATAATTGGGATTTCTCTGCCCGGCGTTGCTGGTGGATGTGCGGGGCTGGGGCTGCGCCGGGGTGACCCGGCTCGAGCGTACACCAGAAGTCACCACGCCGGGTCGTGGAAACCAAGGCTGGGTCTGGGGAAGGGAAGGCAGGAGCAGAAGGGGGGGAACAAACCGGTCCCTTCATTTAGAGATGCACTTTCAGAGCCTAAATTCAGCCCGGAGTCTCTTGTGGTCAGGTTTTGGTGGTGCCGTGGGGCTGGTGCAGGGGAGCGGATGCCGCAGCAGCATCCTTCCAGCTGGGGATTTTTTGAGCACCTACAATAAGGAAGGTCGAGCTGCCTGTCAGTCAAAGCGCCGTTTCCCTTGGTTTAGCTCAGGATTGGAGAGCTGAGCCGCAGCGTGACCCTGTTGCTATTGGATATGAGCTCCATGCAGATGATATGCAAACATATTTAAGATTTTTTGTCTATTTGCAGAAGCAATATCAATTTGCAAGGATGAGCTCAATTAACATAACTCATTACTTTCCCACGTGTAACTTATTTATGTCAAATGAACACCTCCTTCGAAGGGGCTATCAAGGGGAAAATTGCTCGGCCCATGTATGTACATATGACTCTTGTTGTGATATAATAGCAAAGATATTTTCTTTTCTTCTATAAAATGGGAAGATTCCCTTTTGCTAAGCAGGGAGAGAGCTTGTGTGTGGGCTGAATAAAAAAGTCTTTGGCAAAGATCTTTTTTATGGGAAGAAATGCAGAAAATTTTTGCCTCACAGAAGAAAAGTTGAAACCGTTTTGGAGATTTCTAACTCAAACTTTTCTTTTTCAAGTTGACTCCTCCTTTGTTTGAAAAGACTAGATTATTATTCCATTGTATTGATAATACCAGTAACCGAAGTTAACAGATGCAAGAGGAGGGAGTTGAAGACTGGTTTCGGATCAGGAACAGAATCGCCGCCTCTGAGCTGTCCCGTACGTCCCAGGGGCTGCCGTCGGTTGTAGAGGAGGAACCTGTTGCCTGTCCCCTCCCCACACACGGTATTTCCGATCCATTTTGCCATTTGGAGCAGTGGCTCCTGCCCACAGACTTAAAAATAACACCCCAGCCCCAGAGGCGAGGGCAGGGGCACCGGCTGGTCCTGGCACGGGGCTGCAACTCCCGACACGGGCAACGTCGGATGCTTTCGGGGGATATCAAGAAAGTAGTCAGCGGTCTCTGAAGCGTGGTGTCAACTGGGCTTATTTTCTCCTTCCAGAGGCTGCTTGCTTCCTTACGTGATACGCATCAAGAGGGCTGCTATAAGTCATTGGGTTGGTTGGTTCTTCTTTTTTTCTAAAAATCAGCTCCTACACCACGAAATTGCTGCCTGGGTGACAGCAAAAACGAGTAATCTTGATCAGCTCTGATATAAAATGACAACCGGGGGTATTGGCGGGCACACTTCATTTGCCCTGTCAAACATCATAAGCAATTTGAAGAGTTTTTTTACCTTAACAAAGCGGCGGCCGCGCGCGTCGCGTCAGCCTGCGTTGGAAACGGGAGGAGGCTCGGCCGATGCAGGCGCTGGCGGGGGAGCTGGTTGGAAATCAAGGGGTTTAAAGCCAAAAGGGGAGGTACGTGGCTTGGGATCTCTGCGCATCTCAGCGCCCCGTCTATTTTCCTTGCAGACCTTTGGGGTGAGGGCTGCCAGCGTCCCAGCGCCGAGCAGCGGCGGGCTGGCGGCTGCTGGCAATATCAGCCTCGTAACCCGCAAAGCCGAGCTGCCCCGTGAGGATGGAGGGGAGAAAGAGTCAACATCTCGCTTTCCTTTGAGCGGTTACAACTCATTTCATTCGTGCTCCAAGAATATTTGTACGAGTGATTTTTGGCTTTTCTGTCCTCAAGGAAACGCGGGGAAAGGAAGAATGTCAGCGCTGGGTGGTTGTGCCGGCCGGGGAGCGCGTTGGGGAGCAGCTGCCGAGCGGGGCTGCGTGTGCAGGCAGGGAGGGGATTTCTCTCTGATTTCTCTTTCTTTGCTGCTTTTCGGCCATCAGGTAGGCCTGCAATCCCGAAGCGTGCAAGGAGGTGTCCTCCTGGGTCTTGCTTAGAGAAACGGGTTATTTTTTGACACATTTTAAGAGCAGCAGGAGCAGGTCACCCTGCCAGAAGGACGCTGGGCTCCAGCGCATTCAGCGCAAGCCCTCGAGAAGAGCAGGGAGGGGAGGGGAGCGGTGCTGCACCGCGCTCTGATTTTTTGCCAGCCAAATTAAGCAGAGGTTTGATACGGGAGCACTGCGGAGGGCTTGGGCACCTGCTTGGGCACCGCTCCTGATGCGGGTCCGGGAGCGAGCTCTTATTAATTCAGGCGGCAGGGATGGAGAAGCAGCACTGCTGAGCCCGTGGCTCCCCGCCAGCTCCTCAGCCGTGCTGGCTGGCTCCGAGAAAAGCCCTTCAGAAACGCCCTCGACTTGCTCGCCCGAACCAGCGGCAACGGGTCATGGTGCCCGGTTCTGCGCTGCTCATCATGCTGGAGGGTCGGCGCTCGCCCCTGCCGCAGCCAGCCCCGGGCACCGGCACGGCGGGCGCCGGTGACACCGACCTGGCCTTGCTGCGAAACACAACAGGCTTGCTTAGACATGGGGATGTTTTTTTAATTAAAACAATCTCCCCCTCCCTTTGCTCCTGGTCTCAGCGGAGCCTTGGAAATGTTTCTGCACTTAACATTGCATGTAATTATGGGCTGTCTGTCTCGGAAAGCAGCCCTCGATGTACTTAGCAGCATCACCTTCTGATTTTCAAGGCAGCACTTACTAGGCAGGAGAGGAGGAGAGACAGGAATTATCCGTGTCTTGTGGGAGCCATACATCACGCTCGATTTTTTTTACACCCTCCATTAGGCTGGAGCGCGGATGTGTGGGATGATGCAGTGCCAGGCACCACAAAGTGTCCCCTGAGTCGCGGCGTTTGGTGGCCCAGCCACGGTCGCTGGCCTTCTGGGGACCTGGGCTCCCGAAGGAGACCCCTGCCCGCTGCAAACAGCCTCTGCTGGATTTTGGTGCTAGCACCAGCGAGAAGAAATGCTGGTGAATAGGGTCTTTGGGGATGAAGTTTCAGATTTTGATTCATGAGCCAAATTAAAAGATTATTTTTTCCCTCAATAAACAAATCCCCTCTTCCCCTTCCCGCTAGCCGAGACATCTGCTCCTCTGAAAAGAGCTTGCACCACAGAGAAATACCTCCTACCGTGTGTCCTACTGTCCTTTCTGCCTGTTTTGATTTGCATCTTTTATATTTTCTTTGGATTATGCTAGTCAGACTCCTTGCTTAGATGTAGTAGTAGTGCCAGGGGTTCTTATATTACGAAATGCTGTTAACCTTTTGCTGTTATTTGTCTTATACGTCCCCGTGTGCTACGGATACCTCTTTTGTTATCAGAGCGGGAATCCTACAGGACTGCTATCAAACACTGCGTCTGAACAGAGCAGGGTGGAGGGAGGGCTCGGCGGCTCTGTAGTGGTAATGAGCAGCTGCGTACGTCCTCAGTCCTGGAGGTTAATGCCTGAAGCTTTTAAACCAGGAAAGATCAGAAATGGTACGAGAGCCGGGTTTAACAGGCAACCCAGCGCCCAGCCCGAGCCTCCGGAGGGAGGCTTGAAAGGAGACAACCAACTGATTTATATTTGCATTGCCGTCCCCTGGCAAGCGGGATGCTCGGAGCCGCCTCTGTCTGCACTAGCGTGTTCCGGCGCCGGCGCGAGCGGTGCCGTGGGGGGTCCCCTGCCCGTCGCTCCCCCACCCCGGCAGCGGCTCTGGGTGCCCCAGGGGCTGGTCCGGACCCGGCGCCTTTCGGGAGGTTTCTTTAACCATGCACTTACCCTCCAGACACGCTCTGGAAGTGCAAAATGGACTTTATTCTGACAACCCGCGTACCCTCCGGGGCTGGGGGACATGGCTTCTGTCAATCAATCAGAACGATTTATCCCTGCAGATGGCCTCTGTGCTGCGGCGGTGCCAGCGAAGCCCCGTGTTGGTGGCCGTGTGTCGGTGTCCCCGTCCTTGCTGCGGGCTGGCACCCCCTGCCCGGCTCAGGGCCGGGGCTGCGTTTCGGGGCCCCCGGGGACACGGCCTGAGGGACAGAAGAGTGTTCCCATCCCCAGCCCTTCCTCCAGGCTGGGCGCTCCTCCCTGGCAACACCAACGAGCAGAACCTGGGCTTTATTTTAAACCGCTGATCTTTGTCAAGGGAAAAGGTGATTCCGACCAATGGAAAATGCAGCTTTATTTCAGTCCAAGTTTTCCAGCTCCTCCCTCAAGTCCTCAAAAAATTCCCTAATAACCCGTTCTCCCTTCCCGAGGTCTCTTTCCTCTTCCCAGACGAGAAACCTGCAGACCCTGGACCAGACCCACTGCGTGAAAGCCCATCGCGTTTTGGGGGAGCATCGAGTTGGTGCAGAGAGGGGTTTCCCAAAGGGAGGGCATGAGGGTACGTTTGTGCTGTTGGGGAACCGTGGCTGGTCGGGGCTCTGTCCTCCCCCCGGGACGGCAGCGAGGAGCGGCAGCCCCTGCTCCGGGCAGCCCCGTGCCCTCCCGCTGCCCCTCTCCGTCCCTGCCCGGGCAGATGGAAGGCAGCAGCTTTTTAATTATTAAAATTAGTGCATCCTTGAAAACACATAGCATGCTTTTGGCTCTGCAAATCATTGCTTTTGTGAGAGAGGAGCGGTAATAAAATTAACCGACAGAGAGGAATAAACAAATGGCACAGATGTAAATATTATATAATCTGCATTTCCTAAAATACCCCCGGCTTGGCATCAGGAGGTGGATTCAGAGAGAACCAGAGCAAGGATGCTGATAGAAAACAAATAATAATAGCAGGCAAATAGCAATTAATCATTCTGTATATGGGTATTAATGTTTGCACGTGAGCTCCTCGCCAAATGCTCAAAGTGCTTTACGTCCCCTCGGGCTCCTCTCGCTGCTGGCTCGGGTGGACGGCGGGGGTCTCTGGGGAGGTGGGGAAACTGAGGCAGGCGGGAGGCCTCGCCGGCGGTGCTCCCATTTCTGCGCGGCGCTGAGTACCTGCCACCGGCGCCGGGCTGTCAGGGAGGGGTTACTGAGTGCACTGCCAGGTTCGTATCGGGGCTGGAGCAGATTTTGAGCCGGTGCGAAGTGCTGTAAGTCCTTTTAAGCCACCAGAGGTGGATCCTGGCCCGTCCAGCTCTCCGGTGCGGCAGGCAGAGCAGGCGCACCCGGTTCTCGCCCCCAGCTAACGTTTGCTTCCAGGGAAGCCCTTCCCACATCGGTGCCGGAAAATACCCCGTCCTGCTTTCCCTTTTCACATCGCCTCATAGGAATCTTAAGATTCCTTCGGGAATCTTACATTTTAATGGTCAAACTAGTGCCAGGTGGGATCCCAAACCTGAAGCCAGGCACTTCAGGGCACCCGCCTGCTCTGCCCGGGGCCGCTCCAGCCCGGGCGCTGATGTGCCCGTTTGTCAGCACACCGAGCTGCTGCCGCGCCCCGGGACTGCCCGCCTGCCGAAGCCGTGGTGCTCGCCGCCGGCGTCACGAGCGTCAGGGCAAAACCCTCCCAGGAGCGCCCGCCCGCCCGCCGCGGTGCGGCTCAGCATGGGGAAAGGGAGTTTCTGCAGCTCGCGGGGTGTGTTGCTATTTGTTCGTTTGGAAAAACACAGAGGACAGTTACACCAAACAGCAGAGACCGGACACAACTCGGTGCAGGGTCATCGGTGGGTGACACCAGCGGGTTGTGAGGGGAAGGGTGCTTGGGCACCCAGCTCTGCTCGGAGCACCAGGCTTTCCGTTTGCTGCTTGGACATCCAGAGCGGTACGTGTTGTAACGTGACAGTCCCTCTTTAACGTCCCATGTTTGAAGTCACATTGGAGAGACGTGTCCCATCTGGTGAGTCACAGCCTCCTCCTGTCACTCGGTTACCTGCAGGGCCTCCGCAGGAGGAGTGATGACTAACCCACGCAGAGTGACACATCACAGGGAAATGTAAATATTGTCTTTTATTTTTTGCCTTCTGAAGCCTCCAGAAGAAAATTATTTTTGTTTCAGTTTGAAAACATGAGCCGGCCTGGCGTTTTCTGCCGTGGCTGGGAGAGTGGCTGGGTCAGCGCTTCCTGGGGAGGCGGTGACGGGGAGACGCTGCTGCTTCCCGCGGGTGCCCCCGGCTGCTCTCCTGCCCCCCATCCCGCTGGAAAAGCCATTTGCAAGAGCACCCGGCTCCGGCTTCGTGCTCAGCAGCGCATCCTCGCTCCCCTGCCTGCGGGCGATGCCGGCCACGCTGCCTGGACCTGGGATCAATACCCCAGAAGATCAGCTCTGGCCCTTCCGCATGACAGGGAGTCACAACGCTTCTGATCCGAAGCTCTTCCTTAATCTGGGAGACAGCGATCGATGGGAAATTAACGGAGCTTTAGGCCTGATTGCTCCAGTAGGAAGGGGCTGCTCCGCGGGGATGAACTCATTCCCCGCTCTGCCATGGTATCAAAAGGGGTCTGGTCCCAGCTGGCTCCATCCTATTGTTTTTTTTCTTTTTCCTTTTCAATCAGACTTCGGACCGTTCCTGTTCCGAGAGGACGGTGGGTGCACGGGTGGGCACAGCTGCCCCCACGCTGCCGTTGATGCTCTCCTCTCGTCTCGGTGTTCCACTGGCACGGGGGACGTGGGGCAGGGAGCGGGGATGAGGAGAGGTCAGGACATAGACCAGCGCTGGCGGGATGCGGCTCCAGCCCCTTCCCGGTGCTCCTTCCCCCGTAACCTCACCCCCGTCGTTTGCAGGGCAAACGCCCTGTGCGGCGGGGCCGTGCCCACCGCCAGCCCTCGCCGGGGCCCCCCACGGCGCCCGCGGTGCCCAGGGCCAGCTTGCACGGAGGCGGCACTCCTTGGTGTCACACCGGGGACAGTCCTCACGGCAGCGGGGACAGACTTCCCAGAGTCTGCCTCGTACGCTCCGAGTACCACTCATGTCCCAGGGGCTCTGTTGGAAACCAGAACTAAAGCCAGGCACAGGTATCAATGGTTTAAATATGATTTCAGTCTCGTGTTAGACATATCGTCGCTGCACATGAAATGGGTGAAAGACCGTGTTCCCCCAAGGCACGGCCTTCATCATACGCAGCCTACTAGCATTTAGCATCAGAGGGAAGGTGAAATCAAAAGGATAAAAATAAGTAAATGATTATAGAGTGCATAAAATCTTTTGCAAAATTGTTCCAATTGCCTTTGACGTGTCAGCCAGAGATGCTATTTCCTTTTGTGTTATTACTGGCTTGAAGAAAAATCTGTATTCTCCACAAACCAGGTTGCTGCTGTACTTTTTATAAATGCCTGCCATCTCATCAGTGCCACATTAAACCAACATTTCGAATTCAAACCAACTATGCGAGTGGATAAATGTAGTAGTAATGGCAGGAATTAGAAAGCAGGGCACAGGATTGAGGCAGCAATGATTTACGAGACCCGGGCAGGAACAATCAAAGGCATCAGATCACTTCTTTGCTGCCCTGCGTGCGCCTATTTGCATCTTATTCCTGATGGCTGGGTTTTAAAGCTAAATTGGCACCTGATTGGTGAATAGATGCTGCTCTTTTTTGTTCTTAGCTGAACAAAATCATTAGGAAATGGGTGAGAAGACTGGAATTGCTCCTTCCGTGGGCTGTCGGGGTGTTATGCCCGTGCCCATCGCGGGGAAGCAGCAAGACGTGCTGGGCTGATGTCCCTGGTGTAAGGATCCCACCGTCAGCGATGCTCATTCACTCCCTGTAGCCATCGCCCGCGTCCCCTCCTGCCTTCCCCGGGGGGTTTCGCATGCTGCCACGACCAAACCCGCAGTGCTCCCCTCTCCAGCCCCAGCCCTTTGCTGACGGCAGCTGGAAATCCCACAGCAGCATCCATCCCCCAGGGACCAGCGGGACCGGTGACGGGCTTGGCACCGCTCCGCTAAAGGGGGAAGGGGCTGCAGACCTCCACAGGCTCTTAGGGCCCCGCAGGGGGAAGGAGCTGCTGGAAAAGGGGCTCTTTTTGACTCTCCCGCAGCCCCGGGGAGCCAGGGGTTCTCCCTGGGAGCTTCTGTGAGTTAATCTGTGAGTGCTGGGCTTGGTTCTGGGGCAGCACACGGAGCTGAGCCGTGCCTGCGGGAAGGGGGAAAGCCAGGACTGCGCCGGACTCCTTAACGCTTATAAAATCTGATGGCCAGTGGGTGTAAATCAACAGCGTGCCGTTGGCTCCCTGGGGTTTTTACAGCGATGTGCCCCGGTGTATACAACCTGATCAATAGACTTTGTGGGAAGATACTAAACGGAGGCGTGCGACCCTGACGGCCTCGTGCCGGTGGCTGTGACTTCGGCGGCAAGATGGGCTTTCCTGCCACTGGCTGCCGAAACGCGGCCGGCTCCGGGGTGGGGATACGGGAGCTGCTTAAAGAGGGGAAGGATGCGAGTACCAGGGGGATCCAGTTAAAGGGGAGCCCCGGGGGCTCGAGCCTGCTCCCTGCCGCAGGGGATGGTCCCTCTGTGGCTCCACACCGTGAGCATCAGCTTTCAGAGCCCCTCCGTTAACGGAGGCAAAGCAAAATCCCACTTTGCCCTCTCATTTTCTATCAAAAGAGAAAATAGAAATCCTGTTGTGGGGCTGAGGCATGGGATGACCTGTAGGGGTTGCTCAGCTTCTCTTTCAGACCTGAGCGGTTTGGAGTTTCATGCCCTGGTTTTGCTGAGCCTTTCCCTGACCAGTCCCTTCAGCTTCAGCCAATAACTGGTTTTTACATGTGCCTTGACTGAGCTCACCTTGTCACAAACCTCTGCGCTCCCTCAGTCCATCAATACGGGGGGAAATCGATAGTGAGCACCTGAACCTCCCTCTACCCTGACTGCTCAGTGGTCTTGGTCAGAAAAATAAAATAAAATAAAATAAAATAAAATAAAATAAAATAACAATAAACAAATTAAAAGAAACCCAGCAAAGCTTTCCTTTGCCAAACTCCACAGAAGCTCGGTCCTGGCGTGGTCCCACCGGTGCTCAAGGGACCCTCTGTGGACAACGCCGGTTTGGCTGAGCGGTGGCGGATCACAGAGCTGATTTGCTCTGTGCCCTGGGACGCTGCCTCCTCCTTGGTCTGCTTGACTCCCTTCACGTCCAAACCCCCGCCTCTGTCCCTCGCTGGCCTCAGCAAACGCTGCTGCAAGGACTCCCCATCCCGATACTCGTTCAGCGTATTCAACATAACTTTCTCCTTATACAGGAGGGGACAGTTTGGGCTTTTGAAATACATGGCACGTCCACTTCTTGGTGCAAAATGCTTTTCACCTTGTGGGATGTTTAGATACCTGAAGTGAGCAGGAGGGACGGGGTTTGTTTTGCATCCCCCCACCACTTCAAGCTTCCTCTTCATGCAGGGACAGAAGCCAATATTTGTTCTTCAGGCTCTCTCATGCTCCTGCATGCATTTCAGCCAGCTCTCCCCTTCGCCTGCAAACAAGAGGAAAGTGACTGCTGTCCCCGTCCTTTCCCTCCGTCCCCTCTCATCTTCCACCTCATTTCAACAGCTTGAAATTTAAACAAACAGGCAGTTTTTTGCACTTGACTCTCCCACCACTCCAGGGGCTGAAATGATGCTACAGCGACCGGCTTTGCTTCATCATCTGACGTTGCTGCAGCCACAAGATGCAAAACCCAAAGCAAGCTAACCAAATGAACCACGCGGGCATTTCTCTGCTTGCCAGCATCCCCATCCCCGGTACCAAAGAGCAGGGATGAGAGCCGAGAGGGGCTGTTTGCCCCTCGCCGCTACCCCCGTCTCTGCCCGGATCTCTGCCCGAGCCACCTAACACCCCTCCCCAGACTTTTCCGTTGCTTTCAGCCTCCTAATACCTGTCCCACCTCCACCGCTCACATATACAGATCGGGTCTGCGGTCTCACGGCGTTAGAAACTTCAGAAGGTCCCTGCATTTCAAAGGGCCAGTGGGGAAAAATGCGAGATGCCCTCGCCGCAGTCAGTCTTTGAGCTCCTCGGATCAGTGGTGAAGCACCCAAGGACGTGAACTCAGCCTTCGGCTCTGTCACCCGCTCGCTCTGAGAAGTAAGAGTGAGGGGAAGTATTTAACTGTGGCTGCGGCTGTACATCAGACAGCCCTTGATGTCGCTTGTAGACCGGGGTATTTCAGTTCAGAGAGACACTCATCTACCCACTTCTGCTGCCATGCATATGGGAAAAAAGGTGTTGCAGGGATTTCTCCTCCAAAATGCCTCTGAACAAATGTTCTTATTTAGACCAGCAGAGCCAATCTCCCATGAAAGTGGGAGGACTTCAACATTCCAAATGCAGAGATAATTAAAAATGTCCATTTTTTTCCCCCCACAAAATGGGGAAACATATTCTTTCACCTAATGTACTCATCAGTAAAATCCATCCTCATTTGCAGGCACAAGCAAATCCATCACGCGGTTCTAATTTACGGTGCTCAGCAGTTTTGCAGGAGATGGAGACGGCAGCGGACACAGGGAGGTTGCTTCATCGGTTGCTGGAGAAGGCTCTCTTTTCCCTCCCGGCTCTCACACACATGAGCAGGAGCTGTGAGAGACGCGGGACCTTGAATACCAAAGCAGAACTTGAGTCGGGTTATGTAGGCGCTTATCCGGGAGTAATGAGGACGAAGGTACAGTAACGGGAGCCTTTGTGTCTAATAAAGGGAAATTTATTCAGAAGGCTCCTGGAAAGTCAGACCACGACAATATCAACCTCAAGCAGTTGTTTCCTGATCCGAATCCGTAAGTGGCAGGAAAAAAATTACACCCCTTCATTCCGCTGCAGAAACAAATGTAAGCGGGTACAGCCGTGATAAAACACCCTCAGAAGAGCCGTGGTGGGCACTGCCCGACGGAGCTGGCGTGTCCCACGCCGGTCCCACATCAAGACTTGCAAGGACAGAGGAACAAAGAACTTGAGGTCAGGGTGCCACATCCCTGAGGGGTTTTTTTGGGGGTTTCCCCCTCTTTGTGATGCAAAGCAGCGACAGCATGGGGGGGTGCCTGGTTAATACCTGAAGGGAGCAGGAGCGGCGTGGGGGGGCTGCCGTGGGGCTGTCACAGCCAGCCCGCTCCACACCTCCTGGAGAGCAGAGCGGAGCCTTCCTCCGGGGCAGCCAGCGAGATGCCGCGTCCCCCTGAAGCGGAAAGTGCCCCCGAAGGAAGACCCGCTCTGTGTCTCCCTTCCTAAACTCCCACCGGCTTCGGTTCTTCATCCCTTAATCCAACGCAGCCGTGGCGGCGGTAGCGGTTATCCGGAACAGGTTGCTGGACAAAGCCTTACAATTTGTGCTGAATCAAAGATGCTCCAGCTAGGAGCGAGGGATTAGGTCATGCCTCCAGAATCCGAGCATGTCGGCGGTGTCCGAGGCGATGCCGACACCCTCCCTGCCTGCTTGGCTCTTGTAGGGAATTGATGTTTTCTTTCAGATGGGCAAGCAGCTTTTGCACCGGCTTTTTTGATCTGTGCTTAAAGCATGACCCAGCACACTCCCAAAGAACAGCAGATGAATATGTATCCTGCCTTTTCTGTGGGTACTTTTCATGCAATTTTGCTGACGAGCTCTTAAATCTATTTTTATTGCTGCTAAAGTGCCTTACTCTCCTTTAAGGTAAATGCAAAGCTGGCCGGGTTTCATGTTCCCTCGCCGTCCCCGCTCCCGGGTCGGAGGGAGCAGCCGTGCCAGGAGCGGTTTGTGGTGCTCCCCTGGCACCGACCGACGGTGCGATGTTGGTTACACACTTAAATTTGGGTGAAATAAAACCTGTCAGGGGGAAGACATCTGGCTCGAAGAGACTTGTCACGGCAAACGGAAGGAAATAAAGGGCAGGCAATTCTGTCAGAAGCATAAATGTTTAATCAATTCTTGCTTAACTCGGCAAACCCTTCTCGGATAGAAAGTTTGCAATTATTACCTGGATCAAGACAGCTTAATTAAGCAATTAGGATGTAGAGTTAACAGCCCTTGCAGAATGAGTTGCTGTGCTGTAATTTCAGAATTTCTCGTGCATGTAGGAGAATAACAGTTCGGGAAAAGACAACTTTTGTTCTTTTTCTCCCCCCAAAACAACACCACCATCAAATTAATAGGATAGGTCACATCCTCAGTCACTGACGGGAATTTTGCCTGTATGGGGATGCAGTAAATCACTGAATAAAGCCCGTCCTCAGCCTTGCGCCAGCCGGAGACGATGGCTCCTTGGAGAGCCCACCGAGGACAGGACGTCTCTCAGACTGACTTAAAGTCCCTCCCGTGGCTTCCCGGGAACCGCGCAAGTAAACAAGCCCTGAGATGGCTCCAGGGAGCAATGTGCTGGGCCACCTCCAAAAGCTGCTGAAATGGGGCTGCAGCTTTCTAATGATTTTCAGCCAGCACCAAACGACAGTCGGAAGGGACAGCCAGCGTCGGGATGTGGGGTCGGGAGGCACAGGACACAGGGGCTGGACATCTTTAATGATCCGAGGGCTGGAGCACCTCTGCTATGGAGACAGGCTGAGAGAGTTGGGGTTGTTCAGCCTGGAGAAGAGAAGGCTCCGGGGAGACCTTATTGCAGCCTTTTGGTACCTAAAGGGGCTTATAGGAAAGATGGGGAAAAACTTTTTAGCAGGGCCTGCTGTGATAGGACAAGGGGTCATGGTTTTAAACTAAAGGAGGGGAGATTCAGACTAGACATAAGGCAGAAGTTTTTCACACTGAGGGTGATGAAGCCCTGGCACAGGTTGCCCAGAGAGGTGGGAGATGCCCCATCCCTGGAAACATTCCAGGTCAGGCTGGACGGGGCTCTGGGCAACCTGATTTAGTTGAGGATGTCCCTGCTCATTGCAGGGGGGATGGACTAGATGGCCTTTAAAGGTCCCTTCCCACCCAAACCAGTCTGTGATTCTGTGATTCTATGATTCTATGATCTGCCTAGTCTGCGTGCTTTCTCCATCTACTTAGGGAGACCGTGGACATTTTGGCAGCAGAAACACCCCTCCATCACAGCATCACGACATCCTATTGGAAAAGAAATGGCACGTGCAAATTCCCCACCTCCACCTTGATGGACATGACTCGGTGTCCTATGAGTAAGACGTCTCGATGGCGTGGCCAGCAGTACTACACGGCACAGCTCCTCTTTCTGCTGGTTTGGGGGAAGCCAGCATTTCACCGAACGAGCCTACCAGGTTTGTAAGCTCCTTAACCTCCATCTCCGGTGACCTAGAAACACCTCAGCTCCTTTGGTGTCCCGTGTGCTCACATCCTCCCCTGCCCACGGATGGATTTGACAGCTCCTGATGCTCGGAAGACAGGCTAAGCCCGAGGCTGAGCTGAAGGAGTGTAACGTGACTGAGGAAAGTATAAAGCTGAGTGATTTTTGACTCGGGTCATAAAATCTTTATGGGAAGTAAGACGAACCCCTTGAGGCTTGAAATTGTAAAATTCTGGTTCTGGGCTGTTGGTCCTGGAAATTAAATTCCCATTCTGCGGTCTCAGATGTGCCTTACGCAATATTCGGTGGTACCATCCAAGAGCGAGAAGTGATGCTCGCCAGCCTACATCCCACCACGACCACCAGGAGGTAACAACAGGCTTGCTTGGTCCAGCATTTGCTGGTCCGGAGCAAACATGAAAGAAATGACGGGTTTGGAGCTCACAGTAAAAATTATCAGGGAAGTGCTACGCTCTGAGAAAACGGATATTTCTCCACTACTTCTACTTCAGCAGTTAACAGCATGAATCCTCCAACACATCCGTCTAAATGTGTCTGACAGAGAGGGCTCCAGCTTGGACCCTGGCCAACGCTAGCGTGCTGTCCTTGCTTGGACGGGTTTTGGGGTTGCCTTCTGCCTTTTGGGGTCCCATCTAACGGCAGCTGAAGTCAATGGGAATCTTACCGAGGACAATTACACACACAATAGATGAGCAGAAGAATGAGAAAGGAAATGGGTTTTCATTTCAGAGTATTAATTTAAACCGCTCCCTTGGGGCTGTCCCTTTAAGGAAGTCTAAAATCGTGTTTAAAGACTGCAGGCACAAAACACAGCTTTTTCTTAATATCTTTGGGTAATTAAAATCTGGCAGTGGGGGGAGGATTAGCACAGGTTATATATAGTATTTCAATTTAAACTTACTCCGATCCCTTGAAGTTTCTACTTATCATTTTTTTAACAAACTTTAATCTAGCCACTGTAGATCTGCAAATTAGACCTAGCGAGGTCCAGCTCACGTGAGACACTGCTGACATGTTTGATTTGGAAGATGATGGGCTGATGGAATAGCCTGAGCTGTGTGGGCTGAGGATCCGGCCAGAAAAACACAGGTGGGGGAAAACCGATCTTGACTGGAATTAATGTTTCAAAAGCAGTGAAGACAAGGCTGAATTAGCTGAGATTTCAAGGCAGAGATGCCCAGACACGGTTCTGCCTCCATCACGTGCCCAAGAGCCATCTTCAAACCATTCCCAGTGCCTGGTCTATGCCCGAAACCGGGTTGTGCTTCCCCGTTGCAGGAAGAGAGCAAAGCGGCTGGCCCCAGGGCTGGCCCGTCAGAAAGCTGCGAGATTCGGACGGGAGGAAAACAGAGGTTTTAAGCGGAAAATTCAGGATTTCAGTAAATTGCAGTGCAGCTTAGAAACACGACCGAGAGCTTGCAAAAACACCTCATGAAGTGACCAGCCCGTTGGCTACACACAAGAGCAACAATGGGAGGCTGCGGTGGATGCACACCCCGGGGATGCCCAGAGCTGGTGCGCTCCGGGACGGGGCGATGCAGCAGCCTCCCGCACCTCAGTACCTGCGTTTCCACTGGCCTTGCTCCCATGGGAAAGAACAGCCCCGAATTCGGCAGATAATGATGAAGCCTCTTTAGGCTCCCCTGACAGAAAGCCACTTTAATAATCTATAAGACATGGTGGATCGAATAGGGAAAAAGCCAACAACAGCGCAGCGACCCAAATCAATGCTCAGTAGCAGCCTGTTGTTTGCTTCCTCCGCCAGTCCTGCAAGACGACTCCTTCCTCACGGCTCCATCTCGCCGTGAAAATGCCACAGACCTCGTGTGTAAGGGAATTTGAAATAAAACAATCAGATGCCCATTGGCTACCTTGGGGGGACAACACCACACATATTTACTTATCATTGAATGTTCCAGCTGGAAATAAACTATCAACTGTAATTTGTCACGCTGAAAATATGGCAACATTTTTTATTCTCTGTCTCCCCGCCTTCCGCCCATCCACAAAAGTGGGTGGAAGTCAAAATTGCTGAGCAAAAATGTAATGTATGTACATAAGGAGAGGAAGCAAACGACCGGGATTACAATTTATTGCCGAGACCGTAGGCGGCATATGTGATTGCACACAAGGAAATTGCCAGAGATGCAGATATTTTGCAGAGCATCTTATTTACTTTCTTTTTTACTTTGCAAGTAAATAAGATATTCAATAAGAGTTGGCAATTTTCTCACATGCAGCCTCCAAGCAGCTCTCTATTTTTGATGATGAGTAGCAATTCCAACATTTTGCCTTAAAAACCAACAACACACACACAAAACCACCCTGTCTCCCACACTTTATATTTTCCTAATGGTTTATTCTTGTAAGAAATTGCCCTTCATTTGTGAAAACCATTTGATTCCTTAAAAAAATCACTACTGCACACGCTGAGCCGTGCCGATGTGTGGTATTGTATTGCTGAAATACCCCGGCTCTTTCTGAGCTCTCTTTGGTATTGATATAAAAGTCAGATGACATCAATGGGTCGGGGAGCTCGGGAGAGCTGTGAAATATCCATCCCATTGGCATCTGTCTTCCTTAGCTGCATTGACTGGAAACATCAGATGCAATTTCTTGGAGAGGTGGCCCGGAATGACAATTCGGAGTGAGGGAAGGTGGTGAGATGGGTGAGACGTGAACCCCGCCGCGCAGATTGTGTCCAGGCGAGGGGGAGGAAGCATGGGCGTCACTCCCCACCAGCTGCTCGGGGATCAAAGCCATTTGCAAAATAAGATTTCCAGATGGCGTAGAAGCAGGACACCACCAGGCCAACCCACTGCGGTCTGTCAGCAATGAATATAGATGGCGCTGAGCATCGCATTACCAAGAGGAGCATTTATCCTCATAATCAGTGGCGTGTTTTGTCCTCTCTCCTTCTTGGAAGAGACCTCTAGGGAAGTCACTGAAACGCTTCTGCATCGGCTGGCAGCTCTTGTAAGGCTCCAGCTTCGGCGACACGGGACCAAATGCAAAAGCATATATTTCATTCATTCGTTGGTTTATTTGTAGGTATCTAACTGCCATTGGAAATCAATGGTCATTAGACTGTAACTGCCAGCTTCAAGCCTACCCCTCAGCCGGGTGATCAAGGGAAAGGCTGTAGGAGCCAAGGGACCGATCCTGTGTCGCAGTTTGAAGGATGGCTAGATGTAGGAAGGGGAGGAGGCAGGATGACGCGAGGCCTTCAGTATGTATGAGACAAATGAACAGCTTAACTCCTGCACCTTAATGTTTTCAGCCTAACGAAAGGAGGCTTGCACGACGGTGGCGTGCACATGTGAATGTGTGTGTTCACGTGCCTTTCCTTCTCCTCTCCCAAAATCTGAGCCCATGGTCGATATCAGCTGATGCTGACAGAGGCTGAAAAATCTCAAAGACATAAAGTTCCTATAAGTTTTGGCAAAATAATTAAAGACTCTCCGTTTTTGTCCCCAGAGGCAAGTGGCTCCAGCGTGACCTCCCTCTTGGACGCAGCCACGGGAGAGAGGTGGGAGGGAAGGGCTGGGAACTGTGGCTCCTCGTATTCCCACCAAAGACTTGCTTTGAATATCACCTGCCAAACTTGGCCTCACCTCCAGGCTTTCAACAGCATCATGTCTGGATTTTGAGAGAGCTGCTGAGGATGCCTTGGCCCATCCATGACCATGGACCCATGGATAGGGTTTCCTGAAGTTTCCCACATACTATCAAAACCCCAGGTCATTTAGGTGAGCGCGCTGCTATCAGCCGTGGCCTGGGTACCGCTTCTCATCCGTCCCCCAAGAGACCGGGCAGAAACACGACTCGCGTTGAAAGCAGTGGTGTCAAACGCGCTCGTGGCTCAGCTGGCGAGGGCGGGAGGCTGAGGCCGGCCCGTGCCATGCAGAGGTGGCTGCGTGCCGAGGCCGTGCCTTGCAGCATGGAAAGCTCCTGGGAAGATGCATCTCAGACGCTGAATTAGCTCCCTGCAGCTTAAAAAAGGCAGTGAAAAATGTAGACAGGAAAACGAGCGCAGGACAAGCTGGCTGTCATCCAGTTTATCCAAATATTGCTATTTTTGGCTTTGTTCGAGTTTCTTTGCGGCTCAGAGGCACATCCCAAGATCCCAGTGCTTTTGATGTGGAACGTACTGAATAATTCCCTTTAAACAATAATAAAAGAGAAATTTTTGACACCGCCACCATAGCAACGACTGATGTCATAAATGCAGGAGCATGACTTCATGGCAGGACCGCGTTCGGAAGGAACTTTTGCTCAAGAGCAAATATCACCTGCAGTAGAGTGGGGAATACAGAAACGGGGTAAACAACAGATCGTCGTTTCGCATAAATGTCCTGTTACCTCAGGCGCTGCCGGGGACGAACGCCCCTTTCCGCAGCATCCGACGGGTTGTAGGGCTGGCCACGGCGACAGCCTTTGGAGAAGGGGTTTTGCAGGTACTAACCCATTCCCAGCCCTCCCTTGGGGGGCTCTAGCACTGGACTGCACAAGCTGCGAGATATTGCTAAATAATTCCAATGAGATAAAGGTTTTCTCTAGTTTTTCTCGGCACTTGCGGTGCAGTAGAGCTGTGCTGAGCCCAGACCTGGGTGGAAACCAGGGGGCTGTTACCCAGCCCTTGCTTCCCAGGCCAGCTGTGGCTGCAGAAAAAGCTGTCCTTGTATACAGGGAGCATTTGCACTGGGTTGTGCTGGGTGAATAGAAACCATCCAGGTAAATGCAAGCCATCCGGGTGAATGCAAGCCATCCCGGTGCATAGAAGGCATTTGGGGGAATACAAGCCATCGCTGATGGCTGCTGCAGCGAAAGGCTCGGCTGGAGGAGCCCCCTGCACGTCCCGGGGACTGCTTGCAAGACGGCTCACTGCTGCTGAGCCAAGTGGCTCTTAAAAGGCATCCTGGACAAAAATAAAATGTACTGAGGCATTTTAAATTCAGCCTGGAGGCGATCTCTGTCTGCAGCCCTTGGTTCACATCACCATCTGGCAGGAGGAGCTGAAATCCATTTCCATCGGAGGGCTTGCCAGCAAGCAAAATAAAGTGAAGGTGGGAGCTGGTTTCTCAAAAAGCAAGGGCTCTTTCAGAGCTCCCGCTGCCTGGCAGCCTCCGAGACCAACGCCTGGGGAAGCAGGAGGCTTTTCCTTGAGACCATGTTGTCATTGCCTGAATCTGCAGCGCGAAGCAAACCCAGAGAGGTCTTTGTCTCTCCAAGTCTGTGATACACGGGCTGGGGCCCTGGCCAAGGCTCAGAAAATTCAGCTACTCCTAGACTAGCTACTTAAAGGGTCCTTTCTTCTGGTCTGTACTTCTATAAAAGAAACAGCTTCTTGGGGGGGTTCCCTCTCATGAATAACTTGAAATCTGAGGGCGAGGACCAAACCCCAGCATCCCACTGCAGTGCCCAGCGCTCGCTGCCTGCGGACCCGGCACCCAGTAAGGGAGAAACCAGGGGCATGCCTGGACGTTCAAGGTGTGGTTTAGCCCGAGCCCAAAATACGGCAGATCAGAAGGTGAGCCTCCGTTCTCCAAAGATGTTGTATATCTACGCACATATTTCAAGTAATATTTTGTCAGCCAACGTTGTAAAACAGAGAGGACTGTGTCTAAAGGGAGTCCGATTTTCCTACCCGTGACGGTGCCTGCCTGCCTGCCAATAACAAATAGATTCATTTATAAAATCTCTGTCATTGTCACCAGGCAAGTTTCTCCAGGGCTACCGAGACACGGGCCTCAGGCCAAGTTATATTGCTCGCTTCATCATCCCGCACTATTGTGTTGCCTGCACCAAATTTTCAAAATCTATTATTCACGTCAGCCTGGGGTTTGAGGAAACAGATTTCCAATAGTTTGCAAATATCATATTCAGAACAAAAGCCATTTCCCTTCTGCAAAAAAAAAAAAAAAAATGAAGGAACGTGCATTAGCAGCCTCAGCGGGTCCCTGCCACGAGACCGAGGAGTGATTTTGCTGCTTTGTGGGTTTTCCGCCTGGCAGCGACAGGCAGAGGACACAGCGGAGACCCCGGACGCAAGCGCTGGCTGCTCCGGAGGTGCCAGCCGGGATCCTGGCAGAGGTGCCGCAGACGCGGGGGGTTAACCCTGCCTGCCTGCGCAGCAGCTCCGCTGTCTCTAAAAACCCCGACAACCCCCAGACTGCCCTGCGGTTATAAATAGCAAAGTGCAAGTCTGAAGCACCGCGGGGATCTGTGGTTCGCCTTAACGTCACGATTCCCGCCAGGCTGGGACAGGGATGGCTCGCGAGGGAGAAGTGCAGCGATGCCCTGGGGAGAAGGCAGGGAGAGGAACCGAGCACCCGCTTGCTTCTTCCTCCCCTGCCGCAACCAGGTTGATGGGAAAGAGAGGTCAAGGGCACAGCTCAGGGCATGGTTTGTTCAGGGGATTGGCTTGAACAGCCTCAAATCTCCCCGATTCCTCACTCCCTGCTGCAAGCGAGCCCGGAGAGGCTGTGTCCTCTCCAGAGGCAGGGCTGGAGGGCTTGGCGCGGCTCCCTTCCCGTGGCCACAGATTTGCCGGCGTTTTCCCTTCTTAAAAGGTATTTCCATTTCATGATCCGGAATTCCTCCTCCCTCCCCAGTAATAACCGCATTTCAGCCACCGAAGTGGGACAAATGGCTTCACGCTGATTTCATATTTATTTGTGGTCCTTGAGATTAAATAGTCTTAAATAATAACACCAGAAAGGCTCAGAGCAACAGATGAAATTCTTCTGAGCTCCCATTAATTCAGTGCAGCGAAGAGACATGAGATGAAAGGGGTGGGGTCAGGCTCTGCCCACAGCAAGGTACAGGATTTATTTTTCCTGAAACAACGGGGGTTTTCTGAACCGGTGCATACATGATTTCACGTAGAAGCTTAAAATCAGGGGAACGTTAATCTGCTTTTACGGTCCATGCCTTTAATCAAAGCCTGGTGTAATCAACGCACACACTAATAACTCCATAAATGCAGGAGATTTAATAGGAAGAGTTTGCACAAAAGGAATTTCAACCAAAAAATGGAGTTCAGGGTGTTTCTGGCTGTGAGCTCAACCTGGGTGAAGAGCAACCAGCTGCTGCTCCGCAGCGGGGCTGGTCTCCACTTGCCTTCACCGGGAGTGTTTGCATCCCGGCGGTCCCAGGGGAAGCCTGGAGCAGGGGCTGGGGGGCTCCAGGGAAGGGGCCACACTCTCCTCGCACCACAGCGCGCCAGCTAAGTTCTTCACATGCAAAATCCCAACCGATCTGGTGAACGATGAAGGCCAGAGAAAGGCAGCACGGGGAAAAGGGCGCAGGGGCGGGTGCTTTCCCCGGCCCCGCAGCCCCTCGGGAGCTGCCGCCCTGCGCGGGGGGAGGGTGACGCTGCGTTGGCCGCCGAGCTGGACCAGATGCAAAAGCCACATCTGGAGCCAGGCTGGAAAGCAACGCACCAGCATCGCCCCTCAGAGTGCCGGCGCGGGGATGCAGAGCCCGAGTCCTGCTCTGCCAGTAGATATTAAGTACTTTCCTTAAGAAAAAAGCCTTTGGTCACTGGGCGGAGAGAAACAGGGAAACTTGTTGAATTAATCCAGAGATTTAACGTCCAGCTGTTGTGGAGTTTACAGGCATAAAAGATTATTGTGCTTGGAGGTCCTATGCCACAGAGACTAACAATTTTTGCTGCAATGGGGCTATCAAGAATTGGGATTGTGTTTTATGGGGCTGATATATGACTCTATAAAGAAGAGACAAGATCTCTTTTCTCTTTGAGTCGCCAGTGAGTCGTGCTACAAAGCTACAACAAACTAAGTTTGAGCATTCAGGGATTCCAATGCAGCAATGCCAAAGTCTTCCTATTATTACTATTAATTATTACTATTATTACATTAATTTCTAAGGCATCAATCTCCATGCTATCTGGGTACCATGACATAAATTTAGCACAAAATTAGCATACATTAGCTAAATTAATGTAACATACCATATGTGGCAAAAACTAACGTAACATAATGTGGAATAAATTACAATAATTTAACATTGACTCTCAGGACTTGATGAGATTGTAAATCTTCTTTGAGAACTAAGATTAAAGCAAGAAACATTAAAAAGTGGATTCATTTTGCAAAGGAACAGCCTTTGCAAATGCAGTGTTTTGAAACACAGTTCATTTAGTAAAAGGTTTCATCCAATTTGCCACTTAATAGCATTGCTTTGCAATTACAACATTCCCTTTCACCCAAAGCACCTGCAGCGCTTTACAAATAATAATTCATTTGCACTGTGTCTTGTGAAGCCAAAGAGTATCAACCTCCCCAGGTTTTACGCAGAATGAAAATGAGTCGTGGATAAATGAAACCGTTTGGCCAAGCGAGGCAGAGGCAGGGACCACGGCTCAGAAATCCCGACTCCCAGTTCTTTGCCCCGATCACCCATCAACACGCCGCTGCTGCTCCTGCTCGTGCCAGGGATGAAACCTCTTCCCAGCTCGCTCTGCTCAAACCCCGCACTCGGATTCCTGCCTGCAAGGAAGGGCACAAGCAGAGCCCCGCGGCGGGGAGCGCTGGGCTCCGACGTGACCACCCCCGGGCGATGCCCACCCCACCGCTGCCCCCTCCTCTCCCGCCGCTCCAAGGGGGATGTTAAAACACTTTCTTCCCACCACCGTGTGTTTTGTTGGAGGAGGTATCCGGCTTTAACGGAGGGGATGTTTTTACTGCAATAATCACGCAGAGCTCAATTTCACTCCTGCTGAAGCATCCCTCCCTGCTAGCTGCTGATTGGGAGCCGACAGCAGCCCAGACCTCGCGGGTCCCCGTCCACCTCTGCTGGGTGCCAGACAATAACCCTACAACACGGGGAAACTCTTCCCCTATTGCTTTGTCCCCGCGTGGTCTGCGTTTCGCTCAGCTAACCAGAGGAACACAAGCAGCACACGGAGCTTTACTGCAACTGCTGCACTCGGGTCTGCTGGGAGAAAAACCAACCGCAATTTCCCCTCCATGTAAAGCATTTTGCTGCTGTTAGCTCTGGAGAGCCGTGCTCTTCCACGCCTCAAGGGGAGGAAGAGAGAGGAGGGAGAGTCAAGACATTGCCCTTGAAGAATGCAGGAGCAAGTATATTAGTCATAGAAAATCCATTACTCAAGATGACGAATGCCCTTTCCTGCTATGTTGCTGTTAGTTTCCAGAATTAAAACCCAGACACATGTTGCAGGTCTGTAAGGACACTAATTTACATGACAAGTACACAGATTGCAAAACAGGGTATTTCGGGGGATTGCAGACTTGGTCTGGCCATTGAACTGCCCCTTTCCAGCCTCCACCCTTAGGAATCCCACCAAAGGACCCCAAATCCCCCATGGCAGGTGATGGACCATGAGCGATGCTAGAGCACAGCTTTATCCCCTTCCTCTCTGAAGAGTCGCTGTGTTGCCCCATCTGCACAGGCCAAGGGAAGGGGGTGCAGCTGGGGGAGCCCCGGGGGGGGGAATCTGTGAGCAGAGCAGAGGGAGGATTTGTTCATCAGAGGCCAAATCAGCGGCAGCCGGTAGAGCCAGAGTCAAAGAGCTGGTTGTGGGGAAGACGAGGGGGCTGGTGTCTCCCCCATGGACCATCCTGAGCCATAACTTCTGAGCTCCAAACACACGCCGCAGACAGCAGCAACGCAATTCCTGCGGGACAGGGGCAGATCCTCACACGAAAAGCCTTTGAGCCCAAAGCAACAGGCAAAGCAATTAGGGCAGATAGCTCTAAGCGCAGTAGATGAGGAGAAACCAGATGAGGTAAGTGAAAGCCCTGCTCTCCCAGGGATTTTATAGAGCTTTCGCACATCCTGGGGATCCAGCCTCAGGGGAGGCAAGGCTCTCCCTGCCTGCACCCTGCCAGCACTAACCCGAGCTCCTCAAGGCCAAGGCTGACTCTCTGGCTGTGTTTCTGCATGCCTCTGTCCACTCAGGTGATGCAGCCATACGTGTGCCCAGGCATCATTCACCAGCCCCATCCACCCTGGCCGTGGGCAGCCTGTGGCTGCCTGCCCCCCATCCCTCCATCCCCCTATCCCTCTGTCCCTCCATCCCCCCATCCCTCCATCCCCCCATCCCCCATCCCTCCACCCCCCCATCCCCCTGTCCCCCCATCCCCTCATCCCTCCATCTCTCTACCCCCCCGTCACTCCATCCTCCCATCCCTCCATCCCCCATCCCTCCATCTCTCTGTCCCTCTGTTCCTCCATCCCTCTGTCCCCGCATCCCTCCATCCCCCATCCCTCCATCCCATGATCCCCCATCCCTCCGTCCCTCTGTTCCTCCATCCCTCTGTCCCCCCATCCCTCCATTCCCCATCCCTCCGTCCCTCCATCCCCCATCCCTCCGTCCCCCCATCCCTCCATTCTCCCGTCCCTCCATCCCTCCGTCCCTCCATCCCCCCATCCCTCCATTCTCCCATCCCTCCATCCCTCCATCGTGGTGTATCTCAGCGGGGCTGTGGGAGAAACCTGCCGACATGCTCCCATGGCTGGACCAAGGCCATAGAAAGCAGCAGCCGTGGCCGGCAACGCCGCGCTGGAACGATATTCCCCTGGAAATCGCCATTTTCATAAATGCAAAAGAGAGAGAAAGGGAGTTTAAGCCAGGCAGAAGGATGACAAATGCCTCGGGGTCCCGGGCACCACCCTCGGCAGGAACCTGCTGATGGAGGGAAATGTTATTTTTCAATATTAAACCAATCTCAAACTGATTCAGAATCCGGTGACAGCGGGGCAATTTAATCAACTGCTCTAAAACATTTCACCTTTGGAGTGAGAAAATGCACTAGTGGAAAAATAGCAAATGAAATGTTCCAAAACCGTCTGAAATCCAGTTTTGTTTTTTACACACCATCCTTCGAGATGTTATGACACAATGCGAAAATATGGAAACACAGGGGTCTTCTGGGGAGTAAAAATTTTAAATTTTGCTCATTCCTGGTTTAGCTGTGAGGTCAATATTATGAAGCAGGTTTTAAAGCTGTAGAGAAGGTGATGAAGGAATATTAATGATATTCTTAGATGAGCAGTAAAATACACTGATGCTGCTAATAAATTGTAGCTGCTTTTTTCACCGTTGGGATATTGGCTGGATATGAGCTGATCTGCGAGACATTTTCGTTGTGCTTTGCTGGAACCGGTGGAGGAGAAAGGTTAAAATTGGCGGCACTGGCTGTACTGGGAAGACATCACGAAACCCGGTGGTGATTCATCAACTCAGAGCAATGCAGACCACGACCGAAGGAACTATTATAAACCCAGGAAGGGTAGCGTAAAACCTCCGAATTATTCATCAGTCCCCAACCCAGGCCTCTGCTTGTGCTTTTTATCTTGCAAATAAGATGTCAGATCTCAGGAGGCTTAATTCAGTCTCTGCTTCCCCAATTTGGTGGACCATCTATAACGATTTGCTGTTAAATATCCCACGTTCGCAAATGTCTACATTTATTGGCTTCATTTTAAAACATCATGGCTATCTTTTTATGTCAGCAGGAGATATGACAGAGCTCTTCGATGAAGAGAACTGACTATAAAAGGTGCTAATAAAGAAATCAATCTAACATTATAGCACATATTTAGAATTAATTCTACCTATTCTGCCCCCCGAGCAATAGACAGCACCTAATAACAGCAGGATCATCTGAAAAGGTATATCCCTTGATTTAAAAACTGATGCGTGTCAAGGTAATGGGATTAAAAATGAATTGCCGTTTCTAATAGCTTCCCACCGGCATCTATCTCACTGTCAGGGCTTCCCAAACAACGGAACACGAAGACGCAGCCCGAAATTAGCCCATCTCATTTTAAGACTCTTCCTAATGTTCTTCTGAATGAATTCCTGCTATTTGGCAACATCACTTCAGAGTTAAATATCAGCTAATTTTTTTTTTTTTTTACGTACTGATAACACACTCTGCGATGGTGCCTCGCAGAATACACCAAAGTGAATTCTTAGGGGGAACAGGCGCTTTCGTCGCTCTGCTAGCAGAGACGGGCGAGCAGCCCCTCGCCCTGCTCCAGACGCGGGGCAGAGCCGGGTTGGCGGGAGCTCGACGGGACACGAAGCTCCCGTTTGGGAGCTCGTCCTGTTTCTCCGCTCGCAGAGGGGAAGCGGCGGCCCGGGGCGGCAGCGCAGGCAGGGCTGCTGGTTCGGGCGGGCTGCGCCGCTCCCGAATTTATATCCCTGTGTATTGCAGCCGGCGCTCTCGATTGACGATCGCGTCCCGGTTTTAACGGCAGCCTTGACACCACTCTGTTTCTTCGGTGTACAAATCTGTCAAGGGCGCCGGCTGAGAGAGTACATAAAAGCATTTTTTTTTTTTTTCCATTTGCTCGAGTCTAGAGTTTTACATATCCGAAGAGGAATAAAAAGACGACGAGTCTTTGATATTCTGTGGCACATCTCGTGCAAAGATCACTTAGTCTGTTCCCGGTGTCACCACCCAGCTCCCGATATCACGCCTACCGTTCGAACGGGGGGAGAGGCAGGCGGCTCGGCTCCCTGGCGCAGATGCCCAGCGAAAGGCGTGGGGGGAGATGGACTCACTATAAATGTGGGGCTTTCCCTCCGCTCCCGGCAGGGCAGCCCCTCGGCACACGGGGCGTGGGTGCATTCATGCCCCGTGGATGTAGGTACCCTCGCAGGTACCGATGCCTGTGAATCGCCCCGTGCAGAGGACAGCTGGTGAAGCAGAGCTGACTTGGACCCAGCGCTCTGGTCCCACTCCAGCTTTCCCAGTTCTGGGTGCAGGCTGGGAGTGGGGATTCTTGTAATTGCAAGGACCATCCCTCTGGGCACCAGAGAAGACATTAAAGGAGCTGATTTCAATTTCCATCTTCTAAGGGGTTATTAATAAACAGTGCGGGTAAATATCCTCCTTCCAATTATGACAAATACCTTGAAGGTATAGTGTCCTTTTAAACAAACATTAGATGCCTCATTAAATCTAAATTAAATGCTCACTAAGGGCCATTCATTGACAAAAAATGTTTCCAAAAGTAATGAGCGGGTCACCTCACTGGTGTATTACTGCTCGACCTTGGCTTCCCAGAGAGACAGCCCTAGATAATGCACCAAACGCTTGGCTGATGAATGGCTCTGACGAAATGCTCTTGACCTTAGGAGGCACTCCAAAGTGATGAACAGTTAATGATGAAAGGCTCCAGAAAGAGATTGTTTTAATTTCTGGCCATAACATGCAATTTTCAGGCCATTGCTCGGAGGGGGAGGGAGGGGAGGAGAGTACAAGGAACGGAGAGAGGAGGTTGTATTTCAATATTTAACAAAACACGGTTTAACAGCATCGCTGAAAGGCACTGTACTTCTGGTTCAGTGGTGCCGTAGGGGATGTACAGAGCTTTCCTCCCCAAATTCGTGGCAGAGGTAGGCAGTGAGCCTTCCCTCAAAGCCTTTGGTGGCTGTCACTCCTGACCCACTCCGCTGCTCTCCCTGGCTTACAGCATCCTCCGAGCTGTCCTCTTGGTCTCCCAGTGAAACCCCCCTCCCCCTTCACATCCAAGGGGACACCAGCCGATGACGCATCTCGCCCCGTCCCTCTGTGTTGTGCCACCCCCGGTCCCTTCTCCCCAAGCTACTGCATCAGCCGAGGTGCCGGAGAGAGTCCAACACCTATTCGTCAGCCTGCGATTGCTTCAGCCCCTGAAGCACTCGCTTTTCTCCCGTTCTGAAGGCAATAACAGTAATGAGAAGAATGATTGTGCCATCTGCTCCCAAGCTTTTCACCTGCGCTGGCAAGGCAATTTGTTTCCCTGGCTCTGTCAGACGCCATCCCCTGGGCAGCAGCAGGCGAGCCCAGCAATCTGGGGACCTTCTCCATCCCATATGGGCTTTCCCCGGCACGGGGAGCCGTGCAAGAGGTTTGCAACTTGAAAAAGAAACATCAAGGTGCCTCCCTTCACTTGGAGGGACAGAGCAAGGGGTGAAGAAGTTGCTTCTGAGGTGGAGATGAGGCTAACTCTGGCTCAGAAGTGCTGCATGGTTTGGAGCATAGCTGGGAGCAATTAGGGGTGCTGCATACCCCAAAAGCCGTGCCCGTCACTCAGTGTGGTGCCATTAATGGTATCACAGCAGTGTCCAGAGAAGGATGTGGACATTTTACTGCCCAAAAGAAAGGATGAATAAACCAGGCTGAACAAGAGGTAAGGGGAAGGGAGAGAAAGGCTTAAGGATGGTCACGAGGATTTCCTTCTCTCAGTGGGGCTGACTGGGAAATCAGTAGAGGAGATAAAAAAAGGGAAGAAAGAAAGACAGGTCTGGCTGGAAAAGTCAGGCTGAGATTCACTTGGAAAGAGTGGCTGCAAGCGTGTCAAAGCCCGCATGGAGCGAGGCTGGAGCAAGGCTGGAGCAAGGCTTGCCAGCAGAGCTGCAGGTCCCCACGGAGCCGGGCTTGGTGACAACGGCAATTTGTGTGTATCTGGAGCACTTGGTACTTGGGGCCAAAGCGCTCTTCGGTGACCGATACCGAAACATCCCAACTTGCTCTGTGAATACTAATGCTGCACACCTGACACTTGGGCAACCTCAGATGCTGAGAGCTTGAGGACTTGCTTGAGGTCAGAGAGAGACAGCGGCTGATCATGGTGTGACCCTTGGCGTTAGCTACCAGCATTAGCCACCAGCTCACGCTTCTTCATCCATCTCTCAGAGGAAATGAGAGCGATTTTTTTTCCCCTCCCTCGTAGCTGAATGCAGAAAGATGTATTGGTTCAATCTAAAGGCACAGCAAATAGTCATAGGGCCTGGGCTCCAGAGGGATTTTTTGTTCTTTTTTATACCAACTAATTACATTTAAACAAATTCTCACTGTTGAGCTTGTTGGGAAGTGTCAGCTCCTGTTTTTGTCATCTGGCCTCACAACGCTCATTCTGGCTGAGTTTGCCTAGCACTTTCATTAACCTTTCAGGGCATTTTGCTTATGAAATGGTGAAACAAATGAACAGTGTGCCACCTTGCCTGAAGTTTCAGTTCAGCTGCACTTTAATTGGCCTGTGCCCTGAGTTTTGAAGTGGTCTGGTCTCCATCCTGCATGTTCACCTATGTCCACTCATCACAAAGCTAACCCTAGAGAAAGATCGAGATGCAACATATACAATATATGTATGTCTCTCTCCCTATGTATGTTTATAAAACCAAACTGTCTCCTATGCTTTGAGGGAAAGGCAGGACTTCACCTTACTCCAAGGCACGTGGTCTTTCATGATGGGGAAAATGAAGTTGTAAAGTCTTTTGGGGACCTTTCATGCTTCCTAACTGTAGGCATCTAACTAAAAAGCCTCAGTGAAGACCGTAGCCACCTAAAGACAGGTAACAGTAGGGTAAGAGACAAGTAAGTGGCTCCAGAGGGCTATTGTGAGTCACAGGAGACAGGGTGGAAGGACCTTTGAGTCCGTTTCCCTGCCTCCAGGCAAGATCAGCTCAACCAAAACCACTCCTGATGGATGTTTGTCTGATCTCTCCTCCAGAATTGCTGCTGCTGCTATTTTGATCCCATTATTTCTTTCCATGAGAGAAGTGAACTCGTAAAAAAAAAAAAAAATTGAACTCTCTTCCCCTCTGTGGAAAACTTGAGCATACTTAGTGAACTGTCTTTCCCTTCAGCCTTTTCTTCTACAGAGCAAACAAACCCTGTTCTTCTTGTTTTCTCCTGCCGAGGTGATCTCTGGACCCCTCGCCCTACTCGCTGCTTTCTTCCACCCATTCTTACTGCCTGCTGTCTGCCTTAGGTGCTCTTGACTTATCGTTGGGAGGTGCCCATCTTTCTTGCTCTTCCTTCCAACTGTCCATGTTTAAGTGAGAGTCCTAGAACAAGGCATAGCAACAACACTCCCTCAAGAGCTATCTGAAATTTCTCAGTGTCTCATCCGAGCAGGAGGGAGGTCAGAAAAGAAGTGCTGGTTTTGCTTCATGTGGTTCTGGGCAAGATGTGCGAGGGCTGCAGAAGAATTCATGTGGGATTTCACTCTGATCTTATCATCCAAAGGGAAATTGAGACACTCCAGGGCCAGCACCTTTAAAGGAAAGCTTTTCAAAATGTCTGGCCTCAGGTAAGGGCTGCTAACTCCAGTCTCTCCTGACAGACCCACCCATCACTTACCAGAAGAAAATGTGCACCACAAGAAACAGAAACCTGGAGGTGAATCGCACTCTCCCAACCTCTCCTCTTGGAGCATGTTTCTCATTAAGCTCCTCTGCCGTCATCAAAGTCTCATTCTGCTGTGAATTTGTTCATTGCTATAAGGAATGGCCAACCCTACAGCCTCTGATTTATGCCCTCCATCTCCAGGCAATAACCACCACTTCATCACTTCCTCCAAAGATGCAGGAAAAACTCCTTGAAACACATGGCTCTTCCTGACCCAACATGTGGCTTGGGATGTTCGAACTCAAAGTGTCTTTGTAATGATCATGACAGATGGACTTCTCAACATTTTTGGCTACAACATCTCCAGCTGGTAATGACAAAGTGGGTGGGGAGGAATAATATCTGAGGATAAGGCCACGGTACATCTCATAAGTCAGGCTATGCAGAGCCAGGACAGCCAGTTTTGAATTGCAAAGCTTCCAGCTCTCGGGAAGGATGCAATCCATCTCGCGGCAAAATGAACAATAGGTAGTTGCTAAACTTCCGCGAAGCTGATTTAGGAGCCCTGGTGCTGTGCGTGTGTGTAGGAAAACCACCTTCTATCGTCAGATAGGATGGATGGGCCTTTCTCAAAGCATCTCTAAACTCATTCCAGGGTCTTTCTTTTTTTGGGGGTGAGGACTAAAGACAAATATTTCCTCTTCCTCCAGCTCACTCTGCTCAGCGGCGAGGCCGGTCCTTGATCACAAATCCTTCACCCCACATGTGCCAGCTGCTTGCCCAGCCCGTCTCTTAGGGAGGAAACCTTTGATCTGAATCAATTGGGCTCGATCTCGTCTCAGCCAACCCCCTGCCTGTGTTAGACTGGTAAAATACATTCACCCAGCCACTGGAAGTTTGGCCTCTCTTGCTCCTGATTGTAGAAAAGCCCCTGTGCAGTAGGTGCTGCACGTGGATCTGTGGGGAGAGGGAAGTTGGGAGCAGGACACGAGCAACAGCTCCATGGCATCACCGGCTGCAGCTCTACAGTTCGTTAAATGACCGCACCCCAAAACACGGGCTATGGTCTTGGAGCAGAGCTGTAGAGAGCATCCATCTAAGGCTTCATTTCAGCTGCTAAAAATATGCAAGAGCTGAATTTCTCCTGTGTGGTTTTCCCCTTACAAGGCAAAAATCCTCCTGTTAATGGCTTGTAATCTCTCTGCCATTCCTAGTGGCAAATAACTGGTGAGTCTCAAAGGGCAAAGAAGCTGACTCCTGCTACTTTTGTTCTTGCAGAGGGGAAACATTAGCACTGACAACTTGAGCTGTGCAATATGTTTTACTCTGGGAGGGGAGAAGATGGTGCTGCAGGAACAATACGAATAAAACCGCAAAGCAGTGTAAACCACTGACTCAAAGGCTCAGCGCCGAGCAGGGAGAGAGCAATGTCCTGCTGGTGCTCAGGCAGTGACCTGACCCACCGTTGTGCCTTTTCATCCAAGCCGTCCCTTTGCCTTCTCCTCCATATCACCTCTGGCCCCAGCAAAGCCTTTCCCCGAGGGCTGCGATCGTCCGGAGGTGGTGCTGGGCCATCTCTGCGCAGAAGGATGAGCTAGAAGTAATCTACTCCAGCAAGATACGGAGGCAGACTTTTGGCCAGAATCCAGGTTTTTATTAATATCCCAGGCTGGGGGAAGGGAAAGCTGTTCTTCCTTTCATACAGAAAGCGCCGAGAGGAGGGAGAGAGACACATTTCTGTTCAAGCCTCCTGCAGCCTCGAGGCTCTTGCTGCCCTGGAGGGTTTCTCGTGGGTACGTTTGCAGGGCAGCAGGAAGGCGCAGGGCGGTGTGGATTGACTGTGGTCAATCCTTTCTCATTACATACACTGGTAGGTGGAACTGAGAGGAAGGGGAAATTTGTTGTTTGCTTAATAATTTATTTTTAATCCTAGCTTGTGGAGACACCTGATTCCGGGGACAGCAAATGCTCCAGCCAAAGCAGAGGAGGGGCAGGATTCAGGGCAGTTTGGGGAGGTTTAGGATGAAAAGCACTGCTGAAGTCTCTGCTCTGTCCACAGGGTCACAGCGGGTGGTCACGAAGGGAGGTTTCATCCCCAAAGGCTGCTCAGCCCACAGTTCCCCACGGGGATCACAGTGCCCGATTTGGGCATCTGAGCTTCAGCCACGGCAAACATCACCCCTCTGCCAATTATTTGTTTTAGGGCGGCCAAGGCACCCCAGAACCTCTGTAAGAAATTCTAAGTGCAAAACTGCTAGTCAAAAAGGAAGGATTCGGGGATTATCAGAGACATTAACAGCAGTGGAGAGGCGGAGGGTGGAAACATACAGTCCAAATTCTGAGGGCAAAATTTATTTTTAGGTCTTCTTTTTTAACCTTTGTTTCCACAGATGTTGGAGGTAGGGCTCTAGACTATCACAGATGACATCATTAATTTGGATTTCAGGAAGCCTTCAAGGAAGATCTCTGGTGTCAGCTCTGCTTTTTGGTTTTTTTTCAGCTACTAGGCAAGCCAAGGAGATTTAGGAAAGCCCCGAGGGCACGGCAGGAGGACAGCCCCACTGCAAGATGGGGAGTTTGGCAGCCAGCTTGGGACGGGCAAGCTCATGTGTGTTTCATACAAAGAGCACTCCGACCTGGTTTGTCTCCAAGGAGCATAAATCAGTCTGACACTAGGAAGAGGGGGCATCCTACCTCTGAGAAATGTCACCCTCATTCCAGGAGCCTCATAGCAGCTTTACTCCATCACCGAGACTTACATTCCCCACGGCAGCAACACCAGTAGTTTGGAAGCAGAGAGGCTGCTTTCCTACTCTGGGAGCGACCAAAGACAACACACCAGGAGGCATCTGCCCCATCTGCTCCCGAGGGAGGGGAGCTGCCCCGTCCCTCCCGCTCCTCCCCACTGCCCTTCCCTTTGCATCTCCTGCGCGACGGAGGCAGCAGAGCATGCGCCTCTTTACAGAAATTTGCTTTTCTGGGGGATCAAGTCTTTCTTTCCTTTCCGTAACTTCATACGATTAACCAGTTTGAGTTTTCATAATGCTATAACTCACTCCACAGATACATAATGGGGTTTTGCTGCAATGAGGCTTTCCCATACAAACAGCGTTTAATCTAGGCTTAATAAATTCTTCCCAATAGCTAATGCCTCACCTTTGTTCTGTCATCTCCAGCAGTGGCAGCACATCGTGTTCCCCTGCCAATGTACATGAAAGCCACCAAACACCAGAAGCTCAGGATCTTATTGAGCAGCAAACAACTGGACCCCAGCCAGCCAAAGCCCTGAATTACCCAGAGAGCAGAGAGAGAGATAACAGTTGTGCTGGTAAGGAACACACAGAACGGCTCCTTTTCAGAAGTCTGCAGAAATAGGAGGACATTTTCTGCACCTGCATGCCCATCCCATCTGTGGCAGGAAAGGGACACATCCTGGACCACGTCTCAGCTCCAGGAGACTGAAATTGTAATGAAAGCTGGCTTGAAAGCAATGCTGACTGGGTTGGGAAGGGCAGGCTGCCATCCCTCGTGCTGACCCTCAAGATCACAGGCTGGGGAGGAAAAAAAAAAAAAAAAGGGAAAAAAAAAAATTAAGAAAAGGATCTTCTGTTATTCATTAACCACACTTTTGAGTTTATTCTCACCAGGCAGCATCTGTGCTCAGAACAAATCCCTGTCCAAATACAAGTAAGATGTTTGGCTTATAGACTTGTTAAAGTGATAGAGAGCCAGACAGTTCAAATGATACAGCTTTGTGTGATTGTCCTACTTAAGGACTCTTGTTCAGTCTCTGTCACAGGCTTTAAGAGCTAGGATTCCTAACCCATCTCCTGACTTTTACATGATGCCATATATATACACACATGCGTGCACGCACACAGAGTTTCTCTCTAAGGCAAAGCCCTGGAGCTCTTGAGGAGCAGCTCCTTGTGCTAGAGCGATCCCAGGGTTTATCTTAAGCGTCACTGCTGTCGGAATGTCTTGTTATCGATTTGGTTCTGTGTCAAATTTTTGTTCAGCTCTGAGACCAAGAAATAGCCAGATAGATGGGCATCCTCCCTAACCTGCAGTTCTGATGCGGGCTGGATTCCCAGAGCAGGCACAAGGCTATAGCTCTTCCCCCGATTGCAGGGAAATGCAAGCCTGCTTGGCAGAAGTCAATACTAGAAGCAAAAATTAGCCCTGCCTGTGATGGCCCAGCATACTGGCAAAAAGTTCCCGTGCCCAGCAGTGCATGAAGATTGCCGTTTCTTGCAGCAGAAGAGCTGTTTTGTTTCCCAAGAGCATTCCCCCTCCCATCCTGCCCGCTTTGTTCTCTCCGAAAGGCTCCCACGTTCCCACCGCATCACTGCCCCAGCCCTGCCATCCCGCACCTCTCATAGTCCTTCCAGCACAGAGTAAATGAAATCCGTTGTGAAAACGTGAAATGCCTCGTCGCTGCCCTCATCCACCCGGCTCCCCACATTTGACGGGCACCAGCACTCACGATTGACTACTTGGAGCTTTCACCTAAGCCCTCCCTGTCCGCACGCACCGTTCGATCCTTCGGCACCGCAGCGCACCAGGCACATCTTCAGACACGTTCTTCTACATTGCACCAAGATGATTCGGTCCCTTGGTCTTTATTTAGGAGCCAGTTATGGCAGTGACTGTATTATATATTTCCCCCTGCTTCCAGAGGACTGTAGCTCTGCTGTCTTCTCTGACAGGGCTATAGCCTTTCCTTTCGTGAAATAAAGGAGTCTGCTTTCCTGCCCCGAGAAAATAGCACTGACTGCACAAGGTAAAGGTGTCACTAGATCAGATCAATCCACAATACATAACGCTCTTAAGATGTGCCTCTAGTTCAAGTTAGAGAAAGCAAACCCAGGAGCTGGATTAAAAAGGCAACCAAATCAGCAAGTTACACTCGCAAATGTGCATTCAGACCTACTAACTCAGCAATTACATTTTCAAATCAGGCAACAACGGGAGGTAGTGGTTGCATGGGACAAGCGTGTACGATGGGTCTGCAGGATCTCAAGAAAGGTTTGCAAAAACCCCAAATGACCCCGGGGTGAAACACTGCAGTGCTTCAGTCCAGATCAGCGCAGACCCACAAGCGCAACGAGCACAGGACAGCGGTTGCTGCCGCTACGGCCAGCGCAGTGAAACTGCCCCGCGGTTCTTCAGAGCATCAGCTTCTGCAGCTGACGGGACTGTACCAGTATAGCCCAGTAGCTTGCAGGAGAAATACTGGCCAGTTCGGCAAGATCGATGACTTCTGCTCTGGAATAACCCCACGGCTGGAAGCGCAAGGGTCCTGCCATTACTATTAAACGTTCTGGAAAGTAGCAGAACTAAGAGAACAAAGTATGCAAGCCAGGAGAGAGAGGCTGGGAGAAAAATGTGCAGGGAACAGTCTATTAATACCTGCCTGTACTGCCATTGGCTTTAATCAGCACTAATAATCCCTCACTGTCAGGAGCATTTCCATTCTCCCTCTAATTTTAAATAATTATTATAATAAGGATTCTACTACAAAACGCTAGAAACAGCATCCTTGTCACTAAAACTGTACCTAGTAATTGAAAAACAAACCGGCAGAGGATCTATCAACCACACACGCGGAAGAAAAAGAACATTAACTACCACGCTGCAAAGCCCTTTACTTGTCATAATACATTAGGTGTTTCATTACACATCCTGCCAGCGCCGCAGACGCGCGGTAACCCAGCTAGCGCGCGGGAAGGGAAGACCTAAAGGGTCAACATCTTCCAGGGAAATAAGGTTTGTGTCGATATCGTCCTGCTCAAATGAAACGGCTGTCAGAAGGACGGGCCTCACCTCCCACTTGGAAACTTGAGGATCATTTTTTTGGGTGTCTGGGAAACCACCCACCCAGCCGCACGCAGCTCACAAGGTGTGAAATCCTTGATGCACATCAGCACCATCCATGTCTAAGTTCATTTTGTGCCTTGATTTTTCTCTCATTAAATTAATTCCATCTTATGGAGGAAGCTAGAACATCCTTTTCCTTTGAAGCCATCACCACTGTAACGCGGCTCTGATTCATGGTGCTGGAAACTCTGTGCTGGGACCAGAGTAGCAGCACAAGTCTAATGAAGACAGAGAGGACGAAAGGCTGTAATGTCCTTTGTCCGTTAATCAGTTTCTCAATCAGGTGGCACGCTGATGGGCGGGCAGAGAGCTGGGGAGTTGGGCAGTCGGGGAGATGGAGCATGAGCTCAAGACCTGTTTGACTGACGGCCCGTCCACCACGCGAGCCAGAGCCCAGCACCCCGCAGACCCGCTTTCCCCCGGGCTGCCTCGCGCAGCCACGGCTTCCCCAGGGAGCAGCTTCGTGGCCGTTTTCCAGCGGCTCAGTTGTAACGCAAAGAAAATGAGTGTGCAAATAAAGTGTTTCTAGGATGAAGTAGGAGGGGAGAAAGGGCTGGAAACCCTTCCCCATGGCCACCTGAACCCCCGTACCAACTGCCCTCACCCCACCGGTGCTCCACCTCCACCGTTTGGTTCTCAGGGCAGACGCTCCGCGAGGATGCCGGCTTATTTGGGGAAGGAAATATTTTACAATTCTAAAACAGGTAGAGCTGAGGTGGAAGGTGTAGTTTGTCTCTGCTCCTTCCCTCCCCCCGAGAAGCCTGGATGGAAAGTGAAACCAATTAATGATGTGAAAACAATACCCCAATATAAATGTAGTTATTTTAAAACTGTCAAAATATCAGAGAAAAGACAGCAGCGGCTGTGAAAGTTGCTCTTTGCAGAAAACCAAAGTTTTGTCATTAAAAATAACCACAAGGTCAAATTTTCTACCAGTCCTACCAAAAGCCTTTAAGTACTTGCCCATGTAGCACAGCAACAACATTACAACATCGAGGAAGATCATCTTCTCCTTCCGTTAGGAATGGCTGCGGAGCCCCGAGGGGATAACAATTCGCTTCAAAAGAGAAAGAACCGGGAGAAGAGCCCACAAGTCCCAGCCCAGTTTCTCTTGAGCCTTTCCACAGGCTCGGCTCGGTTTGCAAAGAGCTGCTGTTTATGTGCCACCAGCGTCTTCTCCTCTGCGTTTTACTGTCCTTGCAAGTGGAGACTCCTAGCTTTGGTTTAAATTTATTATTGATAATAAAATAAATAAGCAATCATTGCAAAAAGCCCTAAAACACTTTCATGCTTAATTTAAATGCACCAGTATAACATTTGGAATAATCTCATGAATAGATGCAGGAACTAAGATCACGTAAAATAACATCAGCAAATTATCTAGTTGCCAACACGACTTTCTGATAATAAAAGGCAGCTCAGGACAATTTGCCATTGTTTAACCTAATTTATTTATCTGCACATAATCGCAGTACAGCCCTAGGGGAAATACGGAGGGGGAAATAATTGGAGTTGATTTATTTGTATTTGTTTGCTCTGAATTGGAACAGAAAATAAAAAGGTGGAATATTTTACAGAAAATCATTCCAGAAAAATTAAATCTCTTCTGAGGGAGCCAGTTGTCAGCTGCAAGTTGCCCACCTGGCTGGTTCTTCTGCAGGCGGAAAGCAAAGCAGACAGCAGCCATCCCAGCAGGCACCGGGGAGCTGTCGGTCCCATTCCCCCAACGGAAGGATCCATTCTTTTATTCAATAAATCCATTTTTGCTGCTGAAAATTACGATTTTTATGGAAAGGCTATTTTCCTGTTAAAATGCCAACCCAATCTGGAAATAACAGAGCAGGCCCTGCCAGCGAGGAGTTTGAAAAGGTTAAAGAAAGTCTAAAAGCTATTTGGGAAACATGTGGCCACTTCTACGGGAAAGAAAATGCATCATTTCAGAGGTGGAACGAGAACACCTGGACTCCGCCGCCTGCCAGACTTGTTTTTGGAGGCAAGCAGAGGCGATGCATCCCTTCGCCTGCCGCAGGCTCGGCAGGAAAACAAAAGGTTTGGGGAGAAGAATGGAAAAGCTCATTTGGTAGCAGCGATGTGATGCATTGCGGACACCTGCTCGCGAGGGAGGCAGAGAAAAGGCCCGCTCGGCTCGGGAGCGTTCAGCAAAGCCAGGGCAGCACGCAGCCCTGCTCCAGCTCTGTGCAGAGGAGCCAGGCCTCTACCCAGGGCTTTTTGGGGGAAGAAGAGGACTGTGCGCAGGATTTGGCCTCGGTTTATAGCTTTGTAGTCCCTCACTGCCCCCAGATGTTTGCGGGATGGAAGGTCCCAGATGTGGCAGCTGCCAGCACCGACTCACCAAGTCGCTAAGGGATGCTGTCTCACCTTTGAGCTCCCTGAATCCTAGGAGGTTCCCCGCACACATCATGGCATTTGAACTGATTTTCTCAGGGAGAATGCAAGAAAGGATCCACCAAACTCACCAGTTCAGACTGGACTTGCTTCTAAACCCAGATCAACTTTAGCCTGAGAAGGGCGTGCACGAGTCCCAGCAAAGCAGAACACAATGCTCTTAATTGCCAAGCTGGAAATTTGGTGACAAAACCAAAAAGAGAATAAAATATTACTTCCAATTTTGGATTATAACTTGGCAAAAAGATTCCACCGAGCTCCTTCCTGCAGAAACCTGCCATATGAGAGTACTTCACTGCACCTGAGCTGGAAGAGATGCTGCCAAGACTGCGACCAGAATCAACAGGAGGAGCGTTGCAGGAGAGCAGCTCTCATCTCTCCTGGGGCAGCTGGGCTCTCCCAAGCCCTCATGGCTCCTGGATTTGATTCCACTGCCACAGCAAAATCTGCATGTGCATGACAGAAAGCAGGACTTCAGGAGAAGCACTTTGCTTTCTACATAGAAAGAAGTGATCTTAAAAAAAAAAATATTAAAAAATCACACTTAAAAACCTAACTATTTTGCTGAAGCCTTGCCTTATTGCTCATGTGAAGACGACTTCAACCCAGACACAAGTTTCCTTATCTAATTCCCCTGTCGCTGCTGCTCTTCCCTCTGTCCCACGTTCAGCCCCACCCCAGCAGAGCTGGCTGGGGACCGGGGGGATTTGCTCCCCGCCGCTGGCAGGGTCCCCACCGAGCGCCCTCTCCCACGGCGTGCAGCTCCGCTGGAGCTTCACTTCTGCTGCTCAGCTCTGCGTTTAGGAACTCCAAGCTGTAAACGCTTTCAACGGCACATTTGTTGTTTTCCTTCCTTTGTTATCCATTCAGCATCTTTATCCATCAAAGCAGCCTGTTTACAGTTGCCTTCTCGAGGAGGATCTGAACGGCTCCTTTGGCTGCAGCAGGATCTCTCAGCCATAGACCACATCAAGCAAACACACAAACTGAGAGAGATCCGTCTTCGTGTTGCAGATAGGGCTGCTCTTTCAACTCTGTCTACAGCTAAAGCTGAGCAGGAGCAAGCAGCCCAATCCTCCCAGGGATTCTCCACCTCACATGTGGAGACTGAGCGTGCCTCGCATTTTGCTAGCACTAGACTCAGCTTTTAGCTCTTTCTTTGGCAAGAACGGGGAGAAGCATCTCATCGCCAGACTGCCAAGGCTGAGATTGCAATTAATGACTTAATTTCTGTACGGCTTCTCAGATTGCTTGGGCCTAATTATTCCACTAGATGGACCCAATACCATTCTCAGTGTCATGTGCCCTATGCTACGAACGGCTGGTGGAGCCTCCCCTGGGAAAGGTCTATCCGAGCGGGAAGACATCAGTCACGCAGCGCAGCTCTGAGCAGTCCTGGCATGTAGGATTACAGCATCCCGAAACGTGAAGTCTCTTTACAATTCCTTCTTTTGTCCCACACCAACATCAAATCTATAGGGAAACAGTTCCCTTCGGTTCTTTGCTTCAGTTGAATGTGTGTAACAACAGTCTATTTAAATAGTTATAGCAAGAGTTTGGGGACAAACTTTTTAGCAGGGCCTGCTGGGATAGGACAAGGGGTGATGGTTTTAAACTAAAGGAGGGGAGATTCAAACTAGACATAAGGCAGAAGTTTTTCACACTGAGGGTGGTGAGGCCCCAGCACAGGTTGCCCAGAGAGGTGGGAGATGCCCCATCCCTGGAAACATCCAAGGTCAGGCTGGACGGGGCTCTGGGCAACCTGATCGAGTTGAAGATGTCCCTGCTCATGGCAGGGGGTTGGACTAGATGGCCTTGAAAGGTCCCTTCCCACCCAAACCAGTCTACGACTCTAAGAGAAGGGAGTCCAGCTCCATGGCAGGCTGTGCAAGCACACAGCCACTGCGGGGTGTTCCCAGGGGTCTCACCTGCACGTTATTGAGTGCGGCAGCCACAAATAGCAGAAAAAAAAGGAATGCAGATCCCTAGCAAACTCTGCCATCTGCCCCATATCCTCTGGCATCCTGGCCATCAAACATGTACTTTTCCTGGGAACATCTCCTGTGCTGTAGGATGGGTGTCCATCTAGACAGGACAGCAATCTCTCCTGCTCCTGGCACGCAGGTAAGCTGCCCGGCTGGTATTTCTGTTCCCCCATCCGTCCAGGAATTACAGATGGCATGCCTCTTCAATATTTTATTAACCTCTGCTACCATCTAAAATCCCCAAGCAGTTTAATTTCTGCTTTCCTAAATCTATTGAAATGGAAAGTTTACCCAGAGTGATTTTCAGCCAAGATGACTCAAGACAGAGCCCTCAACTGAACTCACTTCAATCTCCAACGGTAAAGCCATTCTGAGCTCTTTTTACTTGCAAGTATAGATGAAATAAAAAGACTGTGCTCTCAGACAGGTCAGTTGAGCACGGTTTGTCTCTGCCAGTGGGGTGCCCGGCCTCAGCGATGGAGACTGCTGAAGCTTTGCCAAATATTACTATGTGCAAACAGACAACTGATCCTTGTGCCATCCCATGGCCCATCAGAAGCAACTAGTGGTCCAAGGAGGATGTGCAACCTCACTTGCAAGTGAACTCCAAGCTGCTTTCGAGTCTCTTGGAGAATGACTGGAAAAATAGCAACCTTTTCTCCAAAATACTTAGAGAAAACGATCTACTACAGCTAATGCCTAATACTATGCCCTGAGCAAGAGCTAAGATATTTATATTTAGCCACATTAAAATTAAGAGCGGGTTTAATAGCCATGCTCAGTTTAACGCTGCCAAGGGAAGCTGGGTTGTGTTTAACACAGGCTGCCACTTGTGGGCTTGAAGCCTGGCACTGCACAGACGTCCGACCCTTCCGCGCTGCTCATGTCGCCAGCGCTGCTCAGCGCCTGGTGGGTTTCTCCTCTAACCACACCGGTGACTAATGCACACCCGAACCGGCGAGAAACCAGCCCCCTTTTCCACTGGGGGGGTGACATTTATCTCTCCCTTGTCACATCATCACCAGCGACCGAAAGCAGACAGAAGGATGGATGACAGAGGCAACTTCAAAGAGGTCTGGTTTATTCCTTGCAACAGCCTCCACAAGCAAACCCCGAACCCAGGCTCCGGAGAGCGAATGCTGATGAGGCTGTGCCCTTCAGACAAGGACCTCTCGCGTTCCTGCAGCCGGTGGCTGCCCAGCCTCCTGCGTGGCACACGCAGATGGGCAGAGCTGCTTCAAAGAAACCGAGGAAGGAAAGCAAAGCGATGCAATATCAAGGTCACGCGGGCAGCGAGGACGCCCGGTACTCACTCGGATGCAGGATTCCTCTGCCTGGCTGACAAACAGCAAACACCGTCCTCAGCTTGGTCCCAGGCGCAGCTCCAGCTCTGCTCAAAGGCAGAGTCCCCCCGGGGAGCTGAGCTCCTCAGCTGGGGGTACTTCATGGCTTTGGGCAGGCGGAAGCTAATTAGCCTTCTTTCGCACCAATTTCATTTTCACCGGTTTCACTTGCTAATCCCTTGGCCGTTCAGCCTGTTCAATTAGCACCCTCTCTGCAGGGGGCAGGACGGAGGAGCAGGCCTTGCCAGCACAGATTTAACCCTTCCCTGGCCAGAAACAGTGGTGTGAGCCCACAGCCAGGGAAAGGCCCTTCTCTCCCCACGTCCTGGAGCGCGGTGGTTTGGGCACCGCGGAGGTTTGGGCACCGGGTGCACCTCCTTGCTCGTGGTGGTGGCTGCAGAGCAGTTGGCGTAGGGGCACTTCCCAACTGGCATTCACTGCTCCAGGCAACACTTATTTTCCTACAGATTCACCCCTCTGTTTAGCCAGCAGGAGCAATTACGTGCTTTGTCGGATTTGTATTGTAGCAAACAGAAGGGTTGATCCAAAAGGAGCTGGGGAATTGCTTGATCACCCAGACCCTCCCTGAGGCGACTGGACAAAGAAAGGAATTGTGTTCTTTTGTTTGTTTTGACCCAAACGGTTTAAGATTCTGCATAGTGGCTGCTGCTAAATGGTAATTCCTTAAGCCCCCCTATCTCTATGATTCTATGATAACTCAATCTCCTGCAACCATCTACACGCATCTTGAGCACTGCAAGGGGAAGAAACGTTGGCTGTGCAACCATGTCAATTTACATGCACAGGGATGCTTTAGGGTACCCTGAATCATCTGATCCTCAGATGTGATTTGTGTACACATTTACACAGGTACCTTTATACACACCACCTCTGTCTCTTCAGCTGGGTGTTAAACTGGCGCAAACAGAGCACCCAGAACTCAAAGCAACTGAATTCCCTGGTGCCTCTTGACAGCTGTTGAGTGTTGGTGTTTATGGGTCTCTCCGCAGTGACCCCTGGATGGAAGTTTCCACCGCTTCACAAGCAGGTAGATCACAAGGCCACTAACTGGGCTTCCCGGCATGGCAGAGCAACCTGGCAGGGCATGCCGAGCCCCCGGGCGAGCCCAGCAGCCTGCATTAGTATTCCAGAGCGGCTCCACTCATCAAATTTTCCCTGCAATTATTATCTAGAATCCAGAACTGACCAACGAGTGGGTGACACGGCCCAAGAAAAATACACAGCTGGAAACGTACCAGTATGTCTGATTTCTCCAACTTGCATTAGAATCCTACATCATACTGTATAATGACTAACCCTCTGGCTGTGTTTTCACTCCTGAAATATATCAACGTCAGCTGCTTTGCCCGGTTCCAGGCATTAAAAGCACTGCTGGATTTGAACTGTAATCCTTGATGCAAAAGTGTAATCCAAGCAGGACTAGTACACGTGTGTATAACTGGCCAAAACACCAGATTAAAGGAGCAGCATCTGCCTCAAAACAGCCTTTGGAATTCCTGTGCTGTTCAGTGCAAGGAAATGAAACGACTCACTAGTTTAATTTTCATTTCAAACTAACCCAAATCCCCATTTCTCATCTTCTCCCTGAATTTTGAGGAGGATTACAGGGAACCTTTTGGACACGCTCTCCCTCCCCAGCACGCAGGGACTCTCACGCCTGGGCTTGCTCTGCGGCGGGGGCAGACAGGCAGGGTCCCACGCGCCCCAGGGACACGAGCCCCCTTCCCAGCCCTGCTCCCGTGGAGGGGGCGATGAAAGGCACCGAAACTCAGCGGCTGTTTGTTTGGCACTTCAACGTTCCTCCCAGGTTTTGGGTTGGCGGGAGGAGGGATGCGTGAGAGGCGCCTGGAGTTTAGGGAGGCTGCAGGACCGAATGGAACAGCTTTCAATTATCACGAGCCCCAGATACAGTAATGAAAATAGCATCCCGCCGAGCTGCAATCGCTACCAGCAAGGACAGCTTCCTAACGCACGCAGCAGCCTGTGGTTCCTCTCCCGCGTGGCTGTGTATCCTGCCCACACGCAAGCCGCGTTGGGCTGCAGAGAAACGGATACGAAAGAGGACAAACTCCTTGAAGCAAAAGGAACGAGGCTAATCTGCAGCAGTTGAGGATCCGGCTGCTGGGTTTCATGCTCTTGCTGGACCTGGACATTGGTGGCTGCTGCCTGGACCTTTAGGACCAGATGCCACCTCACGCTGGAGACATTCACACGTAGCTTGAAAAGCGACAGGGATCGCTGTCTCTGCTCCAGGGTTTATTTCTCTCAGCTCGGATGTTATAAGCCGGAGCCCTGGAGCCAAGCTGCTCGGTTGTCTGAGCACGCTGTCCCAAACACTGTCCCCTGTCAGAGGAGAAGGACCCATTTGCACATCCTCATCATAGTCACTTCTTGTCTCCTTGCCTGCACTCCTCCCAGCACCCTCATTTGCAATTTTCACATGTTTCTGCTCTGCCTCCCTGGACCATAAATCATACACCCGAGAAAGGCAAGCTGGGCTGACAGAAGACATCAGCAATAAGCCAGACAAGACAAGAGATACCATGGCAGCAGAAAACAGGACAGTGCTTTAATAATAGCATCTATTTTATTTATCAGGCCATCCAGAAGTTCCTGCTGTCTGTGTCTCAATACTCTGTGCCAGGGGACGGGAGGGACAGCTGGAATGTAGTAAGAGCTGACCTGAGCTGTTGCGGAAAGCTTAAACAAAAGACAACTAGGAAGGAACCCGAATGTTAAAAATAGTCTCAATAATACAGTTCTTCTAGTCTTGCTTCATCTTTCTCAAATCTTTCACGGCTGATACACGCTGATCCAACACCACTGCTGGATCTGTCTCCCCATTTGGGATTAACGCCTGGGATGGGGTTATTGGGTTCTCTGTTATACCCGGTATTATTACTTGCACTGGGGTCAAACGGGTGTGAAATGCCACCACCGTGACCGAGAGTGCCTCGCACTGGCTTTGCTTGGGAGAAGATGACCACCCGAAGTCCCATGCAGTGACAACCAGGTTCCTCGGGCTTACAAACCTTCCTGGAAGGACATGCCATATGTTGTCCTAGACGTACTTGTCCAAAGTGTTGTCCTTCCTCAAGCTGCATTGCTGCCTGGCACACCACAAAGTGGAATAGGACCTTCTAAATATAGAGGGTTTTTAACAGCTGCAAGAGGTGAAAATATCCCGGATCCATTTATCTTTGCAAGGGAGCACCATGGGGATTTCGTAATTAAACTGTGCACATCCAGTTGCTATGGAGCTTTTACCAGTCCCTGTATCCATCATCCAGAGGAAAATGGGTCAGTGTAGCTTTCTGCAGTCACTGGTTCCCAAATCTGGTTCCTCCCTCGTAGACCGGCGTTCGAGCCCATCGCGTTGGCGGAGGTGGCCACCGTTTGCACCAGCAGCCAGGCTCGGTGCTGAGCAGGGACCTCACGGGGGGACTCAGCAGCCCCTGCAGTTCCCAGTCTCACATCCATAACATGGCCAAGCCCATGGGAGTCTCCACCATGTCGCACCAATGCGGTTACTCTGAACTCAGACCTTGCAAGGACCCTTTAGAAAATCTGGCTTAATTTCTTTACCTTCAGCAGTGTCGGTCCCAACTTTCAAAAAAACAAGTAGAAGAAAAAGCAGCCTTGCTGAAGACCACCGAGCAGGCTTGTTGCTGTTTCTTTCCTTCATTTTGTGGCCATAAAATTCCAATTCCAATCTTAGACAGGGATGTTCTTCCTGGAGGTAGCCTTCCTCTACTTACCTTAATTTTCTGTGAAAAACAGTCAAGAGCCCTGCCACCCTGTGAATGATTCTTTGGGAGAGCTGGTATGACAAATAAAACACATCCCAGACACTTCCTTCAAACTGCTTTGGGAAAGAGATGCGTGTTTCTTGATCCCCTTTAACTGGGTTTACGTAAAAGGTCAGAGCAGCTATGTCCTCCCTGGATCCAGAAGAGGAAAAGCCAGAACAGACAGCCGAGCAGCTGTCCTCAAGGTGGTTTTGACCTTATCAGATGTAGGCAAAGCACATTAAAAAGATATTGCTGGTGCAATTAGGCAGATGCCTCCGAGACCGGGACAGTGAGAACTCCTGCACAGCCAGCGTGGGCCCGCGACGTGGGCTGGAGCAGCATCACCTCCGCAAATTGTCAAGCAGTGGGGTATGTGCACGGATTACAGGTTTAATTATAATCTCCCAGCCCCCTGTTCGGAGCAGTCAGAGGGATACATTATTATCACTGACATTCAATGCAAGAACTTTCAGATTTTCTCTTTTTTAATCAGTCAAACCACTGGAGATGATTAGTGCTTTGCTGTCTCAAAAATAGGGTTCTTGGCAGGTCAGGTCATCCCGGGAGCCAGCTGCATCATCTTGCTGCTCCGGCGAGGGACAGCCACCTCCTCCTGGGCACCGGCCACGGCCACGGCGACCAGCTTCTCCGGGGCAGCGGGATGGGCCTGGTCCCCCCGCGGGAGGGCAGGGATGGGGGGGGGCTCTTCCCATTACTTTACCGTTGGCTGGTGTCGGCCTCGGGACAGAGGTGGCACCACAAAAGCCCTGATGAGCACCGCATGCCGAGGGGAGATGCCGAGGGATTTTGTTTCTCACAAACACCCAGAGCTCCTGGCCAAGGTGGTAATTTATAAACCTCCTTACGCCATCAAAACAAATCGGCTGGATGCTTCGGAGCGCCACAGCTCGACACACAACAAAGGCCTCTTCTGGGACGTCAACAGCAAGAGCTTGAAGAGGAAAAGGGCCATAAAAATAATGATGGATGGTTTTATGATAAGGAGAGACTTCCACAGGGAAGAGGTGATGCTTGTGCATATCCAGCAGCCGGGGACACTCCACCTGGCCTCAGCCGCCTGCTCCGGCTGGGAAAACAACATTGAGCAACACCAGCAAGCCTGAGCAGATGCTGGGGGACAGGGCAGAGGGATGTGCAGGGGGACCCCCCGCAGCCCCGTCCCAAAGCTCTGGCGTTTCAGAAAAAAAAGCCGAATAGCTCCCAGCCCCACGCCTGGGCTCTTGTCAGCACGCTCCTCGCTCCTGCGGCAGGACGCAGCCAGGATCTGACCGCTTTCCGAGCAAAACGCAAAGTCCACTTAATGAGGCTTAATTAAAACAGAGATTGGTGCCGTGTCCTGCAGCTGCAGGCACGACAGCTTTGCCATTAGTACCGGAGGGCGCTGGCAATTAAAGCAGCGCTGGCAATTACTTGTTTACTGTTCATGTTGGACTTGCTGTTGTTTTTCACTCTCTTCCAAAAAGGGATGCAGACCCCACGCACCGTTGGATCGAGCTGGAAACTGGGCCCCGCTCTGAGTTAGATTTGGAGGGTTATCAAAGACTTGCTGTGCCCGAGACACAGCTGAACTGCAGGGAAAGAGAAAATCACCTAATTTTAATGTAAAAACTAATACTGCAACAGAAAGAAGAAAAATAAATATCCCACTCTTTGATATTTTCTAAACAAAGGGGTAGTCCCAGAGGTGAGCTCCAGCCCTGCACATTGTGCAGTTCTGAGATTTTCCAGTGCTGCTCTGTGCTCCTGAGGTTATACCTTGTACATTTATTTATATGCCGGTGACTTAATTAGATGTTCTTTTGTCTCAGGTGGCAGCAAGATGAATCAGCACTCTCCATACGCGTGCAAGGTCTCTGCTCAGGACCGGCTCCCTGCAGCCCCATCCCTCCCAAAAGCCGGGGCAGGGGAAGGGGGGGCTGCGCTCACCCTGGCCCAGCACCCCAGCCCAGAGCCTCCAGTGCTGCATTTCCTCAGTACGCCTTTGACAGCGCTACCACCAGCGGTTAAAAGCAAGGGCATCCCCACGCTATATCAATTGCATCTCAGGCTGAAGAAACACAAGCCCTGACGTGTCCCCAGGGATGATGGGCTTGCTCAGGGGCAGAGGGTGGGGGCACAAGTGGACCTGGTCCTGCCTCTCCCTCCCCTCTCATCTGAGGGACTCACCATGGATCAGCTGGAGCTGACATTGCTACAACTTGTCAGGCAGAAGAGCCAGAGAAAGTAGATGAAAAGGTCCCTTGTGATTAGCCTGGTTTGTTTTTTTTTCCCCACCTTTGCTGGTTATCCCAGAAGAGAGCGGTCCCCCCATCCTGCATGCCACCCCAACTCCCAAGCCCTCCGGGCACCAGGGGGTTGCTCTCACCTTTCAGCACAAGCAAGTCCCCTGAGACAGCTGCAAGGAATCTGTGCTTTGCAGAGCTGAGGTCATTTATCCAACGCTCCATTAACAAACCCAGACAAGCACCTGCAAACGCAGGGTGGGGTGGGGGGTGTCAACCCCTTGCTCAACCCAAGCCAGCCCAGCTGGGAAGGTCACAACCCGCAAAGCCACCCCAAGGACTTGGGCAAGGTGAAGCCAGAGGACATTTTGGTCCGGAGAGGTGTTGAGCTGCTTCAGGGCCATGGATGGATGCCCCATGTCCCCTCAGCAGGTCCCCGAGGGTGGCCCGTCACCCAGTGGGAGCAGCTGTGTCCCGGTGCGTGGGCAGAGCCCCCCAGCACGTGTCCGTGCGGCTGCTGCAGAAAGGCCCTGACTTCTACGCTGATTTTTGCTGAACTGATTTTTTTTGCAGCAGAAGAACTGGTCTCTTGCTGTTTTATAAGCTAAGCCCACACGGTCATGTTCGAAGTGATGCAGTCTGAATTACAAAGTTTTACACATTTCCCTCAGTATCTGGCTTCATTTTTCATCAATGTTTTCATATACATTGCCAATATCGTATTATAAGAAAACACATGACTCTGTCAGCCAGATGTCTGCACTCCAGCATGTTCATTTGCAACCAGCAGTTCCTCCCGGCTCGGGAGAGGTGCTGCCCACCCAATTCCTGCACCAACAGCGCAACGGGTGCGAAGCATGAAGCAGGCACCGATGCCCAGGGTACGGTGCAGGATGCAGCGATTCTTCCCAGCTCTCTCTTGCTTTCGCTTGGGCAGGATTTTTCGCTAGCAGATGGGAGTGGGTTGCAGCATTATTTGATTGCTACCTATTTATGGCAGTCCCACAATATTCTGTTCCACCAGGGCAAGAAGCCATTTGCAGGGGGTTGGACATGTGAGTGGGAAGTCGTTATGAGTCGCTTTTCTTCAGCCCAGTGATTATGCAAGAGAAGATGGAGCGTCCAACCTGCAGCCTTCGGCTGGAGGTCTGTCCTGCAGAGATGGGTCTGCTAGAGGGGCAGGGAGGGCCGTGCCACCCCCCAGCAGTGTCTGGTGGGACGTGGTGTCCTGCCCGAGGATGGAGGTGACAAACCGCCCAGCTGCCAGGTGCCCGCATCGCTCAGCACTTCATGGGAGTTGTAGTCTGCTCCCATCTCCTTGTCGAGCCCAGACTTTGCTCCTCCAAGTTCAGTTGGTTTTAGGGCTTGGACAAAGCGTCTTTGCATTTGTATTTTCAGTGAGAAGTTGTGCTTTAGCAGGGAAAAGCAAAGAAGAACAAAAGCCTGGCTAACCTTGCATCGCATACGCTGCTGAATTTCACTTGCAAACCAGGCGTCTTCAAGCGAACAACCCCATTACAAAGAGTTAAATGGCTCCCCAGGGCAAAAAGCTCCTAAAATAGTAAGAGAACAGTCCACACTCCAGCACAGGAGTGAATTCAATAGGAACGGGGCTTCCAGGCCTTTGCATGGCCCTGGATGTCCCCTGCACCCCCAGTCCGGCCACCGAGCCCCGCTGCCCGGGGGAGCGGCTCCAGCCGTGCCCGGAGGCGGTCGGGAGGGTTTGGCAGGGACTCGCCTCGCTCGCAGCCACGCCGCCTCGGGAGCTGGTGTCAGAGCAAACTTCTCCCTGTAGCTGGGGTTGCTGGCGTTATTACTTCCGCGGCAGAGACAATATGATTTATTGAAGCTTTTTTTATTTCCCAGTGGTTCATCCAGTGCTGTATGTGTAGGGAAGATAAACTGTCTCATTATTGCCCTGATCTCTAATCATGTCACATTTCCAGTTGCTCTGCGGTGACGGTGACACGTTGGTGTTTTGGTCTGCTCTGATGCAAAGATAAAAACAAAAAGAGGGGAAAGAGGAAGGGGTGCAAATGCAAGTGCGATGCTAACTCCAAAATAACGTTGTCCTGGCCTTTCCTTGAGGACCAACACACACAGACGTGACTCTGCTCAGGTCTGTGGTGCCACCGGAGGCAACGCGATGGCAGCATGTGAAGTTATATGCACGCACGAAGGAAATTTGGGGGTTTCTGAGTGGCGTGTGGCCGTACTGCACGGAGCCGGAGCGTGTGCTCATGCGGAGCAGCCGGGCAGCGAGCTCTGACGCGGGTGTGAGCCTGAGGTGGGACCTGCCGTTCAGCCCATGGCCTCAGCTGCAAGCTGGCTCTCCGCCACGGCCCTGAGCATCCCGGTGCTGGAGGCAACGGGGGCTTTGCTGCCTGCGGGTATCACAGCGACTGGGCTGGTACAGCCCGTGCACCCTCCCAGCTCTGCCTGCTAGGGGCTGTGTGCCCAGAGCGACGGGAGGTTGCTTACCCGCAGAAGACACCTCCACTGCTCCTAGCGTCCACCCCAGGAGGTCCTGAGAAAGGGCAGCATGGGCTTGTAAAGGCTCCGGGAATCTTATTCCAGCTTGCAGAAGAAAAATGGGATTTTTTTTTTATCCCGTAGCAAGGCAACACACAGAAAGCAGGGAAAACCCCCTGAAATCAGCCATCCACCGAGAAGCTAGAAGGGCGCTCACAGAGAGACTTTTTATCTGCTCCGGCGATGAATTGCCACATTTATAAGTGTGCTAATGGCACGTTGCCATAACGCCTCTGGTGCCTCTCAGCCCCGGCAGGATTTCCCCTTCCGACGGCAGCATCTCCTCTTTGGGCTGGGGGTGCTCCGGGGTGCAGCGAGGGGCGCGAGACGGGGCCACACGGAGCCCTCCACCCTCTGCACGGCCTCGATGTGCAGGGGCACGGGCCGAGCATCGCTGCGGGCTGCCAGCCGCTGGTTACGGGGCCTCGTCGTTACCTGCCTACAAGACGGCATTTGATATGTAGGGCAAAAGCTCCGCAGAAAACGCTTGGGTTTTTTATGCTGTCATTAAGCAGGGGGAGTAATATGACCAGACGCTCTGAAAGAGACTGCTGGATTCATCAGCGAACAACAGAGAGGCCGTAATGATTAAACATATTAGGTAGTGAAAGACAACAGAGGATTAATTTCAGCACTTAATTAGAGTACCTCTAATCTTCCCCTTCATCACTATTTTCCTTCTCTTTCCTTCCCTAGTTTGTCCACATGTGCTTCCAGAGAGCATCCTTCAGGGAAGAGGGCGGTGTGAGATATGCCAATGTTTATTTTAACAGCTCCTTTTTTAGGCCTCTGCTGTGAACACGCTCCTCCTGTTGAACGGGCTTGTTGCTATGGGATAAAGCCATCCAAGTTCCTCCGTTTTGTACTTTTTCTCCTCTCTGCTTACAGCCAGCTCTCATTCTTCGTGGAATGACACCCTTGGGTGTGCTCCCCAGGCACCGGTGGCCTGGCTGGACAGTCCCATGGGGTGTCCCTGCCCTGCGCCTCCATTCCCTTCATTAGCGCTTCCAGGGGATTCGTTAGCTGCCAACCAGTTTTACGCCTTCATGGGCTTTCAGCTGCAACTGGGCTGACACCAAAACCAACCCAAACCAACGGGGCTCTGGGCTCCCGCGCTGAGCAGGCTGAGCCCCGGCGGTTCCTGCAGTGCTCGAGGGCTCCTGCGCGGGCCGGGGCGGGTGCTTGACCTGACGGAGTACTTACGATACAGCTTTAACAGATGGGAATTACAATATTAATACTGCATTTAATATTTAAAATGCAAAACGTATTAGAGCAACGCTGTGGACTGTCAGGTCCGGCAGCCTGCTCCCAGGAGCAGCGGCTGCTGCCGCACGCTTTCAGCAGAGCGCGTTACAACTCCTAACACAGTCCGTCAGATCGCATCACCCCCGGGACAGATTTCTTCCCGACCCTTAGCTGACAACCATCACGCACCCTCGTGCATGAGGGCTGATTGCCCTTCCGCAGGTTTCATCCCATCTGGTTTAACTGCAGAGACTATTTTTATGCCCAAGGCTGGAACATTTTACAGCTCTTTATCCCAGATTTGTGCGTGCCCGGGGCAGCGGGGCCGGGGTTCCTCGCCCTGGCTGCCAGCCGGGGACGGGCAGCACCGCGCTCATCACCGCTGTAATGAGCGGGAGCGTGAACATCTGGCAGTCACAGAGCAGCTTCTATTCGCTCGCATTATGATAACACAGTAACGATGGCTGGTAATTAAAAGTCTGACAGTTTTTCCTGTGCAAAACACCGGTTTATTGAGTTTTTGAAAGAAAGTGTTATGGCTAAAATCTGGGCACAGAGCCCTGTTCGTTTACAACAGCTTACCCTCCTCTGCCTTTACTGCAGCAACGGCTGCGCTCCAAGCACCTGCACTTGAGCGGTGCGTGTGTCGGTAACGTGTTAGGTACTTCGGGATGCCCGGCAGTGTTAGGTACTTCGGGATGCTCGGCAGTGTTAGGTACTTCGGGATGCCCGGCAGCGTTAGGTACTTCGGGGTGCTCAGCAGAAACTGGGGATCTCCTCCTGCAGAACACCCTGCGTTTCCAGAGCCTGGTTTCCCTCCCAGGAACCAGTGGGGTTTTGAACCTAAAATCCGCAGAGGAAAACCAGTGCCCTGCCTGTGTCCAGCAAGGAGAGAGATGCTCAGACCTGGCCTAGTATCGTCATTATCATCCTCACTGTTGTCACCGCAGCTGTAGCAGAGGATCGTGGCACCGTTTTGCTCCATTCGCCTCAACTCCCAAATGCCTCTGGCCGCTGCTGCATCAGTGATTTGGGCTGATTCTTCCTGTTGTTTCGGAGGAAATGATACGACAGAAGAAATGTGGAAGTCTGGAAACATTTCTCGGCTCCTGTCCGAGCTCTTCAATGAGCCGTGAAGCCCGTGTGTTAGCCGCTAAAGGCTGCCAGCACTCGAGTGGTGTTTGCGAGAGGAAATCTTGCTTGAGAGCGCAGACATTGTGCTCAAAGACAGCGGCCTAACCTAACACCTTTTCTTCACGCAAACTCCTCCTGGATTGCAGGACTCGCCCAAGTCTCACCTCTCAAAGTGCTGTTTGAACCCCAGCTCCCAGAGCCACCCCGTGTCCCCTGGACGGTCCCTCTCACCCTGGCACTCCAGAAAGCCAGATCTGTCCTTTCGTCCTTCCACCACGTCTGCTCCCAGGTGATCCCATGCTTGTGCGTGCTCATCCTGTTAGTTATGGAAAGCAAAGCCAAGTGCGTGGTGCCACCAGTGCTATTTTCCCTGGACCTTGCTCCCGCAGCTGAGCCCAGCTGACTGCCTGGTGCTCACGGCCAGGATCACTGGCAAATTCCTCCTCAGCTGCTCATTTAAAATCCCAGCACAGCTATTGAGACTCACCCTTGCGGCTTCACATTGCAGAATTGCAATAAAACTTTAATTGAAAGCCTCCTTCGAAAGGGGACCTCCCTGAGCTCATGTCAGCCCCTCGGAGTGACCCTTCGCAGCCACAGTATGTCTATTTTATTATGGCACGCCATGGCCAATTTGATGGGAAAAGGCGACTGCTCAGGCCACAGAGAGGAAACGCTTTAACATTCATTCAAAGTGACAGTGCCCTAGTGCAGTATGACTGGTAAATGCTAAATTGCCACAGATGGCAGATTTATGTTTCCTCTCCCCAAGGTCCCTTGCCTGCGTTGCTGGGGGCTCGCTATGTATGTTTGAGGAAGGACCCACATTGCTGCTGCGGGTGCTGATCTGCCTGTAGACGCCTTTTTTTTGGTAGCCAGGTGCGCAGAAAGTGCAAAAATGGGAAAGTATGCACAGAAGGACATGAAAAAATGATCCTGAAAGTGATGAGGTCTTTAAAAGCTGGATCAAAGAGCCAGAGGGAGGGCGAGAAAGAGCTCAGCCCTTGTCTGTCGAGAGGGAGGTGATTCACTGCGAAGCAGCCTGAAGCTTGGAGGATGCCGAGGGCCAGGAGGGAAGCGGCAGCCTATGGACAAAGGCAGCAGCAGAGCGGCTGGAGATGGCCCTGGGCCGCTGTCTGGGTGCCAGCCGGTGGTCTGGGATGCTGCTCTCTGTTCCAGACCAAAGCTCTTTCCCAGGGTCATTTCCACCTCCCCTGCGAGGACAGCAAAGCCACGAAGGTGCCGGTGCCCGGCCTGGCCATGGCTGCCTGTGCAGCGGCTTCCTTATGTAACCACTCCTTTGCAGTCCTCTTTTCATTCTTTTTTTGGTTTTATTTGACAGATTTGCTTAAAAAACAGCGTGGGAATACAAATGACATGTTCAATACAGATCAGCTCGTGGCTTTACAACATCCCAAAGAACATAAGTACCATATTATCACAAGTCCTTGGCACAGGCTGGGAGCAAAAGCCCGGCGCACGTCGCTTCGGCACAGTGCTGTTTGTCATGGCTTGCACAGATCCCTCCTTACAGCTCTGCCGCACACCGAAGCCGCTTCCCTCGGTCGGCTCCCCTCGGTGATACGTGTCCTCCTATGATGATTATACAACAGACTCTTAATGGCCATGAACTTATTCAGCCTGGCAGACCCGGGGACTGTTTTACAGGAGGAAGAAGCTGTTTGGGGTTAGTTAAAGCTCGGTGGGCTGGTGCCTGTTCTGCTGCAGACAAGCTGCATCCCTCCTTTATACTCATCGGATGCGATGTGAAGATGGCCGTCCCTTCCAAATGGCTTGGGAACCGTTTTTAAGAGGTTTTAAGCAAACCACCTAATCCCTCTCCAGGTCAGCGGAGCCATTGCTGCTCCCCTTGCTTCCCATCGGCTCTGCAGACTTTAGGAAGAGCTCGGCCCCGGGCTTGTCAATCAGCCACCCACCTCTGCACTTTTTTGGCCACCACAGGAGATGAGGCTGTAGACTCATCCAAGGAGCCCAGGCGAAGCCTGTGCCGCTCCGTGCTTCGTAGGAGAGACCCATTTTTCTCCTGTGTTCGTATCTGGTAGCTGCACTCCTCCAGCTAACAGCTTGCGCAATACAGTGAATATAATCCATGCCCATCTGGCTTTTAGTTATTCATGACGAGCCTGATCCTGCAATATGCAGTTGGGTGGAGCTGAGCCTTGCGAACTCCTTCCCCCCCCTGCAAAAACGGAGGGTCTTGACACCTACCGTCATCTGGTAGGAACATATCCAGGGTAAATTAATACAAAGAGGGATGTGTACATTTGTTTTTACGGTGCTGTAGAAGTGGAGTTATTAGGAAATCAGCCTATAATTGCCCTCTTAATGATTCTTACTCTTCTGCACTCATTCAAAGAGAATCATCTCTATTGTATCAGGTATAAAAAGAGCAGCTTCATTGACATGGTTTATGACTTTATTAAAACCAAGGATTTTATATTAATAACTATCAGCTCCTCAGCTATATTTCCCCAGTGAAGAAAATGTGTGTATTGGTGTAGGTCCAAGGCAATTTGTAAACACAAAGTATTAAAAGGCTCAACAATTCTAAAAAGTTTTAATTGGAAACTCAACAAATTGCTTTGCAACGTCTTAATGCTCCAATATGGAGCTCCCAGATAATGAGGAGCTAATTAAGGGGCCAGGATTCATTTTTTTATGATAACTGTCTCCATATGGGCTCTGCATTCGGTGCTTGCAGAACTAATGAAGGTCAGAGAAGTAACGGCAAAGGAAGAAAGGAAAATTTTTAGCTCTCAGTGTTGTGATGATGCTAAGCAACAGTCAGTATTTCTGCCTGGGTTTCAGGCCAGGTGCTGAGCGAGCTGCATTTAATTCCACGGGACAGTGTGCGTAAGCGCTATCGCAGCTCTAAGCTGCATTTCACAGCCCACTGCTGCTCCCCGTAGGCTCTGTCACCAGTGGGGGAAGGATGAGCTTCGGTTTCTGTGTGTTGGCCCCGAAAGCCAGGCTCTCCCCTGCACACGAAACCAGTCTCGCACATTGCTAGACACGGCCTGGAGAACGATGGAAGTATCGCGGTGACGAGGTGCGGGGAGCTGCTTTGCCTGTGGTCTGAGCTGGGCAGACGCACAGCCGGGCTGCCGGGACGCACGGAGCTGCACCCGTGTCCTACCGTGCCCAAAAGCCGGGCAGGCGTCCTCTGGGGCGGGCACGGGGGCTCCAGGCAAGGGGGCTGTCGCGGAGGGAAGGACAGGAAAGGACCGTGGCTTGGTGAACTGCAGGAATGGAAGCAAAGCCCATCAGACACCCCCTTCATCCCGAGGCAGGTGTGAACCAGCACTGGTTCAGCTGACTCGAAGGATAAAGGACAGCCACGTCGCGGCGCGCAAAATGGAATCTCTCCAGTCGCTTGCTCAGCTGCGGAGCTGGGACTCGGCACGGCTGCTGGGGCTGGGAGCAGAACCTGGGTTCTGCATCCAGCCGAAACCCTCACAAATATCTAGTAGAGTGCTTTTGAATTAATCCCTGGCAAAATATTAACAACACACAAACACACTTACAGAAGTATGGTCAGGTGTTTCTCTGAAGTAACTCACTGACTCCCGTGACTAAATTTGGACCAGCAAGCCTCGTGCACCAAATAATTAAGTCATAGGCTATAGAAAGCAATCCTCTGGGATGTACTTGTCTTTGAATGGCTCATCCACTTGAAAAGTAATACATACCATTAAGTATATGACCATATGGCATCCATTTATAGAATATTGCACTACAGGCAAATAGGACAAAGGTACACCCCTTAAAGCACTTTTCTCATCTCATTAACTTTGGGTACATGTTACAGAAAAGCTTCTCTGTCTTTGTTGTGTTCAAGGACGTTTTGTGCTGTTGAGTCTTGTGCTAAACGAATTGCACTAGGAAAATTAGAATCTAAATGTAGCTGTGCCCTAAAGCAAACAGCATTATTTTGCCTTTCTGTAATTCAATTTATTTTTGCAGATCAATGTTTTGAAGCAAACGTGTTCTTTTGTCCTCAGATCTTGCCTAACGACAAAGCTGACGTCGGGTAATTTGGCGCACAGCGGCGCGGCAGTGCTTCGGTGCGGCAGCGTGCCTGGCCTGGGCGCTGGCGGATTCAGGTGGTGCCTTGCCACGTGCTCTGGTCTACCTGAAACACCTCCCCAAAACTGGACGGGTTGGCTGGGACGGTCTCCGTGAGCACCTACGGAGGTGTTTGTTAGAGAGGAACCGTCTGGTGCTCAGGGCGATTAGCGCAGCTCCGTGGCGTGCGGGCGGGTGGGAAACAGAGTATGCAAAGCCCAGCTGCTGGCACGATAATCTGCACCGAAAAGCAATTCGGCGTGTAGTACAGCTGACACCAGCCATGATTCAAACACAAAAACACTGTGCAAGAGACTCGCCCCGATGCACTCGTGCAGCGAGCAGGTTCCGTCTGCTGCAAAAGCCCAGCCCCTGTTGTAGGCATCGGCGTCCGTCCCATTGATTGCAGTGGCTGCTGGATCCAGCTCTAAATCTTACAAAACCAGCGCACTCCCCTTAAATGAATTTGCACTGAAGAAATGCATTAATTAAATAGAAATGACTGCAGGTGTCTTACAGCTTTTTGGCTTAACGGATTTCTCTTGCGCACTGAAGATCAATACTGCTGCCAATTACACCATGGGTGTCTAGCCCCCTTTTTTAGCTTCTTGGAGGGAAAACCACTGCTGTGTATCGAAGATCTCCACAAACCTGGCAGTCCAGAGCCCTGGAAATATGGTGTGCAGCACAGAAACGAGTCCTCAGAGAGCTGTCCCCGTTCTGGATACAGCCAGCGTTTCAGGAAGAGGAGCAGTGCTGACGCAGGGCAGTGTCTCAAACCCGTGTACCTGGCTCAAGCATCTACATGTGGAGGATCGTTCATTCCTTGTGGTTTAATCCAGCTCTGGGAACCACATTGCACCATTTTTTCTTTCCCCTCTCCTCCTGCTGAAGAGCCCAGCAGGGACCTTCTGCTAAGGCCGAGAGGTTGAAATCCATATGTGCAATTTGCAGCAGTCACCAATTGCTTATATTCAATTTCCTGACCTCAGTGATCCGCGCTGCTTCCAAGGGCCCTGATGCATCCATCTGCCGAGCGCGAAGGCTGAACCTCATCAGCGAATAGAGCTGTTCACAGACCACTTGGCTGAAAAATCGGCGTGCCTGGTGGTGCTAAACACGGTCACCTGCTTCTCCGTTTGGAAAGGAGGCAACAACGGTCTAACGACACCAGAGCGAGCCCGTTGCAGCTTGTGCGGGTACCAGCCACCCCGGCTGCCCGCGAGATCCAGCTCAGCGGGTGCCTTGGGTGGGCAGCGAAGGCAGGACGGGTCCCGTCCCTATGCCTGGGGCCGGCTGTGGCATGGGAAATGGCTGAATACTGCTCTTCTTGGGGTGGAGGGGAGAGATGGGACCCCACATCTCACACCGGAGGGAGAGATGGGACCCCACGTCTCGCACCAGACAGCGGCAGCAGAATGAAGCTGCCGGTGGTGCTGGGTTCCCAGTAAAACGAGCCCTGCCGTGGGGAGAGCATATGATGGAAGCGTGTAAGGGGAGAGCAGGGAAGTGCGGGATTTATTAAAGATGGCTGAGAAGAGCATGTTAACATCCAGCGTCTTAAGCTTCAAAATATCAAGAGCTTTAGGAGCGTTGAGCTGGAAAAGTGCCTCGGATCATTTCAAGGCGTGTGCTGCGGTACTGCAGCATCCTGCAACGCTGTGAGGCCCCTGCTTCGGCAAAAATGAGAGGAATGATTGTGTGGAGCGCTCAGGCCCCAACAGTAACGGTTGCTCATTATAATAAGCACGGAGTGCTAGCTGCATTAAATGGAAGGAGAGTTTTACTAGCATGAGACTATAGCAAATTCGGGATGAGAAGCGCTCTAAGCATCTGAGAAGGGAAACGATCCAATCGCACCAGGCAGTCTGAGGCACTCTGTCTCCAGCTCTATCGAACGCGATAGACACAGTTTTCTCCTGTTGTAGCACTGATACCAAACGCTGTGGCCCCCTGACCCCGCTCTGCCGCCAGCCCCGGGATGCAGCGGAGGCCGAGCAGGGCGCCGCGGGCAGCCGGAGCCCCTGCCCGCACCAGCAGGCAGCAGCACAGCCCCGCTGCAGCCGCCTTCGCTTCCCCACGCAGCGGAGAGCAGCCGGAGGAGCAGAGGCAGGATTTGGTCTCCTTGAAGGTATCTGCTCCAAATGGAAATGGGAAGGCAATCCCGCTGCGTGAGCCCTTACAGTGCGGAGAGCCAAACCCTCCGGCTACTCAGCCTCCGGCTCCTTGCTGCCGGCCCCTCCGGCTCCCTGCTGCCGCTGCCCATCAGGGAACACCGGATTCAAGACGTAAGGAAAGTCGGGACAGTTGCTCAACAATTACCCCCCTCCCCCCATAACTCCCATTACCCCTCCCCTACACTTGGTCACTCGTAGAGAGAAGACAATAAACGAAGCAGGGAAGTCTCCTAATATTTTTATTGTTCCTTAGATAACTGTGGATAGTACAAAGTTTTCCTCTTAAAAAAAAATTAATTACCTTCACACTTCCATAGACAGGGCTTCCCAGGGGAATCTGATGCCACAGAATTTCCCCAGAAGCGATTTCCAACCACCATAATGCTATGTAGATAGTACAACAGTAAGAGAATATTCTTGTAATTATCAACATGAAATTGGTTATCTGTGTATAAGGGTGAACACTGATCTTTTTTTTTTTCTTTTTAGAAACAAAACCATCATTTATTAATCCAAACTACATCATTGCATTTACAACATTCATTGCATAAACTGGACATACAAAGTTTTGCCACCTCTGGTAAATAACAGACATACATTATACAATATATTTGCTGAATACATAAGTTCAAACAATATGGGTACAACAACTTGTTCATAATACATACTTAAACCATCGTGTTTAATAGTTACTAAGACACAGATCCATGAGCTACTTCGGGTCTCAGCACAGTTAATCTAAGTGACAGGAACACAGTTGAGAGACAGTAGCTGCAATGGAAGGCGAAGAAAACTAACCTGTGATAGGGCTTGTTCAGACAGCGAGAGCTCCTCACGGGTCAGCTTTTTCTGCTTAGAAATACAAACCACACATCCATCACAGCTGACCGTGATGTCGGGAAAATGTCCATGCAACCCACACACAGAAGAGAGCGAGTCTCCCAAGGATAAACTTTCAACAGTCATTGCCTTACTGCTTTAGTATGTACTATAGGTTTGCTATCGGAACAGAAACGAAACAAAACCCCAAACTTAAGTGGTTCTTTAAGTGCAGTTCCAGCTGCAAGTACATGGTTATTCGTGAGTCTATAACACAGGGCCAGACTTCTAGAAATGTAGAGGTAATGCTGATCTGTCAGGTTTATCCTGAATAATCCTCCATGATGTTGGTCTTAATTTTGGCAGCTGCTTATATATTTACTTATTTAAAGTGTGTTTCCTTGATATTAGTATTTTTGTTTTTGAATTTGTTTCTCCCTTTCTTCCTTTTCTTTTTTTTTCCTAAATCAGTTTCTAAAGAAGGATGGACTACAACTCGTCAGACCTGATGACATGGAAGAGGGTGACATTGTAAAGTATTTGGTGCCCGTTGTTCCAGGCATAGAGGGCCCGATCCTTGGGGTTGTAGTCCAACATGGAAATGTGCGAGTACTTGTTTTGGAAGGGGATGTCGATGTACTCGTAGGTGGAGGCATTGGTCTGGTAGGCGTAGTGCACCTTGGTGCCTCCCGAGTAGCCGTTGGTGACGTAGAGCGTGCCGCAGATGATGAAGGCCTCCCCGGCGCTGCGTTTCGGGTAGCTGGTGTTCCAGGTCTGGAGGCTCTGCAGGGTGTTGGGGTCCAACTTGCTGATGACGATGTTGCCCGCGTTCTGGTTGGTGGCGTAGACGGCCCACAGCCCGTTCTCGTCCACCATGAGGTCAATGTCCGAGTGGCCACCCCAGGCGTAGTGGTACATGTTGTTGTAGCCGGCATAATCCAGGCTGCGAGTCTTGAGAATGGTCTCTGTTTTCAAGTCAAACCTGATAATTATGTGGCTTTGGTATTTATTGAAATAGATAGAGCCATTGTAGACCACTTGACCGGTGCCTGACCACGGGTGAGGGAGACGGTGAGAGGTAAAATTGTCAGTATTCATGAAATCGGCCATGGATTTATATTCACGGACGAAGCGGTTGTTGTGGTAGCTGTCCATGTACCAGACCTGGGCGAGCAACAGAAACACGTGGGGTTAGAAAACAGCAGCGACTCGACTGAGCCCTTTGCACGTCACCCTAGAAACTGAGCTGAGAGCGGAATCCAGAGCAAGGAATCCAACCTGCTGGAACACGATGTGTCCAACGCCTGCCACCTACACCCACAAATAAACCCAACTTTTGGAACCCCAAATCAGCCAAGAAACCAACTGAACAGCAAAACTTTCCTGGGGGGTAACCCAGCATCTCCCCAGGAATGTGGGAGCTTACGCTGTGTATGGACACTGTCCTTCCAGAGGGGAATTAACATCTTGTCTTTGGCTAAACCCAGCATATTACGTTGATGCCGCTTTTGCTTCCCGTCAGCCCCATCGTGGCGGCACTCAGTAAATCACACCAGCTGCTGTGCAGAACTCCATCAATTTGGCATGCAGAAGCGATGGATGCAATCGCTCATCGTCAAGGAAATTCAGGCAAAGGCCATATTGGTCTAAAAATCACACACTTCTGCATCAAAAGCTTAAACCAAGGCTGCTAAAATATGAGAGACAAAGACATCAAAATCTTACTATCTGTAGATGGGGGAGAGATTTTAGATCATCATTTAAGCACCAGTTCACTAGGGACGCTGTCTAGACTCCTTAAAAAAAAAATAAAGCTTTTGTCATATGAAACCAATTCCGAGGCAAATGACAAAGCTGTGCAGTCAATATCCAGAAGAAATATCCAGCCAGTGAGTGACATTCTGTATGCAGTTGCTGCCTAAAAATAAGATAGCTGCTTTCTGTAAAAACTGTTTAGGAAGGAGAAAAGGTAAATTAAATAGCAAGAGAGAAGCGTTTAAGGATGCAGCTCTGGGTAATGTTGTAGTGCAAACTTCTTTCGCAAACCCCTTGCAAAATCTGATGGCATCGTCTCTGCAATACGGCTGTCCCCAGGGTCCCTTAGAAGAGCAGACAAACATTTACACACGGTGCGCGCGTGTAAACTGCTTTTGGCTCCTATAGTTGAAAGGCCAAGTGAGGTCTGCAAAAACCGTGTAGGGCACTTCAGCCCTCCATCGTTACCTCCCTGGAAACACTGCAGAGGTGCGGAATGAACGTGTGGCAAATGGCTCCGATCTTCACACCTCTACTGCGGGCTTGAGGACGGCTGCAAAAGCACCAGAGAAAAACCACGCGTGTCCCTGAGCCCACGGGCAGAGGAGGTGCCTGCAGCCGGGGAGAGCTGCTGCTGTCCGATGCGGCACTGGAGAGCACTCCTCACTTAATGAAATGCCCGCGTTCACTACACCAGCTTGGGAAATTAAAAAAAACCCACCAAACAGAAACTGATCGTCTCTCTGTTGCTCCCATTTCATTATTTGGTATTGAAAAATTACGCATGCCAATGCATTGTGCTCAGTTTTAGAGAGACAAAGAGAAGCCCAGAAGAGCAGAATCCCACATCATCACGCTGGGGCTGCAAGGTGGCAGGACCCAACGGCAACTCGTGCTCTGGAGAAGCAGAGATTGATGGATAGCAACGTCTCATCGCGCCGGCTGGCTTTGAGCAACCTTCTCCTGCCAAGACGCGTCAACCCAGCGCTCGGCGGCCACCTGCTGCCTCGCGGCCAGGCTGCTCCTGCGAGACTCGCAGTTTTCCCCAGTTGTGTTCGGTGATTTCATGACACGAACAAATGACCACGCGAACCACCAAACACCTCCCGGGGCCTGGCGACATAAGATGGATATGATAAACGGCCCATCTCTCCCCATCACCAGTTTCCCACTCTGCTGGGTAGCCAATGAAGTTCACTTCATTGTGCGTTTCTAATAAAATTCCCAGTAGATTCATATATTATATACACATACACGCTTGTGAAGCGTGAGCTACAGCCCAGAGGAAACTGCTTGTCCACTCTCACAAAAAAATACACTGCAGAAAAAGGCATAGGTAAAAAAAAAAAAAAAAAATACTGGTTTGAGACAAAACTCTCTGAAGACATGGGAATATCGCTAGCATTTGATCAACCAGCTTCAGCTGCAACAGGCCTGACTCGCCCTTCACAGACGTATAAATCACAATAGTGCCGAGGGATGCAGCAAACAGCCCGAAGGGGACAAGTCTGTCCCCTCCCTTGAGCAAAACAAGATGCGATGTGGGTAAAGCCTTCCCATCCCACTTCATAATTAGGATCTTATTGGGGCTACAGATGAAGTTGTGTTTAATAACTGCAAAATATGGAGGTGTCGTGCTGGGGAACCAGTGCCAAGCAGTTGGCTGCTGGAGGGAAAGAGCCCGACAGCACAAGTCGCTGCTGCTTCATTGCTGCACATCCACGGGCAAATGGAGCCACTCCCAGGAGTGGCTTCTCCAGAGCATCCCTCGTCCTCTCGTAGCTACAGAAGGCGATCACAGGGCAGAGCTCTCCAAAATAGCTGCCCCAATACTGCCCTTGCTGGTGCCTTCTTCCTCTGATGAAGGCAGCTGCATGCAGGAGGGAATTACCACGCAGCCAAGCTCGGTGGGTTTTGTTTTGGTTTGCTGCCTGCAAATCCTCAGCAAACACGCGAGATATTTTCCATTCCATCAGTCATGGGAAGCCTGGATTGATTTGCAGCCAGTTATTGGCCTCCTACCTCCTTGGGATCAAAACTGAATGGTCTGAATGGAAAAAAAAAAAAAGACACAAAACAAGCAAAACAAATGTCTCTCTGGCTGCAGCCAGTTAATTCCTCACACCAATGAAGGTGGAGGACGGAGGACGAATGCAGTCAGATGGCATTACTGGGGGCACCGGCAGCAGAAGAGCAGCAGGGACCGGGACCATGCTCGGCCCCAGCTCCCTCCTGGCTGCCAAACCCAGATGAGAAACCCAATATCTGATTTTCCCTCCCGTGGGGGGTGCAGACCTCGCGGCGACACTTCTGAGACCATGCACACTCATCACCGCAGTGAGTTTCACCGGCCCTGGGAAGGGACCACTGCGTGGGGCTGCTCAGCCCCCTCTTCATCCTCCCTCCCTGCGGGATCCTCAGCCCCCTCCCCCTGCAGAGGAGGCCAGCAGAGCCCTGGGAGACGAATTAGGACCTTCCACAGCTTTCACAGGGCACAACCCAGGCTTCAGGGCTTGGATGTAATGAGTTTGCAATGACCTCAGTTGCGTCAGTGGAGGTGGGAACACAGGGATGAAGCTGTCGCGGTCTTACCTTGTTCTCTCCCTCAGGAGCGAGAGGGTCCGTCATCCACGATCCGAACCTGGACCCCGAGGTTTTAATTGTGATTGGGTCACTTATTCCCGTCAGCTTGCCACAAGCTGAAAAAGAGTGCAAGGCTGGTGAGCACCACGTCAGACCCCCGCCGCGGGTCGTTCGGGCGCGGGTCTTTGCCAGCCAGCCCCGAAGCCCCGATGAGGGGCACCAGTGCCGGCCACCACCCACACCGCTCTGCCCACCGCTCTCCCCCGCTGATGGGCAGCTCTGTTTTTATTTAATTAGAGGTAATTAGGCCGAGAACAACCGTCAGATGCTTTTGTTTGTTTCATGCCTCTTAATAACAATTGTCCTAATCACGCTGTCCCCAAGAAAACGAGCTCTGCTCAGCTAGCCGTGCTGCTAATGTCGCAGAATAGAAAATGAGAAGAGTCAGCCAGGGTCGAGCAGACAGGTGGAGAAATTAGCTGGATGGCTCTGCTCATTTCTGCTATAATAGAGTAGGTGCAGCCAAGATAAAAAGACAGACGTGTCTATTCCTGCCCTGCTGGAAACATGCATTTGTTACAGGTTATGCAAAGGAGAAAAAAAAAAAAAGGTGGGAAATTATATGCAATATAAATCTCTTCCCTGCAAAGACCATTTACCGGCTTCTACCAGCCACCTTCTCTGCTCCCTATCGTGTCTGCACACTCAGGAGACAGTAACGAATTCACCAGCCTCCTCCCACCTCCTTCGCCCATCTGGGCTTCGCCAGCTCCGGGAGAGGAACCCAAATGCCGCAGGATGGAAGGCGGGAGGTGGGGTGTCCCGAGGGCCCCTCCGGAGCTGCCCCGGGAATCCCGTCCAGACTCAGCATCACCACAACAGGGATGTGCGCCCGCGCAGTGCTACGTGCCAGGTATTGAAGCACAGTTTGATGCTCCACACTGTTGATTTCATGCCATTGAATTCAGTGGGCATGTGAGCACACTCGCAAGCCCAGCTGAGTGCCTGGCTGTGTTTTTAAGCCCTAAACACAAGGTGAAGCAGTGGCAACTCTCCCCCCAGCTCACTGCACCAGCAGCTCGTTTCCCTTCCGTGGTTCTGTCCCCTGACACTGAACCCATCATCCCTCCGGGGACGCCCGGGAATAGATGCCTGCAGCGCTACAGCCTCAGCATCAAAGGTGCAGCCACACACTGAGTCCCTGTTTCCAACGATATCCCCAAGTTTCAGCAAAGCTGCCGTTCTGGTCTCCTGCAACACCAGCGTTTTGGCCTATGTGCACCAAGGAACGACAGGCGAAGAGACGAAGGTGCCGCGGGAGGGACTGGGGGCTGGTGTTGGATGGTCTGTCGCTACGGGACCGCTCATTTAAAGCCCAGACACATTCAGTGGACCTGCAGCAGCTTCTCCTGAGCAAGGCAAGCTAAGGTCAGCGGCATCAGGGGCACAGCCGCAACCTGAAGTTCAGAAGGTGTTTCCTGACTTCTCCTTTTTGTCCTGGAAGCCTCTGGCAGGCTGGGGAAGGGGAAGGTGGCGGTGCTGGGACAGAGCGGCTGCTCGGGGCGCTGGGTTTGCAGGCTGAGCTGCAGCGGCACGGCGGTACGGACGGCTCTGCTGCTCAGCGGGGGGTACCCGGGGCCGGGGCCGCAGGGGGAGCCCGTGGAGGTGCTGCTGAAACACATGTGGAGCTCTGCCAGCTCAGGACAAGGTCCTTCTGCCCAAAATTACCAAGTACAATCAAAGAATCATAGAATGGTTTGGGTTGGAAGGGACCTTTAAAGGTCATCTAGTCCAACCCCCCTGCCATGAGCAGGGACATCCTCAACCAGACCAGGTTGATCAAAGCCCCATCCAGCCTGACCTTGGATGTGTCCAGTACGTACACTCTGCAATACCCCTTAGCTGCCTCTCTCCTTAGCCTGTTCTCATCTGCCCCTTTATATTCCTGATTACGGCCACCCGACACATCCACCTACCTCAGCTCCGAGCTGCAGGCAAAGGGCTCACCTTAACCCGGGGCATAAACCAGATGAAGATATTCTTGATATGCACTAGCATGACATGGCCAAGGGGACCCTTCAGACACCAGGCAGATAAAGAGAGATCCCACCAAAAAGCAGAGCGCTTTCCTGGCCTCACTGAGACATGACGTATGGGAATTTGTCCTCCTGCTTGTTTGACGCATTCAAAACCTCTCGGCTCAGGAGAAAACAAGGTATTGACAAAGGGATGCAATGGGTTAAAATATAAATGCTTAATGTCTTGCAAATCCCCCTTGCAGAGGACCAGCCTTCCTCTAATCACCGATCTGCTCAATGCTGCCTTCCATTATCGCAGCCCTACATTGCTGTCACTTATCTCTTTCCTCCCATTTCCCTGGAGAGAAACATTGTATAAAAGCTCATTGATTAAGAAAAAAAAAAGTAAAAAAAAAAAAGGGGGGGAGGAGAAGCAGCAGCAGCTGATAAGGGTAAACTAGTGTCGTTTGCAAGTAGTGAGGCTACATCTCACACACGTTTAGCTGGAGGCACATTCACAACAGCTCCTCAGCAAAGCAAGAGGGTTGCTCTTACACGGGGCAAGGTGTTTTCTTTCGTGGTGTAAATCTATCACAGGCACCCAGACGCTAGGGGGAAGGTTTCAAAGGGGTCCTGGAACCGAATGCTGTAAGGCCCCTAGTTAGCTCTGTTCCTGCAGCTCTCATGGGCTTGCCACCCAGGGATGGACAACCACAGCCTCTGTGATGCTCCTTCACCCGCCCGTTCCTGCCGAGACGCACACCACACTCCTAACGCCACCAGCTTTTTTTCCCCCTTGTACGGGGCCAGCAATCATTAAAAGCAGGAAGATTACTTCACTGGGGGCAGAGGGAACTCTGCCTTCTACTGCTTCCCTTAGACACGTCCCAGCTTGAATCAGAGCAGCAACTCACGAGACAGGATTCGTGCGTCTCCCTGCGCTCCGGCACGCAGCAGCAGCTTGGGCAGCCGTGGAGCACCCACCAGCAGCGCCTGCCAGTCTCAGCACCGCTCTCCTCTGCGGGTGAGGAGCTGAGCACGGGGCAGCGGGTTGGGAGCAGAGCTGGGGCGAGAGCCCGAGACACCCAACATCCAAGTCCTTCCTCTATCAGACTCTACTGACTCGCACAGGGGAGTTTTTAAGCCCTGGCTGTGATGGCCTTAAAGCTGCTGCTTGACTGCCCAGCAAAGCCCTCCTTTCCTGAGCAGCCCAGCACCCATGGGTGCCGAGCCTTTCGCAACATACCTGCTCTCCTGTTGGGATGGCAGGAGCATGGGACGCTACGGGCATTTCAAGTCCCTCAGGGATGAATGTGCAACAGGAAAGCGTGACCTGGTGCCCATCCATGAGTCCAGGACACAGGGGAAGCCTCTAAGCAGCAGCTTTCGGGGCATGCATAGAGGATCTGGTTTCACTCCAGTTTCCCCAGCACTTTCCAGGTCCCTGGACCTGTGGCCCATGGGGGCCTGTGTGTCCCTGTTCCTGGAAAACAGCACAAATCAGCCTCTTCCCGAGCAACCCTCCAGGGTGACCCAGCCAACTGCCCCCGACCCGCCCTCCTGCAGCGCAGCAGAGCAGCACCGCAACACCCCCTCCGCGCACGCAAGCCCCTTCGTTCCTCTAGCCGCGCGAGGAATTTTCCAGCAGGAGAAGGCACATTTTCCTCAGCCAGTTAAACGAGCGCTACCATCCTCCCAGGATACTAACAAACACCCCGCTCCATATTTCTCCTCAGATCCAGCCCACAAGCGACGTTTAGCAGATCAGCAGCAATTTATCCGCCAACGCAACCACCACGTTGACACCACCACCATCTCCTTCCGGACTCCGCGGTTCTGCTTGGGCTGCTGCTGCTACAGCCGAGCGCCTTCCCTGCCGGGGCTTCCCACGAAGCCGAGCTCTGATCCCCCCCATCCCGGTCCCAGCCCTCCGCAGCGGGGACGGGGCTGCAGCGGTTGGGTCGTGCCCTGCCCTCGCCTCTGTCGCCCGGCCGGGAGCCCCCCCATCCCCAAAGCATCTGGGACAGGCTGGCAGGGCTCTGTCCCCGTCTCTGCACTAGGATTGTGAGCTGAGACTTTTTGCAGGAGTCAGGGAAAACTGGTGCTATCCGGCAAACGTGAGCCTGTGGAGCGCAGCCGAGTTAAATCCCCCCTCGAATCAAGGAGTGACAACCTCTCCACTCCTCCAAGGCTCCTCTTAGGAACATTAATGGAAACGTTAAAATCCCTGTATAAATAGTGATCTTTAAGAGTGTAAACAGCATAACAGATTGAACGTGCCATTATTGATTTTTTTTCCCTTCACACACATGCCAGGGTCAGGAAGCCTTTTCACTATTGATCCATCAATAATGCTTAGGAAACCCAAAACGCAAACCAGGACCTTGTCTAAGGAAAACGCTGCTGCGCTGTCGAGCATCAGTGCTTCCCAGAGGATGGGGAGAGAGAGGTGAACCGGACAGGAACGCGGCACATCCCACCCCTTCCCTTGTCCCGTGCTTATTGCAGCAGCTCCCTGATCCCGTTCTGGGTGCTCTAAGCTGTATCCTGAGCTCTAGCAGGTGAACGCGCACCAGGTGAGCAGCGTTGCTGGCCCATGCAGGAGCAAATCTCAGCTAAAACGTGCTACTTGAAACATCAGTGAATCCCTCTGAGCAGATAATTTGCAGCAAATGGCAATCCTGAGCAAACAGGGCCTCATCGTGCGGCAGCAAAGTGTCTGTAAGGTTGTTATCCGAATTTAACTCAATTAACTACCATTTTCACTGGTTTACACTCCGGAGCGATAAACAACATTGGAAATTCAATCCGTGCTGTTTGCTGTTAAGTGACCAAATAAATCACCCTCCCGGGTGAGCAGCAAACCCTCCCGGGCGAACCCTTGCGAGACTCGGTGTCCGTCTCCGCGAGCACCCAGAGGTGCTGCAATGCCCCAAGGCAGAAAGCTGCCCCTGACCCCACGGTCGCAGAGGGAGCAAGAGGAGAAAGACAGGGCACAGCCAAAAAGCCCAAGAAAAGCCTCAAAAAGATTCCAAAAAAACTGCAAAAGTTGCCGGAAAAAGTTGCCTGCAAGAGCTCGCCATCCCGGCTGCCTCGGTCCCGTCTTACCTGGGCTGCTGCCTTGGCTGGACGTCCCAGCTGGAGGACCTGAGCACGAGGGGGATGTCACGAGCCAGGACAGGACCCAGAGCAGAAGGGGCTAACGGTCCAAGAGCAAACTCTGGTTTTTTGAGAGCCCTGAATGGTTTGGGAGCTACTTCTCAAAGTCCTGCCCAGGGCTTGTGGGAGGATCGTCACAGATCCCTGGCTCTGGTGGAGCCAGCTGGGCTGGGCAGCCCCACCGAGGCTGGCTGGAGAGGGGTTGGGGGGTCCAGGACGGTTTTGTTTAAAGAACTATCCCTGGGGAAGTACTTCTACAGCCCAGACTCAAATCCCTGGTCCTGCTGCTGTTTCCCTCTCTCCATCACCCACAGCTCCTCCTCATCTTCAAGAGATGGGCTGAAGGCTACGGACGCAGCAAGCGGATCCTCCTTGGGCACCATCTCCTCTCATCACACCCACCTCTGCCTGTGGCAGGGGAGGAATGAGAAAAGCCGTTTGCAGGGCAGAGCTGCCCCGTGCCGGCGGTGTGGGGCTGCCGGGGGGTTTGCTACGTGACCTTGGTCAACCAGACACCCCTGGGCCTGTTCTCCATCCTTACCTTACCCGCCGCAGGACTGTCATTCCTGAGGTCCCCACGCCAGATATTAGGTACCGCTAACACAGAAAGCACCAAGTCATTATAACCTCGAGCATTTCTGTCCCCATTGAGCTTTCAGGGTGAAACCCAAGCGGGTGAGGACAAGGTCAGGACTCCCCTGCCATCCCCGAACCCTGCTGCCTTCCCCGTGGCCGTCACGGGGCGAGGAGAGGGACCGCCGACACGGTGCAGAAAGCGACGGCATGACTCGCCTCAGCGTGTCCTGCCCCCGAACCAAACCTGGGCACATCAGCGCTCGTTAATAAACGAGAAATCAGGCTCTGCCCTCTCATTCGGCCGGGGGGCTTATACCTGCTGCCCCGGCAGCTCCCCAGGGGTATCTCAGTGCATCACTCGCTGCACATTCATAGTTCAAATACCTCTGAGCATCCAGGCTTACGTGGAAATTCACTTTCCTCTCCAAGATTTCAAGTGAGAGGCAGCTTATAAGGGGCGTACAAAGGCAACAGAGGAGAGGATGGAAATGCAGGGGCGGCGGCTGCTTACAGAGGGTGTGGAGGCATCTAGAAACAAGCAAAAGCAATCCCACCAGCAGAGACAAGAGAGAAACAAAGCGTTACCTTGCCAAGGATATAAAGTGCTCAGAAGAGATCTGATCTTCCATGAAGTTACCTGAGAGTGTAATTTCATATGTGCTACCAAAATAGACTGCAGAGCAGTTAATGTGTTTAGATTATCTAAATTGCTTAACAAGAAAGTCAATAATGGAAGTAGAAATTAAATCAAGCCAGAGCTAGGCCAGCAAACGGTGGGGAGATGTCTTGCAGCTGCGGAAGGCAGTGCCCTTCTTCCCCCCTTCTCCGCCCTCCCTTTGGGGTCGGACGCTGGGTTTAGCCACAGCTGTGTCTCCCCACAACAGACCCCCAGGCTTCAGTCAATTAATACTCTCTGAATGAGATTACGGATGGCTCTCTCGCAGTTCAGCATTGCTGGTTACGTGGCCTGATGGAAGGGGCTCCCTAAGGGAACGGGAGAGCTGGGTAGGGTTTATATCCTGCACACGACATAGTCCGGACCAACGCGCGAACCCGCACGAGCTACATCATGCTCTTCTCGACAGGGATTTGCAAGATGCAAAAGGAAAGGAAAAAGGGAACCCGAGTCACAGCCTGCACACGCACACACGCGCTACTTAAAGCGGCGCGCGGAGACCTTTGCTGGTGCGCCAGGTCCGGGTAGCAAACAGATCCGACATCGATGCGTAAGCAAAAGGGGCGCATGTGTTTGCTTTGCATAAGCGTCACTTGCCACAGGCCGCGCATTTACCGCATTTCACCGCCCGCTTATGCAAACGCTGCAAAAAGTCACATGCCTAGGCAAGGGCCCGATCCTGAAGCACTTGCGCCATGAGCAACATCGGTCATGCAAGTAATCCTCCGCAGGACTACTCCCAAGATTAATGTTACTTAGAGCATAAATGTTTACAGGATCAAGCCCGGCTGTGCGAGCTCATCTCTTACAGCCAGGCCAGGCAGAAGGAGATGTCCAGCCTAGCAGCTCTGCCTCCAGACGGGATGCGTGGTTTAACACCGATGGCGTTTGGCCAGTGCCACCATGTTGTTCTGAGCCTACCTAATTTTTGCATGCATGCACGAAGCCTTTCTTCAAGATTTGACACTCTGTTCTGAAGCTCTTCGTAGTCATAGGCGCCAATCTCTTCCTGGAGTTCGTTTAGAACTGACGTCAGATTCTGGACCTCCTCTTTAAACTGCAATACCAATTTTGCATCGGCTTTGTACTCTTCCAACACTGGTATCAAAGGCCTAAGTTCCTCCATTTTCGCTTTTATTGCCTGCAAGGTTAAAATAAGCTCGGTTCAGTGCTATGCGTGCAAAAATCTGCAACACTCTGCCTTGACCTGGTTGCTTCCTACGTGAGTGCAATGTTCATATCCCACAATTATTATCATTAAAATTATTTTAATTATTATTTTGGTCCAAATGATGTATTGGAAAGAACATATTAAACAGGCTGCAGAACACCAAAATATTTGGGAAAGGCCTTTATTTGTCATTTTTAGAATGCAACATCTTAGGGTTACATGCTTCAAGATCACATACACAAAGAGTTCTTTTTTTTTTTTTCTTTCCAAAAATAAAATAAAATAATATATATATGCATTGACAAGGGTTTCAAACTATTCATGAAATGCATCTACAATTGCATGCAAAGGAAGATCTCGGTTGTGTGGTTCAAGGTTCCTTAGTGAGATATGGTGCTAATTTGGAAAATAATCAAAAAAATAAATGCATGGTGCAAAATGCTCTGTGGCCCTCTTTCATGGTTACATGGGAGTGAACTGCTTCTTCAGTCACTGCAGCATTGAAAAAACTTGCTTTAAGTTAGCCCTGTAAGCAAGAAAATGAAATACTGTTGAGGATCTAGCTCACTAACCTGCCTTATATAGATAGCCATTCATAGACAAATACTCGTACGAACTAAAGAGGAAAAAAAAAAACACAAGAGCTCCAAACCACTCACATTTTAATGCTGGCATTAGCAGAAACAAAATGCTGTGGCTGTTATTTAAAATGGTGCTTTGGCAGCAAATTAGACAAAAATTCCTTACTGTTTTTAGGCATGCTATAAAGAACATAAAAAATCAAAGTCATTATCAAATTTATTTTGCAGAAATGAAGACTTTTTCTTTTTTTTTTTTTTAATTAAACGAAGGCCTCGTTTAAAGGCACGGCATTCAGCATTTTGTTGAAGATGCTTTGCTCCAGCAGCTAATGAGTAGCCATAAATATGCATGCACCTACCCGCTAATGAAGCACGTCAGTGTACGCCGTATACCTGGTGCTGCTTAAACACCTGCCCCGCGGCCAAGGCCACAGCGCTCAGGGCCGGACATCTGGCCGTCTGCCGAAGCGGCTCGGGGGCGAAGGGGAGCGGAAAGCAGTTTCTTTCCTCATTTCTTCCTCCCCGTCCCCTCCTATTTAAGTCAAGAGGTTTCCCCTCCTGCGCTTTGCATGGGGGGAATGTATTTGTTTTCCTATTTACTTGCGCTTCCCGGTGCAAGCTCCCTGGCAGGCAATGGGGAGGATTAAACTCATCAGAATGGGGGGGGGGGGAACCAAGAAACAAACAAAAAAAAGAAACTCATGCTTAAATCAGAAAGATGGTCCTTATATCCAGATCACAGAGGCTAAGTTTAGGGTCCTGCGGTAACTGGAGATAGGGAGTGGAGGAGGTGGAGTTGGTGAAAAGTTTTAAGAACCTTCTTCCCAGCTTTTTCTGATGGAATCTCAGTATTTCAGTATTTAACATATCAGTTTAAAAAATTCTGCTCTAAGACACCAACCAGCTGGGCAGCTGCCTGGAAACAAGGAGGGGAATCAGCTGGGTGGCTGCTCAGAAATGTCCCCAAATTCCACTAGAAAGCTTCTCAATTTGTTTTTTATATCTATTAATCCAAAGCGTTACTAAAATTTAACACTCCAAATATTGCCGACAGCCTCCTTTTGGCAATTTCGTTTGTTCTCAATCAAGTTCTTGAAAGTTCGCCCATTGCTCGCAATGACAGCTTCATCTGAAAGGCCGGTATCTTTACTTCTCATGCGCAGGGCACCAGGACAAAACACACATAATCCATCAGAAGGTGCTGGCTCTGCTGCCAACACCGTTACTTCAAAACTGGGCATTTGCACATCCTTGAGCTGTGCAGTTTGCCAGCCCGAGGACAGCCGCAATAGTCGTACTTTTGGGTTTTTTTGGGGGGGAGGTTGATTTGTTTGATCGATTGCCCTGTTGCTACCACCATCCCAAGGAGGGAAGCGATTCCGTGACAGCCCGTTGCGGTTTGCCACGGGCTGCAGAAGCGTAACGGAGCCCCAGTTCCTGGCTCGTCCCAAGGGAATCGGGCCCCGGGCACGGCGTGGGGAAACCCACCTCGCCCTGACCTCAGCTGCGCCGGGGTCTCCCTGCAGACCCCCTCTCACGGAGCAATCCTACGCTGCCCTATTTGGGGCACCCAGGTGGTGCACGGGTACGGGAACACAGATTTATGCTTCTACCCTATAGAAAAACGTGATGTGGCGGAGGATGCGATGCCGCGACCTGGGTCTGGCCGTGCTGTGCGCAGGAGGGAGCTGCACGGGTGGGCGGCCGCCAGCGCCGTGTACGACCGCAGCAACGGCCACGGGAGCTGACGGGGACCAGGGCCGCAGTCCCGTGCGCGCCCCGCTAAATCCCTGGCCACAGCTTCGCTAGCAGATTGGAAAGCAGACATACCTTAAACTGCCTTGCCAGGTGCTGCTTGTGGCTTTCTTCCACTTGCTTAAATTTTGATTCCAGTCCCCTCATCTGGTTTTCCATCTTCTCAACGTACTGTAGGTCTCTTTGAGTCCGCCTGTCCAACACCTCTATCGACTGGGACATGTTTTGCACCTGTCAAACGAGAAAGGACTCATTAAGAAGGTGCTTCCCCAGCAGCAAGGCAGCCCCGCTCGCATCCCAACGCTTGACCTTTTCCTACGCGGGCAGCAAAGCTGAAGGGTAATCAGCCTACGCATCTCTCAGTATTACGACCCCCACGCTCTAAACCAGAGCAAATTGGTTTCATAAACATTTGTGCTGCCGCGCTGCAGGGAATAATTTAACAATCACACATGCAAATAAGGGTTGTAGTCAAGGCTAAAATGCATCACTCACGATGGCCTCTTTGAGAGGCTGGGATGGCACCCGCCGTCACGCGAGGAGAGGCTCTTCGCTGAGCAGAAGCACATCTGACTACGAGGAACGCTTCTGCTGAGGCGCACGTTATCATTTCTTCATGTGCGCAAGTGACACTTACTGATTGCCTAAGTGCAAACTTTACTCCCAGCCAGTAAAACTTCATTATCCAAACAGCCCTACTGTTTATACAGCATCTGCCACAACAAACCCAGCTGCAGGTGAGGGCACCCTGACGCTGGGAAGTACCACGGGGGCCGAGGCGTGCCTGCCCTGGCCCCACTGGTGCCTGCCCACGTGGGCGGTTGTGCCGCGTCGGCATCTTTTCTAGCCGCCCGATGCCGCGTCCCCGCGGCTCCCCACGCAGCACCCCTCTGGCCCTGCCGAAGGAATGATGCGAGAAGGTTGGCTGGGCTCATCGTGAGAAAAAGAGCTGAAGGTGTAAGGAGGGGAGGGCAACGATAGCTAGGCTGACCTGATTTTGAAGGTCGGCTGCCATCTGATTTATTAAGATATTCCCTTCTCTCATTTTTGAGGCTAGGAGAGGGTAAACGAAGCTCTGACTGAGGCAGGCACCTAAGCACCTACTTAACATTAAGCAATGGGTGTAATTTAAGGTCTTCGCATCAGGGACAGTTGCATTTGCACCACGGTTTGTACGTTACGGGGTCAGCCCGTGACTGGTGCTCCTGCCACGGCCGCGTTACCCACAGAAATACGACTGTCGGCATTGGCAGGGATGACGCCTGTGTTTAAAGTGAATCAGGCATCCAAGCGTGCTGCTGTGTCACGGCCCTAACTAAAGGCACCCTGGTTCAAGTCTCTTCATCTGTGGGCGTCTGAGCAAAACCCAAATGTGAGCCAGCACCGTCTCTGCGGATCTGCTCCGAGACGCTTCCCAGAGCCCATGCTGCCACATCTGCTCCCGTCTCCGTCCTCGCCATAAGCCAAGCGCAGACAGGCTGAGGTGGGGAAAGAACGGTGCAAGGGCAATATTGCCTCCAGCAAATCACACTGGGCTGCTGCGACTTACCTCGAGTGACAGAGCGAGGGGATGGCGGGACACCCGCACGCAGCCAGGTCTCGGAGACTATTTGCTGAAACCAGCATAGGTCAAATGCCAACTTGGGCGTCTACATCTCTGAAGGGATCAAAATGCCCATTGCTCATGCACAATGACAAGAAAACTATTACAGGGAACTATTAAAAATGGATGGACAACCTACATTTCAAAGGCCAACAGTGAGGGAACATTTTGTGCAACCAGTACAACTGCTCCGGGGGTCTGACAGTCTTCCTCAGCAAAGGTGAAGCTATTTTCAGTCTCCAAGTCCCAACACATCACCCAGAGATGAACCAGCACCCATCCTGACTACCACCAAGGACCTGCTCAGGGAGGCGTGAGGAGCAGGGAAGAGCAGAACAAGACCCTCTTGATTTGAAGAGGAAAAGAGCAAATCCGAGCTCAGCCCGAGCCCGTGTGGCTCCCGTTTAGCCTTGCCTGCCCCGGGGTAGGTGAGCCCTCAGCGGACACGGCTGGGTGCTAATTTACCTGGGCTGGACGTGGAGGAGTTTGAAGACCTCTCTCTACCCTGAGGCAGGAGAAGGGAAGTCTTAGACAAGCATGACTGGTCTGCAGATATTTTTATCCTGGTAATCCAGTCCATCCTCCTTTGAGTTGAGCAGTATCTACATAGCAGAATTGTTCCAATGGGTTGGAATAGGAATGACTTGTAGGGATCGTACAAAATTGATCTCATCTATTCCACTAATGCCTAACCCCAATTACAGGCCAAGCGGCAAGGAATCAGAAAAGAGCATTTCTGTAACGATACGCTGGTATCTGACCGTGCAGGGCTGAGCGAGGCTACGGGGAGGCTCCTTACGCTGCCTCTTGGATGGTGGGGAGGGAGAGACAGGCTCTGCTAGGAAATGAATCAGAGCATCTCGCTCAGGCTTCTGCTCTGAATCACCTCTGGAGGAGCCTGCCTCTCCCCTGCCTGCAGAGGAAAATAGCCTCCTCCCATGTCTCTAAACGGAGACGCCTAAATTAGCTGCTGTGCTATTTCGGGGATGTGTTTTACAAGTCCAGGCTCTCGCTATTTGTTGCCCATATTGTTTTCAACCAGGCAAGACTCTGGCCAGACTTGTAAGAAGGCAGCCTCCATCACTCCTGGTCTCTGACAGTCACGCGTGCTTCATCAGCTGAAGATCTACTTGTTTTCCTTCATTAGCATATTAAGCCCTTGATCCAGCAAGTACTTTGGCACATGATTAGATTTCAATGAGACTGTTCATAGCTTAAACTTAAGCATGTACATAAGTGCTCTAATGAACTGAGACCGAAGGATACTGTTTCTCAAATTCCCTCAGCTTCATCCATTAACCACTATCCTCAAACATCAGCTAAAATGCTTTCTGCCTCCATTGGCGGAGCACGCACTCTCAACGTGAAACCTCATTTTCCATCAAGCTAATGGGAGAGAGGTACCTGCGATTGTCTTGGGGAAAAGAGTTAATTTTAGCATTTGAAGGAGAAAATTGATAGAAATGAAACTTCCAGTGCTGCTCTTGTCATTGCTTGACACTGAGTTGTTTCAGAATTAAACCAGAGTAACTGAGAGTCAATATTGGCCTGATGACCCTAGTGAGATGACCCTAGGTCAAAGCAATGGTCTAAACCCTGCTCAAGCTTCCCTGTGGATCAGCCTTTCATGCCAGCTCAAAAGAGCTGTTCTAAGCCCGCCTTTGGGGGTTGAATTGGGATGAATCTTTAGCTTTGGGTAGCCAGACAAACTGGCGGAGCAATAGCATGAGGCATCTTGAGGGAGATTTTCGTGGTCTATAGGAAGAATTAGCAGAGAGATGGACTCGGCCGATGGACCAGGACATGAAAAGTTCATCTTATGAGGTCTGTAGAAGACAAAGTGAAGGCTGAGAAGAGATGTCATTGTCCTCCCTACAGACACCTCCGAGTAAATATCAAAGGAACAAAAAAGAACTGTTTAATCTGGAAATCAGTGCTGGCAAAGAACAAGATTGGCAGGAAACCAAAAAATGGTTTAACCATCAGAGAAGGAAGTCCTCCCAGATAACAGGGCCAAAAAAAATAAATAAAAATCCGTTGAAGATAAAACATAATCTGTTTATGAACAGGATTTAGGTGATGTCTTGGTTTGGATGCCATCCAAGATCTGGACTCAGCACCTGACACATATAAGGCTGGAAGGACTCCGTGTACTCCAGCCAAAGATGAGCTCAGACGCCTCGGTGTCAAAACACGGGCTGAACAGTTTGTGCGGTGGCGAGCAGACCTGGCTCAACTTACCTCCCTTAACGCCTGCTCTTTGAAGTGACGGGGTGCCCAGGATTCACTTGCAAGCAGCATGAGCTGCAGTTCCTACGCGTATGCCTGTGCCCATGCGTTGAGGGAAGATGGGGTCTCGGCAGCTTTGAACCTCAAAGACATTCAGCTGCTGAAGCCTCTGTGTGGAGATTTCACTGAAGATGCTGTAATTGGCTTGTGTACACACACATACACACGCACAAATGCGGCTTATTTCTCGCCCGTAAAAGCAACGCCTTATAACTTCCATAGGTGACTGCCAAGTGTCCTCCTTTGAAAATCCAAACACAATTACCTCTTTGACACATGAGGCTGCTTCATCTGCCGGCAGAGAGAAATCAGAGACGCGAGTTTCGCCATCACGAAGCTAAAGTTAAAATGCCAGATGAGGGAAGGGGTTTTCAGGTTTGAAATCCTTCCTGGGAAGCTGGTTGCACTGTCCTATCGGGATTATCACTCCAGCCTTTGTCAAGAGCAGATGTCCTGGCACTAAGAGCCTATGCTTTATTTTGGGGTTTTCATATAGGTTAGCGTAGGAGTGAGATGCAGACAGATTAGCAGGCAGGTACCAAATCCCCAGAACACATGCCTTGAAACACCGCTCCTCCCTCACTTTATTCGTTGGCAGCCGGAGAGCTGCATAAGGGAAAAATCCCTGAGCGCTGACACCCTCCGCGCGGGAACCGATGTTATCCCAGGTCTCGTATGCCCGACTTGCCTGTCCATTAGCAGGGGGCATTGGGTCAAATCCTGCTTGTTTGAGGCATATGAGCAGTTCTGGGAACACCGCGGCTCTCGGACGCCCGTGTCAGCTGCTAATGTAACGCCTCCTGCCTCTTAGACAAATGTGCTGTTGGACCAAATGCCGTTCTTGCTTGGAGAAATAAAAGCTTGAGTGGGATTATTTTTAGAAGCCTCTGACATACCAAAGAAGTGTTTTAGGGCTAAATGTTTCCTGCCTCACTTTATTGTCCTTATCACATAGGAAAATCAGTTAAGTGTAGGCTTAATATTGTTATGAGTGACTAATACATCAACTTCCCGAAAGCAGCGGGATAAAAATGATTTTGTCATGCACAACACATGCCAACGTAGCATGAGGGCACGAGGGATAATTACATATCCAGCACAGGAGTCCACTTATATTTTAAAGAGAAGAGCACCATTTCACATGAAACAGCATTTCTTCAATGAAATCTATTATCTGGAAAATTTCTTGTTATCGGGAATGTTTCCCTAATGAGATTCTTTGATCTCTTTGGACAGCAGACTATTAAAAACTAATCAAGTAGATGTCAACATTAGAAAGAAAACCACTGACCGTCATTTCTGTGCTATTTGATGTCGACAGCTTGTACTATTTTATTTGACCTTTTAGTATCAGATTGGCTAGGGATGCATGGGCTTTGGGTTTTAATTCTATCTTCTCTCATCTTGTTGAGGCTCATCCTTTGAAACTGCTTGTGTTAACGTAATGAAAAAAATGACTAAATCACATCTTTTTTTTTTTTAGCACCGTGGTTCAATATTGTTGCTTTGATCTCAGCAGTTTTAACCCGACCTTAGGCCACAGTCCCTTTTCCTCTGTGCCTCAGAAACACTTAGAGATTTAAACTCCCGACTGCAGCCGATTATTCCCCACTGCACGGGAGGGCTGGCCCAAGGGGTCCATCTTCCCTGGAAGCAAGGCTCAGCCACCTCGCTCGGGTTTGTACCCCCAAAGCCATGCCAAACCAAACCACCTCTCCCAGAAGGGGTCAACCGTTACCTTTCTAATAGTTGTCTCAGCTGCTTTGTCCTGGCATCACGCGAGCACATCGTCTGTTGAGGTGCCACCACTGTGCATATACAACGTCCCTCGCTATCCGGGCAGAGCTGTAGACCTGCCAGCTTTCCTCTGGGTTGGTAGGCAACACCTAATTAACACAGGGAAAGAGGGGGTAAGTAAAATGGGGGGAGACCTGGCAGGGGGGGTGGGAGGTGAAGGGGGGGCCGAGTGGAGGCAGCATCGTGGATGTGGCAGATACCAGAGCTGTGCTGGAAGCGGAGGGAGGCTCCTCCGAGGGCCCAGCTGGCAGAATTCGCTTGTAATGTAAAAATATGGATTGGGGACAAATAAAAGAAGGGTCTGAAAAGGAGAGGAAGAACTGAAGCAACAAGGCGATGCAAGTCAGAAAGCATGGACACGAGGAAAGCCACGGAGCAGCGAGGGTTATAGCGTGCTGTAAGGCACCGAGCGCATCGGGGTGGGGGACCCGCTGCCCGCCTGTTGTTACAAAGCACTCGACTTCTCCTTGACACCGTGAGAAGGATGTGCCCGAGCTGCCAGAGAAGACACGGTGTCCTGGCTGAGGGCTGAGCAGTGATCAATGTGCCTCTGCAGAGCTCTCCCGGATCCGGCAGCAGGAAAATCAGCTCTCCTGAGTAAACCGACACCGGGAGTTACATTTCCCCCCTCCTCTGCCAGACTCTCCTGGGGATGGGGACGTTCACCAGACAACCGTTTCCCTCCAAACATTCTGCGGGTCCGAGGCAGGGAAAGCCCGGTGCCCTGCGAAGCACGCCAGCAAAGAAGGGATGTGGTCCGGAGGGTACGACCAGTGCCCCCGTCCGAGCTTCCAGGACACACCACGGAAAGGGAGCCCAGCCAGAAACCCAGTACGCTCCCCGGCCCCCCTCGTGCCCCCTCCGCTCTCCAAACCTCTCTGATCTTCATTTTCCTTTCATCTCACAGCACTTTGCAAAATACATTATTTAATCACAATTCAGCCTCCAATCGCTTTGAAGGCACCACTGTTTTGCGAACCAGAAGGGAAATGTTCTTTCTACTATTTCAGTATGTTACAAATAACCTCGCAAATACCCATGTTGACAGACACGCGCTAAGAGAGACGGCTAGGCAGACAGACAAACAATTTGATTCTCTAGCTAAAACAACCGGGAAAAAAAAAATAACAAACTGGCCTTATAATCCCTGGTAACATGGAAAAAAATCCCAGCTTCATTCACAATCAGCAGAACCACTACATGAAACACTCCTCTTGAAACAGCAGAGCCGTAATGCACTGGCTCTTTTAGAAGGCACAAGCATGCAGCCTGGAGGCGAAAGGTGCCCGTTTTTCCCTGCTAAGGGAGGACAGACAGAAGGACTGTTTTCCTCAGCCATTTCCAAAGTGGCAAGACCAGGCACCGTACCAGCCCTCCAGCAAAACAGGGACGGGAAACATACGGCGCGACCAAAATATACCGCAACTTCTCCGCTGCGTTTTCCATCCCGTCGACAGCTATTGATTAAGGCAGGGAAGCGAAGGGGATCTTGCGGGACTCGCACCTGCTGTCCCAAGCTGCTTCGCCCAGCGCCAGCGAAGCGGCGACGAGGGAAACTTTGCAACCCTCCGGCTGAAGGCACGGGGGGGCACCCGGGTCGCCCCCCGCCCGGCGCTTGGGATGGCTAAACCCGAGCGCAGGGGGAGGAGAGGCGCTCCCCGCCCCCGCCACCCCAGTCCCCCGTCTCCTGCCGGCCCCCCCGGCCCCGCACCGCCCCGACCACCCGCTCCCCGCGCCTGCCCGGCCTCGGGGGGCACTTGGAAGCGATGCCCCCCATCACCCCGCGGGGCGGCGGCTCTGCCTCTCCCCGGGGCGCTGCTCTCTGCAGCCGGGGGGCTCCTGCAGGCCTGCCGGCGGGGGGGGGGAGCGGGCAAGGAGGGACCCAGACGGCCGGAGAGGTCCCGGGGGTACGGGGGAGGGCGACCAAGCAAAGAGGGATTTAGCAGCCCGGGGGACACCCAGGCGAGGAGGGACCGGGCGGCCGGGGGGAGCGGGGCGGGCGGCGGGGGCGCAGCCGCCCCGGGAGGCAGGGATGCTCCGGGCAGCCGGGCGCCCCCCCCACCCCGTCCCCTGCCCGCCGCCCCCCGCACTTACTGCCGTGCTGCGGTCCAAGGTGCCGCCCGTGGCCGCCGTGAGTTTGGTGGTGTTGAGCCCCACGAGGGAGGGCAGCGTCTGCGACATCCAGTTGGTGTCATGGCCATGGTGCTGAGGACGACTCCAATCTTGAGTAAGGCACAGACATGTCTGCGGGGGGGGGCGCCAGCACCCTTCATTCTGCACCGGCGCCGGGCTCCATGCCGCTGGGGACGGGCTGCGCCAGCCGCCCGGCCGCCGCCGCCGCTCGCCGCCGGCCCATCGTCCGCCGCCGCCCCGCCGGGGCCCTGCCCGGCGCTGGCGATGGTGCTGCCGGTGCCTTTGCCGGAGCCGGTGTCGCCGGAGCCGGTGCCGGAGCGGGGCTGCCTCCCTGCACCCGCCGCCGCCGGCGCGCCCCAGCCGGAGCGGAGCGGAGCGAGCGGCTGCAGGAGGCGGGACGGGACCGGGCGGGAGGGGAGGGAGGGAGGAGGGAGGGGCGGGGGGCGTGAGCGCCGCGGAGCCCAGCCAGCCGGAGCGACTGCGGAGGGCGGGTGGGAGGCAGGGGGGGAGAGGGAAGAGGAGGGAGAAGGGATTTGGGGAGGGGAGGGGAGGGGAGGAGAGATTGAGGGAGGAAAGAAAATTGGGGGGGGGGGGGATTTGGGGAAGGGGAGCGGAAGGAAAAGGAGAGGAAAAACGATTTGGGGAGGGGGGAAAGAATTGGGGCCAGAGGGAAAGATTTAGGGAGAGGGGAAAAGGACTTGGGGAGAGGCGGAAAGGCTTGGGGAAGGGAGGGAAAGCTTTAGGGAGAGGGGAAGAGATTAGGGAAGGGGGAAATTGGGGACGTGAAAAAGATTTGGGGAGAGGGAAAAATTTTGGTGGTGGGTGGGGAAAAAGCTTTGGGGAGAGCGGAAAAGAATTGGGGAAGAGGCGGGAAAGATTTGGGGAGGGAGGAGAAGAGCGTCGGCGAGGGGCGGGGGGGGGGGGGCGGGGGCCGCGGCTCCGGGCCGGGGGGGGGGGGGCGGCTCCCCCGCTGCGGCGCGGCCCCGCTGCGGCGCGGCACTGCGGCGCCCCCTGCCGGCTGCCGGCGGCGCCGCCGGGCGCGGTGCGGGCGCGGTGCGGGTCCGGTGCAGCGCCGGGGTCGGTCGGTGGGCGCACGGCCGCAGGGGCCGCGGCGAGCAAGCGCTTCTCCAGGGGCCAGAGCGGAGGTGCTGCCAGCCAGGGGAGGCGGGAGCAGCATTCCCCGCTGTGGTGCAGCCCGTGCACGCGCCCGCGCAAACGCACGAGGTGTGGGACCCAGGGGCACCTGGTGGTCCAGACCTGTGGTCTTCCCGGGCTGTGGGCCGTCAGAGCGTCCCCCACATCCCCGCTTTCCCCCTCACCACACTCTGCAACCACAGCCCTCCGTCAGCACGAAGCACCCAGTACACTTGAGCTAAATGAAAATGCCCTGGCAGCTCTGCCTGCCCTCGAGTTGGCAGCCCTGCTCTCGCCCCATCCCTGCCCCACCACTGCTTGCCCCATTCCCAGCAGGCAGGGCTGCATGGACAGGAGAGATGGGACAGTGTCAGATGCTTCCCAGAACATCCCACCCCAGAGTTCAAAGAAAACTCTTGGCTTTCCTGGCTGGTGTGGCTCTGAGGCAAGCCCTGCCGAGGAACCCCACGGGCTGTTGCACTGCAAACAGCGTACAGCCCGTCTGTGCGGGCCTGGCATATGGCCTGCAGCGAGATGGAGCTTGTTCGCAACACAGGTTTCCTGAAGGCGTTTGCAGAACTGTCCTGGTGACTTCAGAACCAAAGTCTCTGACCAACAGAGATCTGCGGTTCCTTGCACATCCTTCCCTGAGTGAACCTTTAAACACCCCGTGCAAAGCAAATTATGAAATTAATCCCCTGGCCATCTCCAGAGGATAGAAGTGACACCCCTTGCTCCGCTGGTAAAACACCGGCCTCAGCATGTTGGAGCAGCCACCATGGCCTTGCTCCATGAGACCCTGCACTGCTCCGTGGTCCCACCACCCCCAGCCCGGCTGGCTCGTGGGAGCAAACACATTCCCACTGGAGTATGGCCAGCTCAGCCCCAAACCTGCCACATCCAGAGCTGCTCTGCCGATGGCATGGCTCCTTGGGTCGGGGTCTCATGGCCCCCTCCCCAGGCGTTGGCCGGGCTACAGCTGAGAGGGCGCTGAGGGGTGCTGAGGGGTGCCCCAAGGCCTTGACCCACCAGCACTTCCTTGCCATACAGCATCCAGGCTGGTGTGCGGAGCAAGTCCCAACCGGGGAAGTGGGGAGCTGTGCCCTGAAATGCAATCGCTGCCGAGCTGGCCTGTGCCACCCGAACGGGACCTTGCCCCTAGCTGGGGACCTGGCCCCCGGCGTGGGACCATCCCAGCGCACCCAGCGCTGCTGGTCTGGGCAAAGGGGGCAGAGACGGCGGCAGCCAAGAGGAGCTGTTTCTGCAGAGAGCGCTGGGGAGTTTCTGTAAAGCACTGACGTGAAAGCACATTTAGCAAGTCCACCAGGTGGAGAAAAAGAGATGAGTTAGAGTACGAGCGCTGACGCCAGGTCGGATCCTGTCCCTCCGACAACACGGCAGCAGAGTCAGAGGCTGGCAGCTGGGAGCAGCGGCTGGTGCATGTCCGGGCTGCAGCACCTGAAACGCCGTTCCCTTCCCTCGCTTCCCAGCACCCTCAGACCGCGTCAGCCCTGCCCCTTCCCCCTGCTCAGGCCGGACGAGCTCTGAGCTGGGTAAGTCAGCCCGCGGACAGGTCAGCCTGCTGCTGAAATCCCTAAGAAAACGCTCCTGCCCTCTGAACCACTGTCCCGCTCAGGGCTCCCAGAGTAGCTAAACTACTTCCACCCCAAGAAATCGGCCTCACCTGGCCCCGGCATCCTTTCCATGGCAAAACCGCCGCCGGTCGTGCAGCGTTGTGCCTGAGGAGGTCAGCGCCAAGGAGGCGTTTCGGGCTGTGGTTGTAGGAACAGGTTCATTAGGCAAAAGCCTCGGATGGCTTCCCTCTTTTAGAATAAATCCCAGCCCCCCGTTCTGTTCCAGGTCAGCCTGTTCCGCTCTAACAGGTGCTTATGCTGCGCTCAGCACTGTAGCAGCCGAGACCCTGATTGCTGATCTGATTTCCTACCATAAAACACTTGAGTGCTACACTTAAATCATCTTAATGCTCATTTTGAAACTGAGTTTGTAAGTAAAGTTTATGCCTCCTATTTGTCTACTCCAAACACATACAAAGGGAATTAGACTTACAGATACTTTATTATTTAAATGGTATTCAGTGGGGTAAGAAGCATCCTTTGCCTTGCTCTGGATCCCACCTGGACTAAAGAAAGACTAATTTCCTACCAGTGCACGCAGGTAATTTCATTTGTATGCCCTTCAAATGCTTTGCAATGATTAAAGCTTCTGCAGACAGGGACAGCGAGGCACAGGGAGAGGAGCAGCAGCCACAAGTCCCTGCTAAGGAGGGGACCCATTACCGGGAGTCTTTTCCCAGCGCCCGGCACAGAGGGTCCGGGCAGGCGGGGGAGGCCGGGCTCCGGCAGCGGCAGTCAGCAGAGCCGCTCCGCTTCCCTGGAGCAAACCCCTTCGTGTCCGCTGAGAGAGGGGCCGTGCGTGTAATGACGGGGGAGAGAGAATCCAGGTGATTCCCTTTCTTTCTCTTGCTTCCAGTGTTTATGAAATGGCCAAAAGCAGCAGGTTTTCGGAGTCTTGTCTTTGCTGGTAAGATAAAGGGAGTTAATGTAGGGACATCAAGAGATGGGCTGTTCTACCATACCTTTTCAGAAAGTTCAGTGACTTAATGCATTAACGCCCTGTGCCGGGAGCAGGATGGTCCTGAGCCCGTAGGGTAGAACCCGCGCTGGCAGAGAGCCATGGTCCTTCCCCACCACCCTCAGGCCACGCAAGCTGAGCCCACATCAGCCGGTCCAAAGCAGAGACCTGACAAAGAAGAGGCTCCCCGAAATGCCGCTGTTGCCCTTTTCGAGGGGCGAAGGGTTATTCAGCGGGAAGAGGCGGGGGTCGCTGCTGTGCAAGGAGATGCTGCCGGTCACCTTGTGCCGTGCTAGGTCGTGGGCATCAAGCAGGAAAACGACCTCTGTCATCCCAGCGCCTGAGGTAGGTGATGTGCAAACATGGAAACCTCTTCCCTACCCTAATGAGCTCCCCGCTTTTAGAAGCCCAGCATGGCAACAAAATGAAACACAGACAGCAAAAAACCAGCAGGACATGAACCTGATGTGGGAGACCTGACATTGCCTTTACTCACGCTGGAGCAAATCAGAGGAAACGCCGGCAAAATCAAGAAGGAGGAGACTCAGATGGCTCTTTTGACCCGATTGCATTCACTGATGGGCCCTCCCAGAGCAAAGCAGGATCTGTCCTTAGAAGAGCAACTTTCCCATCGTAACATCTGCAGAAATCTCTTCACTACCAGTTTTGCTGAACTGCTTGAGTTCACCTTTCTCCTGATCACTTTGGGTTTTTTGCACAGGGCATTGCCTTGAAAAAAAACCAAACCTCATGATGTCACCGAGTTTTTCTTCCCCGGTGCGCTCGCTACAGCCGCCCTCCCCACAAGAGCAGGGGGTGCAGAGCTGCCCTCGGTGCTCTCCTGCTGTAAGCTGAGAGTCAACAGCAGGAAAAGATGACCTGTTAGGGAACAAAAGATGCTATTTGCATGCGTATATTCTAAGCAGAGAAAGAAGAGGAACGAAAGATAAAAGCAACAAGCAAAATAGCTACTTAGTGGAAAATTCCGCTGCTGGGAAGTGATAATGTAAAATGGGACTGTGTGCCTAAAGGAGCCCTACAAGGGTCAAGGTTTGCCAACACGGCCAACGCGTGTGCGTGCAGGACACTGCGGTCATTGTCTCCCTCTCCTGGCTGGTTCAGAGAAGAGGTGCTGAAGTTTCTGTTGCTCCCAGGCTTTCGTGCGGATGGTGTCCGTGGATCCCAATCAGAGGACTCCCATTGACTGCATGGCGAGAGGAAGGGAGCTGCTTTAAAATACATCAATCTGTATTTTGACAGCCTCAAATCTTGCTGGTGCTCCAAGCTGGGTCAGTAAATGCAGGAGGCATCTCAGCTAACCCCCGCCATCTCCAGCCAGGAGGATGCGTCCAGCTGAGCTGGTTGCCCAATGGAGGGCAGTGCCCCAGGCACCTTCCCGGGGCTGGGAGCTCCTGTCCTGGGAGCGCAGGACTCAGTAACTTGGCAGGGCGCTCAGGCATTGCTCTGCACTGCATGGGACAGCTCAGACCCCAGCTCTTTCCGGCTCCTCCTCTCTGCACTGCAGACCCACAAGCTGTGCCGTGCCCTCTGGGCAGGGGCTGCAGGAAAGCTCTTGTCCTTTCTGGAAGGACCTTGCTGTATAACTTCAGGGATCCTCCTTAGACACTTGGACTAAGTGACTTTTCTCCGAAGCTCCCTCCTGCAGTTGATGGAAGGGCTCTGAACTGGCCTCTGGAGGACTCTCTGCCTCCACTGACTCTTTGCATCCCTCCTGGAGCCCTGACGGGTACCAGGCTGCCAGAGCCCCTGTGGCTGCCCCGCTGCCAGGTGCTGCTGCGCTTGCAAAGCAGAGCACGGGCTGCGCGAGGCAGGCAAGCTGCAGGGGGAACGGGCCACCTCGGTCCCGCACGGCCGGGAGAGCGCCCCGTGAAGCGGGGTGAGGGGCCGCGCTCCCTGGTGCTGCCCAGCACGACTGGCAGCCGAAGGCCGTGGGGATGCCCAGCGGCTCTGCGTGGGGTCCCTGCCGGGGGGCTCAAGGCTGAGGGTAGGGAGCTGCCAGTCCAGCCCAGCCCTGCCTGCTCAGCAGGCGCAGGCCAGGGCCCCGAGCCCACCCCAGCACCGCGCTGGGCGGTCACCGTGCCCCTCTGCTTTCTGCCTGGCACCACGGGGTTACGGCGGGCAGAGACCCGGACTCCGCTCCTGAGTAAATGACGACGTTTCTCATCCCTCTCTCAACCCAGTAAACATTCACCCCTTCGCTCACATTCCCCATTGCCTGGGCTTGTGGCAGGAGGTATCCGAAATCCCTCTGCCCCAGGCTGCGGGCAGCGGGAGGGCTGTGAGCAGCGCCAGGAGAAGCGGCACCCCACCTACCCTGGGAGGCAGCACGGGCAAGGTCAGCCTCGTTAAGGAACATGCACTTTGTACTTGTCACCCTTGGAGCGTGGGACAATCTTCTCTTGCATTTGTCGTGGGGCATCTATCCCTCACGACAGCCCCAGCAATAAATGGTACCAGGGTTCCCTGATTTTGGGGTCTGACTTCCAAATGTCCTTGCTTTTTTGCCTGTTTTTTGTCACTATCTGTGCTACCATCACTCCCACAAGCATCAGTCCTGGAGCTACACCCTGTCACCTCGGCACTGTACTGACGCAGAGCGAACTCTTCCCCTCCCGTCACGGGGAGGGTGTGGATGGACAGATGGGGAAAGCCAAGGAAGGAAAGAAAATGGCAATTCAAGACCCCAAAATGCTTTGGAAACAGTGACCATGATGATACAGATCGCTGACAGCTCCTGACGGGACTCTGCGTGAAACTGTCTGTGCCTGGAGCTTGGCTCCAGGAGCGGCCGCGTTTCGGGATCCAGCAGCCCAATGTGCTCCGGAAAAGTTAACCCCCAGCTATGGACATCGGGACTGCTCCTTCCGCACGCAAACCACCCTGCAACCTTTCCTTTTGTTACCCGCACAGCGAGTAGAAACACTCTGCAGCAGAAAGAACGTGCTCCTCGTGTTACACTGGAACAGAATAATTCCCTTTGCAGGTCTTCGCTTCGCTAAATCTGTGTTTAGCTAAAGCTGCTCTTGACATTAAACCCATGCTCTAACAGCGAGTGCCAACACATGTCAGAGCCTCCGGGCTAGATCAGAGCCCATGAAAGTCGGCGCAGGTTTCGCGGGCGCGCAGTGGGTTCCCGTTACTCGGATGTTTTGGATAGGGATGATGAATTTTTTGGCATATCCCTGGGGCAGTCGCCGCCTCCAGTCAGAAAGTGCCTTTACGCTGAAAACTTGTTCTGTGCGCTGCTTGCTAGAAACACGGCCTTGCTCCAGGGTCGCCCGCTGCTGCGCGCTCCGGACAGGGCTGACACGTGCTACCATCCGCTGTCACCTTTCCAGGAGAGCTCTTGCACTTTGGTTAGTTCTGAAAGCTGCCTCCCAGCTGGGGTGGGGGAGGGGGGGCCGGGAGCTGGGACCCGGGGCCGGAGCAGGGAGAAAGCTGCCCAGGGCCAAAACCCAGGACAAAGCTGGTCTGGAGGCTGGGACCAGGGCTCCTGGGCTCAGCTCTGGGAGGGTGGTGGCAAGCAATGGCTACAGTCTACAAAAGAAGGAAAATCAGGATTTTGAGGTGCTCTTCTCCCCACAAGTAGGATTTGCTGGTCCTAAGATACATCTCAGTCTCTGTGCCTTGGTTTCCCCCAGTGCATCTTCCCCTTTTTGGGGGACTGCTTGACTGACCCAACCTCTCGGGCATCCCCCTGCCCGCCCGGGTGTCCCAAAGAGCCTGGCCGAGGCACCCACAGGCAACAAACCCCAGAGGGACACTCCGTGGGTGTCCCCGTCCCTGCCTTGTTCCCTTTTATTCACAGCTTCATCACAGCAGAGCAAAGCCAACACTTATCACTCATAACTCGAGAATTAGTTTCTTCCACCGTCAACGCAGTCTGCAGCTTCATCTATCTAATTCGCTCAGATAGTACTTAGTTTTGTATTACTTTACGCAGTGATGCTAATACTGATTACAAGGACTGATAACTTGAGTAATAAATACGACCCAGGGCTGAAAATTACCTTTCTTTTTTATTGGTTACAAGCTGCAGTTAGTGAAATGAGACACAAATTGGTTTTATGCAGACGAGGCAGATGCTCCTGTGACAGGCTGCAGATTTGCAGCTTAATCCTGCTGGTTGCATGAGTCCTCCCTGACAGGGGAGGGAAGAGCCCGGCCACCAAACTGGGCACTGGGAAGCCCCACGGCCGGAGGGGAGCCAGCACGGCCGGGCTGGGCGCTGCAGGGGCTGGGAAGGGAGCCTGCATCCCTGGCAGCTCCCCCCTTCCCCCGAAACAAGCCCTGAGAGGGACCTGATGTGCTTTTAGGAAAATCAGTGGCAAAATTGGTTTTGATTTGGGTTTTTTTTTCCCTTGCAGAAGCCGTAAATGTTTAATAACCGCCTGCTCCAGGAAGGTGTTTCTTCCTGTGCGGTTTTCGATGATTACCAGGTAAGTGGTGTCAGAGCGCCGGCTGCCTCGCTCCGCGCCGCCCAAACTTTGAGGAATGCAACGAGTTTTTCACTGGTAATATCCCAGCAGCTCGCCAGCAAGCACGAGGCATGACAAAAGGGACGGGTCGGACAGACAGACAGACCAAGCAGATGGCATCCTGAACCCCCTCTGCCCATACCCCTGGCGTTACTACAGCAGCCCAGACCCTCTGCTCTTTTGGCAGCACTATCCTTCTGCACGTGACAAGCAGATCCTTAGAGAGCGTAAGTTGGCTCTGCTCCTTCGTGGCCCACCGAGAGCCGCTCCGGGCCTCACCGAGAAGACGACAAGGAGAGAAAGCCCCACGCTTTGCCTGGGAAGCCCTCTTCCCAGAGCTGCATGCACAGCCAGAGCGAGGGTGCTGCACCCCGGGGTGCCCGGAGCAGCGGCTCTGCCCCCTGGCCCAGCTCCCATCCCCAGTCACTGCACCCCAAAGCCAACCGCTCAACCCAGCCGAAATGTTTGTCATTTCAGGTTCTGATCGCTGACCTGTAGAGAGCCAAGGCACGGCGCAAAGCAGATGAGGAGACCTTTGGCAGCTAGAAGAAATCCCAGAGCCTCGGGCAGGTCTCGCTCGGGGGCCGGGCTCCTGCCACCCCCCCCGGGGCACACAGGGGATGGAGGGGCAGGCAGGGGCTATCTGCAAAGGACTGGGATGTCGGGGGGCAGGCAGGGGCAGCTCCCCCCCTTGTTTCACACAGGTAAAACTACCATCTGCCTTAGGCAGGTCTCAAAGCCCCCCCAAACCTGGGGATGCAGCCTGCCGCGTGTGCATCACCCGTGTGCTCCCAGCCGGGCACAGGCATCCCCCTACCCGGAGGGACCGTCAGAGGATGCTGCAGTATCAATACCTTGAAGACAGCTCGCTCCCCCCCACGAGAAGAGCTCTCCCAGCACCCAGCTGGAAGGCCAGCCATGTGCTCACCCCCGCCAGCCCCCATTCAACAGCCCTTCTTCTCCCCATTTCTTCCCTTCTTGTGCGCTGGCCTGCCAGTGTCACTGCAGGGAGGGAGAGGAGAGGACGGCAGTAGCTTCTGCATCGTCAGGGAAAGCTGCCTAAATCAGCAACCTCTCTCCCCGAACCTCGATCCCTCCTCCCCCGGCACGGGATCTCTGTAGGGGATGGGAGAGACTCCACGCATGTGATGGAGATGTGAATCCGGCACTGAATTAAACGTGGAAGACACTGAGCTGGGCGGTGCCTGGGCTGAAAGGCATATTTGGGGATTGCATCTGGCAGCTGTGCTACAGAAAACGAGATGCTAAAACTCGGAAAGGGCTCTGCAGTGCCAAGCGAGTCAGCAGGCACGCTGGCGGGAGAGCTCTGCACGGCCGGCGCGCGGGGCCTGGCAGGACTCAGCTACCTGCAGGCAGCAAAGCCCGGGCAGATGCTGCAAACCAGAAACCAGCCCCGGCCGAAGGCAGCTCAGCAAAGCCAGGGCTTTAGCAGGGGCTTCCAAGCTCCCGCCAGCGGGCAGGGACGGGCCGGGAGGCACCTCTGCCGCAGCGCTCAGCCCCACAGCTCAGAGCGGATTTGATTCCCCATCCCCACCCCCGTTGAAAGTTGGTCGAAAAGTTGGAGTGCTGCACTCACAAAGAAAGCAAGGAAAGGGATGAAGCAGCCAGGCACAGCGGCATCCTTGGCACAAGAGGCGATAACTCGGTGTCCTTGAAAAAACCCCCCAGCGCCGAGCGATGGGGGCTGACAAGGCCGCCAAGGGAGGGTGCCAGCCCCTGGGGAGCGGGTACCACCCGGGTCCCCAGGCCGTGGGTGCCCTGCCCGGGGCTGGGCAGGAGGGGAGGCTGGAGGGGCAGGGGGCGTGGGGCAGCCCCGCCACGCTGCTTCGCCACGGCGCTGCCATGGCCCCGGGCTGGCCGTGCTCCCGGCCGGGTGCGTAGCGAGGAGCCCCTTTTTGCTGATTCCCGAGCAATGCTGGCGGTCGGTGGCCGCTTTGTCCAGCGCGGCGCATGCGCACGCCCGTGCATCCTCTCGCACACAATGGGCTTCTCCTGGGCACTCACTTGCAGCTCTGGTTCCTTCCCACCCCTCCTCATCCACGCAGCTCTTGGGTATCTTCGCTTCCCTCCCAAATTACTACCTTCTCATCCCTTCTCCGGAGGGCTCCACGCAATTAAGGCAGCTCTTTACTTTAGCCATTTCTTCCTGGGGGCAGCAGAAATACTCTGAGGGTGCAAAGCCAAAAGGCTTCAGCTACTGAAACTTCAGCAATAGGGCAGTGACAGGAGGAGCATTGTCAGCAGGAGAAAGGAAAAATAATCTACATAAAGCATCCAGGATGAGAGCCCAGCTGCTAATTGCTTCTACACTAAGAAGCCTCCATTCCCCTCCTATTTATAGCTTCTTTTTCTTTCTTTTTTTTTGCTTCCAGGCAGCATCACAATTAACCCCACAATCTAGAGCATCCTCTTGCAATTACTTTTCTTCCTTTCCACAGTGACTGGGAAAAAAAACAAAGGACAACCTCCCTACCTGCCTCTCCCCAATTATCTTAAAGAAGTCAAATGGAGTTTTATTTCCACTTGCGATGGCTTTTGTGTGCCGCCTTCCCTGCTCCCTCCTCCCCCAGCCCCACTACTCACTCAGTCCAGGGGCCGGGACACTAAATGCAAGCATTAAAATCCAGTAAAAAAAAAAAAAGGCGGAGAGGGCGATAAATAAGATGCTGCTCTCTCCCACAAGCCTGTCACAGATGGAAACATCGAGGGACATTTAAATGTCACCTAAATCAGCAAAGCTGCCCCCACACGAGGGGCTGGTGTGGAGGGGGTGGCGGGGAGGGACCGGCCCCTCGCACTGCCCCTGTCCCCGCGGGGACCCGGGACGGGCAGCCCCGAAGTTCGCCGAGCCCGAGCCCCGCGGTGCCGGCCGAGCCCGGCGGGGGGGGGCCCGCTGCCCCCCAGCCTCGCACCGCAACTTTCCCCGCAAGCGGGGCGGGCAGGCCCCCCCCCCCCCCCCGCCCTCCAGCCCCCCCCGGGGTGGGGTGGGGGCCACGCCAGGGCAGCCCCTTCTCTCCCCAGCTCTGGGGTCCGGTCTCCCGAGCCCCCCGACCTGCTCCCCCCCTCCGCCGCGCTGCCCCCGGAGGGTCCCCCCGCCCCGGGGCTGAGCACAGGGGGGTGCCCGGGGGACGGGGGGCACGAAGGTGCAGCTTCCTACCCCAGTTTTCTTTTGCGCTCTCGAGGTTTAATAGAAAATGGCGTTGGGGAGAAAGGGGGGGGGGTGGGAAAAGGAAGAGAGAAACCTACTTGGGTGAGTTCTGTGCCCATCAGGATGAGAAGGCAGAGGGTCAGGAGCTTGCTTGCCGGTTGCATGTCTCGCACCCAGTTCTAGGCACCTTGCATACAGATCACCTCCCGGGCGAGTCTCCCTGCGCCGATCACCGAGCGCCTCGCTGCCTCCTCAGTCCTTTATTGTTATTATTATTTTAATTTAAAAAAAAAAAAAAAAAAAAAAGGAAGGGAAAAAAAAGACAACAAAATGCGGTTAAAAAAAAAAAATCAGAATGATTTTCCGGGCGGCTCTCAGCACCCCCAGGCAGCAATGCAAGAAATCTGCTTAGCAGAGCCTTCACTTTGCATATTTATTGGGATCCCAGTTTCTCTCCTCCGCTCTCGGTGCTGGCTCTCTGGCAATTTTTTTTTTTTTTTTTTAATGGCTCCCCTGATCGAAAGACATTTGCGAGGAGAAATTCAACGGAGCACGAAATGATTATCTCTGCTATTGCCAAAAGTTTGCCTTGAAAAGGGGGGGCGATGGGGAGAGGACAGGGATTAAAAAAAAAAAAAAAAGAAAAGAAAAGAAAGGAATTGGTAGGGCTGGCTACTAGCAGGGGATGGCTGTGGAACAGGATGTGACATCAACTAAGGCGGGGGAAATTTAACTAAACACGGCAGAGGAGAGGGGGAAAACCAGCCTCGGGAGCGGCGGGGGGACACGGCGGCACGGCGGGGCTGGGGCGGGGGTAACCCCCTCCCGCCCGGGGGCTCAGGGACCTGCTGAGCTGCCCCCGCTCTCCGGGGGTGCCTGGGGTGGGGGGTTGCAGAGGGCTCTCATCCCCCCAAGTGCCAGCCCCCCAAGGGAAGATGCCTTCCCAAACCGAGCCCTCCAGGAGGGCTCTGAGCAGCGTCCGCTGCGAGGCTCAGACCTGCTTTAATTTAGGGCAGGAGGAGGACGGTGACAACCCCCTCGCCCCGCAGGGCACCCTCCCCTGCCTCCGCCCCAGCACCCCGCAAGGGTCCTGTGCCAGGGCGTGGCTGGGGGGCTGCCGGCAGCGCCCACCCCTCGCGGTGCTGGCTGTGCCCTTCCCCTCCCCAAGGTCCATGGGGACTGTTCACCCCTCATTTCTCTCACACACACTCCTTGCATGCTTTCCAAGCCACGGTTTTCCCAGGGCCTCACAGATACCATGAGGTCTCTTGGTATCTGGCAACGCAGGTGAGCATCATCCCCCTTTTCCAGCGGCGAGAAATGCAATGCAATCTTCTCTTAACGATTATCGAATGGTTTAATAGAAATCACTTGCCACAGGCCTGCAATGCAGAGGTCCACAAGAGGATTTCCCCCCCTCGGTTGCTCGTTGCAAAGGGGTTTTTTTCTGGAGTCCTCTGGTCCTGGTTATTATCCCCAGAGATGGGCTCTCTGTAGCGATGAGCTGACACAGGGTCTTTTCCAAGTCCCGGGATCACAGAGCACCGTGTTCAGCAGCAACCAGGAAATTTGCAGCACGGTGACCCCAGGCTGAGGTTCCGTGGGGACAAACAGCTGAGGGCAAACTGGAAAAAGACTTCTGTGTGTTGCCATCAGCAAATGTCCAAGAGAAGGTTGTCCTGGACCTCCTAAGAGTGAGTTTCGGCGGCACCCTGCAGCTTCTGGCAGCTCTTTGCTAGGAAGGCAATCAAGCCATGAATTTAAAGAGAGCTCAGGAAAAGGCAGTCCAGAGAGCAGCTGTGGGAAAGCTGGCATGTCTGACTATCCCACATAGATCTGTCTTTAATATACTTCCCTCAGCACCTCCCTTTAAGGTCAATGCTTTATAGCCCATAAAAGCTGAGGACCTTTAAAAAGCATTAAGCTCCCTTTGACTTTATCAAGAGCAGCACAATAAGGCCAAAAGCATCAGTGGTACGACGCAGTTTGAACGCACCCTCCTCTGATACCTTAGAAGGTTTTTTTACCGCGGGCATCACCTTCCGCCGGCAGGGATCGCAGCAGGATGCCCTGCCTCCGAATCGGTTCTTCCCAAAAATGGGGGGACGGAAGGGGGAGTAGCGAGTTACACGTGGTTGTATTTCTCTGCTGGGTGCACTGTTTAAAGTGCCTTCAGCAGCCACCTGAGCAGCTTCTTATTCACCCTGTGCCCCAAGGCAGCACGTCGCCGGTGCAGCTCAGGATGCGCCATGTGGGGTCCAGGCGCAGCTCCAGCTTACAGGGCTTAAAATAGATTTGAGAGGGGCAGAAGATCAGCAATGGGAGTTTCTTTCACATAAAAACTTTCAATGATGAGATCAGCTTCACCTTAAGTTGCTGGGGCCCCGGAGGGTGACTTCAGTTTGGGTGCCTTAGACCTCAGAACAGAAGAACTCCCCCTTGTTTTCCACAGCGATACCAGATGAGGCTCTGGAACGGCACCTTTCCCAAGTCAGCAACAGCACGTCCCCAAAGGGGAATCTCTTTTCTCCCCCTCCTTTGCTTTGGTACACATCTAGCTTCATTGACCTTCATGGTAATAGTCACGGCTTGCACCTGGGTAGATGATAAAAGCATCAGCTCTGCAATTTGTTTTAATTTATTCCTCTTTTGAAGTCTTTCTTAATTAATATCAAGCACCTTGTTATTGAACTTGAGCTCCAGGCTCCAGAGCCTCGTACGGTCCTTCCTCCAGGAAAGAGCCCTGTCCCACTCAGCTCCACTCCCAGGACATAAATCACAGAAACCAAGAGAAATAAAAGGGAAAAATTGCCCAGTGTGACACAGCAGAGGAGCCTGGGAATGTAACCCGCATCTTTTGATTCCCGCAGTGTCTTACCCAGACTTTGAAAAATACCTCCAGAAATCTGGAAAGAGTTCAAGGTCTGGAGAACCTGCCCATGGAGTGCGACTAAAGAGGCTCCAGCTCTTTTTCACCAGCAAAAGGGAGGGCTGAGAGGAGGCTGCCCGGGGGAAGGTTTCTGTACATGAAGGCTCTTTTATCTGATAAAAAAAGTCAAAGGAGTAGTCCACAGTTTGGAGTAGAAATAGGACCTGTTTTTTTCCCTCAGGGGAGGATAATCAGAGTGTGAAGTAACTCAGCTGAAGGCACAGTGCCCTCTCCATTGCTTGACATAGTTAAATCAGAGCCAAGAGCCTTTCCGAAAGATGCATCCTGGCTCCTCCAGAAATTACAGGCAAGATCCCTTCAATGAAACTCTGCTGCGTGATGCAGGAGAGGAGATCAAACCACTTCTGGTTTCTCTTCTTGATTTATAAGAGGCGATTTAGGCCAGCACCCTGCTCTCCAGACCACGCCACCCGTCCACAGCACCCTGCTCTCCAGACCACACCACCCGTCCACAGCAGCCCACTGCTGGGACACGAACTTGCCTTCGGTGCAAAAGCACCACACGGGTGAGGGACGGCAGGGACGGCGAGGGACAGCAGGGACGGCAGGGATGGCAAGGGATGGCAGGGACGGCAGGGGACGGCAGGGGACGGCAGACAGCCCCTTCCTCTGCACTGGGAACCGGTGGGCTCTGCAGAGCCACGACGTGGGCAGCTGGAAGAGCTGAGCCGTGCACTGGGGGGACAGGCATGTGGTTCCCTCTTTGGGTCTCAAGTGAGGGTGCTGGTCGTGGTTTAACCCCAGGCGGTGACCAAATACCCTGCAGCCGCTCACTCACTCCCCCCTCCCCAGTGGGGTGGGGAGGAGAATCGGAGAGAAAGGGAAACTCGTGGGTTGAGATAAAAGCAGTTCACCAGGACAGCAAAGGAAAAATATAAAAATATATTAATGATAATAATAATAATATATATAAGAATAATAGAATATATAAAACAAACAATGCACAATTTCTCACCACCCGATGACCGATACAGCCCGTCCCAAGCAGCAGGCAGGGAGCAGGGGTATCCCCCCCAGCTATCCCAGAACAGCCAGTTCCAGAGAGAGCAGGTGAGGGAACAAACAGCCGAACGAACTAAAAGGCCCGAAAGAAAAAAGGGAAAAGAAGGGAACAAGAAGGGCAGTGGCCCACCAGCCGACCCTCCCTTACACCAGCCATGCCGTCCGTGGTACGGAATACTCTCCTTGGCCAGTTTGGATCAACTATTCTGGCTCTGCCCCTCCCAGGTTTTTGCACCTGCACATCAGCAAAACCTGGGAAACTGCAAAATGTCCTTGGTCATTGAGCAGCAACCAGCACCATCAGTGTGCTGTCACCGTTCTTCTCACACTAAATCCAAAACACGGCAGCTGCTGGAGACAAAACCAGCTCCGTCCCAGCCTAAGCCAGGACGATGCTGAAGGTCCCCTGGCAGCCAGCGAGCTCCCGCCTGGCCCTGCCTCCCTCCCAGCTGGGTCTCGGCTGGTTTGGCCCTTTCACAGAGGACCTCGCAGAGCCCCACGCGCTGCTTTCCCGGCAGAGGGACAGATGGTGGCCCTGAATTCACACGGCCTGGTTCCCTCTGCCCTTTACTAGGATCTGGATTTAAAGAACAAAACTCTCTCTTTTCTCCTCGAAGAGCAGGCTGAGGGTCTCCCTCGCCGGGGCTTTCCCGGCTCTGCAGTCTCCGCTCACCTGCCGCCTCTCTGAAAAGCTCTCGCGGAGCCAAGTGCCTCTTGCTCACTGGGGTCCTGCTCTCTTCGTCCCCGCTGAGATGAAGGCTATTCCAGGCATGGTGAAAGTAGCTTCACGGTGCTTTGTTACCTACGGAAAGGCACATTTCAGACACCATTTTTTCAAAAGACCTATTTTCACACCCATTTGTCCTGCCTTTTGTATAAATTCAGTGAAAACAGCTTCCCGTCTTTTTTGCACCCTTTCCCCTGAAATTTTGGTGTCAGGTGTACCAGGGTGAACCTTTGCCGAAGACGTGGATGTTGAAATGCTCCTTAAGCCCAGCCCTGCTCTTTGCTGCTCCCTGCACGGGCCCCTCCTGCAGAAACCATGGGAAAGCGAGTTCCTTCCCGGTTAGCGGGTTCCCTGCCTGGTCCCCCCCAGCAGCGTACGATCATACTGGTACCGCCCAATTTCTCCTTGCTGGGATGTCAAGGGATGTCCCACACCGCGGAGGGACTCTCCCAGGGCCACCAGCTTTAGCCGATTCCCGGGAGCCAGGGTGGCCGTCAGGAGGACCTGGGAGGTGAAGGTCGGCTCTGGCGGCACTGATACACCCAGAGGACAAAAGAAAGCAAACTCAGCGGAACAGGAGAGACCTTCCACTTGCAATAATTTGGACAAAGAAGCAGGAGACTTTCAGCTGCCCCAGATTGGATATGATGACACCAACAGTCCTTCAGCCCTTGTATTTAGCCTCATCCCCTGCTTGTGACGCCAAGGAGGGGTGAGAGCAACGTGCGACTCCGGGAGCAACCATGAATAATTTCCACATGCAAAATCCCCGCTGGGGTGAAACAGGCAACCGAATTCGCAGGAGAGGTGTTGCAGCAGCTCCAAGGGAGCCACAGCCATTCTCCTTCGCTTCTGCTGATGGCTGGACTTGGACGAGCCACCCGGGAGCACAAGCTGCCCTTTCCCCAGCACAGCTCACCCTCTGCAAAAAGATCTGTGTTCTCCGGGCGGGAAGGGCTGTGCTACCTGGTGGTAAATACCCAAACCGAGCATTGCAATCAAACTACTCTGGACAACGGCTCCGCCAGACATGAACCCCAAGGAGGCTACTTCATGGACCCATTTAGGGACGTACATTTGTAGGGATATACCTTCCCATCTCCTCCCCTGTTCACCGCTCTCGTACGAGCAGTGAGGCCAGACGGATCCTGTCCCCTCCCGGGGCCGCTGGCTCAGCTGACGTTTTGATGGTGGTCCTTCAAAGGCTGGCCAGTGTAAAACTGATTTTCCAAATAGGCCCAAACTATTGATCCCTTTGTCAGAAAAACATCAGGGGGAGAAATGCCAGGCACGAGCATCGCTGTCAGGGGGCTTCAGAGTGTGGGACAGGAGGACTCGCTGCAAGGACCCCCCTGGGAGCGCTCGTTCAGCGTGCGGTGATGGGTTAGTAGCATCTGATACCCGAGGAGCGGGCAATCTGTGCTCAGAGGAAATCATACCTGTGCGATCCTCCCGAATAGCCCATTTCATGCAGACAGACTCAATGATGAACACAGGGCGTTTTCTTCTGGCAGCCTGGATGCCACCGTGGCTGCCTCTGCAATAGATTTTCCTCTTATCTTCTCTTAGGAATTGCCTCGGGATCCCAGCTGCAGACACTGGGGGTAAATTGCTCCATTGGTGCTTTTTACTGGCACCAACCCAAAAGAAGGCAAAGCCGGGTGTTTCTTGGAAAATTGGCCTACTCTAGTAGAAAACGCTAATATGGACAGTAGGGGTGGAGACAGCTAACAAAGCTGTTCCATGCCGTACATCCAGCCTGCCCGTGGTCACTTACTGTCCTTCGCCCTCCCCTACAAAGTGGAAATACTTTTGGAAAATAATCCCTTTCTGTTGCGAGTTTATACAGCATGTAGTCCAAAGTGGCTCGGGGCCACGGTCAGGCAGCGCTGTGGTCCAAACAGTCAATCTAAATCAACGCGCTTCCTCCTGTTCCGTTACCAGCTTCTGTAGCATCCCTGGCGAGGGCGCGGGCTCAGCTCCGCTCGCTTTCCGGGGGGAAAGGCACCACAAAGCCGTACAGGCTGCTTTAAGGCAGGGCTCCACGTACCTCGGGCAGAGCATCACCGTAACGTGATGCGGCAGTTGCTAAGGTAACAGCACCAACATATTTTTTTCATGAATAGCAAAGCAAATTGTCATGGAACAGTAAAACCCACATACGTTGCCAGGATATATGGTTCTGTTGCCCCAGGGTTACAAGCATTTACAGGCTGTTTATTTTTCTTTTTCCCATCTTGAAAAATGATCCTACACGTGCCCACGTACTGCTTATGCCCAGAAACACCTTGTTTGCAGCTACCTTTGTCCACTCACAACAGAGACACCAAACTGATGCAGTGCGTTTGGCCAATGCACGCGAGGGGACTTCATCTGGGTCTCCCGAATCGCCCCCACGCCTGAGCCTGCTCGTTGCTTTGCTCTCCGGCTGCCCCAGCTCAACTCATCCTCAATAACTGGCCCCTTAATGCCCCCGCACCACCCGCAGGAGAGCCGCTGGGGACATGCGGAGTGCACTGGTCATGAGGACGGCATGGAAAAGGCTTGGATTAGCCAAGTCAGAGGGTGGTAACACCCCAGGTCCCCCAGACTCGGTAGGAAGGACCACGAAGCAGGAATAAGGCTCTCCCCGCTCCAGCTGGAAGCAGGAGCTGGAGAAGGTTACGCTTTTTCCTCGATGTTGGGCACAGGCAGAGCTTATGCTCAGGGCAAGGGACTTGGCTGCAGCATCGTCGGCGGGTGGTGGGGAGCAGAGCTGTGGGGTGTCAGCAGCAGCCTCTGTCCGGGGGGACACGATGCTTCGGCACGTGCCTCCCTGTCGGCACCACGGCCACAGTCCGCTCGCACCTTCACTGCGGAATGAACATCCACACCGACACTGGAAAAGCTGCCTCGGTATCTGCCCATACCCTGAAGTGCTATAAACAACCTACGGCCAATTTCAGCTGATTTCAGGCAAGTTTCATGGATTTACCTCCTCCTCTGAGGAGCTGATCTCTTGGGCTGTTGCTTTGGGGTCAGGCAAGGCCACTTCCCATGCGTTTTCACCTGCTCTCTCAGCACTGGGGATTCAAAATGCGCCCAAAGGACAGAGGAGGTAAGAATGAAAAGCAAGATGCATGCGTGCATCTGAAAACATGGCGTGCTTTTTATTTTTTAAAGAAAACATCTCTCATTCTTTGCAGCTCTTCACCTTCCTGCTCAGAAGCGGGTTGAGGGGCAGACGCTGCCAGACTTCAATTCATCCACTAATGCTTCAGGGAGACCAAGTGAGAACAGGTCAGAAACCAGCAACGTGCACGAGGAATGGTAAGAACCAGCCTTTTCCTTCGGACAGAAGAAATAATACAGCAGCTGACGAAATGGGGAGGTGCAGGAGCCAAACAGTAGGAAGGGAACCGGAAAAGACAGACATCATGGCAAGAGAAAAGCAAACCCCATCCAGGTTGATTTTTTTAGAACGCTGGCAGCTTGTCTCTGTGTTTGCTGCACTGAATCAGCACACGGCTGGCAGCGGTGAAGAGGACGGGGCGGCGGATGGATGTGGGGGACAGCAGCACCGGCGGCATCCAGCCTCGGCACTGCAGCCAGCCACGGGCCCCGATTTCCGCGCGACGCCGAGTCCTTTCCTCATTGCCGCGTGAAGTCTCAGCGACCCCCAGGCAAAGTCTGCTCTCAACCGCGGTGCCCCGGGCAGGAACAGATTTGTTACAGTCTTCTCCCTACCGTTTGTCTTGAGCTCCCTTTTCCCGGTGCAAGCGGCACGCAGGTATTTTGCCTTTGTGTCCTAGCGACTTCCCAGAGCCTTTGCAGGTGTATCCAAAATTTCCAGATGGTTGCGCAGCTCATTCCATTAACAGCACCGTGTTTTCCTTTGCTTTCTGGTATGGTTGTATTTTTTTCCCTCATCAAACGCTTCAGTCCAAGCCTCACAGTTGGAAATTTTGGTTTGCTGCTTTTAAAGAGTAGAACAGTGCCTTTCCCGGCCTCCTCATTACCCAAATAATTCAAGGACCTGAGCAAAAGAGATAACACCCCATGCCAGGCAAACCTGGCCCAGGAGGGCAGAATTTTCTGAAGCAGCCGGTCACAGCTCCTGTGCAAACATCGCCTTCCTTCCCGGCACTTTAAAGTGGGTTTTGTGCTTGATATATTCTCTTCGAAAGAAAACACAATCCACATTAGCAGATTTTAAAGGGCTTGCAAGCTTCCCAGCAGCCTTGAACTCACACGAGGATCAATGCTTCGTGATAACAAACTCGTCTGGTACCCAAGCCAGGCAAAACCTCCAGCGTATTCCTGGTGTTTCTGGCACCTGGAGGGAATCCACACTTTATACCACATTTTCCTATCAACAAATGGGGTCAAGGAGGATGACAACTAGCGTCAGAGACTCAACGAGCCCGAGTCATACAGGGAAGATTGCCTCGTGCAGTTCAGCTCTTTTAAAATAGCACTAAATTGTGCATCCTCGCTCGAGCAGCCCCTTGCTTGGGAGAGATTTCAGCAGGCAAAGAATAGCTGGCAAAGGTGAGAGTCGAGTCATTTTGCAGAGTTTATCTCTTTCTGTTTATTTGTGGCGTGCGGATAACAGGCTATCTGACTGGTTTATGGGGCTTTGGCGTGCTTTCCCAGAGTTTTGTGGTATTTCTGGAGAGCAGCTATTAGACGAAAAGCAGTATTTGCTACGGTTGGGGGTTCTGCCCTCTCAGACGTTTTGCAACTACTGCAAAGATGCAGAAAGCCTCGGACAAAAAAAAAAAAGAAGATAAAATAAAAAAAAAAATAAAAAGAGAAACAATACATTCCTGAATTTCCAGAAGTAATATTGGCTCATAGGGAGGGAAGTGCAGACAACAGCTTATGTTGCTAAAAAAACAAGTTTGCACTGTTTTGGGTTCAGCGTTTTAGCCAACTGCTAAGAACTTTAGAGTAAATCTCAGCATTTCCCAGGGCCCAGATTGCATATTGGACCATATACCCTGAAATGTTTTTATTTAATTTGAGTCCACATTATGCTGCCTACATATGGTGACACACACATTTCATTTTATGTAGCAGATGCTGCTTTGCTATTGAGAATGTAATATACCGAGTACATTATAGTATCATTTGGTCTATGGTAACTGCAGTGTTTTTAACTCTGATTAGCCTTAATTTTAAACCCGATTTCCTAAGGAAATGAAGCCTGTGACATCCCGCTCTGTATGCGTGCCGGTGCATGCTGCGCATCCCTTTGCTTGTCCATCATTCTATTGCTTTAGAGCTGGGGGCCGATTTCAATGCAGTACGGGAAAACGCAGTTAACTTCCCCTCACGCTGCACAAAATAACTTCGTGTGGGAGACTGAGTTCACGATACGGGTTCACGAGTCCTGGGAAACTGAGCTGACATAGCACTTTCCCCTAAACCGTGAGCACTTCTGAAATTTAAAGAGAGAAGGGTAATAAGGCCATTCTCCAGCAGCGCCTGGGAAGAGGTATCAGCCAGGCTGGGCTGTGCTGCTCTGCGCAGGGACAAAAGCCCATCTCAGTTTTAATTAGAAGCTGATTAAAGCGATTTCAGCTTTGCTGACCCCCCTGCTAGCTCACCCTGTGGTCCCCCAGTCTGATGCGCAGAGACCAGTTTCCCGTTCCAGCGGCGATCGCGTCGGGGCGGACCCGAGCCCCAGCATCGAGGGGGTGATGCTTGGCCACAGCTCCGACTCCATCCCACTGACTGCATCCAACCCGCTCTCGTTTTCAGGTGATTCCCAGAGAATCAGCTGAGCTCTTTTAAGAGGCAGCGGGGCACAGCTGTGACTGAAACCAACACACCGGGAAAGCCAGGCGACGTTTTTCTGCAGCTGATGTTGATGGTGCTCTGTGCTTCCCGGCCACTTCTCAGCAAAATATCCTGAGAGCGTAAATGGCAGAAAGCCACGCGCCAGTGCCGACCGTTCAGCTGGCCACCAGCCTGGCCCTTCCTTAAGGGAGCAGACGTCCTGGGGTCCTCTCTCCACGGATCTCCAGGGCTTGGACCAAAGTGTTTGGGGAACAGGGTCGTGTGCTGCAGGCCAGCGAGGGGATCGGGGCCACGGGAGGACCAGAGCTGGCGGCACCACCGCCCACGCCTTGCAGGGACCCCGACACCGGGCTGCCGGGACCTCAGCCGCCCCACCGGCCGTGCCCGCCGCACCGGGGGCGATGCCCGGGCTGATGCACAGCACAGCCAACACCCCGGGCTCCGCACAGCCCCGCATGCATGAGCTCTGCCGTGATACAGTACAGACTCCGCCAAGAATGGCCATAAACAGCACTTAGTGATGCATAATATATGAAAATGGCTCATGCTGAGCTTTTAGATACAGAAGGATTTTTTTTTTTTTTCTCTTAATACTATTACAACATTCTCCTGCAGCCATGGAAGCACCGTCATAAATATTGAAAAGGAGATTTAAAAACCCAATCTGTGCGGATCGAATATTTATGGCCACCAAACTCCTGACCTTTAGATTTAGGGTACGGTGTACATAAACCAGCCTTATTAAACTGTACACCACAGGTCAGCCTGGGGATCAAATCCGACCTGAAATCTCCTGCGGAGCATTTAGCATTTTTAAAGTTCCTAGTGGTAAACAAACAGAGTGCAGCAAATGGGGATTTCAGTCGGGGGAGAGAAGGGGTGTGCAAGGGTGAGCAGGACCTGCGAGGCTGCGTGGGGCCGGGGCTCTCCTCCCCTCGCCTGGGGAGCAGCCCAAATTCCCCGTGGGCCTCAGTTTTCCAGCATCTAAAGCAGAGCAAATAATAGCAATGGGGTAAACTAAGAAAAGTTGGCCAAGGTGTTAAATGCAGAGAAAAATGCAATATTGGGAATAACTTGTGTTTTTGGAGAGTTTCCTCTGGCCAGCTCTGCTGCCTTGGGTTTGTCCCGCCATGGCGCTGAATCCCCAGTAACACAAAGCCGGGTGTGCTCAGCCAAATCAGGGCCTCGGCGCCTTCATTCAGGTTTTTCCAGCAGACCCGCTGCCGTTCAATACTTCAATCAGAGCCAATCAGAGATTTTCAAACCCGCCGTGCTTCCCAGCTGGCACGTCATTTTTTTTTTTTTGTTCCATTTCTTGAGAATTATGACTCACGCGCAGTGTTTTCAAGTTAAAGCCCCACATTCCCTCTGCTCGCTCAGCATCAACCCAGCGCTTTCTTCCCCGAAACCCCTGCCCGAGACAGAGCCAAATCCACCCCGGAGAAGGACGGGAAGGGGGATCCCACTGGATGGGAGCCTCCTGCCTGCAGGCAGGTGCCAGCACTGGGAGACGATGCTGGGGCTGGGAGGACAGAGGCGGGAGCTGCTGGGAGCCGGGACTGGACCCCAGCCGGATCCGGCATGGAAGCGCAGCAGAGGGAAGGCACAGCATCCATGCGTTTGGGTTTGGTTTTTTTTTTTAGAGTAAGGCAGGAGCCTCTCAAGAGCTCAAAGGCCCTTCAGATCTATTTGTAGTCAGGAGTTTGAAACACTCCTCTGATGTATTTGCATATTTAAAAATAAGAGAGAGGCGAGAAGATAAAAGGGAAGAGTTTGTGCGTGGCAGGCGCTGACCTGCAGAACCCAGCGCTCACGGGCAACACCGAAAGGTGGCACCTGGTGAAATCCCGTTCAAGTTACTGCAAAAGGCGAAAACTCTGAATTTTTTAACTCATTTTTCGTTTGTTCTTGGCCTACTCCTGCCCTTTTCTTTTTCCTGATTTTTTGTTCTTCCTCCCGCAGGAGAAACCTCCCTTACCCGCCGGAGCACGGAGCAGGTTCGTGCTGCCGCGCCGACAGGCAGGGCCGGGGCTGCGGGGACAAGCGTTCGCGTTCCCGGCGGTTCATGGTCTAACTGGCCCGTGCGTGCCAGAGCCCGTGTGTTAAATAACCCAAGCCCGGCACGGATGAGCTAGGAGCAAGGCTCAAGTGCCGTTTAAAGCTTAATGGGGTTGGCAACAAGTGCTGATGGTTCAGTTTGGACAGTGACGTTCTGGACTCGTTTGCAGCGCGATGCCAGATGAGCACCGCTCCGATGCCCCTTACAGTCCTGCGGAGAGAGGTACCGCAGGGAACATTTGCAGCCGGGTTTTTGTGTGTGTTGCCTTGTTTCCAAGCGCAATTTTCCCATCCAGCCAGTGGGCAGTGATAATCAACGGGGCAAATGTGCTTTTATTGCTTTTCCGATGATGGGCTTTCCAGGATTTGCATCCACTCCTGCGAGGCGTTCCTATTCCTCTGCCGTAGCGCTGGATTAATTGTGCTGCTAACGACTGTCTACCAGGTGTGCGTCACAAATTATCCATGGGAACTGGACATCATTGTTCTGACATTCCCACATTTGTTAGCCGGAATTGATCCTGCTGCTACATTAGCTGGAAAATAAACACAGCCACAGCCGAGCTGGCTGCGTGCCTATTGCTAGGAACCTGCCGGAAAAGATGGAAGATCCCATATTGCAATTAATAGGTCCACAGGGGTGTTTTGAGAAGTGCTTCGGTGTCTTCACTTTGCTCTAACACTTTGCGATGCCTTCAGTGCTTCCTTTCAGACCGAGCCAAAAGCTGTTACGGATAATCCTTGCGCTTCCCGAGCTCGCTCCCCACGGAGACCCACCGGGATCTGCCTTTCTCCTCCTGTTCGTGTCCTCCCAGGCCTGCTGACAGCCGATGCTCGGAGGGTTGTGAGGGGAAGCAGGGACTGCTCTCTCCACTCTTTCCATCTCGGTTCCTTGTAGAGACACTGGACCAGAGAAGCCTTTCACCATCCCGGGCTCCGACCGCGGGTCCCTTCGCACCCAACCAGGCGGCAGCTATAGGCGCTCATGGGCAGCCAGGGTTTGATAAGGGAGCGAGCCTGGAGCCTTTAACTTGGGGCTTTCTCAATCCAACCCCTGTTTTTTGCAAACCCAAGGAAATATCCTTAAAATCTCTCTCCTCCTCTCCAGTTCGGATGGTGCCAGGGTTCCTGGGGGTGGAGCTGGCACAGAGGCAAGGCGGCTGCTTCGCCTTGTTTCCCCAGGAAACTCTCCCGCCTGCCAAATCAGCCAGCAATGTTTCCTGGAGCCTGGGGAGCCGGAGAGAGAAACTGTAATAATTATTTTTCTATGTAAATAGTTGGGAGACATTCAGATGGGAAGAGCTGTGCAGATCATGGGAGACCTTAGAGGGTGTAGGAAGGATTGACCAGGGAGAGCGGCCGTAGGATGTACAGGAACGTGTGCTGGCTTTCGTGGGTTAAAATAGTTGGAGTCCAGCTCTCCTCTGGGGTGGAAAAGGCAAAGAAAAAATGTGAATAGGTGGAACCAGACCTATTTATGTCACTGAAGGATCTGTCCCTCTCCTGTTGCTTTTGGGACCCTCTTCAATAAACTTTGCAGAGAGAAACATTTTCTCAGAGCCATCCAAGGGGGGACCCTGGGGAATCTTTGGCACACGAGCATTTTAGAGCGATCTCGCTGCTTTGTTCCCTCGTGCATTCAGCAGTCTTGTCTCCTGTTCTGGTTGTTTTTACAGGTTTCCTTTCACTATATCCCCACGTCTGAGCCTGATGGTCTCCACGGCAGGAAGGGACCGCTGGGAATCGCACCGGTCCCAGCCCTCCGTCCCCTCCTGCTGCCCCGGGGCTTGTGCTTTGGGTGCTCCACCTCCCTGGGTTCTCGGCACCTGCCTGGCAAAGGGCAAGGAGCCGATGGAGTTAAGCCATTTGCAGGGAAGGGGGAGGTTATAGACCCCATCAAAGACACCTTTGTGAGTGTTTGACTAGCAGCTCTTTGTAGGCACTCGGCGCATTAGCAGAGATGCTGCCATTTATTGTGCAATCACCATTTTAAACCTTCTCCTTTTCTTCCCCTCACTCCACAATAACCAAAATGAAGCAATAAAAATCCAGCCCGAGGGGGACAAATAATCACCTTTATAGTTCATCCCTGGGCCTGACCTGCTCGCTGTTGGAAACCAGGCCGGGAGCACGAGGGCTGGTTTGCGTTGCCTGGGGAGGGGGTGAGCAGCGCAGGGACACCCCCGACCTCTGCTGTGACCCTGCCTGGGATGTCGGTCCCCCCAGGTGCGACTCGAAGGGAAAGGGCCATTTTGGAGCAATCCCAGCCAAGCGCCCTGATGAAACCTCTCCAGTTTGAAACTGGTCCTGCTTCTCTTTTCTGTCCCCGGGGAGAAGAAAGAGCCAAGGCCATGAAGGGAGCTAAACTGTTGTTTTCGCTGGCTCAAAGGCACTCCAATAGCTGTGCTTTTTAAAAATTAAATGCTTGCATCCAATAGTATTTGCACAGTGTAATGTCCTTATCCAATGCAATCACTTCAAATCACTGTTCTTCAAATCCTCTGGGACATCTGCAGTGAACAGAGGGCCCAGGTCAAATACAAACCTTCTGGCTTATTTGGGAATGTGTGTGTCAGTGTTACCATTGCATTAATGAACCATGTAAATCATAGCCAGTTGTTAAACAACGGAGGGGAAGGCAGAAGGGACTTTATACCCTTTATGCAGAGAGCTTTGCAGCTACAGGAAAATCTGTGTCAGTGTTGCAACTTGCCAGCTTGGAGGACATAAGTTTCCCATCCAAATATTGCTTCTTCAGAGGCTCTTGCTGCTCCCAAGAGATTCTGCGGAAATTTGTAAAGCCCAACTTCAGCGTGCCTTTAGAGGCATTTACAGAAGGGTAATATGAACGTAAATATTTTTAGTTACTAAAAAAAAAAGAAAAAGGTAGAGAGAGACAGGTTGCTTGTCTTCTCCTTTAAGCTTTCCCCGCAGTGCTGGGATGCAGGGATCAGACTCTACCGTCTGTCGCTGACTCCCAAATACACAGCGATGTTTCTTGGTTTGTCAATCACCCTTCAGTCCGCACATGAAAAAGCCCAGTCCTGAGAGAGGTTTCTCAGTTCCGCCTAATGTACTGTTATTACTTTAATATTAAAGGGAAAGAGAGGGGGGGAACTGGGTAACTGGACATATTTCTTGGCTGGAATTGTATTTTTTTTCCTGGCTGTCTCTCTTTCCTCTCCATCTGTCCCAAGAGTCACCGTCCTCTCCATTCCATAGCCCGTAGCCCAGTCCCGCACTGCAGACAGGCTCGCTGGGGTTGCCAGTTCATCCCCGCTTGGCTGGATAAACCCCGTTCCGTGCTGGGCATCGGGGCCGACTGCGTACGGGCACCGGCTGAGGGGCCGCACCGGAGCAGACACGTTCTTCAACAGCCAGGGAGGTGTGAGATATTGCAACTAGACCAGAAAACAGCATGTGAGCAGGAAACTGCCTGTGCCTCCCTGAGACAGGCACCCCCCGCTAATACATACGTACCCAGGGTTAAACAGTCACTATATGGGGAGGGAGTCTGGGGTTCTTATACCCTGTTTGCCACTAAGAGGCTGCTCATGACACGTGTAAAACGTTTATGTTTCCTACCCATTTTATCAAGCAGACTTGATTTACACTATGTTTCCTACAAGCTTGACACTTACCTGTCCAGCAGAAATCTTTATTTGCTGCACATGTGTTGAAATTGTAATATAGCTTCAGTCCTCTCCTCTCAATGCTTCTTTCCTGAAAACACAAACCACGTTGGTACAAGGCAGAATTGTTACTGTAGTTATAATTTCCCTAAGTCATCTTTACTAACTTCACCGTGATGTTCCTGCCTGCAGTTTGGCTTGTGTTACTGTTGGCCGTGGTGTTTTGGGAGCTTTGTGTTTTGACACCAGGTGACAAAGCAGGCGAGATAAAAAATAAATAGTTCCTAGTGATCCTCATCTATTACAAAAAAACAAATGGGTTATTTCTAAAATGAGCTTTAAGTATTTCAAGTTTTAAATGCTGTCAACCAAAAGGAAGGAAGGGATTCTCTGCAATTATACAGATTGCCACGGGCTGTGTCCCTCCCGCAGCACCCAACACCCACGCTTCCCTCCGGGCCGTGGGAGCCGGTAAATGCAGCGGGAGCATTAAACCCCAGGTATGAACATGCCAAGCAGGGAGACAGTTTGGCTCCGGATCTGGGTTTGCTGAACTGACATACGCTTGAAAAGCTTTGGAGAAACGATTTCTAAAAGCTGTGGGTTGGGCTGACTGGTGATAGAAGGGACCGGGGAGCTGCAGTGAGTCATCCCGACACACCGCACGTGAGCGAGCCGGTAACGTCGCACCCACCACAGAGCCGTACGTCATCTGTGCGTTGATGGACGCACCCTTTGCCATCCTGATCTGAAACACCCTGCTAAACACAGGAAGAAAAATATGTTAGGCACGTCCACTGGGATGGTGTTTTCCCTTCTCCCGTTCTCAGCGCTAGGTCGCTTAGATCATTTACCAGAGCTACAGAGATGTGTTTACTTACACTGGCTTGCACTAGGTCAAGTCTGGAATCAGTCATCCACGGTGTAAACAGTGACAATATTTCATGCCCAAGTAACCTGCCTTGTGAAAGGAATGAAGCTTACATGGTGCTTGGGCTGATCTGATCTTTATTTCCTGAAGAGACATATTTCCAGTGCTCATCGTCATTATTAACACAAATGTTCGGAACCGCATGCACCAGGCGGCTGCTAGAAAACATCCGCCGCAGCAGCAGCCCGAGGGAGTTCAATTTGCCCTGCTCTAATAGCAGAGCTGGTCCTCGATTAGCCAAGGTGGAGGCTGAAAGATCGGGGTGGCTGGGGGGTAGCTGCCTTGTTTCTGATTTTGGCTCGGCTGGTTGTGACTGCCCGTGCGTTCCCTGCTCGAGGGCAGGGCAGAGCATCTCCGCGTTGTGGGTTCGGCATCTGCAAATCCCCCCTCTTCATGGGGACCAAAGAGATGGAGCAATAGAGCCGCGATGGACTCAAGCTTACTGGTCCGTGACGGAGATGTCGGCTGGCCATCAGGTTTCAGGTGGTTATAGCTGCATCAGGGAGGGCTTCAAAGCAGCGTGTCCTTTAACATGCTCCTCCAGTCAACCACATACAAGAAGATCCTCCAGTTGATGTCCATGCCCGGGTTGTGCAGCGCATGTTGGTGATTAGGTGGGAATGCAGGCAGAAGCATGGCCCAGGTGTGGCCGTCCGTAGTCAAAAAAGAGGTTGGAAAAGCGCTGCTTGTTTCAGAGAGCTCAGAGCCAGGCAAGCAAAAGCAGCTGAAAATAAAAACCCTGCCCAAATGTTTTTCCCTCGCTCCTAACCAAGCCAGCCTGCTGCTGCATCCCTGGAGCAGAGCTAATCCTCTAAATCATCATCCCTTTCCCTGACAGATCCCGAGTGAGATGAATCGGTGACTTAGGAAGGAGCGGGAAGGAAAACACGGGAACTGCAAAAGAAAGTGGTTTCACCATTTGGCCCCTTGATTAACTAATGCTGCTTGTACCCTAGTTTTCTGCAGAGAGCGTGCGGCCCCGCTCTGAAGCCTGACGGAGCACGTTGGCACGTGGGACGCGACTCGACTTACCCTGATTGGAGTTACCCTAATTGGCTTCATCACCAACGCACCCGCAGCGAAGCCCCCATTTGTTTCACTTATTTTCCCTCGGACCAGCGGCGCCTCGCTGCGTAAAACCAATCCATTTCCACCTCCGCCAGGCCCACAGCGCTGCTGCAAGTTTTTCTTCCTATTTTGAAGCTGACATTTGCAAATATATGTATTTATACATCATCCCTTCTTTGGCCGAGGTGTTTTTTTAACCAAGCTAGAATGAGACAGATATACATTTTTTTTTATTTAACAGTGAGATGCCATCGATGCCTCAAGCTGCGCATTTTGCTTCTGCAGGAGTCAGGTATTTACGTGCTGGAATAATGAACCATCAGCTGAGTTGCTGCAGAGTGACAGGGACATTCTGCATTTTATGGCTTCTTGTGAAAACAGTCCCCAGTCAATAAGTACAGATTTTCTCAGGAGGAGGAGACCCTATTTGCAATTGATATTTTCAGGGAAACAGTAAGCTCTGAGCTGGTGTGAATCGGGGCAACAGCACAGGGTGAGATGTCGCTGTGTCGGAAATAGCCAACGACCTGTTCAATTGATCCTCATCTAGATGTGGTTCTCTGGGACCTGGAGTCAGAGAAGTGTAATAACAACACAAATTTCTATTTTCTTTGCCGAGATTAGTGGCTTTGAAGCTCCATTACCTTACCCCTTCCCTGTGAGGTGGTTTTAGGGGTTTGTGCAATGGTTGATGCCTGATGCCAGATACCTGGCAGGCGGCATCCTCCACCCCGGAGGGCATTGGTGGCAGAGGGACACAGAAGAGCTGCAGAAGACCTGAAATTTCCCCTCCTCGAGTGATTCCAACACTTGCAAGGGAGCAAAAGAAAGGGAACTTGCCCCGGACAACACAACCCCCAGGTAGCTGGAAGGAGCTCGCTGACGACCCGCTCCCCCGTGACCAGCATCCTCTGGTGGCTCAGCCCCATGTTTTAGTGGGAGCAGAATTGGACGCTGGATTCAGCTGCATTTACTGATGAACGCTTTCCAGAAGCACAGAGCCAAGTTGAAGTGTAGTGCAGGGGTTAATAAAACCAGCAGCAGTAAAACGTTTTGAAATGTTTGATAAGAAAATCTTCCTTGCTTCCAGCCTGGCAGTTTCCCTTATTTTTCTCCCTCTTTGAAAGATTTTAGAGCAGTAAGGATTTTAAATACATCCACATAATGCAGCTTCAGACAGCAAACAGAATTAAAACCCGAATCCAGAAAAGGAAAGGAAGTCAGATTACTTGTCAAAATTAAATTTGCCTTTGGATGCCATTACTTTCTACATTAAAAAGCTCCGGGGATTAGGAGATAAAAGAGCTAAATCCAATCTGGAGACAGGCTCAGAGGAAAATGTCAGCCAGCCAGTAATCCAGGCTCTTTTCTCTAATAGGATCTTCCTGAAGTCAAAGAAAGTGAGAATAATTATTTAATTCCATTTTGGAGTTTGGCTTCTTTAACGACCCGGCTCAGCATCGCCGTTTCAGTGGTAAATCAACTGGTGGCACAGACTTCACAGCTCCCACCAGCTCCACGAGCAGTTTGCTTTACCCTCCGTGCAAAATGGGCCCCGCAGGTCTTTGTGTCATTCACCGACGGATTTAACCGCGGCTAAGCCAAGCCCAGCCGAGGAGCAGGGAATGGTCCCCCACCGTGGGGGGGTAATTCTTCACCATAGCCCACGACCGACACTAAAAGTCCTCTCTTGGGTATTTTTGTCTTTTTTAAGGGTAATAAATAAAAACGCATGTTATGCTGAAGCAGAAATGTGCCGGCATACGTCCTTGTGCCATAACCACCATAAAAGCCCAGCCCTTTCCATCTTCCAAAGTCCCAGAGGGGCAGAGCCTTCTCTAGCAGCTTCCCCTTCATCTTCTGAAGTACAGCCACAGAGCCAAAATTACAGTCTGCCCCAAATATCCTAGCACCTCAAAGACTGTAACCATGGTTGCACAGTTACCCGCAGGCATGGTTATCCGCACAGACACACATGTATTGACTCAGAGGATGATTTAACTCTTCAGCGTGGTACAAAAGACACGAGAAGCCCCGTGCCATCTGACACACTGATGGACTCATGCCAAGGTTTTCTTTAACCCGAGCACCGGGCAAAGCTTTTTGGCTACCACCGCGGATGGGAATTAGCAATCAATAAACATCAAAGCGCGTTAGGGCTTAGCGAGGAACCGTACAGGAGCAGGGCTGGTGGGCACGTGCTCTGCTTGCCAAACCCAGGGAGATCAGAAGATGGGCTGTACTTGGTCTTGTTTAATGCAGGCCCAGATGATCCTGGGAGTTCAGAGGTGGGCAAGAAGCAAACGCTAGATATGAGAGTGTTATTTTTAATAGGAGAAGGAGAGCAGGTGTCTCGGGAGAGCGAGAGAGATCATGCACTGGAGTTCAGTTGAACGTGAGTGTCAAACTGCAGGTCAAGAATTATTTATCCAGAGACACTCTTCTACTCTAAAAAGGAATGCAAAAATAGCCTTGCAAAGAAGGAGTAGGGCTCTCCCATCAAGCAGGGAAAACAAAGGCACTACTAGACCCCAGTGACTTTGGGGCTGGAAAACGCACCTTCTCGTGTGGAGAGGGCAGCCCTGCAGCTTGTAGGTGACAGAGAAGGTAAGCAACTGTCTAACAGGATGAAGAAAACTGCTTTTAAATCCTCCTGTGTGTTTGCCAAGTACTTTTTTCTGCCAGTTCAGGCACGTGTTGGTACTCCAGCAGGGAAGGGCAGGGCAGGGCAGGAGGCTCTGGTGGTGTCCCCAGCATCTGCCCCAGCCCGCCCTGCCGGGGGCTGCGGGGCCCAGGCTCAGCGGTGCCTGCAGGGGCTGCCCGGGAAGCGGGCTGCTGCTCCGTACGTCTGTCCAGGGCGGTGGCGGTGGCCAGGAGGTTGGTACTTCCCACGCATCAGCCACAAAAAGCATTTCCTACCAGGACATCACAGGGGTCTGCGCAGGAATGGGGCTGATGCCCCCTCCGCAGGGCTCCAGCACACGGAGACAGGCCAAGCAGCTCTTTTTGATTTCTTCCTCTGGTTTTCCTCTGCTAGATCTGCCTAACATGGCTTCTCCCCAGCCAGCTGCCTGTGGATGCCTTGCTACCTCCCGGCAGTTGGCAGTGACAGGTAAGTGCTTGCACGGGGACGCGGAGGGACGGAGCGTAGGGCACGAGCAATCCTTTGCTCTCCAAGGAGCATCTGCCAGCGCCGCTGACCACCTGAGGGCAGGAAGAACAGCAAGCAACCCTCCACATCGCCTCGACCCCCAGCAAAGCCAGACCCAGGGGACCCCCACCACCTCTCTTCCAAAATTAACGACCTGCCTCTATCCTTCAGATCTTAAATATCATGCACGTGCAAGCGAAAAGGGCAGCAAGGCCGTTGCCACCAGCCTTGCAGCCCGTGTCATGCCCACAACTGCTGGCAGGGCCGGGCGCTGCCGCCGTCCCTCCCGCAGCCCCAGGCGTGCCCGTGAGCGGCGCCGGCGCTCGGCCCTGCACGGAGAGCGGCACCGCTCGCTCCGTTCGTTTCTCCTTTTGCAACCAAATGCATCTTAGATGTTTGAGCCTGGGGGTATGTTAATTTATACAAATATCAAAGGGCAGCGAGGGGAAAAACTGCAGCAAATCCGGCCAAGTGGATGCACTTGAGGGGCTTCTGGAGCTGGCCATGTGGGTTTAATGACAGAGGAAACTGGGTGACATGGTCCTACCGGGATGCCATCGTCGGTGCCCGTGCCAGCCCTGCCCTTCCCGCTTTGGCACAGGGAAGGAGGCCCTTCATGCCTGATTCATTGCTTTTTTTAATTAAACTAGCTGTAGGGAAATATAACATTTTCCTCCAGTAATTCATCCCCACAGCTACCCTATTTTGTCATTTTAATTAAAGCCAGCCCCAGCCACAGTTTGGATGTTTGCAGCAATTAGTATTAAATCAAGCTCAGGCCTTAGGGACTGGCCCCTCTTTTGCTTTTTCTTGGGTTTTTGCAGCAAAAAACAACAGAGTCTGAGGCTGAATGCGTGAAAAGGGCAACACAGCTGCCAATGCAGAGACTTCAGGCTTCGTTAGGGAAGATTTTAGCTCAGTTTACTGAGCTCCCACTGCCTTTGCGCATCAGCTGGAGAGAGGCGGGCAGGTCCAGGGCTCTGACGGTGAACGTGGGGAGAACCAGCTCCTGGGGAACCTGCTGCTGTTGGAGGCAGGACCGTGACCGCCACCACCTCCTGTGAGCAGCTCACGGGTTCCTCCAGGACGGAGAGTGGGCACGGTGGTTGTCATGCCCCAAAACTCAGCCCTGGGGCTCCCATGGCTGAGCTGAATTTTTCAACCAGGTATCTTGATTTTTTTCTTTGGAAAACAGCCAGCTCTTTATTTTAATTGTCTCTCAGCAAACCCACTCTGACCCCTCACCTTGCACACGCAGAGCAAAGGACAGCCCCAGACCTTATAACGCAAGGAGGCGAGGGAGCTGGGAGCTCCGTCACCTGCCCCGGGCAGACCATGTCCCACCCGGCTCCGGCCATCCCTCCCTCCCAGCATGTCCCTCTCCTTATAAATGGAATTTTCCTTAATGCCTAACCTGCACCTTCCTTTCTTCAAGGTTAAATGATCTGCCCAGAGCTGCTTTGATCATTGTCAGTGTTTTAATCATGAGCTATAAGGTATTCGGTGTTTTTCTTGAACCCACAGCTTCAAGGCTAGGCAGTTACCTGGGAATCACACATTTTACTTTAAAAAAAAGCTTTTGTTGTTAGCCTTGAGAGTGCCAGAGCAAAGGTGGAAAAACATGATCCGTGCACGAGCTAATGGCTCAGAAACAAAGGAAGGAAGGAAGGAGAAAGGAACCCAGGAAGGATTTCCCAGGTCTGATTTTTTCACACAATCGCAAGTTTTCCCTGTGCCCGATTTGGAGCATTTCTGAGCAATAGCACAACGGGGCTCAGTGTTTCTGGCAACCAGCAGCGCCCAGAAGTTACTGGGCTGTCAGGGCACATTTTCATCATTGTCACAGTCTGAGTTTCACTCCCAGCTGCTTCTCAGCAGGGAGCGATTCCTGGAAGCGCACAGGACCAGACCCCGGCACAAGCCACCTCCGCTGCCCTCCTGACCCACCAGCCGTCACCTCTCAGTGTCACCACCCATCCCCACAAACCCTAAAGGACCCAGCTCATTTTAGCAGCCTGGCCGCCCCGGTGGACACGCAGCTGAGCCCTCACCCCCACGTCTGCCAAGGAGAGGAGCGCGGCGGGACTCCGGCTGAAACCCGGCTGGCAGGACATCGTTACCCAGGTAATAAAACTCAAACCAGACACCGAAGCCACCGGCTGAAGGCTAAAGCCGCACAGGACTGTGCACGTGTGTGAATGTGAAACTCCCCGAAGACGGCGGGTACCTTCTTTTGACGTTGCAGACAGGCGCGGGAGGATGCTCGGCGCTCCGCTGCGGCACGGAGGCAAGCACGCCGGCCAGGGCGGGAAGCAAACGGGAGGCGGTACTGCCAACTCCAGCTATCTGAGCAGAAGCAGATGGAAGAAACAGGAGGAAGTATTGCAAATGAGTCAAGACTGTGATTTTGCACAAGGGAAAACTGTTCTTTCCAAAAGGAAAAAAAAAAAAAAGTAATCTTGTCAACAAGTCCCCGAGATCCTGGTGACCATGAGCCCTCGGGGACACCCGAAATTGCCCCAGCTTTTTGCTAGATCCGAGCTGCAGTTCTGCTATTCTGCTGAAAGCACGCACAGAAGTAAAAGCGCTGAAAATCGAGGGCTGTGCAGGCAGAAGCAGGATTGGTGTTTCGGTTTCTCATCCCGTACGCAGCACGGGGAGGAGAGCAGCTGCAGACAGCAGCGATCACCCCTCGCCCCTGCCCAGCCTCCCCCCTGCAGTTCTCAGCACCTTTAGCGAAGGTGCCCACGAGCGCACACATCCAGCCACTGGGTATCTGCCTCGCCTTGGCCCCTGGAAAACGAGACAGCGTATACAAAGACAGAAGTTGAAGCCTGAATACCGAGACCTCAGAGAAATAGCAGCCACGTCTAAATGCCAAGCAAAGAATCAAAACACTTCAGCAACAGCCTTAGCCTATAAAGGGACTGACCAAAATGCTTGTACTAACCTAGAAGCGCAGAAAAACCTAAAAGCTTCTGCTTTCAGCCACTCGGACTTATATAGCCTCCCTGGTAATGACTTGGTACTTAATTAATAGTCATTAAAGTTACTCATCACACCTGACTCAGGCTTGCCCGTGACAAGGCTGCAGCGGCTTTCTGCGGTGGCAGGCGGCTCAGCCCGGTCCCTGCCCCGGCTCTCTGCTCTCACCCCGCCGTCAGCGGTGCCTCTCGGGGCCTCCTGCGCGCCCCGGGCGGCTGCACGTTAGCATCGAGCTGCTTCCAGACGTTGGGAAGGCTGGGGCCGATCCGGGTCCTACCCCACGTCTCGCTGTCATATCTGAAACATCAGACCGTGCATCTGATTGACGCAAATATTTTTACCATGAGCCGTGTTTCTGCCCGTGCGCTTTCACTGCCTCGCACCCAGCTTCCCGCAAACCACGACTGTGGAGGGGAAACATAAGCCTGCAAAGCCAGGGAAGCATCGTGTCAGAGCTCTTTCCTGCTCTCCTGTCTCCAAGTGCAGCCGGTCCCAAAACTGCTCCGGCGCAGGTGTGCTGCAGCCGAGGGAGGGGGCAGACGCAGCCCCCAGAGCTGCAACGGGGCTGAAACGCTGCGGGCTTGCAATGAAACACCCTGCACTGGGGAACTTACTGAACTGACCTTCCCGGAGTTCAAGGGCGAAGGGATGCATCATGCACACCAGCACAGCTTTATGTGAGTGCTACAGAAATGCTAAATAATAAATTAAATGCATCCAACTCCCCTTAGAAAGACAAATCAATCTCATTTGCACGTCTCACCCGCAACTCCCAAAGTGCTGAGGCTGCGAGAAAGCTCCTCCGATTTTCCTCTTATCTCACTGTCTGGCCTCGCAGCCATCTCCCCGGTCTGCCTCGTCAGAGCCCTCTTCAACAGCCACGCGCCAACGCCACGCTGGGAGGACGGGGCCGAATCGGACCCCGTGGCGGAGGACGGGCACCCGCACGCGTCTGACCGCGTTCTTGAGGTGCCACGTCGTGCCCGAGCTCTGGTGCTGGTGCTGCTCCCCCACGCTGCCGTCCCCGGTGCCCGAGGGCTGGCGGCCCTTGCTCGGGGACTGAGCCGCGGGGTCTCTCCCCTCCCACCCAACCTGGCCAAGAGCTCAGGCATTGCCAGCGGGCGAAGAGGATTCACTGATAGCACAGCACAGCGCGGTGCTGCTAAATTTGGATGTTCTTGACAATGACATGGCAGGAATCAGCAATCCTGGTTCACTTAGCACCGGGGCGTCGTTGCCCTGTGACGCTGTAGCCTTCAGCTGCCTCTGACCAGAAAGGAGCGTTCATTGCTGGATATATCAGCATCTTCCCACCTGCCGCATTAGCAGGGAAAGCTGACCCCGTATCAGCCGCTGCAAAAACAAGATCTGCAGAGACCTCGGCCGCAGGGACTCAGTGTGGTTTATTGCAAAGGAATCAGTTTTGCATTACAGAGGCCAGCAAGGAAAGCTTTCTGTGCTAGGTTTTCCTGGTGCTAAGATGAGCTATAAACTCAAGCTGACTGGAAGCCTAAAATATTAATTGATCAGCCTACTTCTGCTGGCCACAAGGAAGTAATCGCTATGGAGTAAAACAGAGAAAAGATCCATTTATATCTCTCGTGGAGTATTTTTCCCCAAAGGAAATGAGCACCTCTCTCCTAAATAGGGACTATATAATTTTTAGTCTCTTTTTGTATGCTTGACACACTTTTTTTCTCCTTCTCTCATCCTAAAATGAGCACACCTGCCGGGTAAACAAAAGTGTGGGAGAAATGCTAAAGAAAGGGAAGAAGCATAAATTGCAAGATCTTATCACACGTACTAGGGAAACGCCGGGGCGATACAGCTCTCTGGTTACCCGTGGAAGGAATCTGTAGGTGTAAACACGTGCACGTACAGAAGCAAGTGAAGGTTAAAGCTGAGGTACATCTCCAGCGCGGGGTTCGCGCCGGCGAGCCTTAGCGAGCAGCCGAGGCACCCACTGAAGACGTAGCTGGGAGAGCAGAGCGCGCGCTGTGAGCGACGGCTGCCTACGCCTGTGCGTGCCCACGGGACGGCCGGCACGGGACCCAAACGCCCGCCTGGCTGCTGGGTTTGGAGGGTGAGAGAAGAGACCGGCGGGAGGGAGGATGCTCTCCTCCTTGGAGGAGAGAAACGCAAGGGTGACCCTTGGGAGCGCACCCTTTGGACTGAGGCGCTCCGGGAGGTACAGCAGACGCAGAGCTGGGATCTCATCCTAATCACTAACATTTTTCTTGTCTGCTTCCAAACTGAAATGCGGTTTATGGTCAGGAAATCTTTGGCCATAAATTGATGAGGTCTAAATCAATTGGAGCCAGCTGGGAAAGGACTCTGGAGCCCACTGTGGTTTGCTCCATAAAAACATCTGGTTGAAGCACAGCTGGAACGCTCTGAACCCAAAACACCTCCCCAGGGCTGCAGAACCAGGCAAGAAGCGTCCAAAGGGACGTGTGATATGAGCAGGGTGCTCGTTTTGTCAGCAAAACTACTTTTTAGAAGTGAGAAGGGGGGATGACTTGGTGCCTTTCTCCTCGCAAGCTTGAGGCCCTGGGCACGCTCCCCAGCTGGCACCAACACCCCCCGACAGCCCGGCTTAACCCCCAGCGCACAGGGGTGTATTTATACGCCACTTTCCGTGGAAAGAATATTTACACACGATGAATAAAAAATAATGATGTAGTATCAGCTTTACGGGCTTGGCTCGCTGGTACGGAGTAGGAGGAAGGCTGCAAACCCCAGCGTTCATTACGAGCCATACATCCTCGGCTGCTGTACGTAATAGTCTGTTCCTAATGAAGCTTGAACTGAAGCCAGGGAAGTTGTACAAATGTATGGGAGAGGAAGAAAAACCCCACAAGCCTTGTGCTTTAAGTCTGCATTAAATCTTGTCTGCTGAATAGATATTAAATATTACAGATCATTTTGCACCTGTGGGTGATGAGAGGCAACAATGCTGAATGCAGCACCGGCTGTATTTCACATTTAGGCCTGCACAGTGGGTATCCAAGAGAAATGTATTGGAAAATATAGCTCTGCACATGTTGTTAAACATGATATATCTTGTACCTAATTCTTCAATGGTTCGGCACAGTCTGCTGAACCGCTGTAATGAGGAGGAGGAGGATCCTTTACACAGAACCACCGGTTTATGAATGTGGACTTTATACACCAAGCTTGACTGCCATTTATCAGACTCGATCTGGCAGCTCTGAGAGTGACTTGGAAACAGCAAATCACTTAGTACATTGCCTTCCAAACTGAACTAAATAAAACCCCAAGGAATAACCCAGTCCATGGTCACTGCTTCCACCGAGCTCTTTGCTCTTGACGTGTTTTCATCTGCAGTTATATTACAGTGGTGCTACAGGAGCATCTGTCCCATTTTTAAGTGTATCAGCTTTCTAATAGAGATGCTCCAGTTTTATACTTTTCATTTCCCCCTCTGAACACCAGTAGAAAGGAAGGTGCAACGTTGTCAGAGATACGAGGGGAGAAAGAGTAATTTATAGGGCTGCTCACCTACTCCCGTGCACGCACACTCGCAGCTGGTAGTTGCCAGATCTCTCTCTGCAACCCTTTTTCCATCATTCCTTGATGACGGGGGACATTTGCTGCGGGTTTCAAGGGGTTAATCAGAATTTCAGACTGGAAATATTTTTTCCTGATGTTTGCGCTCTAAGAACTGAGGGTGACAAGCAGTAAATACCTCCCGTCCACTTGGAACTTGAGTGGAGAGCTGTACCAGTGTAGCTTAGAGGAGAATTTAATTGTAAGCAAAACTTAGACTGGCTCAGGTTGTTCCTGGGGCTTGATCAGACACAACTGAAATCATTAACAGCTTTGCCAGTGACTTTATCAGGTGCTTTATTCAATTCCCAGCTGACCCAGTAAGAGCTGGCCTGGCTCCTATTAGTCACTGATCCTCACTTGGCACCACCTCACCTTTGAGGGGTCCCCGGTGGTCTCAGAGAGGAGTTCCCTACACTGGCACCCAGGAGCTGACCAGAGTTTGGGGGCCACCCACAGAGCACGGGTGCTGCACTGGGGTCTGCCTTTCCATTGCTTTCCAGAGGAGCGGCCCCATGAAGGGGAGACGCAAGAGCCCCGTGTTCACCCTGACCCATTTGCTCATCGGGTGACGAGCGGTGCAATGCCTAATCCTCTGTGACAAACAGATTTTCCCCAAGAATCCCATAAAGGACTTGGAAAGGACATTTATGGCTTCATAAAGCACTTTGCTAATGACTTGCTTTACCACTGCTAAATCAACTGCAATCATTTAGCGCCGTCCTCTTGTAACTTTCCACATTTGGTCTACAGGGGGAAAAAAAAAAAAAAGAAGAGAGTGCTGACATTTGCAAAATACGTCTCAACCCATATTAGATGGTGTTAATTAAAATGACTTGCTGGGTAATGAGCTACAAAAAAAAAAGAAATCAATCAGAGCCTTAGCGCAATTAAATCCAGCTAGCCCTGCTCTGCACCGGCGTGGGCAGCACCCGTTGCTCCGGCGGCACGGAGCACCCCGCAGCCGAGCCTGCGCGGCTTCCTTCGGCGAATAATCCTTTCCACACACCACCTCCTTCGTCCCTGCAACGCGATGCGATGGGGCTTGTGCCTTTCGTAGGATTAAACGACTCCCGCGGGTGCTCCCGCAGGCGAGCGGAGCAGCCAGGCGTGCCTCGGCAAGGCACCCGCGAGCCTGCGCCGAGGGAAAGCGAACGCTTCTGCTGCCCTTTTTCCCCAGCGTTTCTCGCCCCAGCCCCTCAAGCAGCCCCGTTTCCATCGCTGCTGGAGACCAAACGCTGGTCACGGGGGCTGCACACAGGGCTGAGCCCCTCGGCTGCCCTGGCTCCGCTCACGGCACGCGCTTCCAGACCCGGCCCCGACCAATGCCGCCAGGTAAGTCAAAGGATGGTCCAACAATGAGAAAAAAAGCAATGAACGGAAAAAAAAAAAAGGCACAATACGAACAAAATACACTGTTTCATCCCCAAAAAGGTGCCTTTCAGGCTGTTTGATTGTAGTGGAGGTTAACAGCGAGGTGAACATTTTATAACATCATCGCAGGCACTCTGTGTATTTGAAAACGGAATTACAGAATGAAACGTAACCACATCTCCAAAGTGGAGGATTTCAGTGCTCTATTGTGGAGCAAAGCTTGGCTGGGTAGTCTCTAAGCATTTTGCAGCTTCTGCTCCAAAATTCATGTAAACATCTGCCTTAGTTTAAGTGCTTCCTTAATACCAGTGTTCCACTGAGCAGGGGCCTATTGCAGAAAATGCAGTACAAGGCTTCTGCCTTCTAAAGCTCTTATTAACTATCAGAACAAAATGGGCAAAACTTGCCGGTAAAAGGAGCCCGGCTGACAGCACTGGAGAAAAGTGGCCTTTATTCATCTTCTGAACAGGTACATTCAGGCAAGCAGCGATAAAAGCTCTCTGCTCTCCCCAGCCCAGCCCCGGAGGACAATGTACAGAGACAGAGAGGAAGGTTAGTCTTGCAGGCTTGCCTCCAAATCCGTACAGCATACACTAAATAACAGCCACGGTCCTCGTTCAGGGATTCTCTCTCGAGACTGTCGTCCGAGTTACCAACCTGGGGCATTGCAGCAGGGGCGCGGGGGGGAGAGCCGGCAGCTGCAGCTCAGCTGGGCCGAGCTGGGTCTCCCAGCAGTCACGAATTTCAGTTAATTCCCTTCTCAATTTGGGTTTGGCTTTGAAGAAATGCCACAAAACCAGAAGTTTGCATTTCCAGACTTATTTACTAGACCATTACGTGATGTGTCACACACTGGGTCCAAAACATTCGCATTTCACCATTTTAACTGCGTTTCCAAAAGAAGAGGGGAAAGAGTTAAAACTGAACCAGAAGATGCGCAGTTTTTTCCTCTCTCTAGCTCTCATCACCCTTTGTGTATTCAGACACACCACAGAGCTAACATACCTTTCAAATCTTTAAATAAATAAGTTATTACTGCACAAGTATCCGAGAGCCTCCCCGCTCTCCTCCCCCTGTTCTTTCTTGCCCAGCTGTGTTTCTCGCACGCACAATGGGAGCTGGGGAAGAGCCGACCGAAATCAGTGGGAGGCTAAATAGGGAGAGGGAAGAGCATCTTCTGTTCCCAGCGCCCATGGGAGAGAGCTCTCCTCCCATCTTAGGCTCACTCCCATTATTCTGCCATTAACAAAGAGGCACAGCTGCGACGACTATGTAGGAGGAGAAGCCCTGGACGGGGCTCGATGAGAAACCCTTTCTGCTGCTCACACACACAGAGCAAAGGAGAGGAGAAAATTCCGGCTTGTCGCCAGCAGCAAAGCAGGCACCGTCAAGGGGACCCAGGATTTTGGCTGTCAGCCTCGGGCTGTTCACCAGCAACAACTGGCTCCATGGCACGGAGCCTTTCCCTCCTAATGTGGGCCCAAATAATTGATAAGCACTGTCAGAAAAAGTTTGAATTAAGGCAACCGTACCAACAAGCCACAAGTAGAGGCTTTTATTTATTCCAGCAAAGCCCCTGGTGCGTGACCCTGTGAATCAGAAGGATGGTCACATATGCACTTCAGATTTAATTTTCTTAAATAATGTATGGTTAGAAAGGATGAGAGCTGGGGAAGTGCTCTGGCAAGTCTGCTCGTGGTGATATACCGAAGGCAGCTCTGAAATGTCAGCACTGCGATACAGCTCTTCGGAGGACAGGGCAGATCATCGATCCAGATTTAAGCCTATGTAAAAACTGGATCATGTGCAAGAACACATGTAGCGAGTTGTTATGAAAACCCCTCCGCCTCCCTGCTGACAGTGATAAATATCCCCGAATTTTCCCCAGCAAGTGATAGGAGTGCCAGCCTTCGCTCCGGGGAAGGCAGAGCCAGAGAGCCAAGCAAGATAGCAGATCAGGAGTGAAGTGGATGGGGGTTTTCATAAAGCAAGGGGGATCCAGCCAAGCGGGGATGAAGTGTTTTGACAAAACCGAGTACCTACACAGGGCTGGGAGAGCGCCGGGTGCCGCAGGCTGGAGGGAGCTCCGGCAGCTCGCGAGGGATGCGACCCCCACACGGCAATATCACAGCGCATCGAGACGGGAGCGGGTTTGCTCTTCACACCTCGGGAGGACTGAAACATCTCCCCCACACTTTCACAGCCAGCAAAAACATTCGCGTTTTCTTAAAGGAAGACACCAAGCAAACAAATGGGAGTATAAGCTGTTCATCACTGTCTGAAAATGATTCTCTTTGACTCTTATGAAGTCCAAAGGGTGAAATATAGAAGTGGGCACACTCGGCTGCACCTGAGCTGCTTTCAGAATAGCTCTGCTCTTGGGATGCGTATGCGTTTTTAATTATCTGTCTTGAGAGAGTGTGTTTTGGTAACTAAAAGATGGGAGGATAAATATAAACCCCTCTTTTCAGAATGGGTTTTTAGAGAAACCAAGCCAAGGTTTGTGCACACCGTCACTTTTATACCCAGACTTGAAAGACTCCAGATCCAGCACAGGGACTCCACAGTTGCCTCTTCCTCACTAGTTTCAGTTTGGTCCCAAAGTAACACAGTCCAGTCCTCCATCCCCAAAAGCACCGGGCACCAACGTTGGGAGCAGCAGGGAGGCTTCAGCGCATAACAAGCAGCGCGAGGGGGAAAGGAATCATCCTTTCTTGCGAACTTGGCAGGACTCCCTTTAGTAAAAAGCAAATAAAAAAATGCCTGTGTCATTAAAAAAATGTATGGGTTAAAGAAATCATCAACAGACATATAAATGCCAGAGGAGTGTGTTGCCTTCAGAAAACACTTATCAGCATCTTTGTCAGAAGGAAGCCTTTTCTTCCCTCTTTCTTCATAAACTACCAAAGATGATGGGATGCAGAAATGAATGATGAATGAAAGACCTTAATTAAATACAAACCAAGAGGGACTTGGGGCACTGTATTTTAATTCAGTCCTCTGACAGCACTTCATAAGCCTGAGGACAATGTCTTACTCACATTTTGTAATGCAAATGAACTGCTGCACTAGCAACCTTCACCCCCCAACAGAAACAATGGGAGAGTTAAAAGCTTTGGAAAAAAAACACTTCTGAGGGGCCAAGAGGAATTAGCCATGTTTGACAAAAACGTTGCAGCAAGCAGTTTGCTTGGGCTCCAAACACAAAGCCCTGCGAGCCGTGAATGCCCTCCCCAGCCCACCCTGGTCGGGTGGGATTTTCATGGGAGCTGCCCGGAGCAGCACAGGGAAATTCAGTCACCCCAGGAGTAACGGGCCCATGGTCTGAAACCAGAGGACGTGGGAGGAGGCAGCAGGGAAAGGGGCTTTCTATGCTCATCTTTCCACTTCAGAAGATGAGTCCTTTCTGTTGGGTGGGTCTAATCAGGATCCGGGTCCCAAGCATCCCAGCGCGCCCGGTGCTGTCAGAGCAGGTGCCTGTGTGTGCATCGTGAACCCGGGCAAGAGGCAGAAAAAGTATGTTGTTGCCTCTGAGCAGGAGAGGGTCTCCAATGTTTAGGGTCACAAGCCCCATTAAAGTGATAAGAAATGTCTTCCCAAATGCTTTCAGAGCCTTCACGTATTCTACCCAAAACTCCGAGCCTTTGCACCCGTCTGGGGCTGCCTTGAATAGCTGCTCCCTGCATCCGAGACGGTAAAGGCAAAAAGAAAAGGATCAGCCGCTAGTGTTGGACTCACCCACTATAAACACGCAGCGGCCAATTCAAACGTTGGCACAGCAACACCGCAAAGGTGTCTCCCAGAGTGGCATTTCATCTTCAGCCCACACCACAGGAACAGAACGGAAAGAGCCTTCCCTCCGCAGGCTTTTTTTTTTTTTTTCTTTTCTTTCTCCCCTAGTCCTTCCAGATCTAATAAACAGGGCTAATAGACAGCTACATCCAGAGATTTACTGCATTTAAGCCCGACATGAGGATCCAGAGATAGAGCCCTTAAGCACTGATTTGTATTCAGCACGAGCCGTTAGCTCGGGGAGCAATGCCAAGCGCAGCACTGAAATTCCTGATTTCACAGTGAAAGACTTAAAAGGCTACAGGCACAATGTCATCAGAGATGGTTTGAACTCGTTCATGAGTTTTTTAATAAGACTCCCAAGCTCTCCGTTTGGGTTATGGGAGGATTTATGGGTTTAGAGAAGAGCGGTTCTCCGTACATCTTATCAGAAGTTCAAACAGGAGGAGAATAACTCTTTGGGAGACAAATGACGGTGGCCAGGGCTGGTGACAAGGGAGCCGACTCCCGCAGCCGGGTGTGCCGCTGTTCCCGAGTCCCCATCGGGGCCCTAACTAGTCTCCGCTTTCCCAGCCCAGCCTGGAGAAAGGGCAGAGAGGCAGGATGCTCATTCACAACCCCTTTTCTGTTCTCATTTGCCTCCAGTATCTTGAACCTTTAGGCATTTCCAGAAGCATTTTCAAGCCTTTTCATTCACACAGTTAGGAAGCAGAGCCTCTCTGCCACACAATCCCAGGCGCTCACCGATTTTGGGGGGGGTCTCACAGAGTAATCGATGTCAGAAAGCCTTTGCAGGGTCAGGGCTAGTTCAGGCTCATACGATACGCAGAGTCCAAAGCCCCACCGAAGGAAGGGCAGGCACCATTCGCATCCCAGCACGAACCCACCTCGCATGTCCTCCCCGGAGGCTGGGCAGCTGGCGTCCCTGTCGCTGCCGGCTGGGCACAGCTCATCCGACGCTGGAGTCGGGCTCGCCCCTCATCTCCGGCAGACAAACTGCCAGCTTAGTGCTCCATCATCAATATTAATTGGCTCATTAACAAAGGCTTGTAAAACCAGTCCCAGGGATAGGGGGAGGGGAAGGAAAACGAGGAAAAAGGGATGAAATCAGCAAACCAATCCATCTTTGCGATTTTTAAGCTTTTGACTATAGATTTCTTTCTTACCCCCTCCCTGCTCTGGCTGACTCGGGGTGGGAGACCCGTGCAGTTAAACAAATCAATTGATGAATTTTCTCCATGACATTCAGGGGCCGAGTCCGGGGCTAATCGTAAAAAGGCACTGCCAGAGGATTTTAATAAATCCCTTTAATTAAGTGATATGTTTTAGAATTAAATTATGATAAAAACTATAAATCCTTTCCCAATGAATGGAGTTCAGCATACACAGAAGGAAGAGGGCATTCCTCTTCTTCTAGCTTTCTGTTTTTTCCACCCCTTAATACAGTAGGATTCAAACAATTAATTATCAAACAATAGAGGAAACCATGTCATTTATCATCCTGCAATCCAGCCTTTTAAATCAGCTGGATTTAACCTTGCTCTACCTAATCCCATGCTGGCAGAATGGTTTAACGTTTTGTTTTCTCCCCTCTGAAGGGCTCTGGGGCTTTGCTCCGAGATAGTTGCCCACAGCTGAGGCCAGGGCAGCACCGCAGCCACCTCTGAATGCAGGTGGCCCAGCCTGGGACCTCTCCATGGGATGCCTGAACAGCGTCCCCTCTTTCGCATGAGCGAGGTCTGTGCCCTCAGCTTGCCGATACCCCTTTAGAAACCTCAGCCCTATGCATCATCCCAGCATGGTTTAACCCCAGCTGGTCATCAAATACCCTGCAGCCGCTCACTCACTCCTCCCTCCCCGGTGGGGTGGGGAGGAGAACTGGGGAGAAAGGAAAACTCACAGGTTGAGATAAAAGCAGTTCACCAGGACAGCAAAGGAAAAATATAAAAATATATTAATAATTATAATAATAATATACATAAGGATAATAGAATATATAAAACAAACAATGCACAATTTCTCACCACCTGACGACCGATACAGCCCATCCCGAGCAGCAGGCAGGGAGCAGGGGTATCCCCCCCAGCTATCCCAGAACAGCCAGTTCCAGAGAGAGCAGGCGAGGGAACCAACAGCCAAACGAATGAAAAGAAAAAGAAGAAAACAAAAAGCAACCTGAAGGGAAGCTTAAGGATTAAGGCAAGTTAAGGCTCTAAAGGAAGCAGACCACCGGCCGACCCTCCCTTACACCAGGCATGACATCCATGGTATGGAATACTCTCCTTGGCCAGTTTGGATCAACTATTCTGGCTCTGCCCCTCCCAGGTCTTTGCACCTGCACATCAGCAAAACCTGGGAAACTGCAAAATGTCCTTGGTCATTGAGCAGCAACCAGCACCATCAGTGTGCTGTCACCGTTCTTCTCGCACTAAATCCAAAACACGGGAGCTGCTGGAGACAAAACTAGCTCCGTCCCAGCCTAAGCCAGGACAATCCCCAACATGGTGTTCAACCAGCCAGCCCTGAGGATATACGAGCAAAAGCGTTATCCATGCCACTGAGCACAGTAAAACACCCTTATACACAAGGGGTTTACACTGGGAGACTACAATAAGCCGGCACAAGGTAGCCATCACTTGCCCGTGACCCCAAGAGACTTTGCTCATGCACCTCACTGACGGTCACAGCGAGCAGCGGCACCGAGACCTGCACACGCCGGCTTTGGCAGGAGCAGGACACCAACCTGCTCCTGCCCTCGCACTGATCCCTGGGCACGCAGCAGGCGCTTGCCTGTTTTGCGGCACATGGTTTCTTGAAATGAGAAACATCCCTGTGGGACCAAGCTCGGTGCCTTGCAAAGTCCCACGGGAGAAGTGAACTGCTCTCAAGCAGGAACGTGCAGGCAGAGCAAGAAAAACCCCCAGTTCGTTCAACCCCAACCAGACCCAAAGGCAGGGTGGAGAGGAGCTCCTTGCTGTAGACTGGTGGTTCGTTAAGAAGGGGGCTGGTAGCAAGATGAGAATTGCAGGGGGACGCAGAAGAGGGAAAGGTGCGTCTTGTCAAGGTGCTCACACCACCCTTCCCTTGCGTCTGTGCTGGGGCTGCTCTGCTGAGGTTGTTTCTCAATTGCTGCTTTATCTCGTACCTTGAGCACAGAGCTCATCCAGTTCCGTACAGGGAAACCTTGAACCAGGGGCAGCTGAAAGCAAGAAAGACTGGAGTTGCATGAAAACAGTTTGGGAGAAAAGAAGAAAAAAAATGTATACAGCACCATGCACAAAGCTTTACCTGCTCAATAGGTTGCTTTATCCATCACCATTTTGTTGTATAATGCAAGAGCTGCCTTATTGCAGCACAAAGAGAGCGTCAATAAGGATGGGAGAGAAACTTAACAACGAGAGAGATTGTTCCCCAAGATACCGCCTTGTCGCAGCCGAGGCAAACACAGGCTCTTTGTTAGCATATTTACCTTGCTCCACCATCATTACACTCGCTGCATAAATAGAACTGTTCATTTTCTTCTCCCAGCCAGCTCCCCTCCTCCGTTGGGACTTCAGTGCAAACAGCTCAGGGTACCAGGCCATTGTAATATCCTTTTCCAACAAGGCTGCCAGTAATTTCAGGAAGAAAGAAAAAGAAAGCAACCAAAAAAATCTCCAATTGGAATAACTGCCAAAAGGTTATAAACAAAGTCAAGGAAATACACAAGTAAAATAATACAGTACTGAGAAAATAAAGAGACTAATAATAAGAACTTTCCTAATATCAGCTTCCCTGTTGCTACAGGGGCACCAGTGCCCTGCTGCTATTTCTGAAATCCACAGAGGACCAACAATAGCACTTATCAGCCATTCACCACTCGCACTTTTAGACACGTTGCTCCATCACTAAGCAATTTACCCCCAAAACCAAGCAGCGTTTTTTCCTCACAAATCTCCTTCAGACAGAAAGGATTTTGGGGTCAATAGGTTCACAGAAGTTTTTCGCATTCATTTGAAAATATCTATTGTTCTAATTAAAAAACCCAAATCACGGTAAGATTTTTCAGCTCCCAAATGCTGCCAGCACTAAACCTCCTGGCTTACCTCCACTTGACTTCAAAGCAGAAGCACACACAAGGCGAGCTGCTTCCGAGCCCTTCTCAGTTTGCAAGGAAGGAGGCCCCTGCAGCTGCTGGCTTTTTATGGGGCCAAAGCACTCAGGAGCCTCACCTGGTGAAAGCCTCCTTTGCTACCAGGTGCCTCAGAATGAACCTTCTCAAATCTTGGTAAATAACGCAAGTGTGAATACTTTTCAAAGGGAAACAAGGCACGGGTAGCCCCGAGGTCTCCCATCCTGGAAACGGTTTCTGGGCCTTTTCATTTGCTTGGCCGTGAGCATCACCACTTGCAGGACAGGGACACTTTGCACGGGGACGTTCACCAGTGTCACCGTGGGGTGGCATGTGCATATCTTACCTCTTTATTGCCCAGCAGCCCAATTATCCCGTGCTTCTCTGTTTCTGGCAGGAAAAACCTACAGGAATCATGAGAAACGCTAAGGTGAGAGAAAGAGGAACAGAACCTGCTGTTTATCCATCCGTTAGTGAAACAGAGGGTCATAAATCTCCCAATTAAAATTCTCTTGAAAGATGACAATTGATGAAACATAACTTATTGCTGGTAAAACACAATTGTTTTCAATAATTAATATACAAGATACCTTTAAGAAAGGCAGAGGTCTTGCAGAGTGGAAGGTGCAATTATTGTTTCATTAAAGATTGATTACATGTATGGCCGGTGATTTGAATAATGGCTCTGCTGACACCTTAAATGGAATGATAAATGAGGCTGGGTCCGCCGCTGTGACTTGATGCACAGGTTGACTCATGGATGCTAGTGAGAAACAGCAGCATCTTCCCAGCCCAAAAGGTCATCTGAAATATTAAAGAGTTGAAGATCAAGTAACTATGAATAAGGTCAAACAGAATGTTATGGTGACAGGACTGGAATTAATTGAGTGATAATTGTCCTGCATTTATGCATTCATTTTTATTTTATTTTTGTTATGAAAGGAATCCAAAGGGATGGCCTCACTCAGAAGTGAAAGGCAGGGTGTTTGTAACCAGCCACAGCAGAACAGTTTCTCTGCTCAGGGGGAAGGAAAGTGCCCACTTTAAGTGACGGGAGCCATCTGGAAAAGGGTGGTTGCCACCACAGGGGTGTCACCTGGTTGTGGGAAAAGTTTCATGCTTGTGCCATGAGATCTCTAGGAAGGAAAGGAGCCACCTCCCTCTGATGGGCAGCGCCTGCGGGACACGCTCCCCTCTCCCTGCTGTGCAGGACCGGGCGCTCTGGGCAGGCTCCTCTGGGAGGGCAGAAATGTGGGGGTGTTTCTGAGGCTGCAGCGTGGTGAATCCTGGCCAGGGCTCAGGACAGCAAGTCCTGCCTGCAGTGCCCATTAGATCCTCCATGGGCAGGTCTTCCCACACCTGAACAGTGAGCCTGGTGGGATGCTTGGCATTCCCGCTTGCACACGGCGCTGAGCAAGGCAGATCCAACCTCCGCAGGCTGGGGCTGGCGGCCTGGGGGGTTGCAGGAGGAGATGGAGCCCTGGATTTGCTTCCAGTAGCCACGGGCAGCCGCCTACGCAGTCATTGCACCCCCCTGTACCTCCAGCTCCCTTTAAAGGAAACACGAAAGGAAAGCATCCAGAGCACGTCGTCTTGGGGAACAGAGAGGGGGGACGCGTTTGTTACTAAAAGCACATCTCGCAGGTCAGCCCCGTGCTCAGGGCCCGGGAAGGCGAGCGATGCTCCGTGGGCGTGCGCGCCGAGGGCTTGCTGCGGCACCGGTGGGAGGGGGAGCAGCCCGGGGTGCGCATTGCAGAGGGACGGGGCACCGTCGGTGAGTCTGCTCCCCCCACCCCTCCGCGCTTCTCACGAGCCCTCGTGCTGTCATTGTCGGTGCTGATTGTGCCCGAGACAAAAGCATGAAGCCCCCAACATTTTGGCTGTAGCATCCTTGGGTGGTTGTGGCTGGAACAAGCAGAGCGGGGGGTGAAGTGGTCCCCTCTTTTCAACGCCAAAGTGGGGAGCGGGCCAACCCCAATGTCCTTCTGCAGCCAGCAAAGTTTGCAAGGCAGGAATTACGGTAAGAAAGAACAAATATATGTTGGAAGTAAATGCCTTAATTATATTCATGATCAGTTTTGCCCTAGACTACAGCGCTAAGGAGACCCTCTTCTATCAAAGTCAATTAAATGGTTGCTATTCTCCTAAAACCCAGCAATAAAACAAGAGCTGTACATATCCATTAAACTGCAGTACACATCCATTAAACCTGCTTTTGCTGCTGCAGTTCATTTACTGCCAGGTTTGGACTTGATTCTGATCTCGTTTACGTGAGTTTTACCCTGATGTAGTAGCAGAGACTTCGCAAAGTCAGTCCGGCTGATTTACTCCAGCCTGGTACAGATACTGACACAGTCACAAAGGGGATGAGACAGATACTTTCATTTCAAAGACCTGCAAATAATCTTTGTGCATCAATAAACCCAAGAGATTAATGGTTTGCTAAGCAGCCAGGTTATTCTACACACACCCTCCCCCCCCAATCTATACGCAACTCTTGAAACAAATTTCTCCTGGAGATAGGAAAGCTTCTTCCCTCCTAACACCGTGAGGACGTTTGCGCAGAAGGGGAGCACTGTCTGCTCCCCCTCCTGTCCCCTGGATCCCGGGAAACAGTTGGAGGTGACAACGGAGGATGCAACGCTGGGGCTGATCTCCCTGTGCAAAACAAGCTTCCTTCCCACGTTAGCAGCAGAGAAATCCTGAGCTGGGAACCTCCAGGCCCGCAGCTGTGCTCAGGTGTCAAACTAAACCACTTAGGAAGAACAGAAGTTTTTTCCCCTTGTATGGAACTTGGCTGGGCGTTTGCTTGTGTCAAGAGAACAAGAGGAAACGGCCTCAAGTTGCGCCAGGGGAGGTTTAGATTGGACATTCGTAAAAATTTCTTTACCGAAAGGGTTGTCAGGCATTGGAACAGGCTGCCCAGGGAGGTGGTGGAGTCCCCATCCCTGGAGGGATTCAAAAGACGTTTAGACGAGGCCCTAAGGGATATGATTTAGTGGGGGACTTGGTAGTGATAGGTTAATGGTTGGACCCGACGATCTTGGAGGTCTCTTCCAACCAGAACAATTCTATGGTTCTATGATAAGAGGAGTAATGTCCTGAAGTCTGGGACTGAGTTTCTCCTCTGCATTTTACCAGACACCGAGAGCTTTACTGGATCTTATACTCTGCTGTCAGCCATACCAACCCTTTTAAAATAAACCTTCAGAAAAGCATCTTGAGCTTCTCCCCTTTACCGAGACTGAGATTCCTGTTCCGCTTCCATCCCCCCAGAGCTCTAGTAGTGCCCTGGGCACGGGAAATACACGTTCCCTCCTGCGTGCTCAGGCGTTATCATATAGACGGTGTCGGGAACGATGGCTGCGATGGCAGATAGAGCTCGGCCGCCAGGCACGGACTGCAGCGCATCCGGAAAGTTTAACTTCTTATAACTACTGTTGGTATTTCAAAGAGTTCGTGGGGAATCTGCTCATGCCATGCAAGACAAGGTGTTGAAATTATCAGCACTTTAAAGATGCCTTTGCTTTCTTAAGATTTCCTTAAGAAGTCTCACGGTAGTTTTCTTAAAAGGAGCTGAAGATAACAGGGAAATGGTAGAAAAGGGAGCGGAGAAATCCGTGTTTGCCTGTAGGCAGAGCGCGAGGGAAGGCAGGCAGGCAGGGGGACACTTCCACAAACATCCACACGTATTAAAAGCTTGCGTCCCGGTGGCTTTCATACAAAGTCGAGCCGACGCCTTTGAAAAGAAGATCCATACATCCCAGCAGGCACCAATACCTCCATCCCTTTGCGTCTCTGGAGAGCGCCCGCTGGTCCCTGCCCTGCTGCTCACTCCCCTGCTCCAAGGAGCGGGAGATGCGCGGAAGGAACGCACGCGTGAAGGCAGACACCAAGGACCTCTTAGTTTTGGGTGATGTGCTTGAGGTGCCTTTGGGGTGAGCCGTGGTTATGGCTTTCACGTTGCCGTTAAAGCAGCTGCTCGCACGAAGCTGTAACCCTTGGTGGCAATAACCAGGGCTGTAATGAACTTGGTGGAAAAGAAAAGAAAAGGTCACCCCGCCCATGTCTATTAGCGTGGCCCTGCAGAAAGACCTACCGACTAATTAAAACTGTGGGCTTCGCAGCCAGGAATACTAATCCTTACATCTGTACTGGCCTTAATTATCGACCTCTGTGTGATTCTTCATGAAGGGGAAAAACAACCCATATTCAATCTAATTGGCTTAATTTTTATAACTATGTTCCCCCCTGAGATCCATTTCTAAAACCATTTGGACTGTTCTTTCAATAGCCTTTTCTTATATCCTTATGATCATCTCATTCATTCTAATTTGGAAAGAGGCCCCACGAAAGAAAGAAAAAAAAACGAGTTTCTTTTGTTTTCTGTAGTGCACGATGTGAATTTCCTGACAGCAAGACTTCTGCGTCTCCTCCTAAGCAATCCGTGTTTTTTTTTTAATTCCTGACTAGGAATAAAAGCTACATTTTTAAGAGAGAAGATGAATAACAACAGCAGCAACACGCCGGTGTTTGTGGTGGAGTCGTCTCAGTTTTAAAATCAAGATAGGCTATTTTTGTAAACTAAAAGCTCAGCTTCAAAGAGGAATAAATTCGTCCACACGCAGGAGGTCTGACCGGTCTCTCCCTGCCCTCTGGGCTGTTAAGCTCAGGCTCCTGTTCCCTGAGCACTCCAAACCCTCCAGAGTACCCCCAAACCCATGGAGTCTGCAAAGGGTTTTAGTCTTTCTCCTTCTTTGTTTGGACTTTAATTATTAAAGACAAAAGACAAAAAAAATGGTGAGAGCTTTGAGATTTATAGCATCCAGTAGAGGCTCTGTACGCAGGGATTTACACAGCCACGGCAGCGCTCTGACTCCGGAAAGGAAAATGTGTGGGACCGTATGATTTATGAGCACCCACTTGGCGTCTTCCAAATTCTGATAGCAGCAAACTGTCCGGTCGGTAACTCTGTCAGTGATGCCCACTGGGGTCAGGTCAGGTAACAACCCATAACATACACTTTTGCGCGTGTTTGTTTACTTTTTAAAACCACGTTACCATCAAGGACACACGACGGGCCACAGACATGGGGGATGTACCTGCAGATTCCTGATCAAGCTTTAGGCTTGTTTCCACGGCCGGCTGCATGAAAGGCAGCAAACCCAGGTCTTTATTTTGACTATTTCAGCTTCCCAGGGTGAGGTCTCCGCGGCTGCCGATGCAGACCCAGCCCCGAGACTCACCAGCAGGCGGGAGCTGGTGAGTGATGCTGGGCCACATTTTCCAGAGGGATTTGGGTGCCTAAATCCCTTTAAAAATTCCATTCTAAACGTGTGATTCAATTCTTCTCTCTTCAGTTACCTAAAGGTAAAGCAACTAGTTTCAGGCGCGCTCTTAAAGCAGAGTCCCTCGGTTCGGCAGGGAAAGGAGGCAGCTTCTGAAAGCGGTTGGTCCCACCTGCCTGACTACAAACACACTCCAATATCTGATGCCAAGACCAAAAAGAATGTATTCCCTTGTTAATCAATTCCACAACGTCTCCGTACCCCCGCTGTATAGGAGGCCACATCTGGGAGTGTCACACTGGTAAATAATAGCCGAGGGAAAGAATAATTCAGTGTGCAAGGCATGGGAGCTAAGAAATGTTTCCAGTGAAGAACTGAAAAGCCATGGGGAGTTGATGAAGATGAAGGCTGACTCAAATGGAGGTGTGATGGTGTGGAGGAGACATGGGGGATGTTGAAGGAAGAGGGCAAAGAGCCCCTAATTTCTCTTCCCCTCTGTTGTGGTAGGCAGGAGACCCATTCCCTGGAAACACATGCTTCTGTAAGTGCCCCGGTTCCCTGGAGCTGGAGCGATGACAAGTTGCGGCGTGTGAGAAGCCTTCAAAACATGTTGATATTTATGGGACATCATTTCATTTGCAAGCCATCACAGCAAACCTCACGCTGGGCACGAAGCTGAGCGCCGGAATGCTCTCTCCTCCTGCTTCTTTTCCCTTTCCCCCACCCCTCCTGAAATACAAAGCACGGCTGAGTGCCGAAATATATATAGCCAGCCTAAAAGTCATGGAGTAAGTGAGTCAGCAGCATCCGAGTTCAGTAATGAGATAACTTCTTTGAGCAAAAGACGGTGAGAACTACATGCCATAGTTAAGCTCTGAAATATCAGCCCCGTGCCGACGGTCCCTCTCCAAAGGAATATTTCATTTTGTTTTCCTGGAGGGAAGCGGGCGCTGCTGGTCCTGCCGGCGTCGCCGCGGGGCGGAAGCTCGCCGGCGGGGACAGATGGACCCGGCCCTGAGTCACGGCGGGCAGGCTCCTCGCGGCAGACGGCGAGAGGGAAAAACAACTCCGTGGCGTGGCAACGTGCCCGTCTCCCCACCCGCGCCAGCGGAGCGCGGGCGAAGCACCGCGCCGGAGCAGCCCTCGCGAGCCACCCGTCCCCTCCCCGTCCCCAGCCCGAGGTGGGATGCCCAGGAGAGGAACCAGGTCGGGGCCTCGCGTGGTCTGTGGAGGGAGACTCCTCCGGGAGGCTGGAAGATGGGCTGCTCTCAGCCCCCGTCTGCAGCACCGGATCCGGCCCCGGAGCTTCAACCAGAAGGAAATTGTCCCAGAAAAGCGTGGGGAGATGTTAAAAAAGTCATTTAGCGCCGTGCCGGGGTACGCGCACACAGGGGGAAAGGTGCAGGGGAAGAGGTAATCAGCTGGAAATTATTTTTAGCAGAAGTTTCTTGATCGTTAGCATAGTAATGAAGTTTTTAATAACGTGTTAACCTTTCCTCCTTCCTCCACCCTGGAAAATCACACCACTTCTTTGGTTCAGTGAAAAGGGCTGCCCTGGGGGGACACGGCTCTTCCAGCCGATACAGTCATTAGATTTAACATAAGAAATAGGTTCCTCTGAAAAACACTTTTGGTGGCTGAAGGCCCCCGAACCGCGGGGATCCTGGCTGCGGGGTGCCCCAGCCCTCTGCAGATCAAGGCCCAGCCCCTTCTCAGGCTAATCTGCTTTTTTATTTATTTTGTTGCTGACATTTGTTTACTATTTGGTGGATTTTATTTTTCCATAAGCGAATAAGACTGGGTAAAAAAACTCAGCAGGGATAATAGATGCTTTATAGGTGCCAAAAATGAAATATCAGCAGATGCTACACAGGAACTAAAGGTGTTAAAGAGCTCTCGCTGCTCTCGTGCTCCTCAGGAAGGGCTGTTCCTTCTCTCCAAACTCTATTTAGTGAATGAAGCTGTGGGTTTCTCATGCAGCATTTCATACAGAAGACTCCAGTTACCGACCAGGGATGTGCACTAAGGCAGAGGAGATCTCTTCCTCAGTCTCGGAGAAAAATAGCTTTGGATAAAATTGATTCCTTCACCCTGAAGCCTTTTATTTCACACAGGTGGCTCCGCCAGCCTTTCCCAAAACACAGTCAGTCCAGGCAGACAGTCCAGATAATTACGTATCATTTCTCCTCATTACTATCATTGCCACAGGCTTGGAAATATTTCCTGCATGCAATACTGGTGGAAAGGGGCTAAGCTGAGACCTAAGCTCCGGACATGCCACGGGACTGATGAATTCAGCATCAGCCCTGGTCCGGTGGTCTTGTAAGCTCCTATAATTCCATTTCTCCTGCTGTGATTTATGACACAAGGTGGAAGGCCCTGCCTGTGTCATTTTTGAGGAAAGCGCTGTTTGGAAACAGCTTTGCACTTTGGGACCGAGTTGAAAGGGAAAAGAAAACTGCAGTAGCATCAGCAGCAGCAAACTGTGAGACGCTGTGCAGCTTTGCAGAAAGAAGGGACATGGAAACTTCTCACCAAGTATCTTGGAGTTGTTGATGGCAACGAAAATACTGATCTTTTCTTGATTGCCTGTCAACCAAAAATTACTCATCCTGGGTGAGCAGATATTTGCAAGGCTGCGTTTCTTTGGTACTTAAACATACGGGCAGAGGATCCATCACAGTGATAAATGAACCCTGAGAGATCTAGAAAATCAGCTAAACCCCAAATCCGGACAGGGACCGGGAACTTTTTCCCATCTTTGGGGGAGCTGGAGCATCCCCACCTCAGTGCCCCACGTCGCAGGAGAAACCTGCCCTGCAGCAGGCACAGGCAAAGCAGAGCCCGTCGCGGGCGGGAGATGCAGCTTGGGCTCTCCGCGGTCACAGCCAAAGGGGGTCGGGGACCACCGGGACCCAGCGGTCTGGACAGCAGTAAATAAATTAACAGGTAAAACCAATATAAATGGAAAGAGATGGTTATCCCCTGCAGCATCCCACACCACCTCTGTCGCAGCTGGACCTCCTGAGCATCCTCCTGCTTGATTAACGTAGACCTGGCAGGCGATTCACCTCCACGCGCTCTGGTTCTGGAAGCCTGGCTCTGGAAAACAAGGGGAGCAGTGACAGCGCTGTCAGGACGAGGAACCGGGGGGCTGGGGACGCCTGGGTGCCTCCCCCTGCACCCCCCATCATCCCAAAGGAGCCTGAGGAAAATGCAAGTCTGCATCCTGCGTACGGGAGCGAAGCCCACGGGTCTGGTCCTCACCTGGTTCGACGGGACACGGCGCCGCCGGCATTGGTAGAGCATCGGTGCTCTGCCCCGGCTGGGGAGAAGTCTGAGACTTGGGCTTTATTGAGTGCAGTTGGGAAAGTATCTTTATGTGATCCTCTCTATAAATCATCTATACAGCGCCTATAAATCTCATCAGTCAAAGGAAGCAATACTCCATGATTTATTTTTACAGCTGGCTGAAAAATTTTCCTCAGAGCATCTCTTTCAGCAGAAAATGGCTTTTTAACAATAGGACATCTGGCAAAGTTTTTCATTTCAAAAAGTTTCTCACCCAGAAAAGGGCTATTTCTGAAGTTTCTAGAATTTTGAATGATGAAAGGAAAATTGAATATTTTATCTTAGGTTTTCTCCCTCTTCCCCACAAGAAAAGGGATGAATATATTTCAACCTCATTTCATTTAACGTTATTAGTTCTGTTTAGGCTTCTACCATGTCGGGGACACACTACAGGGCATCCGTAGCATCACACAGAAAGATCTCTGACCCGAGAACTGCGCGGTCAGGCTTGAAATGTAACGGATGAGTTGTGAGAACAGAAAACAGGTAGAAAAAGCTGCAGGCTGGGAGAGGGTGACGGGCTGGGACCCAGCCGTGCATTTAGTCCCTTTATCCACCTCAAACTCCTTGCGCCCTTGACCGAGTCGTTTAAACCATCCTCTCCGCAGCTGCTGCGAGATGGGGTGCGGGGTGCGGGGTGCGGGCTCCCGTCTGCCGCAGGCTCGTTCTTGCTCCCGTGGCTTCTGTCTCCTGGCCCTTGGCCCCTATTTTCAGCCAAAGTCTTGCAGGGCTGCTGCAATAAACGATAATAGTAACTATATAATGAGATTCCCACTTCCCCTCACCTTCATTTGCTTTCTCAGGCTTGATTACCGAACTCATATTTCCTCCAGATATTTTACACTACCTGGGCTGCAAACAAATAGGCAGTTTATTACCTGCAATTGGCCTCTGCAAGAGGACTGTGGCTGTTCTTGTACCGATGGGTTTGAGCTCTGTTTTTTTTTTTACCTCTGAATGATATTTCTAAGCCCTTTCCCAGGCGAGGAGAGATAGTGCATTTGTTACTGATAGAATTTCCATTTAAATTGAGGATGTTGCTCAGTGCAACACGTGTACCAGTTAAGCGAGACTCTCTCCTCCAGCAAAAGGCAGCAAATTATATGAAGAAAAAAAAAAATGTTGGGAAGGGGAGGGGGGAAAGGGAGAAATCACAAAACTTAATATGAAATCCAGCCGGATATATGCCTGCAATAAAACATCTAGATCTTAATAAGGCTGTGGGTAAAGCTTGGATTACACGCCCAGCGTTATATGCTATCTGCTCTTCAGCAGCTGCTTCTCTTGAAAGCTCCTTTCTCTGCTTGCCAATCCGATTAGCTCTCTAGAAAATTAGAAACAAAGCAACATGAAATCTTTTGCTTTTAAAAAATAAACAGAAACGCAGCCATGAGAAGGGGCTTGGATCAGCCCCAGAAAAGCCTTTTCAAGTGGATAATGACTCCACAGGACAGACATTTCAGGTGGATTTCCTTTTAGTCACAAATTGTTATTTGTCCTGGAAATCAAAGGGAGGGATTCACTCAACAATAGGAAAATGCATCCTGAGGGGTCTGCGAGTCCCTTCCAGCCCTTCCTCTGGGCAGCAGAGAGGAGGCTCCGGCGCAGCAAGGGGAGGCTGAGCCTCCGCTCCTCCCCGGCCACGCCGCGCCAGCTCGGGAGCACTGCCTGGGCTGGGCAGCCTCTCGTGGGCAGATTAAGGGGGTCCTGACCCCCCTCTCCCCAGCTGGAGCCAGCCGGGCTCTGCTCCCGAGTTAAAAAGCACCGACACCAACCAGCCCCTGCAGCTCTGCCCTTGCACCGTGCAGCGTCCCGCCGGGTCGCGTGCTGCTGCCCCCAGAACGGCTTCGGGCTCATCCAGAGTTCGGGTCCAGGCCACCGAGCCCACGTGTTTCGGCAAAGCGACGCCAGGCAGGTGTGAGCGGTGACCTGGAGGGGCTCCTGTCTCCGTGGCCTGGCAGCCCGGGGGACGGGCAGCGGTTATACAGCGCACGGAGGGTGTAGGAGGCAGCTGGGTCTCCCACGGGTGGTTTCTAGCCAGGAGGACCCAGCGCTACCCGGTGGGATGGCTCATCTCCCCCTGCCCTCACCAGCTTTCTGTTTCTAATCAGGAAAACCAAAAAAAGCCTTGCAGGGAACCAGCCCTGCCGATTGCGTCTTCTCAGCTCTGGGCAGCCGGGGCAGGACCCGGGGACCTGTGCACGCCAGGCCAAGTCCTGTCCTCCTGCCAAGTAGAAAAAGCCCATGCAAACCACCTCAATCCCTGCAAAAAGTGGGAACCCGCCTGCATCTGCTCCGGGGAATGCGCTCAGGCGTGGGGCCGGCTGGCCAGGCTGTCCCCGCTCCGGGTGCTGGGGACAAAGGAGGGACACCGGGGCCGTAAGCTGCTTTCTAGGACTACCGTGCTGAGCCACGTTTCTGTGCCGGGCCGGTTTGTTCCTCCCAGGCAGCACAGGATCCACACGATAAAGCTCTTTTTTTCTGCCATTTGCAGGGTCACCTCTAAGTCTAAATCACAGGTGTGAAGTAATCCGCTCCATATTGTGCGTTGGCGGTTGCTACGGGGGAAGAAATGATTAATTTATCACCCATTCCAAGATCTGAAGAAAGAAAGATAGAAAGGGAAAGAGAGAAGGAAAAGAAAGAAGAAAAGGAAAAAAAACCCTCAGAATAATTCTGCCTGAGCTGCACAGGAGCATTATTTACGGTCCAAAACTTCCACAACCATCTGAATGTAAAGCAGAATCACAGCATCGATAACATTGTGCCCTGAGCAGGGGGACAAGACATCTGAGAAGGAAGAGGAGGGAAATAATGGCATATTTTCAGCTAGCTGGGGAGATTGCAAAGGGATTTTAATTCCGAAGATGCTGAACAAATTGCAGATGAGACTCTGTGAGAATAAATAGTGTCTGGTCATAGATCAGCACAACTTATTTTCTCCCCTTTAAGTGCAACGGTATCAATCTTTAGAGGGAAGGGAGTGAAAAAATCAAGGTGGCAAATGAATTATTCCTCATACCTTTCTCCTTATGCAGGACAAAAAAACCCAAACCCTTGCACTCGGCAGCGTGTGACCGGGAGAGGAGATGGGGGATGATCCACTGATGGAGCAACCACAGCCCTTTCCCGGCAGCGTGCAAGCGCTGGCTGGAACGGGCGATGCTGCAGGAGCTGGTGTGTGTGGGGGGAGTCCCATCACTTCGGTATTTAACACAAATATTTGGGGCCTGGAGCATCGCTGACCTTATTAACAATATTTAATAGCAAATAGCTGGCTTGCAACCAAGGATCTCCAAGCCTTTGGGGAACATTTGTTTATTTAGATGACACAACGCTCAGCAATAGAAACGTCTGTGTTTTGCCAGACGTGAAATGAGGAAATTAGAGGAAAAAGACAGGGAGCAAAGTATGGAGAAATGTTCTACATCCCCCTCAGACCTACTAAAAATACACGTAGAGTGCTTTGTCTTTTCCAGGCCCTGGGAAAACATGCTGGGGTGTTTGCAAAATCCCTGGGGAGTTTGCATGTGGTGAGTGGAAAGAAACATTGGGGAGGATTTCTGGTCTCTTCTTTGACCTATTTCAGGGTCTAGATTTGAGCCCCGCTTTCCTCTCCGAGGCAGACCAGTGTCCGCTTGCAGCAATTTCAGATGGAGGGGGCAGGAGGCAGCAGCATCGATGCTCCAGGGGCTCGAGCTGCTCCGGCTCACGGATGCCACACGCTACCCGCAGGGGTTTCTGCTGGGCCTCCTTCGCTGGCAGGTGACAGGGAGCATCAGCAGAGGCCTTTCGGGGTGAGGCGACCCCCCACATCGAGCTGGGCTGGCTGGTGAAGTCCCTGCCAGCATACAGAGCTGAGCGGGCGCTCCTGCCTGCGATAAATGCAACAGCAGAGTTGCTGATAGGAAAGCGATTAACTCGGAGTATAAAACCCATAAGGGTGAGAGACGAGAGAGGCTATTTGGGACTCAATGGCTTTTCCAAAGATGTATTTCAGCACCGATCCTTTCTTCCCTGGGTGCTGAGGCTATGGGCTAAACCGTGCATTTTCCTTGCTCCTCGGACATCAGCAGACACCGGCCGCGAGGCTCCCCAGGCACTGCAGCCCCGGAGCTGGGGATGCGGGAACAAGGGATGGGTCCCACTGCATCAGCCTGTGCTCAAAGACACCAGTTCCTCCAAAAATCACTTGTATTCTTCAACAATAATGGATGGATCAGCAGCCGTGTTGTGCAGCAAAGGCACTCGCAGTCCGGGCCACAGCGGGTACCAGGCGTGCTGCTATGCTGGGCAGACGGGCTTTGGCAGAAAAAGCAACTGAAACGCAAAGCGGGGGGGGGAAAGAAGGTATTTATATACAATAAATAGTTAATACTGCTTAGTGTTTCCTCCTGAAGAAACTTATAGCTGGGATTAATTTTTACCCGTTCTGCCTGCCCCGCTAACGCCCTTCAGCAAGGTTAATCTTTGCCCGATGCGAGTTTGAAAATTAAATCCACGGTGGTGTACAAACTTCCTGTGTAGTTTGATTCAATTCCTTTCATTCGCCACCAAAATGATAAATGCGTTTCGAATTCACAAACGCTTCCTCTTAGAGCAGATAATTCATGAATAGACACTCCCCTCCTTCCTTCTCCCCCTCTCTCTCTGTTGTGTATCTTAATTAACGTTTCAAGTCTGGCAGCTTTTTGATTTCCCTTTCAACGGGGTCTCTGATCAGCCTGCTTGAGAGGAAAACCTCAAAGAGGGACAATTTTTTTCTGGTGGCTGCTCCTGCTTTGTCCTGAAATTCAACGTCGTGCCGGCACCAGCGAGGAGCAGCTCCGGGCTGGGGCCCGACCTGCAGCCGAGATGCCTCAGCTCGCGGGGAGATGGGGGCTGGAGTGAGGCACTTCTCCAACCCAGGCTTCGTTCTGGGGGCCCCCAGCAAATGTTTGGGTGGGAATTATCACCCCAATCCCAAAGAGACCAAACTCTTCAGCACACTTGTGTATGTGGACAGGAGACCACCCATGGCAGAGGGACCCCACTAGCAGGTCATAGAATCATAAAATCATAGAATCGTTCTGGTTGGAAGAGACCTCCAAGATCATCAAGTCCAACCGTTAACCTATCACTACCCAGTCCACCACTAAATCATAGAATCATAGAATTGTTCTGGTTGGAAGAGACCTCCAAGATCATCGGGTCCAACCATTAACCTATCACTACCAAGTCCCCCACTAAATCGTATCCCTTAGGGCCTCATCTAAACGTCTTTTGAATACCCCCAGAGATGGGGACTCCACCACTGCCCTGGGCAGCCTGTTCCAATGCCTGACAACCCTTTCAGTGAAGAAATGTCTCCTAATATCCAATCTGAACCTCCCCTGGTGCAACTTGAGGCCGTTTCCTCTTGTTCTGTCGCCTGTTCCTTGGGAGAAGAGACCGACCCCCCCGGCTCCAACCTCCTGTCAGGGAGTTGCAGAGAGCGAGAAGGTCTCCCCTCAGCCTCCTTTTCTCCAGGCCAAACCCCCCCAGGTCCCTCAGCCGCTCCTCACAGCACTTGTGCTCCAGCCCCTTCCCCAGCTCCGTTGCCCGTCTCTGGACACGCTCCAGCCCCTCAGTGTCTGTCTTGGGGTGAGGGGCCCAGAACTGACCCCAGCACTCGAGGTGCGGCCTCGCCAGGGCCGAGTACAGGGGGACGATCCCTGCCCTGGTCCTGCTGGCCACACTAGTGCTGATACAGGCCAGGATGCTGTTGGCCTTCTTGGCCACCTGGGCACACTGCTGGCTCATCTTCAGCCGCTGTCGACCAACAGCCCCAGGCCCTTTCCCGCCGGGCACTTTCCAGCCGCTCCCCCCCAAGCCTGTGGCGCTGCCTGGGGCTGGTGTGACCCAAGTGCAGGACCCAGCACTTGGCCTGGTTGAACCTCGTACACTTGGCCTTGGCCCATCGATCCAGCCTGTCCAGACCCCTCTGTAGCGCCTGCCTGCCCTCCAGCAGATCAACACTCCCGCCCAGCTTGGTGTTGTCTGCGAACTGACTGAGGGTGCCCTCGATCCCCCCCGTCCAGATCATTGATAAAGATATTGAACAGAACTGGCCCCAACACTGAGCCCTGGGGGACACCACTTGTGACCGGCCGCCAGCTGGATTTGGATTTCATGGTCCCTGCTCAGCCGCCCAGGTGAAGGTTTTGCACTTAAAAAGGCTCCGTCTGTGCCTCTTCTCCCCCCGGGTCCCCAGGCGACGGCACAACCGCAGCCGTCCCCGTCCCTGGGGCTGCAGGGCAGCGCTGCAGCCCCGCATCTGCCTTTGGCAGGGCTGGGACCACGACTTGGCCGCGGGAGGGGATGTCCCCAGGGTCAGGCTGGCAGTCAGCACCAACACGGTGCTCAGCCGACACGGTCACTCTCTTGAGCACCCCGGGGTGCTCGGGGAAGGGTCCCCCAGGGGCAGCCCACAGCTCTGCCCTGCCTGAGCTGAGGAAATGGAGACAAAGGAGAATTTGCCGAGCAGCTGAAAAAAAGCCAAGCGCAGCGCAGAAAATTGTCTGCAAAGAAGAACATCTCGTTGTCAAATTAACATATTAATAATTAGGCAGAATGAGAACGTTAAGTCCCAACACAGGGCCCGAAGATGGCACGTTTGCGCTCTGCGTTCAGCTGTGTCGAGCAGCGATTCTAGGGGTGCCTCTGAGCGTGACAGCCTGCGCCTTACAAGATGTAATTTTAGCGCTTCAGAGCTCTCTTAGTTATGCATCTCTTAAAAAAACAAGCGTGTTGGCTTCTCTCTGAAGGAGAAAAACAGCTTCTTCTTTAGGGTTTTCATGTGTTTGATTTCTTTGGGGTGTTTATTTTTGCTCTGGGCTATTTGAGAAAACCCATTAAATACAAGCATAAATTGCTAAGTTTTGTTTGCTATGAAGGTAGAAACACTCAAAGCCTGTCTGAACTATTGAGTTTGTGCCTCTGGAGAAAATCACTTTGCTGCCATGATGCCCCAGGATGGAAAAAATCTGCAGCCAGAGAAGTTACAAGGAATAAATGTAATGGCAATAGGTGCCATAAATAAAACTACAGCACATTAACACTCCCCCTGCTTTGGAGATCAGAAGCAAAACCAGCTTTCAGTGCTGTGACTTGGGGAAAACCCGGCGAGAGCCCCAAATCCAGCAGGTTGATTTTGCACCCAGAGAAGATGCTGGTGCAGAAGCTCTCCTCGATGCGAGAGGGGACCGTCGTTCCCCCCGCTGGAAGCGCCGAGGGAGGGGCGAGTTAAGGGTCAATTATTTCCAAGGCTATAACGATCCAAAGGATTGCTCCAGGGTGCTTTTGCAGGATAACCCTGGCGGACCGGAGCTCGGTGCAGGTGATTTTTGGACTGACGATCCCTGGTCGGTCGCTGGCTGCGGCACAGCGTCCTGCTCCTCGGGAGGAGAGATGGAGCCCAGCGCGGGGGGAAGCGCCGCAGACCCGTCACGCACCCTGGCACTCGGCGGTAAGCGCTGGATGCCAGGGCTGGTATTCAAGCTTTGCATTTTCCTGTCATTGCTCAAGTCGTGAAGCCGTACTTTCGTACTCTCTAGTGTCAGTAGTGCCACCCGGTTGAAATCAGAGCTCGGATTAAGCCAGATGCCTTGAAAAGCATTAAAGCTCCATGGTTTTGTACTGTTGCGTAAAGGCAGGAGAGCAGCGCTGGTTAAATGGCGACTGACAGATGTTGAGAACATCAGCCCAGGTTGGCTTCAAAGGTTGCTCTTGCCTCAAAGTAAGAAAAATACATGGAAAGAAAACAGAAAGGAAGGAAAACCAGAAGTCCTCGCTGCAGTGACGTGATGATTTATAGGTAATTATGATAAACCGTTGCTTCCCGCCTGCTGCTCTCTCACTGTTGCAGAGCAGGGGGGAAAACGGAGCAAAAAGGGAGAGTGGAGCGGTGGCTGTACCTGATGAGCTCCGACTCAGCCCTCGGCAGCGCCGGGCGGCTGCAGGGCCGGATCCTGCCCCTCCATGCGCTGCAGCGCTGGGCAGAGCCTGCGCGCGGGCTGCCCCGGCTGGGCAAAACACAAGGTTTCTCTGGAAAGAAGGGGCCGCACAGCGCCGGCGGGAGCCAGGGTTGTTGCGTACTGCAGAGACCGAGCGCAGCTGACAGCCCTTGTGCTGGTAATTCGACATCGCCGAGCCTTTCCAGCCATGCCGCGGGTGACGGTCCCGGGCATCGCTGCTGCCGCGGGCTGCAGCCTTCACCTGAACCCCGGCGGGGGGTGGGACGCGACGCGCTAGGGACAGCAGGCTCGCGGTGCCGAGTGACACGGGGATCAGCCCGCCGCGGCTCACCGCTGCGGCAGCGCTCTGTCCTGCTCAGATCACCCGTGTCAAAAAAATATAAAAAAAATCCGGGCAGCGTCTGTCTGGTGGAGTGCCTGGCTGGCAGGGAAGCCAGAGCGGTGAACTTGCGGTGGCACAGCTCCTGTGCAAGGTGTTAAGAGAGAGGGGATATATTTGACTTACACTGTATTAGCTTTTGCTGGAGACTCTGCAGCTTAATTTACGGGTGGTGGTGAACTGCCAGGAGGCATCGCCAGCTCGCTTGCTTTCTCATAGAACGTCATGGAGAGGTTTTTTTTCCCCAGAGCTGTGGGTCAGATCAGTTCTAGTCTTTTGATTGAGACATTAATAAAAAAACCCAAGTCAGGCCCGGCTGGAGAGACGATGCTGGACAAAAAGCAGCTGAGCAATGAAAACAGCTCTAGCTTGCCTTGTACGCTGCGAAAGCCTCACTCTACCCAATGCTTTACATTCTCTCTTCGTGCTCAGGCACATTCCTCTCCCCTTCTCATTACAGCCTCCCACTTTGTCTTGCTGTTTCTCTTTTTCCAGGAGAGCTTCAGTCGCACTAAGGAAGCCCAATACTTTGTATAAAACACCCATTCACAGTTTTTCTTCTAGGTTGTTGGCCCAAACTCACCTAGACCCTAGGGAAGAAATGCCCAGGATCTGCTCTCTAAATTTAATCACAGCCAACGCCTCTTTTTTACCCATTTTTATTCTTACTAGTCCCATGTAAACACGGTATTTAAGGAGCCGGGAGGAGCATCGCTTTCAGAGATGATAATAATAGAGCAGGGTGCATCCCAGCCAAAGCTGTCGTGTCTTGCAGAGAGCAAATGGTGTGATCGCGGTGTGTCCTCGCACGGCACGACTGGGAGCGGTACCCAGCAGAGCTCTACCTCCCCGGCGTGCTGCACCCCGGCCCGGGCTGCTGATCCTGGCCCCATCCCCACCGGCTCCCAGGAGGAGCAGGAACGGCCGATGGCTGGTGCTGTGGCCGCAGGGTGCAGGCACGACTAGAGGGAGCTGCGTTTTGGACGCGCTGCGTCGCACCGTGCCGGGCGGGTACTGCCGCGCAGGCAGCAGGGCTGGCAGGTGGCACGTCCATGGCTCCGTCCCTGTGTGCCCGCTGCTCCCACACAGCCCCGGCCAGGAGGCACCGGCACCAGCGCTTCATCCTGTGTGAGCCACGGGTGCAGGAGTCTGAGTCCCATGTGGCCTCCTGTCCCGAGGGTAACCTCGCAGTGGAGTCTCAGGTGGCTAATACACGGCTGAGCTTACGCTGAAGGCTCTTTTCTCTGCCCCACTGCCTTCTCTTACAAACCACGTAAGAATGTGCTTTTTTAGGGACCGTCACTGCTCCACCAGCTGAAGCAAGCCAAGGGACTCTGAGATAAAAGACAGGGAGCCAACAGACACAGCTAGCATGAGGACCTGGGCCCTTTCCTCCAGAATAGGGCTAAAAAATAAACCAAGAAGGAATGACTCCCATTTTACTGGCAGAAATCAAGTCACACAGCAATTCACATTTTACGTTAGAAAACAGCCAGGAAGCAAATGTACACACCCTCATGCCTGGGTCAGCTCAGGCAACTGGATGGGAAAATCTTTTCAGGCTTCACCTTCTTTCTTAATACACAGAACTGCATAAATCTCAGCCTAGTTAAGCCCCTGCCTGAGAGAAAAAAGTCACGGGCAGAGCAAAGCAGAGATCGGTAACCTCACAGCTTCCTTCCCCTGCCCAGCCTGGCTCCGCCGCTTTTAGAGGCTGTTGGAAATGCAATCGGGCTCAGCTGCACTCGGTGAGCTCTCACCCCCCGAGTTGTGCTGGGGGCGGGTGCTGCGCTGGGTCCTCTTGCTGTCCTTGCTGCACCCCGAGGTCCAAGACGCTGACCTTGGCCTTGGGCACCATCACCGAGGCGGGGGAGGCAGCCGCTGCGCTGGGGCCGTGCCCGGGCAAAGCCCCTGGGGCGAGCATGAGTTTGGGGCGAGCAGTCCCATCCTCGCCCCGTCCTCAGAGCACAACCGGGCTATCTTGGGTGCTCGCACTCCGTTTCAATAACCTGCTGCTGTTTTCTGTTGTGGATCTTCCAAAAATTACCCTCCGTATTTCACGTAGCAGACAGTTACTGCGTTGTAGCTCCAGCACCAAATCACGGGCTTTCCATTATCTGAAAAGAGGTGAAAAATATGCCATGGCTTCTGTGCCTGGCAGCTCCAGAAACATCAAATCCTCGTCAGATCTCTGCTTTTTCCTAATGGCAGATCAAAGCTCTTCTCGGCAGCGAGACCCTGAGGCAGCCGCTGGAAGTGTTTGCTGCAACCAGCGATGATCCAGTGCAAATCACAACTGAAAAGTCAGCACGGACGAGGTTAGAGTCACCTTGAAGCATCATCAGGATCTAAGTCAAATCTTTCTAGCCAGGTCTCAGTAATTCAAGCTATTTTCCCCCTAGTTTCTTCCCCCAGCTGTGGTACCTCTGCCTTTCTGGGGCCCGTTTGCATGAAGATTTGGCCATAATACCCCAAGATTTCCCCAAACTCCTCCTACAAGCTGGTTATATACTTGGACTAATGGACTTTGGCTCCCTATCTGAACATCTCTTTTAATCTGAGATCTACCACTAATTGCAGCCAAAGAACGAAGGGGAGAGGCTGACGGGACGCACAACTCGGTGTGGTCATCGCAAAGCTTTGCGCGTAGAGGTGGGTTTGTGCACACAGGTGTGTGTTTGTACCGTACGTACCTGCTGTGTTGCAAATAAGGACACGTTTTCGAGGTGGAGGCATCTTCTTGAACCTGCAAACCAGCAGCACCAACCGAACGATCTTTGCAAGAAGCCCCTGAGAACCGGAGCGATGCAAATCCAGCAGCAGCGGCTGGTGTTGGCAGGCAGACGCGTGCGATTTCTTACAGTGGGTTCCAGAGGAGCCGTCGTCTTCTCGCAAGTCCCTGGAGTGAAACCCGCAGGAGGTAAGGAGGAGAGGACGAGCAAAGCGTCCCCCGCGTCCCTTGCCCCAGCACGTCCACGCAGCAGCGCCCTGGGGCCGAGACACGAGTTTGGGGTTGAGGAGCTCACCAAGAAGTTGGAGAAATGTTTTTTTTTTGCCTGAATTTGTCTCAGGGTGAGATCATCAGCTAGAGCAAAGGCTGCGGCGCCAAGCGGAGACTCCTGGGGTGCCGCTGCCACTGGGCTGGAGAAGGTGGAGAGCTGGTGGCCACCCGAGCTTCTCGTCCGGATCCCAGCCACGGAAATCCCCGCGTTGGATTCTTGCGCTGTTGGGTCGACTGGAGTTTCTCACTGAGAAAAAAAAAGATCCCAGGCCTGGAAGTTCTCTCGCGGATGGGTTTGGTTTGTTTTTTTACCGCATATATTACCTTTAAGCACTTTCACCGCTCCTCTGACGGACTCTTCAGGCTCCACGGAGCAGAGGGGTCGTGGGCAAATCACGCTGCAATCAACTTCAAGAAGACATTCACATCACGTTGGTTTAGGTGGAAACAGTAAACTTGATTTATTGAAAAAAATCTATTACATTTATTCCTTTATTACACAGGTTTAAAATATTTAAAAATAGCTCTTATGGGCATTACACTTAAATTTTATGACATGTTTATTGGACTTTGAAGAAATGTACAATATGTCATTCGACACTATATTTTAAAAAGGGCCTTATGTACTAAAATTTTTTTCCATAGGCTTTATTTTTCTTATCAACATTTGTTCAAGTCATATATATTAAGGGAGGAGGGAAATAAAATTACACAAAAAGAATGTCTGCAAATACAAGTAGTAATTTTATTGCAATATACCGTAGCTAAGTGGTCTGGGGAAATCGGAACAGTTTGTAGCTCAGTACAATTACAACACTGTGGAATTCAACAGAGGAATTTTTTTTTTTTTTTCTTAAAGCAAAGAAATAAAAGGAAAAATAAAAGAAAAAAGCTCCCTTGATGAAAATTTATAACAGAATCACATGACCTAGACAGACGCACACGTGTTCATACATCAATATATGGCTTATCTGTTGCAGAGAGGAACGCGCAACCTTTTCTGACCTTCCCACTGTTCCTGAACAAGGCTCTTGCTAAGGTGACTGAGAAGCTGAAATCTATATATTATTATATACTCCTTTTCACTGCTTTGCTGCCGGAGTCTGCAGGTTTTAGGGTAGCACCTTTTTTTATTTTTTTGTGGAACAAAAAAAAAAATACGAGAGAACACAACGGAAGAAGGGAGATGGATGGACACGGCTCTCCCAGACCAAAAAGCACCGCGCGGCATCACCGCTCCCTCCAGCACGGCTTCGCCTCCCTTCCTCGGATGCTGCTGCTCTCTGCTTGGGAAGGAGGGGGGAAAAGACATCATATATAGGCTTTTCTTCACAGTAAATGTGATGTCTTTTCCTTTATGGTGAAAGACCCCCCTTGGCTCAAGCGTTGCTGTAATACTCCAGGCCAAATAATAAAAAACCAACCCTGCAACATCTATTTTTCCAGCCGAGAGATCTAAACAAGGAAAACGGCCAGGGAGAGAACAAACACACAAACGGAAAAAGAAGATGGTGGCAGCAGGTTGCGAGCCAAAAACGCTGCATGGAAAAAAAAAAAAGCCATCCTGGCAGAGCCACCGTGGGAAGACCAAGAAAATTGCAGACTCCCGGGAGCGCTCGGCGGGCAGGTACCCGCACGGCCTCAGCATCGCGTCGGGACACCCAACAAACACATAAATTAGCACCACAAACATTCAGCGACTGAGTACAATCTGGTACGGTTACCACCGTATAAAATGCATGAATATTCTTGGGGGGGCAGGGAGGAAAGAAAAAGATGTAAGCACATTTAATACTTTTTCTACATGGGCCGTATAAGCTACCGCAATACAATTAAGGAAAGGAGCGGGTTTTCTACGTAACAAATATGAAGGCGGCATGCATTTATAATCAAAGACTGTCGCAAAAGCCTGCAGTCTGGGTTGGAAGTGGCTAAAAAGCAAAGGGTGGTGGGAGATTGGCCAGTGGCAGGGTATCACCAGTGTTGTATTAAAGTTATTCAAATAGATAGCACCACAGAGACAAGTAAAATAAAAAGCACCTTTTTTTTTCCTTTTTTCCACTTTATATTCAGAGAGGACAAATGGATTTCCCCTGCCACTGCAATCTGCCGCTGGGAATGGATTTTTTTATTATTTTAAAAGAATGCTGAAGGAAAAAAAAGAAGAATTAATTTAAAACATGTATGTTAAGGTAAGCAAGTGTATAAAAAGGCAGAGACTCAAAGCAGATCCTGCTTTTAGACCAGGGTTTTGTAGAAATCTAGTTAAAAAGCGGCTTTAATTTCCTTATTTTGAAGTGAATCATTCCAAAAGGCATCTGTGGCTCGGGGGGCTGGTTTGCCACTCGCCAGGGCCTCATCCTGCAAAGGCTCGTGCCTGGGCATAACTCCAGGGCCCTCCAGATCCAGGCCCGGGGCTGGGAGGAGGCAGGAGCGGTGGGACGTGAGCCGCCGGCTCCGTTCCCAGGTGGACGCTTGCCTGGGACGGCGGTGGGAAGGCTGGTGGTTTCGATACCGACAGGGTCACATGCATGTTTTGAAGCCAGAAACATTTAAACATTTAAAATAATATACAATACAAATATTTACTTACAAACATATAAAAATATAAGCACCTTTAATACATGGGAAAGAGATGCCCAGTGTGACTTTTAGCCATCAAATTCATGGGATTAAATTTTGTAAAACAGAGTGACGCGATTCAATAGAGATCTTAAAAATTCTGGAAATGGCCGTGACGTCTGCTTACTAGAGCCGATCCAAATCTCGTGGAAGTCAACGAAATGCCTCCGATGAGCTTCGGCAGGGTTTGGATTGGAGCCAGGACTGCCGGGACTTCAACGTCAAGCTGAAGACAGGAGTTTCAAGTTTTTTCCATTTTTCCTTAGAAACACACACACGCTAATGTATAGACAAGCGCTCGGTACCGCTTCGTTGCAAGAAGAAGAAGAAGAAGAAGAGGAAGTCTTTGATGGCGGCGGGGTCTGCTGGGTGGCCATGGAGCAGCAGCGGTGGGAGCAGCGGTGGCGGCGGCGCGGGGACAGGTCTCCGGGCCACGCGTGCGGCAGTCGGTCATGCGATTCTGCGTCTGTCGGGGGAACGGTCCTCTCGGTTGGCGGTTCGGTACGTGTGGGTGCGGTGTCGCAGAGGAACTCGGGCAAAACGAGGAACAAAACGAAACGGAAAAAAATAACCCATCGCTGTCCAGTTTCAGAACGTGCATGTGACAAGGAATTCTTTTTTTCTTTTTTTTTTTTTAATTAATTAAATGGCGCAATGAGGTTACGAGGTTGCTCATTTGGAGACTAGTTTTCAGGTGGCTCTTAGCCCATGAAGCAAGCTGGTCCCACCTCGAATCCAAATTTCTGTGACGCTTCTCCGAAGTCATTGAACATGATGTCGACTATAGGTACTTGCTCTACTTTGGGTGTGTTGATTTCCAGGATAGTCTTCTGATAGCCCTTCCTTGCCTGATGGGGAGAAGAGGGAGAAAGAGGAGCTCTGGTGATGCCTCCAACCCAACAACAGCAAGTTATCACGAATGAGCATTCACCAGTCAGCTGGGACTACGGTGACGCTCTTCCCCGGGCATTTTCTGAGCTGATCCAGAAGCACCCAGCACCCAAACACGTTTGCCCTGCAGATTTAGCAGGCGTGCTCTCAAGTGGGATGGTGACCACTGAGCGAAGCCCTGGGAGATGACTGTCCTGAGCCCAGACTTTGGAGCAGCAGAAGCTGCTGCCATGCGGATCAGTACTGGGGCCAGTCTTGTCCAATCTATTCATCAGTGACCTGGATGAAGGACAGAGTGCACCCTCAGCAAGTTTGCTGATGACACGAAACTGGGAGGACTGGCTGACACACCAGGAGGCCGTGCTGCCATTCAGCGAGACCTGGACAGGCTGGAGCACTGGGCCGAGAGGAACCTCATGAGGTTCAACACGGGCAAGTGCAGGGTCCTGCCCCTGGGGAAGAACAACCCCCTGCACCGGTACAGGTTGGGGGTGACCTCCTGGAGAGCAGCTCTGCGGAGGAGGACGTGGGAGTCCTGGGGGGTGACAAATTCCCCATGAGCCAGCAACGTGCCCTTGGGCCAGGAAGGCCAACGGCACCCTGGGGTGCATGAGGAAGAGTGTGGCCAGCAGGTCAAGGGAGGTTCTTCTCCCCCTCTGCTCTGCCCTAGTGAGGCCCCATCTGGAGTCCTGTGTCCAGTTCTGGGCTCCCCAGTTCAAGAGAGACGAGGGGCTACTGGAGAGAGCCCAGGGGAGGGTACAGAGATGCTGAGGGCCTGGAGCATCTCTCCTGTGGGGAAAGGCTGAGGGAGCTGGGGCTGTTCAGCCTGAGGAAGAGGAGACCGAGAGGGGACCTCACCAACGCTTATCAATATCTCAAGGGCGGGTGTCGAGGGGACGGGGCCAGACTCTTCTCAGTGGTGCCCAGCGACAGGACAAGGGGCAACGGGCACAAACTGGAACACGGGAAGTTCCGCCTGAACACGAGCAAAAACTTCTTCCCTGTGAGGTGCCCGAGCCCTGGCACAGGCTGCCCAGGGAGGGTGTGGAGTCTCCTTCTCTGGAGAGATTCCAACCCGCCTGGACGCGGCCCTGTGCAGCCTGCGCTGGGTGACCCTGCTCTGGCAGGGGCTGGGCTGGGTGGGCTCCAGAGGCCCCTTCCGACCCCCACCATCCTGGGATTCTGTGAAAATACACTAACTCTGCTGTCAGCATGTCTCAGAGCTGGAACAGGAGCCTGGTAAAATTGTGGCATCCTCGGGGATGTTGTTTTGCATCCCCGAGGACACGCATGGGTTGTTGAGCAAATGTGAGCGATTTAATTTGAATATATTAGTTTGACTATTATCCGAGTGCTACCGAAAAGATCACATTTAAAGTTTGATGGAATTCACAAGGTGATGTTGTCTTTTTATCGTGCCTGGTAGCCATACAGTTATTTCCCCAATATAAATAATTATTAGAGGAGCAGAAGTGCACCCGAGGGCGTACAAAGCTGCACAAACAAGTGAATTTATGGAGCAGCTTTTGGCTCTACCTTACCCTCTGATTTGTGTGTCTCGGTAGAATAGGCTGTATCACAGCTACTGAGAAAAGGCTGTAAGATCAGGAAAAACACGTTCAAATAATGGCCCCAACATTAGCCCTGGAGATCCACCGGCACCGGCTGCAGCAGCCTCAATCACGGCCGGAGCGCGGGTCCTACCGGAACCTCTGCGGCAACGCCGTGTCGGGCAGCCGAGCCTCGTTTTTCACATGGCAGGGCTCAATCTCCAATACCCTGCCCGTGGTTCGGGAAGGATGACCCACCGGGGTACCGGAGATCATACAGGAGACGCAGAGCCTCTTTCCGCAAGGCTGCAATAAGCTCCCTCGGCATATTTTACCTCCTTTTTACAGCCTACAAGAACATCTCTTGCAGAGAGGGAGGACTGGGGCACGCCGCTTTGGAAGCGACGCCCAAAGCTCTGAGCCAGGAGAGGACGGCTCTGTGCCCCACCATCGCACCAGGGATTGTTCAGCCTCTCCTGGTGCTCCCGCTCTTTAGTTCTTGCCACGGTCGTTTATTCGTGACACCGAGACTGGCTGTGCTAAGAGCCGCCGGTGAGAAGCAACCAAGCAAATAAACTCAAGGAGCTACGGTCCTCTTCCCACGCAAATATCCCTCGCTAGGGAGAGGAAAACAGGGCACCTGAGCCAAGTCACTTAAACCAAAAGGGTTTTCACCAGGCACATTTGCCTTAAAATGTGCAACGTGGGATCTTACAGCATCCCTGAGACTTAAGAAGGGAAAGAGAGAAGGTGCTTTTTAGCGAGGACACATTGCACTAGCAGGAGATACGAAGTACTTAAGGCTAAACTACCCCATGCGGCTTCTGAGTGCTTCCAGAAGCGGGATGGATGCCCTTTCCCTCTCTGCAAGAGTGTTAAAAGAAGAAGTGCTTCTAATCTGATTTTCCTCATTGCTCCTACAGTAAAAAATGTGCGTGTGCCACAACAGAACCACTTTCATCTCAAATTATGTGGAGGGCTTCTTCTGTCAAACCTCTCAATCTATCTGTCCCGTGGGCTTCAAGCGCTGCAGTTGCAGAGGGTGAGAATTATGCATGCTTTTGCACCAGCAAGCTGGGTCTCAAAATAAATGCAAGCGGCACCTGCTTTGCCAAATGTTTAGTTCTTGAGAGCAGATTTTTCAGAGCTCAGTCCCGAATCAGGCACCCAGCAGAAGCAAAGGGAGGATGCTGGGCCCCTTCAGAAACTCTGGCTGCTGCTCGCGGCCAAAGCGAAGGTGAAGAGCAGCGCGGGCTGCGCGGGGAGAGGAGGGCTGCGGCGCGACGCCTGCTGCCGCGCTCTGGGCAAACAAGCCATGGGGAACCGAGCTAGAGAGAAAGATGCTAAAAGTCGCGTTTGAAATGGGAGCAGGGATGCAAACCTCTGTCTCCTGCATCCCGTAACATCACCTCATTTTGCTATAGAGAGTCAGGCCTTGCTTTGGTTTGTCCTTTCTGGAGGGCAGAGGCAGCTCCTGTGCGGAGCAGAGGCTTGCGAGCACGGAGCAAAGCAAAGTGCCGTGCGGGGGCTCCTCTGGCAGCCCAGGGGATGCCGGGCCGGAGCCGGGTGCTGCAGCCAGCCTTGGGGTGATGCACCCCCGGGCCCAGCACAGCCCAGAGCCCTCCCGGGGCTGCAGGCAGCAGCGTGCCGCAAAACACCCCCAACCAACCCAATGCCAAACCCTTAATGCTTTCCCTCCGAGATTTCCTGAAAGCACTTAAAAAAAATTATTATCGAAGCCTGAAAAACTCATATGCGACTGGGTCTCACCGCTCACCTCTCCCCGTGTGAGTGAACAGAGCAAGAGCAAAGGCAAGGGGGGACATTTAAAAGCAACCAGTGGTTGGAGGCAGGTCCCTTCCTTTATGCAGAGCCAGCAACAGAGCAAATTAATCCCGTTTCTAGAGGTGCTGCAGCTTCCCCTGACCTTGAGTGGATTCATTCCCAGCATAGGGAAGAGCAAGCTCGATGTCTCCCATGCTGGGGACAGCCCTGAAGGCAACTACATCAACGGGCACAGGGAATTTGGAGGCGATTTGCTCCGAGGCAGACGGTGCTGGACAACCAGGGGAGGGGGACAGACACCTCCAGCACTGAGCCCTTTGCAGGGACTGGCCAAGACCAGCTCTGCCCACGTACCGCGCAGCCGTCGAGGGCGGCTCGGATGTAGGGGTTGTTGTCGTAGGACATCTCCTCGTCGTTGGAGCCCAGGAAGCGGATGGCCTTGTCGTAGCTGTCGGTGGCGGCGTCGTGCCAGGCTACGGACTGGTAGCAGTTGTAAGTGATGTTCTGGTGGGCCGAGGCGCTCAGGAGCCGGAGGAAAGTCATCTGCACCACTCCGATGGGGTTCCCGTCCGAATCCACGTAGGAGAGCTATGAGAAGCGGAGAAGGGGAAACACTGGGCAGTGAGGGGCAATGCGAGACGTCTGGGGGGCTCCGAGGACCACCAGACTCACCCATCTTTACTACCCTGCGCATGGGGCTCAGTCTCACCACCCCACCGGGGCACAGACCCTGCTCCTGCCACGGGGCTGCTCTGGTCCTCCTGCTACCAGGGCACGGATACCAAGGGCAGTTTATTTCTCTTGCTGGTTGTGAGGTAAAAAAATAAGGCTAATGCAGGGCAGGAGGAGGAAGGAAGGGGGATTTCAGCCCTGGTTGCAAAAAAGGTGCAGCGCTAAGCAAATTTAGGGATATATGTCTCAAGTTTAAGGCAATACTGAGCGTACTTCTCCAGCTTTTGAAGAGGAGAGAGAGCAGATATCTGTAACGGTTTGGGGCTTGTATTTTTCTGCCCTATTTGACATGATTATCCGACCACTGTGGGTATTCTGTTCTGCATACACTGGGGTATTTCCCATCCATCTTTCCTGGGCACTGCCGCCGCCCTGGCTTTTAAGCAATCTTTGCACCTAGTCTGCAACAGTCCTGCTGCTAAGGACCCCGTGCTGCCCTGGTTGGCGAGTCCTGCACACCACGCTCCTTTTCTCCCTTGCACGAGATCAGTGTCTAGAAATATATTTCTGCAAAACACAATTTATTGAAACCCAATTCCAGCACCTAGGGGATTCGGGGCTTCCTGGGACTTTCTCTCGTAGCCTGCCAAGGAAGCAAATGCGCAGCGGGACAGCAAGTTTGCAGGTATAAACTAACTGTCCTTCAGGTGGCATCTTCAGCCACGGCCAAGCTACCAGAGCTGCTGTTCCTTACAGCCCTCTACGGACAGTGGGTTTCTTTAGAAACGACCAGGAGAAAAATACAGGCACGCAAACAGCGCAGCGTTCTTCGAGGTACCATGAAACACCGGTGCAAGCTGCAAACAGTAGAAGAGATTCATAACCAGACAATAAAATAATGACTAAAAAGATAAGAAAAATAAGTAAATATACCAACCGGTTGTCAGGATACCGTTGCACTGTCCTCCTGAGAGTTAAATATGACTGACCATGAGAGAGCCGCGCATGCCAGGAGAAGAGCTACCAGAAAACCACCAGGACGTGGAAGGAGAGGGCCACAAAATGCCGACCACTGGGCACACACCCAACGACACGTGGCACTACTGACCTGCAGGACCCACTTCTCTTATTTCTCTTATTTGTTCTTATTTCAAATCAGTGCTTGGTTTGGGAGCCCGATGGCTTGTTAAGGGGCCTCGGTTGCTGTTCTGCCCCTGCAGATTGCGGGAAGCTCTGTCCCAGCTTTGCAACTGGAGCCACTGGGAACTGGTTGTGAGCATAAGGCTCGCTCAGGGGAACACGGTTTTGCAAAAATCAATCCTTTCCCGTTTTCTCTGTGACAGCATTTCCCTGCGGCAGATGCCATATGGCTATGAAGGATGACAGGACAGGATGGGTGGCAGGCCTTGTTAGAGCTACTGGGAATTGTGTGAACACACACAGAAGGAAAGCAGAGTCCAGAAAAACACATCTGCAACCCTTTTATCCCTCTAAATGCAGTTTGGCTGCATCATGAGAAATAGTAAGGAATCAGCTCCAAGTACTCTGTGTCATTGATTAATGATAGTGAGGAAGCATCAAAACAAGACGGGTTCTTTGTGTTTCATATTTACTGTGTCCCTCCGACTTTGGATATCCCCAGAAGAAAGGCAAGCATCGTCACGGCTGCACAGCACACATCCGTACGGAGCCCCCCACGCCTGCGCTCTCTGGAAATCTTCCCCTTGGCTTCGGGGATCCCCAGGGGCTCAGCCCCCCAAGAGACCGTGCTCGGGCTGCGTGGAAAGGCACCAGGGACCTTCTCCAGGGAGTAACAGGAGCAACGCTGCACCCAGAAGGGAACTCAGACTCATTCCTCCCACCCATCTACACACAGACTTCAAATCATCTTGGATCCAGGCAAATGTCTCCCCAATTTACCAGTCTCATAGTTCCAAATACTGACTGGGGCAAAATGAGAGGTACTTTAAAAAAAAAAAAACCCAAACCAAACTTTACTTTTATGGCTTGTGTGTCTAACAGTTTTGTGGTTTGCTTAGGCAGGTCTTCTACATGCTGGTGGCTTTTTTTCCAAACAGAAAATGCAGGACAGGTAAAAAAGCAAGAAAATGGCAACACAGAAAGATGGAACAAAGGGTTCCAAGTAGCACAGAAATTCCTATTTAAAAAAATGGGCCCTAAGCTATAAGTTGGCAATTCAGCCTCTACCGTAGCTGATAAACAGACTGGATGAAAACAAGCAGAAAGATGGAGAAATGGAGGTACTCGTAATATTAACTGCTGAAGTGCTCTGTGATTAAGCTATGAGTAGTTGCCCTCCAAGGAGCTACGAGGCTGAAGCCTTGGCTTTGCAGCCTGATTCGATGATGCAGAAAAGCTGCAGAAGCCATATCCTTCTTGTGGGCAGAATCAGAGCAAACGCGTTTAGTGGCGATGAAATGCGGCTTAGGAAAACAACGCGGTGATTTTCTTTGTTGTTTGCCTTTTAAGGTGGAAGTTTGGGGCACTGCAAGAAACCTCTGCCCCGGGGAGAGGACGACTGCACGAGGCAGCTCAGCGCGGTACGTCAGAGCGTCTCCTGCTTTCAGGGGCAGGTTGGTTTTATCCGCTGAGTATTTCATTCTTCCCTAATACTCCTGATTTGACTGAGCTCATTATCTGCACCCTGCTAATCCTACAAGAATTGACACACACGCAGGAGATTCCTGTTGCTTAAGGAGACCTGGCTTACACTAATCAGTTACTGCCCTGACATCCCTGACCAGGGCTCGGGCTCTGCGGGAGCGATCTATCCACGTGAATATCCTATTACAGGACACAGTACCAGAGCTTTTTCTGTTCTACCTGTTGCTGTCTTGCTGGCTTGCTGACATCAAGCGTTGTTTGACCTTACGACAGTTGTTCTCCCTTGAAAAAATCCTTAATTGTGACTAAGTCAAATTCCTGTCCGCCAGGCTTGGCAAACGCACGTGGCTTGAAATCTTCCTTTAAACCAGTGACTTCATGTCTCTCGAGCTCCGGGGGTGGCATGGGAGCCCCCAGTGTGGCTCATCTCCAGCGTGGGAGACGAGATCCTTCTGCTGGGGAAAACCCGCCCCAGACCAGAGACGTGTGGATTCACCGCCGCAGCCTGGGCACCAGCGAGCACGGGCTGCGACGGCACCGTGCCCAGCTCCAGGCTGAAGCACCACGTCGGGCACTCTCAGCTCTCGGGATAAGGCTACAAAACTGCTGGGGAACAGCAGCATGGGACACCCGTGCCGTAACGGGAACCGCTCAGGAGACAGCAACAGCCCTCCCGCGGGACGCAGCTCCCTGCAGTGCCAGACCTGCAGCAGCTCCAGCTCCGCAGGGCCCCCAGCACGTCGGCGGGTCCCCTTCCAACGCGGGGCAAAGCCCGTCAGCTGCTCCCAGGCTTCCAGCCAAGCAGAGACTGGGGAAAAAAGTGTCCTCGTTGGGTTTTGTTTCTTTTTCAATATTCCACCTTAAATGTTTTTACTGCGACTCGCGGTGGTTATTAGTCCAGCATGCAGAGTGCAACAGGTCCGGCCATACCAAAGCAGATGACGCGCTCTGATTCAGACTAGCGGGCCGAGGTTAGCCACTTACCAAAGACCCCCGCTTGTATTGACTATACCATGTGGAAGGCTGTTCTTTGGGCCAACGAGCCATTTTACTCTGTAAAATACGACATGGGTTAAAGAAAACAGAAAGCACCAAGATGCATCTTACCAGTTTACCGCGCTTGAATTCACTGAACCAGGAGCCTGGGTTTTCCTTTGGCCAAGAAGTAATTCTAGCCTAGTTTGTGGACGGCAAGGAGGAAAGAGAAAGAAAAAAAAAAAAAGAAATAAAAAAAGTTACATTCAGTTCCACAAGCAGAGTCCGCATGTTGTATTGAAACTGTCCAACTTCCTTTAAAATGTTTTCTTAATCTTTATACACCAGTAACAAGACCAGTCGGCAGAGCCCGACGGTGCCAGCAGCCTCTCAAGCAGAACGCGCGGTGTGGTGCTGCCCCGGGTGCCCCGCGCTGCCGTGGCACCAGCCTCCTTCGCTGGGGGCTAAAGATCTCTGCCTCCCCGACACTTTGCATGCAAAACCAGCAGTGCAGTCTATCGGCAGGAGAGATAAAAGGCAAGATAGAGGGAGGGAAAAAAGGAAATATCAACGGTAAAAGATGCGTTGATCTTCACGGGAGGGCTAGGGTGGAAAAGCAATGCTGATAACAGAGAAGGCTGCTGTCACTCTAACGTCAAATCCAGGTGCTCCTGGGCTGGGAAAGGCAAAGAGTGATTAAGGAAAAGCCTCTGCCTGCCTCCAGTGTTTGTGCAGCAGTAAGGGGCAGCGCATCCTCCGCAGTCGGTGCTGGCCCATCGCACACGATGGAGCTCCAATCACCTGGAGCCACGCAGGGGTGACCTTGACAAAAAACGAGCCGCCGGAGCATCCTTTGCGGCAGCCCTCTCTAAGCAGCTGAATCACTTTTTTTGAGTCAGAGCACGAGGAAGGAGCGCGGCGGCCGTCTGCTCCCTTACCCTCCCACAAGCTCCCTCACTTCTGCCGTAAATCTCCCCAAACCCAACGGCCAGCCTATATGCAGGTGTCTTGGGATTGTCCTTTCCTTTCCAGCATGTGAACCATAAAGCATGTCAGCGTGTTTCTGCTGTGTTAAGGATGGACTGAAAGGGGATATGGCTTAAACTCTGCTGTGTCTTATAATAAAACCACTCAGCCAATACTTAATGCTGGTCTGGTAGCTGTTTCCATTCCTCTACACGGAAAAAGAGCAGGCTGAAGCTTTTTCTTATTTATGACAGTATTGCAAAAGTGCAGCACAATTTGCACGTGAGGAGCATCGCAGCCTGCGGTCAGAGGAGCAGCTCCGCAGTCGACGAGATGGGGCCAAGGAGCCACTCGCAGCGTCAGCGTGGCAGGAGCCTGAGCAGCTGTAAGAGCGTGGGCAGGCTCCGCTTTCTTAGCTGTCAACGTTTTGAGGAGAGCCATGGCAAGTTAATGCAAAGGAGAAGAAATCCATCTCCTATTTAAACAGCCCTAACAAAAACTCCAGGAAGATTTATGGTGCATGTTATTTGTCCTGTGCTGGCACCTATTTCTGGTGGACAAAATCCAGCAAGCAAACGGCTTCCACTGGAGCGAGCAGCTTCGTCTGCACCTTAACCCAGATGGAGCACAACCGTGACACTGCGAGAGCTCCCCCAGGCCGCTTTGCAAGAGCTTCTGCTTGGCCAGTGCAAGAGCTGGTCCCCAGGCATCAGGGAGAGCAGCTCCAGAACACAGAGGGCATGGACACGGGACAAAAATGTGCTTAGCTCAATGCTACTCATCATCATTACCCAAATAACTTAATCAACCTTGTGCATCGGTGCCAGGAAGAGCACTGAGGCTAGTTGCGATCATTTAGGAAACCAAACACCCACAAGAAACACCAGGAAAAAATGACAGGGGATAAACATTTATCTGCTCTGCCTGAAGACACAGTAAGGGCAGAGGAACCAGCGGTGCTTACGCACGCAGAGAGCGGCGCAGCAGCCCGGCTGCGGGAGGGAAGACAAGGGATGAGTTAAATGAAGCTCCCGGGGAGCCGCAGTTCCAACACACACTTCTGCCTTTGTAAAGCAAAGTAAAAAAAATAAGGTTTTAGCATTTATTATGCCTGGGAAATCATCAAAGATTTGTCCCAAATCACAATTTTAATCTGACTTACTCAAAGAAATTCTCTTTGTAAACATATTGCCTATTATTTTAGAAGCCAACGTTGTGTAAAAAAGAAATGTTCTGGATCTTTAATCCTTACTTGCTATTGTTCAACTCTCCTGAAATTGACTGTCTATGAATATTCATATTAGAAAACAATCTCTTACCACCATGATATAAGGAGGAAAAAAAAAAAAAGAAAGAGTCGTGTGGACTTACTCCTTCAGATTTCTTATCAGGGAAGATGCAAGTCTCTCCACCAGCTGTGAAATTACAGTAAACTTTGAAAGAGTCCCTGGAACATCCTTGGTTTGGATCAACCCAGTATTCACCTGGATGCACGAGAGGGAAGAAAGAATCAGCACTGTGAGGAAGGACGCCAGGCACTTCAGCACCCGCCTTACCAGGGACGTTCCTTCTCAGCCATAGGCTACTATTTAGATGTATTTTTTGGAAAACTGGTTACGTTCTGATTTCAGATTACACTGTGGCACCTTACAGGAATAGCTATTTTGCATTATATACATCCCCATTCTTCTCTACGTGTTGCTGCTTCGTTAGCCATGTTCCTCGTGGGGCTCCAGGGCCAGCCACCCCCCACATTTACTCCTCTTCCTGCACTCGCTTGTATTCCCCGCACGGAGGCAGGAAAGCCACAGTGTTTTCCCCGCTCCCCCTCTGTCCTGGGACGCACCGTCTGGGAAATCGGGGTGACAGAGCTGCAGATCCTTGCAGGTACGCGCTGGGTTATGTTGAGTGCCCAAGGGATGCTTCATTTGCTCAATTTCCAGTTTCAAGGAATTCAGCGACCCGAAAATTTCCTCCATGCCGTCTGCATAGTCCATGTAGTTGTCGGCATTTCCATCGTCCACCAGCTGGCTGGCGTCGATATTTCGCCTGGTCCTCTTGGAAGACTGGATGGGCAGCGGCTGGATGACTTCTCCAGGAGGACCCTGATTTGTGGGGAAAGAAGATACAACTCCTCATTGCATTGGCAGTGGGGAAGAGACAGAAGAGACGGCCACAGCAGCCACCAGCGCTGAGAAGCAGCATCACAAGATACACACTAGACATGCAAAACACCCACGACAGTACTGATAAAAACCCTGGCCACCAGTCCAGACGATGGACTTGAGCATTGGGTCCATCTTCTCCTGTCATCTTCCCATCAGTAACTTCTCCCTTCACATCCCGCTTTCTTCCCCAGCATCGCTAAGAGATGCCAATCCATCGCTAGGACTCCCGATCTGCTGAGTCTTTGTCCAGAAATCTTCTACTTCCTAACACTGCAACACGCATTAAATCTGACCCTCATGTCACACTTCAAGTAATGGGTTCTACTTACAGGAGGCCCTGGGGGCCCAGGAAGACCCGATTCACCCTTTGGACCTGTTGGACCCTGGGTGGAAAAACAAGAGAAAAACATGAGTCACTCAGGAAAAAGCACTTGTCACTTATATCCCTTCCCAAACATTATTTCTTTTAATAGTCTCTCGTAGCAAAAACTTTCTTCCTGTCCCTTCAGGCACACAAGAGGAGTCTCCTTGCACCCCCCAAGAAAACCTTTATTTTGATTATTTTTGATGCTTTGGTAAAAGAAAAGATCAGTCAAGGGGTTAAACACTCAAATTTTGCTTAGGCTTCCAACGGAAAAGGAAGGATCTTCCAACGCATGAAAATGGTAACTCTCCAAATCAATCCAACAATTTTATAAATCAAATAAAATCTTAAAATTAATAAAACTTTGAATTCTGCATGGGAAAAAGACTTTAGAAAGTTGCCCAAGAGGAATTTTTAGCTGCCTGCATAGGAGATCTGTAACATGAAGCTTGCTTCAGTGTCGCATTTCTCACCGAGTTCTTCGCTTTTCAGCTTGCCACCTCCCGCTTCACAGTCTATTTTTAATCCCCTCCGCTTTACAGCAGCAGGTTTTCTCCTAAGGACTATGCACTGGATTCCTCCTTATGATCTTTGCTGCACTGATGTTCAATGAAGTGCAGCGTGTGCAAGAGAAACCTCTCCCAATTATAATTTCTGGGCTCAGACAGCCTGAAAAGGCTGCATTTGCTACAGTCATCGTTGGCTAATTGCCTTAATGCCACTGATGTGGAGGAGTCGCAGCAGGTTACACACTTAATAAGAGCTCCTCAGCCTCTTCATTTAACAATGGCTATACTCACTGATGATCCTTTAGCACCTTTGGGACCAGGTGGACCCTGTATAGAGAAAAATACAGAAAGGAGTCAGGACGTTTCCTAGCAGAGAAGTCACTCTCCCTACAGAGATAGTAGTGTTATACAAGTTACACATGGTGGGGTTTTTAATTCACTTCCTTTCTCTTTCCACTTTTCACATCCACTTGAGTTCGGGGTTGCTTTTATTTGCTAAGATACAAAAAGTGTTTGTGTCAGACCAATCTGTGTCAGCGCTCCACGCTCCTGCCTGGATGGGGACTGGAAAAGCTGCTCTGTGATTACCGTAACCCGGGGCGGATCCTGGCTCCGTGCTGAGGACACCCAGCAATAGCAATTGCTGGTCGCCCAAGGGCGCAGGCTGCAGCCTGCGGGCATCCAGTGAAAAAAAAACACAAAGAGCAAAAAGCGCAAGAAATCACTTGCTAGTGATTGCAGATAATCCAAAAGAAAAGGGGGGGGGGAAACAGGGTGGGCTAATTTCCCTGCCTCCATCACGCCGTGTCCCCTGTGTCCGTGTCTCAGCTCACACGTCACCCCCAGTACTCCCGTAACTCGTTCAAGTGTTTATAGTGGGCTCAGCTGGGCAAGGCCCATCCATCAGCATCCTCACACAAGGTCAGGCCAGAAGGACTGAGCTGGGTATCTGGGAGCACCAAGGTGACCCCAGAAAGGCTGTGTAGCTCCCGAGGAATTAAAAGATAATTACTTGTCACATACCGGTAATCCTGGTGGCCCTGGAGGTCCAATTGGTCCAGAAGGACCTGTGATACCCTGAAAAATAAAAGCAGAACAGCGTTGATCAGCATGCAGCGATGCTGGCCTATAACTACACAACTAACATCTGCTTACAGCTGACCACCCGGTTTTGGAGGACTCCGTTCAAATCTGGAGCTTTAACTGGTTTTTAAGCTCATGCATGATCCAGACAAGAACAAGACCAGGGAGCCTCATATCTCATTTAGGCACAGAGTTTTAAAAATCAGTCCTCTAGATGCATATTTAATGTTACCATCCCTCCAAGTCTATTCAACTCTTTTCATATGACCCTTGAGAATCTGTTTTCCACTAAAATGGATCATTTTGGAGCATCTCTACATTTCACATGTAGAATAAACTACATTAATATAGAAAATATTCCTCAAAAATTAGCAAGAGTGTCCTGCTGAGATTGACCATCTCTGCTACGCTGTACCTGCTCAAAGTCAGCGAACCCTGCAGCTTGAAAGTACATTTAATTAAGGTCTTATGGAATATTTACCTGCTCTCCTTTGGGTCCTGCTGAGCCCTGGGGGCCTGGGAGACCTCTGTCACCCTTTTCTCCCTGCTCTCCCGGCGGTCCAATAAGACCAATTAAACCTGGATGACCCTAGGGGAAAACAGCAGATGTTAATTATGATCTCTCACCGGAGGTAACCGAATGCCAAAGCTACCCCACAAAGACATTTCTAGATACAACCCCAGTATCTAAGCAAGGTGATAGGAGTTTGTAGCCATCCCTGACACCTGGAAGCAGCACAGCAGAGCAAAGCACTAGGGTTTTGCAACAGAAAATTCTACAAATACAGAAAGAAAACTGCTGCACTGGAGCGCCTGCTTATTTTGTGCCCTAACATATATTACATACATTTCTACAAGATTGAGACGCATGCCCTAAAGCAAGCCAGGTGTCTGCACCTCCCTATGCCCCCTGCTAAAGCGCCCGCGGTCAGGCAGCCTCAGCTAGAGCTGCCGGGACTGCAAGGGCTGACGTAGGGCAATGCAGCGAGTCAGCTCCGCCGTGTCACCTCGGCGCCGCCAGCGCTGGCGATACGGGATGGGAAACCCGGTCTCGGATCCGGACGGGCAGTGGCACACGCTCACCCACACCACAACCCGGTTCATCCCTTGGGGCACACTCGCAACTCTCCATCTCTCCTCTAAAGGTATGGCCGATGCTTCCAGAGCATGAGAGCGCACACGGGGCTGGTGGCACCCCTCAGCCTTGTCCCGCCAGCTGTGGGACCCCTCTACAATGACATTTTTTTCCCCACACCCAGACATGGGCATCAGGTCATGCAGCGAGATCGTGTGCGCCATTCTCACCTTCTCCCCTTTAGGACCAGAGTCTCCTTTAAGACCAGGCAAACCCGGTGGGCCCTTTGGGAGACAGGGGGAAAACAAAAGAGAGAATGAATTCATGTAAAATGCATTCACTCGTTTCAAAAACTCATGGAATTTGACGGTCTGGACGTACCATTGGGCCTGGAGGACCATCTGGGCCAGGGGATCCCGGGAGACCTTGTTCACCCTGTAAAACAGTGCAATTCCCTCAAAACAATCATGAATGACAGCAGCGCTCCCAGCAGGGACTACTCGGATTATTCACCCGTCCTCATCTGGTCCCTGCGCCAGGGAACATTTGCCCTGGCTTCTCGCAGATGGTAAAGGCAAAAGGATTTACATTCCTTTCCTGCTCAAATCTCTACTGGAAAAGGGACCTTGGAGGTCATGGAGAGTGGGTGAGCAGACCTGACTCAAATAAAACATGCTGGGAGATTATATTCACCGTTATATTATTTTCACTAAATATGCTTTATCTGCTGTCAGGCATTTAAGCATAGACAGAACATTACACGGGGAGAAAGGCATCTTGCAAGGCAGATGGGTTACGGTAAAGCACCAGGAACAACCTTGCCCAGAAGCTTTCTCGGGCTTTGCTCAGTTTGGGACTACTCACGACTGGACCAGGAATTCCTCGAAGACCATCGGGGCCGGGCTTCCCTGGAGCACCTTGGGGACCAATTGGGCCAGTCTTCCCAGGAGGTCCTTCCAAACCAGCTTCACCCTAGATGCAAGAGGCAGCACGGTTTAATTTGCATTGGGGCATCAAAAGATCTTCTCCAATACGCTGTAGCTGCTGTCAGGATGTCACAGAGCGAATGCAGGTCCATGCAAAGCACATAAAACTTTCTGTTCATTGATTTTCCTACTGCTCCCTACCCCTGACGCATGGAGGACAAGTCTCCAAACTCCTTCATGTTTCAGCCTTGCCTATTTCTGCTGATTTCCAGCAGGAACCGCCCTTTGGCTGCGAGCTCTCCGGAGCGGAAAGCAGAACCCAGGAAGGGTTTGGTCTTGGGAGATGAGCTAGCAGAGGACATCCTCCGCCGTCAGCGTTCCTGTGGCTGCTGCAACTATTGGATCTATAATTTGCAATCCCACTCTACATTTCCCCACCACCCGTACCGAAATAATCATGGTCCAATAATGCTGTGTTTGCCCTGGGAAAGGACGTAGGGCTGTGCATGCCGTATTATTTACAACATATTAAATTGCCAAATATGGCACTTTGTAATTTCAAAACAAGAAAAACATTCCCATGACCTTACCAAGCTCTAATTATCTCCACAGAGTTTGTTAAAAGATGAAACATAAGCTTAGATTTGAGGCCAATGGCCCCAAATTCAGGCTAATTTGTTGTAACGCACGGCAAAATCAAATCACTGTCTTTCAAACACCAATGCTGTCAGAGGGAGATCCTTTTGGCATACAAAGGACCTGGTGGAAGTACAATCCCATTCAGCTCTTACCTTGGCTCCTTTCTCTCCTTGCCTTCCTTCGGGACCGGCTGGACCAGGAGGGCCCTAGAGAAAGCACAAAACAGATGCAAAACGCAGTTAGATCACACTGATCTGAAATAGTCTATTGGAGTTAGCAAAATGATGCTACAGCCCCAGGGAAGAAGACAAAATGGAGACAAATATCTCTGAAAGGCTTTTTAAATTAGCTTCTTGCTAAATGAATCCCTGGGCTCTGCCAGCAAGGCAGGAAGAGCAGGAGCACCTCGTACTTGTATTTTCTTTTGGGTGCTAAAATCTCAAAAAATTCCATGGGATTTGGTTGAGTTTCCCATCAATTTCCAATGGCTGTGGATGGCACATTGATTTTATCGTTATTATTATTTATCTTACATGCTACTGCTTTGCATTTACTGTAGACCTAGACATTAATTTCAAAAAGTCAATACAAATACATTTGGAAAAATACTCCTAAACGATCAGCTTACCCTTTTTCCTGGGGGTCCGGAGGGGCCTGGCTCTCCCGTGGGACCAGGGGAACCCTAGATGGAGAGGGGAGGAGAACAAGCCATAACTGCACCACGAGACGCGGGAGGGAGGAGCAAACGTGTAAAACTCGAGTCGAGATCTGGAGTTTGTGCTAAGCCGAGGTGTGGGCGGCCAGTACAACTCCTGACACCTCCTCGGGGGTGCAGGTGGTATCTTGTTTTATCCCTTCCCACCATGTGATACCATAAGGCACGGCAAAGTTAAAAAGACAGACTAGATTTTGTTTTTCCGTAAGTTAATTTGTGCTTTCAGGATGTATTTCTGAGCAGCCTGGACGGATGGCAGCAGCCGGGCTGACAGACAGGACTGGACAGGCAGCAGGGACCAGTGCAGCAGAAGCTGGTGGGAATTAGATGCCGTGTGTCCTTCTGTGTTAAAAGTCCTTGGACCTGCGCACAGAAACCGTAGGGACTGATGGGGAACAGATCTCATCTGTCCGGTTACTCACAGTCTGTCCAGGTTCGCCATCATCACCTTTGTCACCAGGGGGACCATCTTGACCCTAAAAAGGAAGAAGAAAGAAACAAGCAGGAGTATTTAGGGTACAAACAGAGTTGAGCAGAGTGTTAGCAGCAGCAGGTCCTCATGTTACCGGGTACCACCCCTTCCGATCTCCTCTTGGGAACACTGGCAACAGCAAACCCCCTACGTCAAATCCTGTGGATAGCAACATTCGTATAGCTACTGCCCCAAAGGTCGTAGCATGGACAGACAAACTGTCATGGTGGGACTTCCTGCTCTTTCCCAAGTGAAGGAAGAGTAAACGCTAGAGGAGCTGCTGGTGAGTGAATAGCACACAGTCCTATTTCACAAAACCAAGAGGAGGAACCTAACTGCCCTTCTGAGAGACAAACACTTACAGCTGGACCAGGTTCTCCAGGAGGACCAGGGTCACCAGGGAAACCAACTGGGCCCTGTAAAGAGAGAAGGAGTATATCCCCAAGTCAGAGATATTGCATCTGGAGAATTGCAGAGCACTAGTACCTGTTACCCCAGCGACAACATGGGGAGTCACCCTACAGAATAAACCCCCACTTCTCTATGCTCAAACACAATCCCAGATCACATCCCATCTTTGCATCTTCAGTAATTTCATCCTGTCACAGCCACCAGTTCAGCTCTGCATCCAGACTACACAAAGCTCCAGTGTCAACGCTGGGACTTTCATCTAGTTTTTCATAAATACATTGGACAAGCGACAGCGAAATCCTTGCAGCTTTGGGAAATGTGCAGATTAGAAGATTTTGCTTTTGCTTACTACATGATGTGCAACATTTTTCAGATGAAGATCCTCTCAAAGCATTTAATGACTAAAACACTTCACCATTCTTCTCCGTACAATGTCTATTGTGCACTTCAAATGATTCTGAGACCAGCGTTCAGACAATAGGCTTCAACCAATAATGCGATATCCCAAAACCCCATCTGTTAAGAGAGATGACTAACTCCCCTGCCTCCTCTGCTGTTTCATGCCATCTTTGCTTATCGCATAATAAATTTCTTCAGCCAGCAAGCGTCAAAGAAGCCGGCAAGATAAATACTGTACCATTGTCATCTGGTATAAATCAGTACAGCTCTACTGGCTTCAATAGAGCTACAGCAATTACCATCAGCAGGGATCTGACCCCAGAGGTACAACTCCCAAATTCACATCAATCTCCTCTACGCTATTTTGGTAGCTTCACTCTGGTGCAGAGCATCTTGGCAATGCTTGAGCTTATGCTCAAGCGCAAAGTAAAACCACTGCAGGTCCTCTCCATAGGGGCGAGTTTTCTGATAGTCTGCAAAAAAGACTAATAATTCACGTACTGCTGGAAGATACGGTACAACTGGGTCTTTTCCTCATTAGCACCCTAAAGGAAGGGGCCTAATATCACGTATCATTAGAGGAGCGATTCTCTGGCTGGTAAACTATTTCAAATTTAAAAAAAAAACTGTGGAAAACATCTTTTCATGCAGAAATCTCTGCTGGACAAGCCAAGGAAGCACTGCTTGGACAGGAGGGGGTACTTACAGGACTGCCTTTGGGACCGTCATCGCCTGGTGGACCTTTGGGGCCAGGTGGACCAGCAGCACCAGAGGGACCTGCTTCACCCTTTTCACCTCTTTCACCTTTAGGACCCTGTAAAGGAAAAAGGGTGTTTCTATTATGCAGAAAAACAACTTACCGATCTCTAATTAGCCTTTAATCAATTCTGAGAAAGAAGCTCTATTTGTATCTCAAAACACGAGGACATGATTTAGCAGTCCCTTCCCACAAAGATGAAATGGTGTTCACGTTGTTCAGTCGTGGGTAGCCCATATTCAGTGACTAAACGTTGTGCTATAAATACCCAGTAACATGGCGACGTGTCGCCCGATACCCAAACCAAGGACGCGGCTGGCTCAGTCCCTGCAGCCCCGTCCACACCCACGCCTCTCTGACACGCCTTCAACCACCTCCTCAGGGGACACCACTGAAGAAAAGCTCTTCTCCATCAGAGCAAGAGCCACCCCGTAGCGTACTTACCGGGAGGCCAACCTCGCCGGGAAGACCAGGCTCACCAGATTCACCAGGTTCACCCTGCAGAGGGGAGAAGAGGATGAGCACAGTTGTATTTCTGCAGGGTGCTGAGTTTTCTGCTGATGTAGCAAAGCCCCTGCCTGAGTGTTGTAGCAAACTCCTGCAGGCTCCAACCAGGTTTGTCTGGACGCTTTACCTTCTCTCCTACTGCACCAGGATTTCCTATTCCCCCAGGAGGACCTTGTGGGCCGTCTGCTCCGGGTGGTCCAGATGGACCTCTGGGTCCAGGTGGGCCTGGCGGGCCCTGAGAGAAAGGGGAGACAAATTTAAGACATGTTTCTTGGAGCAATGTCTGTCAGTGATGAAAAAAGAAGTATGAAAGCATCTTACCATTTGCCCAACGTCACCTGTTTCTCCCTTCTCACCAGGTGGTCCAGGCAAGCCCTGTGGAGGTGGAGGGGATGAGTTTTAGCTGTGAACATCTCAGGTGGAGCTCCAGCTCTCATCACCCTAAGACCTCCCTTGATGCTACAAATTACCTGCAAGCCCACTGGACCGGGGGGACCAGGGAAACCTCGGGGTCCTTCATCACCTTTCTGACCAAAAAGGCCTTGCTGTCCCCTAGGACCTGGCTCTCCATCAGCACCCTACGAAGAAAGAGTCTCACACAGCTTGGCAAAGACATGAGGTAGGTGCAAAGCCCCGTCCCCACCACCTCCTGCTGCAGCCAGCAGCAACGCCCTCCTCGTGCATCGGGCACCAGCAGCGCCAGGCAGAAACCGCCCATCTTTGCAGAGCTTCCCAGGACAGTTCATGGCAAGAAAGGGGATTTCTGCTAACAGGGGACAACACTCACCGCTGGGCCAGGCTGACCGATCGGACCCTGCGGGCCGGTAGGACCTGGTGGACCCTGTCATAAAACAGAAGTGCAACGTCAGCGTTAGGAGCAGAGAGTAAAAATCTCACCTGGAAAAGGCGATGCCCTTCAACCCAGCCTCCGTTACACTTGCATAAATTCCCAGAACAGAGGAGCGGGAGGACAGGGTCGAGTCTCCCCGGACGCACCAGCATCCCTCAGCCCTGGTGCCAAAGGCACAGCAGACACGTCTAAACGCATTTTGGGTCCAGCAAAGCAGTATCATATCGCTCAGCTCTATCTAGATACTTATGTGTAATTTATCTTCCTCAGGCCCTGAGCAGCACATAAAAGTGCTTCAGTGTGCTATAAGCGACTAGAAGAACTACAGCCAAACGCCCAACCTGAATGGCAAGGGCTGCTAATGTTTCACAGATATTTACACAGCACATGGGTGACACGGAAACATCTCCGTGTGTTCCTGGGAGCTGGAGGAGAAACACACTTCAGGCACTCCCTCTTTTTTACATTGTGAAGCAAAGGAGAAGATGAAGCGATGATAGAAAGAAATTAAAACGATAGTGTTTTCTGTTTCCAGCAAGTCGCACAACGTAACCATGCTCCTCCAGGGAAGCAGCTGCGATGACGGGCACCCCACTCACCTGCTCCCCTTTGTCGCCCTTGCTGCCCTTCTGGCCAGGCTCCCCGATCTCGCCCTGCCAGGCACAAACAGGCACAGTTAGTTCACTCGGTGACCACTTCCATATCTCAACATTCAAGCAATAGTCCTGTAGGTCTGCACCCTCATCCCAAAGATTCCAATTCCCACAGAAATACCCCAGTAAGTCCTGAAAAAGGCCAGAGATTTGGCCACTCGGGGTGTAACCAAATCCTTTTGCATCCTAAAACTTTCCTTAGCTGCCACGCGATGCAAGAAGCATCGTTTTGCAGACGTTGTTAGCAGCGCTGAGTGATACGTCCCAGCTGATGTTTTCGAAGAATCCCCCAGTCCAGAGGGGCTTAATGAGAGAGTGGGGCAAGGTAATTCATTTGGAAAGGCCAGGCACCCGCGGGCAGGCCAGCTGCTGCAGGCTTTGGGGCAGGCTAACTGGATTTCAGCACGCGGTTTGGCTGGCAGAGCACACGCAGCCCCTGCTGCTGCTCCCCCGGATCGGACGCTGCTGATCCCGTGGGATTGCCAGCACCATGAAATATCCTGCAGTTACGGCCGGCAGCACACCCGACCCGACGCGGTGGAAGCAGCAGGTCAGCGCGGTGGCCATGGGGCACGTTGCCCAGTTCCTTCCCAGGGTGACCCTGCACAGCAGGGAGCTGCTCCCACCTTGTCTCCGTCCTCTCCGGGGGGGCCGACGGGACCTGCTGGACCCGGGAGTCCCACCGGGCCCTGGATGCCGTCCCGGCCAGCCGGTCCTTGAGGACCCTTCTCGCCCTGGAAGCAGAACAAGCAAGCAGGTCACACAGAGCTCTCCTCCACCCGACCCCTTACATCCCGTTAACTTTTTATTCAGCTGCTAATGACCCCTGACTATAGGGACATGTATAGCAAAACCGGTTTCCAGCTGGTATTTCATCAGGCTCTCTGTCTGAAACAAGACAAAATTTCTACCTCGAGAGATAACGAAACAACAAACAAATCTAACCAGTGACTACCCAGATCACAGCTGCAATTTCACTGCTATAGCAATATAATCAGATTTAATCTGAACCCTCAGCCATCTATCTCTGGATGACAAACAAGACCCAAACTAATTTTTACTCCCACAAGCCAGATTTTACTGATTCTGATCCTGGCTGTCCCAGCGCTCACTGCCTGCTCCCTCCCTGGCTGATCCCCAACTAATGGGGGTTTCTCAGGGGGCCCTGAGCTCTGGACAAAGGAAAACACCTGAAGTGAATAAAGCAACCTCTGCTGGCCTCCCACTTCAACATCTACTCGTATTTCTCAGACCCGGAGCCTTCAATCGAATTTGTTTGTTTATAGGAGCTGAACAGTGGATATTTTTCAGTTTCCTCATACATAATTTAATCGCATCTGAATCCTGGGTGCTCTCTTCTGAATAATTAGATGCCACATAAATTGCCTATTCATCTACCCACTGATATATCATATAGGTACTTGGCAGGACAGATGTTCATAAAGCTGATTCACCAGGAAATTCTTGCCTCTGGACTAGCTGCTGGAGTTTCTAATAAGCCAGCAAACGCGGAACGTAGTGGCTGATAAACACTTTTGATAACAACAATCAATCACTGTAAGTATCCTCGTGTAGTTTGAAATCACCGATGCCAGCATTTGCTCATTTTGCTGGGTCTGAAGCTGAGCTTAAGTTTGAGGCAGGCAACCCAAAAGTCCCCGCAAAACCATTTGGGCGTGAATTAGAGGCTCAGCCTTCCTCCTCGGGACTGTCACGGTGCTGTGCTCTTCAGGGACAGAAATAGTCATCCCAGCCCACTCCCTCCTGCCCGCACGTGACATTTCACGCGCGTGCCTGGGGAGCGAAAGACGTGCGAGTTTGCGCGGGCTGGCTGGTGAACGCTCGGGAGAGGGACCATATGGCAGGACTCAGCCGCGCTCTGCTCGGCCGCCTGCAGACAGCAGCTCTTTCTGTGGGCACCAGCGGGATGCCTGGGAACACCGATGCTGCGGCGCACGCAGCATCCCGGGAAGCGGAGCCAAAACCTCCGCAGCACCTTCACGTGGATGCCTCAGCCGGGGTAGAGCGAGGGTAAGGATTTACTTGGGCTCAGTGGAAATTTGCTGCTGCCGTTGCATCCTTGTAAGCGGTGACGGGGCTGGCTCACTTCCCTGTCCAGAGCCCTGTACTTTGGCTGTTTGTCACGAGGAGGTCACACAGGCTGTCATTTCACCTGCTCAGGGTCCTCGTCCCTTCTCGTTGCCTGAGGACATTTCGGTCCCTGGGACCACGTCCATTTTTGACAGCACGGGTGTCACAAACGGGGCAGCTGAGCAGCTAACCTTCAGTGGTTTGGTGCACCCAAGACGAGAAAATTCCTTCCTAGTTGAATTCCTTCTTTTTTTTTGTTTTAATGTTTTATACACCTACCCCAGGGAATGTCTCCATGCTCAGCTTCCTACTATACGCATTTCTATTGGACTCACAGCTGTTAATCTTTATACTGGTACTTACTGGGGCTCCCTTTTCACCTGCGGGTCCCGGAGGTCCCTGGGGGCCAGGTCGCCCTGGCAAGCCTATCGGGCCGGCCGACCCCGCGGGACCGCGCTCGCCGGGAGAGCCCTGTTCGGAGAAGAAGGAAGGAAGCATTAATTGGAGTATCGAGCTTCATCTACATACAGAAAGAAAGAAATCCAGCAGTAGGATGCTGCAAGGCATCGTCAGTAAACGAGCACATCTGATGGGGTGACTGCCATGGGATGGCTTGCTACCATCAGCTCAAGGGGTCCTGGAGATCTTTTTTTAATTAAAATCCCTGGAAGGGCCGAGTTCTCCCCTGGATGGTGCAGGGAGCTCAGTTCCTGGGGGGACATTATCAGCTTGGAACAAGAGCATGAGCCACTTCATGGCCAATGCAGCAGGGAGGGTTGGATGATGAATATTTTCTTCCAGGAGAGCTGCACTGAGCACAGATCTCAAGTGGGAACAACTTTCAGAGGGAAAGCTGGTGACTTAGAAGCAAAACTCTCCATGTCCCGAATCATCCCAGTTCTCTCAGCTTGTCACGTATGTTCACAGCTGACACCACAAAATGACTGAGCTATTACATACGTGTCTTGTAAAATAAAGCACTACCCAGCAAGTCGTTAGTGCAAAGGGAATAAATAACGGATCAAGCGCTGAGCTGTGACTAACCCTCCGTTTTGGCTTGCCAAGCTTGTAAATGGGTTAGGTGGTGCCTGTAAGGGCAAGGATACTCACTGCTGGACCTGGGGGGCCTGGGGGACCTTCGTTGCCTTTCAGCCCTGGAGCACCCTGGAGGGAGGAAAACAAAGTCATTTTGGGAGCTGGGTGCGGCACCGCCTGGGCATCCCTCCCGCTGGAAGGACCGGGCAGCCTCTACTCACAATGGGCCCAGGGAGACCTCTCTCTCCGGGGAAGCCTCGCAAGCCCGGGGGACCGTCCTTCCCTGGGAGGCCAGCGGGACCAGGGTCCCCCTGCAACGACAGCAATAAACAGCTGAGGATCTGCAGACTCCATAGAGACTCAGCTCCTCCCTCTGGGCTCAAGTCGTGATGAGGCACGGCGAAACATCATGTCTTTTCTGGATCATCCCTCTCCATCTCTGGGAGAGCAGCAGGCGTCCAGGCTTGCAGTAAGGGTGAAATTCAGTAGGCTGCTAGTCCCTACCTTGGTCCCTTCTTTTCCAGTGAGGCCAGGAAGACCTTGTTCACCCGGGGGACCTGGAGGGCCTGGATGTCCCCGCTCACCCATTGGCCCAGTCTCACCAGTTGGACCCTGAAGAAACAGAGATCAGGGAGAAGGTGGTGGGTATCAGCAGAGCAAACAATGAAGGAAGAGGTTCAGGCTATCAGTTTATTCCTTTAGGTTGCAATGGGATGGAAGATGCTCCTTCCCTTAGCTGTCCCCTGCAGTGCCACCAGGAATCCCTGCAGATGCCTCCTTTGGCATCCAAAGGGACCTTGTTTTGGAAGTGGGCAACATCGCACTTGACAGACTAGAGGCACTGGGAACCTCTGAAATCGAAGTGTTCACATAAATGAGATATCATTACAACAATTATTACGCTTAGGGTTTTTTTTTTTAATTGAAAAGTTCCTAAGTACTCTACAATCATGCTGGTTCTTCCTTACGTAGGGCATAAATAATGGATTAGGCTTGTACTACACGGCAGTTACCGACTGCCTCAGTGCCGTACGTGGGCACTAACGGTGACGAGTGTAACGTAAGGCCCAGTGCAGAAGGTTCCCAAGTGGCCCATTTTGGAGGAGGACAAAAGCCATACGCACAAGACTGCAACGTCCCTGCACGTCGGTGTCCGCTGGGACGGCGGTTGTAATTCATGTCACGCTGCAGGGTGCCACTTAGTGTAAGCACAACGGTAGCTGCTCAGCGACCACAGATCACGCTAACTACGCGCAGCAGAGCCAAATAAAATTGCCATAGAACCTAATTTGCACTTGAGAAGACAGACGCAGTCAGGGAATTGCCCCTAATCAGGGAATTTACAAATCAGGGACTTTACACTATCATTAAAGAGGACAAATTAATTACTTTGTAATTAAAGAGCAACCTCCCCAGCAGTTCAGGAAAGAGGACTCAACCCAAAGCCAGTCCTACCCAGTCTAGGACTCTGCCTACAGAGCTGAGGCACGAGCCTTGCACGCCTGGCCTTGAGGGGTACAAATTCTGGGTGCGCAGTGACTATCTCCAGATTGCACAGAGTTCACTGTGACTAAAAGAAAAAGAACCCAACCCTGATAAAGCAGCACTTTACAGTAAAGAGGGATTCATTTCTTCACAGCAACGCGTAAGAGCACTCTTGCATCATGCTTACGCTGCCCTCAACGCCCCAGCAGCTGTACAGCCCTTGGAGATCACGTTTAACTCCAGTTGCTTAATGTCTCCTGGTCAGGTTGTGTGTAGCTGGTCTCTCTCTCACCCTACACCAACTTTACACCAAGGTAGTTCTGTTAAGTTCACAGGAGCCACCTTATTTACAGCAGCCTTCGGGTACGTTGTCTAAATACCATCCTAACGCCTCAACTGGGTGGGCTGGGACCCATCGGGGTATTTCGCACCCTGGCCAGGAATTTCAAAGCCATCAAGCTTACTTTGAGGTGACTTTGCCTCCCCTGGAAGAGGAGCCTCCGTGCTGTGTGACCTGCGGTCCCAGCAGCTCCAGTCACACCCTCGGAGCTGTGAGAGCCGGCTGTGCCGTACCGGCGAAGACGAGCCGCAGAGGGCTGGTGCAAGCACGAGCATTCGTTTCTTACCTGGGGGCCTACAACACCGGGGGGTCCGGGAGGGCCGGTCTTGCCTTGGAAACCCTGTTAGAGAAAGGGAAAAGAGAAAGAGATGACGCTTCTGGCAAGGAGTCCTCCAGGGAGGGTCCCAGACTGCCACCCGACTGCTCCTCCTCCGGTGAAACTACTGACCAGGACTGGGTGGACACCCAAAGACAAAAGAAACAAGAAATCAAACAGAAAGTGGAAAACGTGTATTTGTACATTTATACAGGGATGAAACAGAGGAAGAAAAAGGGATTCTCAAAGCTCAGCTCTGCTGTTTTGATGGAGCTACTGTGGTTTGGCTGAAGGACTGGCCATATATAAAAAAAAATTTGCTACACTCATAAAACCTATAGAGAAAACGGCTACTAAAAAGTCAGAATGTGCGAGTTTCTTCATGCTGCACAATTCTTAATAACCACGTCCCTTCTCCTGCTCCCCGTTCTGGTACTGGTTTAGGCTCAGCTCTGGTTTAGGCTCAGCTCCCAGGAGCTCGGAGCCTGGGTGACCGTCTTCCACTTCTGGCACAGGCAGCGCCGACCTCCAGCCCCGCCGGAGCCCACAGCCCCGGGCGCTGAGCGACGCTTTATTTCCTTCATCAACGTCTGCGGAAAGAAATCACAAATGCGCTTCTCTCCAAACGCTGATGAGTAGCGAAGTCTCCATGACAGCTACTTCTAATGACAGTTCGAAGAGTGACAATAACGAACTATCGCCACTGCAATTGTTTAGCTCTCCTAAGCCACTCTTTAAAAAGTACATTAATTATCGTTCTTACTATAGCTTGCTGACAAGCTTGAGAAATGTCATCTAGGGCACACAGGCTATTTTCTTGTTGCCACAAAAGAGAATCAGATAAATCCCAAGCCAACGGTAATGTGTCATGCTAAAAAAACTACCCGGTGCTATTCTGTAGCTGTCTGCGGATCACAGAAAATATCCTGTCATTGATGGGGAAATGGCAAAACATCTTTGTGAAATGACTGTACGATTTAAACTCTTATCGTAGAAAAAATATTTCAGCCAGTTCTGTGCAGGACATTTCTTATTAATCTGAAGAAAGGGGTTTCCTTTTATCCCGTCTGAGCCTTGAGCACAGAGGCTTTAGAATTTTTCTTGGGTTTTTTTTTAGATCCAATCTTTGTAAATCTAATATGGCCAAATATTTCAGCATCCTTCAGCGTGCACATTTGCTACTAAATGAAAAGTAAAATAAAGGGAACTATTCGACACACAGATTTCAAGCCTAGGTTTTCTCGCATGAAGGTACAGAGTGCACTGACAAGGCTACTGATGTGGAAATAGTATTTAATTTGGTTTTTATATTTCTCTCCTCGCTTTTTGGCACTGTGTAAGGGAAGGGAGACAAAAAGGGGACTTCTGCTACGTGGGTCTGCACACGTGTGCACCCCAGGAGGACGCAAGGGAAAGCGATTTTTGCAAGCTTGTCGATGGCACAGATTAGCAGAGTTTGGGATTCCTGGAAGGATCAGCCTGCTGCCGCGAGCGAGGAAAGCTATGAGGGAGCACTTTCAGGCCCCAACTGACTGAAAGCCCATTCTCCATTCATATTCATGCAGACTTGGGAGTTTGATGCTTTATTCTAGTCTTAAAAGTCGGTAACAGCAGATGCAAGTGAAGTTTTTACTGCTTCTTCTAATCTGTATGCAGGTGTCCTGGATGTTACGGATAACCCGATGAAGGAAGACTAAATGTCACAGGCAGGCTCTGGCAGGTGAAAACTCTTCTCTTCACCTTTAAGTTAATCCTGATCTGAGCATTGTGTGTTCAAAAATACCACAACCATTGCCTTAAAGCCAGTCTTACGGAGTGTAAATAAATACCTGGTGTTGCGCTGAGCAGTATTTGCATTGCCTTGCTTAGCAAATGCCAGGCAAGTTAATTAAATTGTTGTGTGATAAGTTGAGGGGAAAAAATGCATAATGTGCAAAGCCTTTTTAATGCTCATTTGCTAGGAAAGGCAGTGGAGAAAAATGCAAAGCTGAGTAGAGGAAATCGAGGTTTTTTTCCTGCAAAACAAACATGGGACAAAGTCTATCTGCTAACATGCAGCATGCAGTGCCGGGGAGAGGGACGTACCAACAACAGCAGATGAGCTGGATTGTAAACAGCCGAGGAAAAAGAATAAACAACCCCCGGAATGCCAAAGGGAAGAACACTAATTCCTGCATGCAGAGGAATACATGGCAGAAGGGTCATTTTTGCTTAGAGTATCCTTCAAGCAAAAAAGGTGCAGAAGAGAGATCACCAGAGACGCACGACAGCCAGGGTATCATACCTTCCGCATGCCTCATCGTTCTCCTTTGGTGAGAAACAATGATTACATCTGTGCAGTAAAACCTTTCAAAATGGACAAAGCAGTATGCGCACGATACAGTGAGGTACCTAAACAGCCAGGAGCCGCTCCCTGGGCTGCAGCAAGGGATTATCGCTGGAGGGGGCTTAAGCAAAACTTCACGAGGACCTTGTGCATAGCTTTGGCTAAAAGGCAGCGTCAGCAGAGATGCTCTTCTTGCTCGGGTGCTAAGGCAAGTGGCTGATACACAAGTAGTAACCGGTGCGGACAGAAAAACTAGAGCAAAATCATTGCACCACTCGTCGTGGCCAGGAACTGCCTTCCTCTCAAAACAAGCACTGCCAAAACTGGGCGGTAACTCTTACTCTCTCTGTAACTCTGTTCAACAGTTCTTGGCGTTGGCCACATGGTGCATTGAGAAGTGAAAATCATTTACTTCTCCCCATTGCAGGTTCCAGAGAAAATAAAACTGCTCCTGACCTAACGCAGCTGGGTGCAGAAAGCTGAGCTCGCAAAGGATGGAGCCCGTCTTGCGTGAAAAATCTCTGCTATCACAGTCCTAGAGTTATGTCTCTGGAACAGAGACACGTAAAACCTGCTCGATCTCCAAAGGATGGAGTGGGACAGAAAGCGCAGACTTTACCCGTAAGGCTCCAAAGAGCAGAGACACAGCCTTCCCCCTTGGGAGGGCAAAGGGACGAGCGCTTCGGCGAGTCCCTGGGGTACAGAGCCTGGCTGCTTGGAAACCACCCCCCAGCTGCTTCTCCAACTCATGAAAGCAAGAGCTGCACCAAGTGCTGATGCCGACCCAAACTCAACCCCAGCCAACATCCTCCCACCTCACGAGGAGCTGCCTCTTGCAGCACCCGTCACGGCAGAAAACCAACTGCCTCTGATGCAGGTCACCAGCATCACTACATCTCTGCCACATTTTCTCCGTGCATGATGCACATGACCTCCACAGTCTACTAAAGGGACGCAGAGAGAGGAGTTGGTGCACAACCTTCACGTAAATCATCATTAGACCGACCTGTCCTGCTCAGAAGAGGGTTGCTTCCCATAGACCATCCCATGCAGCTGGAGAGACGCAAACCTCCAGGGAATACAAATGTGTGGCCACATCTCCCCAGCTGCACAGAAGGGTTTAGAAAAACCAACCGGCAAGACGAGACTCAGGACTAATGATCTGCCCAAGGGTTTTGGCTACTTACGGTTTCTCCTCTCTGTCCGGGGTGACCAGGCAATCCATCCTTCCCAGGAGGACCCTACAGCACAAAACCGGGGTGAGAAGGAACATGACCAAGTGCTCAGTAGTAAAACTGTGATAAGGACTGAATCAAACCTGCTTGCCTCCTTGCATTAGTTCCCATCCATTTTACAGTGAAATGGGGGTGCTCAGAACCCTAAAAGATACGGCCCTTTCCCATACATCTCCCAAAGGAAAGATTTATCTTACAGGTCCAGAGCGGGAGTGAGCTGTTCACCACAGGGAAGGAAATCACTCCAGAAAGGTTTCTGAGATCCCCCACCAGTGTATAATAATTGCAGAGGCAGAAGTGTTACTCGGTTGTGCTGTCCTCCCAGTATACAGAGGGAAAATAAAGAACAGAGCAACCATGAAAGATCCTAGCGATACTGAGTCATTAGGAAACGAACATTTATAATCAGCTGCAATTTACTTGGCTATTTAAAATCTTAAACCGCCGGGTTATTATCGTGATGTCTCAGTAATGCCTTTTATTGGGTACGTCACCACTTGTCAGAGAAGCAGCTAAGACTGAGCTGGCACAGGCGATCACAGCTGCATGGACAAGACTTTATGTATTTGCATGTTCTGGAAAGAGAGTTACTTACAGGGGGGCCTTTTGGTCCAGGAAATCCAGTCGGTCCTTGAGGCCCTGGTGGTCCCTGGGATGCAAACCAAGCCAGAAAACATGGTTAAGGAACCTATAACGCTTTACTATGAAATATTAGCTCTGCGTGAACAGCAGATGAGCACAAAGATACGGAAAGCCAGCTACTTCTCCCCCAAAGGAATGCCCCGAAGTGCGAGATGCAGCTGCACGGGGCCATCCCTTAAAAAAAACGCGTGGAGAAATAAGAACCACCGGGCATGTTTAACCAAGCGGCCTGTCCAGCTGCAAAAAGCACTGCAAACGTGAAGAGGGCTATCAACCGCTCTGTGCCTTTCCCTCCCAGTGCTATGAAAAAGAGGTCTTTTCCCATCCCAGCTCAAGCGAGAGCACCTAGGAGCTACCAGCTTGTGCAGGAATGAAAGAGGAGAGCTGGTGGCTCTGGGGCCGCGGCCGCAGGCGGCTGATGCTCTTCAGAGAGCTGCTTCCCCGGCGTGGCGTCAGCAGCAGTTGCCCCCTCGCCCCTGCGGTCACAACCAGCAGATGCAAAGCAGGGACCAATTTCATGTATCTCCTCCCTGGGCAATTTTGTAGAAAATTTACAAACCAACCAAAACAAAGCCCAGAAAAAAAAAGCAGAAATTGAGGCTAAAATTGTGAAAGTCCCGTTGTTTCAGTATTTTCCACCTGGTGTGCTGTGATCTGGAGAAAGCAGCACGAGGTCCCACAGGACCACCTCCTCCAGAAAACCAGGGCTCCGGCTGTCTGCACAAAACCCACGGGAGACTCTTCCCTTTTCCCACGGAGCGATGCTCACACAGGACACCCAAGGTCCCAGTCGAGCCTTCCTTGGAGAGCTCAGAGAGGACCTAAGGGCTGTAGGTCACTTGCGAGGCCTCTCTCCGCATGAGCACGTTTCACTCATATTTCTAAACAGATTTTTCCTTTTGCTGGCCGAGGGACACTAAGCTGCACCCCGGCTCCAGCGAGCTGCCCACCCCTCTCTGCTTAACAGGGCACTTGGTAGGACGCTCGCTGCAGAAAACCCTCAGCACCATCCATCTCAGCCCTGCAAACCCGCCGCGTCTGCCATGGGAAACTAACGGGCTTGGACCGAGTCCTGCTTTAGCCCCGCGGAATTGCCTTACCCTTTCGCCAGGAGGACCAGGGGGGCCGTCACCACCAGAGTTGCCCTTTTACAAATAAACAAAACAGCAAACCATTAAAAATACATATATCACCATTTGCACAAAGGCTTCAAATGGCACCAAGCCCACGGTGACACCCCACCCCACCGGCTCCCCCGGCCCCTCTCTATTAATAATTCTCTATCAGGAGCAGCATCCAGTGACAAATGAGCAGCTGCTCGTTCCCCTCACATTGCCTAATAAAAATACAGGAAAGATAACATCAGCGAGCTCAGGATATTTCCACCAGATAACGGCCTCCCTCTGAGGGATAAATGCCGCCGCAAAGACGAGGTATTTATCAAAAATTCATGCCGACACAGAACCAAGCCATTTATTTTTAAAGCCGGCAGCACGGTGGTGACAGCGTCTCACTACAAAAGCTTTGCTTCCATCACGCCCGGCGATTGATGGTCACTTAATCAGTCTCTGCAGCAGGTTGTGGAGCTGAGCGTGTCTCCAGATCGGCTGGCAGAAAAATACCTGGTTTGCCCACTGACCAACTGTCCTGGTTTCGGCTGGGATGGAGCTCATTTTCTTCCCAGTAGCTACTGCGTTTTGGATTCAGGATGGGATTTGGTATGTGCAGAATGTTGATAATACACCGATGTTATTAGTTGTTGCTAAGAGATCAAGGACTTTTTTTCAGCTTCCCAGGTTTTGCTAATGCGCAGGTACAAAAAGCCGGGAGGGGTATAGCCAGGACAGCTGACCCAAACTGGCCAGAGAGAGTGTTCCGTACCATAGACGGCATGCCCGGTATATAAGGGGGGGCTCAGCCAGTGGACCGGGCTCCCTCCCTCCCTCCCTTGGGGTTCCAAGGTCACTGCTCGGGGTCATTCCGAGATCTCTCTCAGTTTTGCTCCATGATCACCGCTCAGGACAGGCGGTATCGGTCGTCAGGTGGCGAGAAACTGTGCATCGTTCATTTTGTATATTCTCTTATCATTATATTTTTTAATCATTATTTTTAATATATATTATCTTTTCCTTTGCTGTCCTAGTAAACTGTCTTTATCTCCACCCACAAGCTTCCCTTTCTTTCCGATTCACCTCCCCATCCCGCTGCATGGGGCGGGGAGAACGTGAGTGAGCGGCTGCATGGTGCTCAGCTGCTGGCTGTGGTTAAACCACGACCCCAATCATGGGCACACAGCACGCACGCAAAGTGGCTCGGTAAGGTGTGCGGTTCCAGAGACCAGCAGCAATACGTGCCCCTTCGCCCATGGCACAGCCAAAGGCCTCTAAGGTCATTCAAACGCCACTTAAACACCAAAAAATAGGGCTTAGGGGAAGCGTCAGTGGGTTGTAGGGTCGTGCTGGTCCCTGACGTGGGGGTGCTCCCTCCCCTTCTGATTGCAACAGCTCTTAATTCATCCGTGCACTTGATGTCCTGCCGAAACATGGGCCAACGCACTTTTAGGACCTGTGTGTATAGGTTACGGTTGGGTTATGAGCCGTTTGGACGGGCAATGAAGCTCAGGAGGGCTCAGCTTTCAAAATACAATGGAGAAAGGAGAGAAGGGACGTGGAGGGCAATGAGCCAGACGGTCTCTTAGACCAACGCTTTTTAGGACACAATTCCACTAGGGTCCCCAAAACCTTACCTTTGGGCCGGGTTTCCCGGTGCTTCCCCTAGGGCCTCTTTCCCCACGTGGACCCTTAAAAAGACACAAAAAGATGACATTTTAGCCCTTCTTGCTACCCACAGCACTACACTGTGATCAGGCAAAGCGCCCGAGCTGCACCGGCTCAATGAGCCGTCCCACCAGCAGCACGGGGACGCCAGGAGCCTTCGCCACGGCCACTGGAGGTCTGATGACTTGAAACCACGTTCCCTGGTGAGACCCAGCCCCAAATCACTGTGTCCCCTCTGCTTAGCTTTAACTGCTGAAGCCCAGATCCTACCCAGCGAGGACACAAATCACATCCCACTTTCCCCTGGCCTTAAGAAGCTTTCAAAACGCACAAGAATGAAGAAATGGATCATTACCGTTGGACCGCGCTGCCCCCTTGGACCTGGTTTGCCAGGTGTCCCCTGGAACAAAAAAGAAAGGCAGAGGAGTTAGCTGGCAGCATCACAAGCTGAGCTTGCAGCAGATGAACCCGCAACGGAGCCTGTTGCACACAAACTGCCCCCACAACCTCTCTGGTTCTCGTTAGCGATGAAAAGGACAACAGCAGATTCGCTTTTATCTCCCGATTCTTGTATTTATTTTAATTTATAACGCTTGGGCAGGTCGGGACGGTAATCCCAATGCCCAGACGACATCTACCATCTGAGGGAAGGAGTCTCTTAAGAAAACATACCCTCAGTCTTTTAAAACACCAGAGCCAGCAGAAAGCTCACCAACTCTGCCACCCCAAAATCTGCGATCCCTTTTCCCACCGCTCTCCACTCGTCCCTTTGCGCAGCTCCCGCCGCGGGGCAGGGCTGGTCCTCGCCCCGGCCGGGCGCAGGGCAGGCTGGCTCACACCGACGCGCACACGCGTTGCAGGACCTGCGCCGTTAAACATTTACGGAATGACAGCAGCAGAGCAGAGTTCCTGCTCTGAGCAGTTATTTTACACCACACAAGCCAATTAAGCTGCCCCACATATTTACAAATCTTTCTTCATCTCTGTGAACTTTGTGCTAAACAAGTAATTTAAGACATTGTTTTGCAGCAGCGACAAAGCAGCAGGCTTATGAGATCTGACAGATGCACTCAGCTTCCTCTAATGCGGGACTGTGATTAATTCTGACAGAAGACAGACAGAGGCGGCTGGGTCCTAAATCTGGCATCACGTTAAGCTCCATTACCCCGCGCCTAAAAGAAAACGAACGGCCTGGAGCTCGCTCCCTGAAAACGCTGTTTTGGCTAGTGTCAAGCGACCAAAAAAATACCCATAGGTTTAACTCTCCTCCTTTGGACCTGCCGTCCGCTATTGTGACCAACCACCTGTCAAAGGAAGGAAGGAAAACTTGCTTTCTACGTACGGAACACAGAATGCTTAAAATATCACTTGCCGTTTTCTGCCCCAAATCCATCATCTCACACTCCTGCCTCCTCGTGCTCGGCACTCATTAACCAGGCGAACATGAAACAGGAGCTGGAAAACTTTACAATCAACTTTCTTGGAGCTACTAAAATTAGTCCTGCTGAATCCTCTCCTTGTTCTGTGGCTCCATTTAATAAACCCTGCTGGCATACCTTTTTTTAATTAATTACAAAAATCATTTTGAAGTACTCCAGCTGGTTTTCCTTCAGCTACGGGAGGCTAAATTCAGAGCAGGGGGAGAGGAGCGCGTGGGGCTACCTGCAGGGAGGCGGCACAGGCTCCTCTCCTCCTTCCTCAATTCTATTTTTAAGCAAAATTTTGCCCTGCTTATTGCTATCATTAATCATGCATACAGCACCGTGTACTGCTGCAAAGAATTTATATAGCACTGTAAATGTACACAGACCTATATTTTTCAAACAGGGATTACTGAGGGAAAGGCATCTAAATTCAGATTATTTTCTAGGCACCCAAATAAATGGTTGGATTTCGGTACCTCCACGCGCCCCCCAGGCTGTGTCAGACCGGGCGAGCAGGGAGATCTATTACCCCGCGCTAATGGCAGAGGCCTATTAGCTCTAAAAATAAAACCACTTATTCACGTCTAACTATTGATTTTACGATCGGGTTTTGAAAACGTCCAAGCAAGCTCACCCGAGCTCGGCTCCGGCTGCGGGCAGCTGGGTGAGAAGGGGCATCGCGCCGAGCAGCCGCTCGCCAAAGCTACCGTGATATTTAACAGGTCACACTTCTCCAAAACCACCAAATATCCTTTTTTTTTTTTTTTATTTCCCCCCCTTTTGAACTTTTCCAGCCCTTTTGTGCAGCTGCACAGCCAGGAGCTGCGGTTTCAGGTCTGGGGAGCTTTAGTGCCGCAGGCTCTGCCAGCACCGAAATCCAGCCGCCTGCGCCGGCACGGGCAGGACCTGCCGGTACCGCTCTTCTGCCTTCGGTATCCACCTGTCTCTTTTTTATTTAAGGACTTGGGAAGACTACTTGTGTTGCTGAAATAATGAGCTGGAAAGCTTATTTCCATTCCTAGCTGATGACGATTGTAGGAGAAACGTGTGATTCGTATTATTTTGGACACAAACAACTGCGCTGAATAGCATAATAGTAATGCTTTGTGAAAAGAAAAGACAAACAAATGATTTTTTTTTTTTTGGGTTGTTTCAGCTGCAAATTGGGTTACTCCACAACGCACTGGAGAAGCAAATCTTGGAAACTCTTTCTTGACTATACGTGGACGTGCTCATAAAAATAGCAAATTTAGTGCTCTTAGGAGAAACAGAGCAGGATTTATCAAGTCTAAACACAACGAGGCTTAAATTAAGTTGATGGTCTCCATTTGGTTCGGCGCGGTGTGATCCCAGCTCAGTCTATCATTCTGTATGTAATTGCTTTTCACTTATTTCAAATAGGATACTTGGGAGCAAAAAAAAAAAAAAAAAGATACCAAAACAGTTGCTGAAAACCAGTATTTCTGCTGTTCTTAAAAAATTTTCAAGCTGGGCTTCTTACAGTAAAGGAGAGATTTGTCCAGGAAAAATCTCTCTCTCTACCCCTCTCTCCCATGCAAACACACCGATAAAACAAGTGCACGCTGCTAGACTGGGTGAGGGACGGCATAAATGCTCCAGTCACACATTGGAGAGGAAAAAAAAATTAAAATTGCCATAAAATAAACCAACTTATTTCTATTTGACAGAGGTGTGCCAGACTCTGCTCCCCCCGAGGGGTCAGAGAAGTCCTGACCCTGCTCCTCACGTACGAAAACAACATCATTTCTCCCCAGATTCCCGTCTCCTTCCTTTACACCAGAGGGTTTGAGGCTGCCGGCACGGCGGTGCCAGCCCCACTGCCGCACTCCCCAGAGCCCGTCCTGGCCCAGACGCATCCCGGCTCCCGAGCCAGGACAACGTGAGCTGCCCCATCTCCTTCCAGGCCGGGCTTGAAATGCAAAAATCCCTTTTCAATTCCTAAACTGAAGAAATGTGGCAAGCCAGGGGCGTAACCAAGCGTCCTCGCTACCTCCTCCTAGGAGCGCAAGGCTCATTCAGAATAAAAGTGAGCAAACTGCTGATTTTATCTTTTCTTGTCTTGTTATCGTTGCCTTGGTCCTACAGTTGGGGCCCTTCCCAGCACGTCTGCTCCCTCCTCAATCCCTTTCGGGCTGGACACTGCCAAAATTCAACCAGCCTAACCCTTGGGGGTTTTGCCCATCTCATAAACCACCAGCTCCTGGTACCTGCTCCGCTCCCTGCACGGTTTCCCGTCCCAGCGCTCTGGCTCTCCATCCCACCAGAATCAAACGAGCAGATGGAGCAAGAGGGATGCGGATGCTCGGGGATGCAAAGCAGCACATCTCCGCTCCGCTGCGGTGCCCGTGTCCTGTTTCACACCGCCCGAAAATCCAACCCAAGGATTTTATTGCTGTGTATTTGATAAGGCGGGTGGTAATTATAGGGCTACAGTGAATCCAGAGCTGTCGTGGCAGCTGCCTTATTCATGGCCTCCCTCGTTCCGCCCGGCTGGAGCGGCGGGAGGGGAGAGGACGCCGTGTCTGTAGTTCAGAATGAAATGAAAATTACTCAGTGGGGAAAAAAAAAAAAAAGGGGGGGTGGATATAAACCAAATCTCAGTGGCACGATATTAATGCAGTGCAAAGTGATTTATATTTTCTGGGCTCCTATCAAACACGTCTGTTAGAAGTCATTTGTATTTAAATGAGAGTAAAAAGGAAACTAATTCCACTCGTTCTCCTCACTCCCCCCTTTTTTTCCCTGTGACCAGAGCTGGTACAGAAAATGACTTTATGTTTGTACTCTGAATCCCCTAATTCAAGTATGTCTTCCACAAAATAAAAAAAATCACCAGTGTATTTAGACAATCCCTACTCGGGAGCAAAGTCTGTGGAGGTGGGGTGACAGATAGGGACAAGTCTGGAGGATGGAGCCCCCACATTTTAATGGGTGTTTATGAATTTAGAATAGCTCCGTTTATTAAAAAGAGGAACTCGTAAGAGTGTTTCTGTCTACGCATTTTGAATCTCAAGTTAGGCTAAAGATGGTTCTTGCTGCTTCTGAACAGATTCACCCATCTCTAATAATTACTGTTAATTAAAAAGCTCTTTGTGCCCTGAGCAAAGTCTGACAGCGCGGGAAGGATTCAGGTTCAGAGAAATCTCTTAAAATATCTTGAGGGAAAGATTTCCAGTGTTTAATTGGAAAGCTGCTGTCTGCAGAGCTGACTCTGCTATTCCTGGCATCCTCCTCTCCCACCAGCCGGCATCGGGAGCCTCTTGCCTGCTCCAGGCTCTCGCCGGTCCCGCGTTCCCTGCGCCGGGACCTCATCCTGGGATGCGAGCGGGTGGGACGACCCTGTTTGGGTGACCCCTTCACATAAAAGCAACCAGAGCCCCGGCCCAGCAGCTGCCGCAACGGAGCCTTCCCCACGTCCTGCCCGAGGACCCTTCTTTGGAGGGAAGATAAAAACCAGCAAAGCGGCTGGACAAAGCGGCTCTTACCCGTGTGCCCTTCTCTCCGTTGGCTCCTGGAAATCCTGGGAAGCCGATTGAGCCCTTGGGGGAAAGAGCAAAGAGAGAGAGCGGTTCAAGACACCGAAAGGGGCAGCTCTGTCCGTCCACGCCAGGCGCCCGCTGGCCTGGAATAACCCCCAGCGAGCGCCCGCTGCCGCCTGCGGCTCCCAACGCTTTTTCTTTTAACCTTCCTTTAATAAAAACAAAACCGAAGACAGACCCAAAATGACCTCAGAAACTAAATTTCATCCAAAAATAACAAAAAAAAAAAAGGTCCGTGCCTTATTAGGAGTCACTGCCATGGCCCAAGCCCATGGTTGTACCGGGCGCCTGGGGAACAGGCAGGCTTTTATTTTTTAGCTCCTAAGTCACCGTGTGCTGCACATGAAAATTTAACTCCTGACTTGTTCTTTTCTGATGCGAGCGCCTGGAGAATAGCTGCTGCTGCTTTTAAAATATGAATTAGTCAAAGAAATGCAAAAAAAACCCCTACCCCAGATATAAAATGCAAATTAAAAAATAAACCATCAGCACCACAACCAGGAAACAATCTCTTGCAGATAATTATGTCTCTAGTGTTAAACAAGTCTGTTTTTTTTTTTGTTTCAAGCAATGAACATGAATAATAAAATATGATTCTCAAAAAAAAAGATGTTAACAAAAACATAAGTTCCCAAAGCCTCCAGGGCGTGTAAAAACCGGGCTGCAGCCTTAGTCTATGCAGCGGAATTCACAGTTTTACTTTAAAAAGAACGTTTGAAAATGGCCCAAATGAAGGTGGGCGTGTAGATAAGATACAAAGGATGTTTGCAAATCCGCAAATGGCAGTTTTATTTTCATTTCAGGGAGACCCTGATTCATTAGCTATTCTCCTTAATTAATTAGTTAACACTAGCAGAGAGCTTTGAAGATACAAAACATACTACAAGGAAAAGGACTACTCTGCCTATTATTAGCATGAAAGCTCACACGGAGCCTGCTCGTACCCATCACCAAAGCGGTCCTGCACGCCCTCGCGTGCTGCAGCCCCCGTCCCAGCACATCTCTCCCCACCACTCCGCAGAACCAGGCACCGATTGCCACCAGCTAAGGGCTGGCAGCTATTTTTACCCATCTATACGTTTCTCCCGCACGGGAGGGACGGCGCAGTGGGAAACGCTGCCGCTCCACCTCGTCCCATTAGCAGGGGATCGAGCCCTCTGCACGACACCGCCGTCAGAGCCCGGCCGGCGCCCGCGGGGCTCCCCAGCACACCCCGCACCTCTCCGGGCTGAGCCCCACCGAGTTACCTTTGGGCCCTGCCTGCCCGGGTAGCCGGGCAGTCCTGGCACGCCGAGTTTTCCCTGAAACACAAACAAAAGCGCGTTACAGCGCGGGCAAGAGAGACCTCGCGAGCAGCTTCAGATTTGCACCAGCAGAAAGGGGAGATGCCAAGTGCAGAGAAGTCAAGAGCAAAGCAAACGTGCCACGGGTGGAATAAAGCTGCCGGGGCACTGCCATCCTCCTCTGCCCGCCCTGGGGGAAGCCCAGGGGGTTTGACGCAGCGTGAGCACTGCAAATGTGTCAGGGACTTAGTGGGGAACGGCTATTTTTTGCTATTGTTTTTTTTCAACTGGATGCACCTAGAAACGAGACGGGAGTCCAGGATACTTTTCATTTCTCCATTTTTTCCTCTGCTCTTTTTTTCAAGACATTGCACCCAAGCAGATAACCCCAGAGACCAACGTCTCAATGAGCTCAAGTCACGCTGCTGCAGTAAAACCACCTCCCCTGGGTCTCCTCTGGTCTGTGTGTCGAACAACTCAGGCCAGCCTTCACACACAGCATCCACAGCTCATCTCCATCCCCCTGCCCTAAAACCACCCCCCCAGGCTGGGCACTGCCCCGACCACCCACCCGAGACACCCAAAGAAAAGCGGGTTTTGCTGTAAAACATCCCTGGGCAATTCCATCCTTGCGACTCACCTTCTCTCCAGCAGGACCAAGAGGACCAGGATCTCCATTGGGGCCAGAGCGACCTTTGGGACCTTCAGGACCATCCTCACCTCGGGGGCCAGGAGGGCCAATCTCCCCCTGTTAATGACAAGGGAAGCATTGACCAGGCAGGCGGGTCCCAGCCCCCCTGTTTGCCGACAGCAATACCCTCACGGCTGCAACCAGATACTCCACGGAGCTGCTAACACAACTCTTGGAGAAAGCTGGGCTTCACCAAGAGGCTCAGCCGAGACTGTCATCGAGTAAAGTGCAGAGCGTTATTCGAGCTCTGAGCTTTCATTCACGCGGCCTGGCCATTATCGCCAACAACAGCCGTCTTTTCCCGTGGCCCAATTATCCCGTCTACGCACGGCGCCTCTCCGCCGAAGCAGCCTTCATTACCTCTGATTGCAGCGCACCCTTTTACCCACCTCCCGGTTCCCAAATCGCGGTTTGATGTGCAAGCACAACCTGGGAAGTGTTTAATTGAGGGTCGAACCGGGCAACTGGAGAAGAAAGACCGAGTTGGAGCTTTTGTGCTGAAAATCATTAGGAAATCTGAGAGCGGAGAGGACCGAGCTATTAACATGAGTTGTTGTGACACTGCAGGCTTCGGCACGCAAAACAACAGTTGTCATTTTGTCACGCAGGGTAACAGGAGATGCTTCCACGCTGCGAACACAGGCAGCCGCCTTCTTGCTCTCCAGAAGCGGGATGGATGCAGATTTATCCGCGAGGCTCTCGGGCACCCCTTGCCCTTTCACAGCTCATCATAAAACACAGAGAGCTTGCTGGTGGGAACTGGAGTCACGAGCTTTGTTTGAAGGAGCTTATGTCCATCTGCGTTTGGCGAGGACAGGAGCCACCTCCTGGAGTTGCCACCTTCAGTCCTTCTTCCTTGGCAAGAAGTGGGGGCTGGGGAAGTTTCCAATTGTTTTAACTGTTCAATTACACAGTCAAACACCAGGAGAAATGCAGAATTTGATTTCTACTTCTACAAGCCTTCATGCAAGGCATTCGTTTCTCCTTTAAACACAGGGATCCATGACTGTAGAGCCCTCTTGATCCCTAGGAGGGCTTCGGAGCTCCGGGGGACACCAAGCCCCAGGTGATGCATCACTCGGCGAGGGGACACAGACAGCCCCTGTCCCCAAGGGCTGGGTGCGGAGGACGGACAGACACACTGCAAAGCCACGTGCTGCAGCCGCTGCCCACATCTGAGCGGGATCTGGGGTTTCTGGTGGTCTGTGTGACCAGCCTTTGTGACCAGGCAACGTGCCCCGCTGCTAAAGATACGAGTCTAATGCAACCCTGCACCCCAGCAGCTTTTACAACACTGCTTTGGTTTCTATTAAAGCATGTTCCTGGTAACTTTACACTTCATGTTGATGGTATGGAAGCACATCAGACTCAGCAAATAAAGATGCCTACCAGACCTTAGATGTAATATTACAGGGGAAAAGATATACTGGAAATAAATATATGATACAGCTGGACCACACAGCAGTCAAAGCAGCAAGACAGGGCCCTCTATTATCACTCAGTTTTATTTTACCTTCAAGGTGGGACTAGGAAATTTAGGGATTTACAACTGCTGTGCTTGACGTGAACATGAAATTCCTGTGTTCCTGCCTCAAGAGCGGACGTGCCAGAAGGACTCCGACAAGAGCCCACCTCGCTGCTCGCCCCGAGCTGCATCGGCACGATAACTCACGGGCTTGAAAGGCAAAGCACTGCCAGATCACATCGGTCACAGACTTACCCGGTCTCCCTTGATGCCCATATCACCTTTGAAGCCAGGGAAGCCATCTTCACCCTAAATAACAGAGAGGAGGAAAAAACAGCCCAGGTGTGTAGATGGAAAAGAAGAAAACAAGGCTTCTCTAGCCCCACTGTATGCTCCCTACCCGGGGAGGACAGGATTAGGTCCCCGACTGCCCATCACATTGGCTTCTGTAAGTCTTTGGTGTGCACAAACGGGCAGGGACACCCAGGCTGCGACCGCTGAGGTCCCCAAGGGATCACAGCAAACATTCCCTCCATCCCACCCTGGCTGCAAGTCAAGATCACAAATCTGGCTTGATGTGAATAACACCACCTTGCCAGTACTGGGAACCAATTATTTCTGAAGTAGTACTGGTTTTATTTTCATGGAGGAAGTTTTATACCGTGCTTCGAGGCACCCTCTAGGACAGTGGCAATATTTCTTCCAGCCAAGACGGTTTAATTGCTGAGCTCAAATCAATAATGTATTTCATCCTACAGCAAATCTCTCATAGGCAATGAAGACACAGTTCCCAGAAAGACTTTTAAAGTTTGGAAAGTCCCTGCCAGGATTCCCTGGCTAAAACTGCCGGCTTTGCTGCCGAATTGCTGGGGGCAGGAACGAAGGAACACGGATCTGAAATCATCCCGATGCTGGATCCTGAGCACGCCACCGAGGCTCAGTTACTCCCAGGTCCAAGCCAAGACGCGGCAGAACATCACGGCAGGTACCCAGCCTGCGCCCGCTCCAAAACCAAAGAGGTTACCAGTCCTTTGGGTGCTCCCCCCAGCTCATCTAAGAGAACCCCCCTGGCACGGGAGAAAACGTCCCGGGGAGCATCCTGCGGGATGGGTTTGCGAAAGCGCTCCGAGGCTGTAGAAAATCAATCCAAATGTGCAGTGTCAACTCACCTTTTCACCTTTAGTGCCTTTCAATCCACGAACACCATCTGCTCCCTTGCAGGAGATAAAACAACATGTTACAAGGGTGTATAGGTAAGCTTAAGACTGAAGAATCATTAATCACAGTGATTTTTGCTTCCTCCGACGTTGACAATGGTATCTCTGCAAACTGTGACATTCCTAAACGTATTGCTAACCAAAGACCAGCCGCTGACGTCTGGCTTTTGGGTCACCAGTGAGTACCTGACAGTCAGAAACCTCTGCTGACTTGATTCGGCAGGTGGGGTTGGGGGTCTCTGCCTGTTCCCTGCCCAGGAATTATGTTTCCAGGGATAAAACTCAATATGAAAAGTTTTCCTGCGTATATTTTCCCCAAAAAACACATTTCCACAAATGCTTTGCCAGCACGCTGAATTTACTTGCGTATTCACAGAAAAACCAGCGCTCGAGCTGGGCAGGGATGCTCGGGAAGTGAATTCATTTTGCAATCTCCGAGCACATAGTCAGAGATTTCCGTGCTGCTCTGCAGCGGGTACCAGCGCCAACTCTCCCATCCCCAAAGGTTAAGCTTGGCTCTTTTTTACCACGGTGCTCACCTCTGTGCACGCGCTATTTTTTTTAAAGTACATTTAGGCACCAAAAGGACGGAAAAAAAAGTAACACGACTGGTGTGGGCATTTACGACATGGTGCAGGAACCCTCCAAAGCCACACCAAGGCAGGTCACGATTTGCCCCCCACCACCAGCCCAAACCCATTGGACCCCCACACTTCCCATCTCTCCTGCCTCTTGGGATAAAACACCACCCTCAGGTATCTACACCAGCTGTACTGTGCAATGCAACTCTTACAATGAAAAACAGAAGCTCTTTTTTTTTTGGAGGAATAATATTTTGCTATATTAAAAGCACATCAAGATTTGTGCAGCAGGACAGGGTTCTGCTAAGCGAGGCAAGACCTGAAAGTTATTTATAGCTGCAAACCCAATGAGACACATTTTTTTCTCAACTGGAGGCTTGTGTAGTTAATAGAACGCTGCTTGTAGGAAGCAAAACCTGATCTGTACACACTATGCATTTGGCGCATGACACACTTTCTCTAGATCATTCTAATGTGGAACAGTTCCACTTTAGCGGTAAACACAACAGCAAACCATTCCCTAACGGACCACTACGTCTCAGTCTGCAACCTTGCAAGAAATGAGATGAAAGCTTGCTTTGGCTAAATACATCCCGCTTAAATTTTGAAGGCGGAACAGCAAATGGGTTTCTGCTATTGAAAAAATATACAAGGGGGTTTAAGAGGGCTTCACGTCACCTCTAGTCCGTCCCCAAGCTGTGTTTGTATCTGCTAGCTCAGATCCCTGCAGATTCATTGGACCTTTGGGATGCAGGATGCGTCTGCACCTGAACTAATACATCCTGATGGGCAGGACAGCCAGAGCTGAATGGGGAAAAAAATACCCACGGCCTTATCATCAGCATGCAAGCACTGCAGGAGCGAGGAAAGAGCTGGAATTCAGCCTACTGAAAAAGCACATTGCTGAGATGCACAAGCTTCGTCTAACAAGGTTTTGGATCAGGAGCATGAAAAGCTTGCTTTGTTTTAGTAACAGGCTATTTTGTTTTATTAACAAGCTTGCTTAAAGTTTTCAGATTCTGGCTGAGATTTACTTTGGTTGTAAACTGGAAACGATTGGAACGGGACTGAGCCATGCTCACGGAGAATTAAAAAAGAAATCTCTCCAAAGCGCTGAACGATGCTAGGAGGGGTCACTGGAGAGCAGGGGACTTGTAAACCTCACGGCCGGCGAGAAGACGCTGCACCACGGCTCACTCGAACAGTAAATACAGCTGGTCACTGAGGCGGCCCTAAGCGCCCTGGTAGGGCACCTCTGCCCACTGGCAGCGTCCATCTCCAGCACACGCCGGAGAACTCGAGTTGAACAAGCAACGCCATGGACACCATCTCTGCATCCTCCTTACCTTGACTCCACGTGGTCCTGGATAACCGATGGGGCCCTGAGGACCTGGTGGACCCTGGGGTGAAAAAAATGCAAACAAGAAAACCACATCAAAAATCAACATGAAGGTGCAGCAATAAGGAGAACGTGTGGAAAACAAATATCCCAGCCATCTGGCTGCTTCAGAGCCTGTGCAAATGGCAGCGGCCAGCCGAAAATAGCTCAAAATAGCACAAAGAGCTGCAGGAACATCACCTTGAGCAGGTACACTGGGCTGAGCCAACGGCAAAGATTCATACGATAGGAAAGAAGGATGAGAAGAGCCAAGACAGCAACAACTTATGTATAAATCCCCTTTCTAACAAGATTAATGATTTGAGTTTTGCATTAAAGAAAAGAACAACTTCTCTGAAAGAGGAAGAGCATGTTCTGCTCTCTCCCCCTCTCCCAAACCATCCTGGTTTCACAGTAACGCAGCAGAGCTTGTGATGATGATGATCACAGAGCAGAGTTACTGCTTGAGGCACGAGCCTCAGGGCGATGTCCTTTGGCCTCAGCTATGTGGGAGAGGAGACGCTCACAAAGCTCCTTTCTGGCACTGAAAGCTGCAAAACCCCAGGGACACCACGAGCTGTGCTGGACGCGGTGCCTGATATGTGCCCTACAAAAACTCTCCTTCCCACCCTCGCTGCCATGCTGTCTTATACCTGCAAATAAATTACATTATTGAACCTAGCTGGCTTTTATTTTGCTCAATTCCCTAACTAAACAAACACCTTTCCACTTCTCCCAGCCTGAGACGGACCATTTTTTCCAGCCTGACAGCCAGATGGAGCTGTCGGGTCCACCAGCATCCCAGACCTCGCACGAGTGTCAGCTGGCGGAGACCTGCAGCACCAGCACCGCTCCGCGATCACCTCCCTGACGTTTGCTAAATGTCTCCCAGCACGAGGAGCCCCGGCACAACCACTTCTTGCCTTCTCATATTCTGCACAGGCCAGCGTTTGCCTTTTCAGCCTCGTGTGACGCCAGCCGGACAAACGGCTGCGGGTTGTGCTCCGTGCAGCGCCCGAGCAAGGCTTGAGCGGCCATCCATCAAACCGGACTGTGCTCTAATCAAAGGCTTCTGACAAATGTAATGTTTTTCAACTGAATGGGACACAGCGGGAATGCAGATGGTAAATCTCCTGGACAGACGGACGACTGTATAATTCAAGGACTCTAGCCTCCAGCAATATTCTCAAATATATTGTTAAAGAGGGACTTTGAGAGGGAGGGGAAGAAAAAGGAAGACCAGGAATACAAAACCAGTTACTTTCTGCATTCCCTGTGCCACAAAGGATATTTATTTGTGTCTGATTAAGAGAAGGCTTCCCTTCACAGCTTCAGTTTTCACGTCCGCTGGGCTACGGAGCGCTGCTTGCCAGGAAAGCAGGGAGGAGTTGAGAAAAAACCAGCCCAAGCACCAGAAGAGGCTCCCGAGCAGATGGAAGCTGGGCTCAGCTTTCAAATTTCAAGAGGGTTTGCTTCTTGACACCTCCACTGACCCACACTGCCTGGCTCCCGGCCGTCCCCAGAGCCCCATGGAGATCCGTCTCCGTCCAGCTACCGCGACCTTCCCCTTCGCGGTGACGAGGATCTTGTTGACACCTACCTGACTGCCCTTCTCTCCAGGAGGACCCTCCTTGCCAGGATGACCCTATTAATAAAAGAGACAAAGAGAAGAGGGAAACGGGTTTAGTGCACGTCTAATGCTTCAGGAGCCAACAAGCTCACTCAGGCAGCTATGATTTATTTGTAAGAGAACCGCTGCTCTCCAGGAAGCTCTTACTGATACAAGTAGCCCTCCTGAAGCCAACTTGCATGAGTAAGCTTTCCCTAAAGGGAAGAGAGCAGCATTTGGGTCCTTGGTGGTGTTCTACCTGGTTATTTTACACTTTTACTCTTCACCACCTTTCAGCAGAGAAGCACAAACCATTCTGCAATGTTCTTCCCATATCAGAACGCCTCAGCAGCAAGCAGCGTATACACTTTGCAGATCGGAAAACAGAGAAAATTAACTCCGTGCGTTAGCAAACTTGTGAAGGTCACAAGATGCCCAGACGTCAGAGCCTCTCATTACCTTCCTAATTCCTAGAGTCCGTTACAAGATCTCATGACAAATGCTCAGCTAACCTGCATCCCTGCTAGACGGCAGCTGGCTGGACGCTGGCCAGCATTCCTCTTGGGATTTGATGCTGAATAACTCAACATCCACGAGTTTCCAACGCATTCTCATTCATAGCCTTTAGAAGCCTTTCGCTGGGGTTGCAGTCAGTAGAAAAAACCAAAAAGTGTGAATTGCCTTGGACATAGCTTGCAGGATTAGTGAAAAATGGGGAAATCCATGAAAGTAGTTTTTAGTGGCGATTTCCCTACCGTTGGAACCAAAATGGAGCCAGGATAGAAGACGACTCTTTGGCAACGTCTGTACAAAGGCAATAAGCCCCTGCAAGGGCACTCACTGCACGCCCAGCGACCTTTTCTGTTATAAAGATGATGAAAGCACATCCAGCTGCTCTAAAGCCACTAAGACTTTCTGCACTCAATTGTTTCTTTACTTATGAACTCTCCTCTAAATACACAAATGACTTTCTATCAATATGACAAGGAAAACGATAAGAGTATTTTCCATCATTAGTCTTCACGAACAGGAATGTCAAACAAGCAGGATTTCATAAAACAAGCTGGTTTAATAAAGAAACAAAATGACAGCTGTCATTTTTACATCAACAAAAGGCAGGAGAAAATGCAATCTGAATTTGTCCTGTGAGTTTAAATGGCACCAAGAGCATCAGTGCACAAAGGCGGTCATAAAACCGTGCTTGCCTTCTGCTCTCGATATCTCTCTGCACCCCAAGGGAAGCAAAATGGAAGTGCAGCAAGACTTCAAAAGCCTTTGTCCACTCCACACTACATCACTGCCATTTTCAAAATGCCCAGCTCTATTACTGCTACTAAGATCAAAAATGGATGAGCAACTTGGTTGGCTTTTGCAGTGAGATGCTTCAGGTCCTCAGGGATTTTCAGATGTTTTCCAGGACCAATTTCTATAAAGAGAACACAGGCGGGTTTTTGTCCTTGGGAAGAGCAACCCATATGCTTGCAAACCTACAAACCGTCTGCAGACTACGCGGCTGCCTGTGCCAGAGGACCTGTGTCCGCGCAGACCGCACGTGCTCAGCTTGCAGGCCTTGTACAGCCGTCAGTCTGCATAAAAACAGACCCGGCATCTTCTCCAGCTGAACTTCCCTGGAGGCTGCTGGAGGAATTTCACATCGAAAGCTACAGCCTTAGAGACATTCTGGGCTTTGCTTTAGCTGCTCTGTTGACTCAGCTAACGATTGTACGGATGTTCGAAATGCCCTCCGCAGGAACGATAATCCCAGAGTGGGAAATGTAATTTTTTTTTGCCATACTCTGCATTTGCATTAGTGGAATGTAACTATTTCACATCTGTCATTCTTAAAACCAGGTGCCTCTGAAGTGTGTAAAAATGAGATCAGGTTTAAAGGCCAAAGATTTTTAAGACCAATTTCCTGAGCAAGGAGCAAACGATGTTGAAAGTAGGATTAGGAGGAAGCTGCAAGAACACAACACTGACATGCAATTTCAACCAGTTCTTATCACCGTTCTGCAGCAGCGCCCAGCGGCCCCAGGCGGGACGAGGGCCACCCCGTGCTCGTGCTGCGGTACGCACGAACACACGTGCACGAGGCCGTCCCTACCTCGGTGAGCTGCCAACCTACGTAAAACAGAGAGGAGAAACAGGAGGAGAGGAAAGAGAGGCCCGAAGAGACGGTGAGAAGTACCCAGTGCTGCGCTGTGAGGCTGAGCAAAGCTCGGAGCAGGGCCAGGGCTTCTCAAACTCAAACCCTTCAACCCAGCCGAAACGCGGGCAGGGGGAGCCTGACCCTGCAGGCTCACACGCTTCACAAGCCCATGGTGCGCCCCAGGGTGGACGGGCGCAGGATCAGGCCCCACAGCCCGCGCACCAGGCAGAGACCCAGGACAGGACGACTTACCGGAGGACCATCTGCACCAGGCATGCCAGGAAGACCGGGTTTGCCCAGCGGCCCCTAAAAACAAACAGAAAATCAACAGCTGCACTGGTCAGAGTCTCCAGAGCATCGGAGGACGGGGCTTTTCAGATGCATTTCTTGCTTTTCCTAGCTGTGAAGGGCTGCAGAGAGGCGAGCCTGTTGGAAAAGCTGCCGTGACTTGTAGGATTCTGCTTATTTCTCTGGGCAGAGCCTTCCAGCTCCCTAGGATGCTGCAGCGCTAGTGCCAGCACCTCACACAGACAGACAGGATACAGCAATGAGAGCTCAACAGGAGATGCCGGGGCACGAGGCATCAAGCTGCCGTCCTGCCGAAAGGGCACGACGCTGCACGTGTACAAGCACAGGTTGGAGGATATCAAACCATGGGGCTCACTGGACCAAGAAATGCCCGTTCTTTGGTGACAAACGGCAAGGCGATCAGCTGGCAAAGGACGAGTGGGGCTGCCCCAACGGACTGTGCTTGCTGCTTTAACACCGTTCAATGATCAGCTTTTTAATTAAGCAACCCCCGATTTCCCACGCCACTGAGGAGTGTTGCTGCCGCTGCTGCGAGCGTGTGACTCAGCACTGAAACCAGAGAGCCCTTTAGCTGGCAGAAATGCTAACGTGCTCGTTCGCAGGAGAAGTATCAATAATTTGGGTCCACCCCACACCGCCAACGCAAGCAGGGGATTCTGCCGGGACGCACGCCGTGTCCCTGCTCAACAGGAGCCGAGCGAACACCCGGAGAATTACTTCTCTGTAGGCAAAACTGTTCCCCTTGTTTAAATCCTGATGGTCCCAGGGCTGCCTGGGGGCAACCGAGGCCAGGACCTACCCCACGTCAACAGCCACGAGAGTCAGAGAGAGCTGGCGCAGGTGGGGAGCGGGGAGGAGGCGGCGGGAGGGGACCTCGGCTGAGCCAGCCAAATCCACGGGCTCTTCCCATTACCATCCCGCTCAGACTTCCAGGCATTTAGCCCACAGAAAAAGAAAATTTTCAGTCCTCTCCTAATGTTTTACCATAGGCTTCCGCCTTCAAAATGTTTCTCTTAAGAGGGGAAATGAATGCAAATATTATGAATTAGAGGTAAACTGTGCTTTCTTGCTTCTTTTCTGTCTGGAACGAGAGGCATTAGACTTTCATAGACACGGCTGCAAACAGATGTTGCATATGGGGCAAAGGAGCAGCTGAAGTAGCAAATGCATATTAATGGCAACAATTGTCTTAAGTCAGAGCTGCGGTATTTAAACGTACTTTCTCTCCTGGGGGACCGATCGCGCCTTGTGGACCTGGAAGACCCTGTGAAAAGAAAAAAATCTAGGGTCATTAAGGAACAAGTTATTCCTTCCAAATGCATTTTGGCAGCGCCTCAGCTGAGCATCATTCTAGTGCCTGCAACGGCTGGGGACTTCCCCAGCTCCATTCATTCTCAAAACGTCTTGCGAGAGACGATAAAATTTCATTTTCGCGTGGCATGCCTGCTCTGGAGAGCCGCACCGCTCCGCCACGCGCAGCCAGACTCATCCCCAGGATGGAAACAGAGATGCTCCGAGGAGCGAGACTTGCCGAGAGCCGCGGAGAAGGCTGACAGCAAGGCTTGGACGTCTGTGTTACCCATCTGGCTCCAGAGCAACTGGACCGTGGGGTGCTAAAAATCAGACATGAGCCACAAGATGTGACTCGGCCAAAGAGACTGCTTGGACCTGGGTCTGGCTTTGCATCACAGCAGCAAAAGCCAGGTGAGAACCAGGGCGATCCGAAACTGGGAGCATTTTCAGGAAGATTTTGGGCCAGCGATGTATCATCAAGCCAAGTCCCAGCAAATCTCCATATTGCTGGTCCCGTCTCTGGCGGGGGAGCGAAGCTTGTTCAGAATTATCATTCCTTTTTGCTACCTGTGGAAAAGGAGTTTTCCTCTTACCTGAGCACCTGGGTTACCCTGCTGTCCCGGGGGACCCGGCTCACCCTGCGGACCCTGCGAGGAGACAAGGGCAGAGCTGAAGGCAGGAAAGGCGAGAGCGGAGCCGGCGCTTCCTCGGGCACCGAGGCCCCCGCACAGCCCCGCGCCCTCCCGCAGCACCTCAACGCCCTCTCTAACCCATCGCTGGTAACCGAGAGCTCCCGGGAAAGGGAAACGGCTTCGCTCCGCGGTGGCACAGGGAGCAGTGAAGGTATTTCGGGGCACACTCCTCTGCAGGGACGCGCAGCCCAAATGAGCTGAGCGGGGCTTTAACACAACCTGGCTTTGCACTGGCTCTTCTGCAGGGACTCCACTTCATCCGATTAGTACAAAGTATGAGGCACATAAAGACTTTTTTTCCCCCCTCAGTTAAATTACTGTATTTTGATATTCATTAGAACAACACACATCTCGATGAAAATGTTTGATCTTTCACGGGGAAATAATGTGTAATTCCATCAGAAATTATAATAAATTAACATCCATTTGCTGTAGGAAGATACCCTCTGTGGTTTTCACAGGCTCTGACAGGAATCTAGACCAGGCTAAAAAGCAATTAGCAAATCTAATTTAACAGAGTACATTTTACATTTCGCTCTCTATAATATCTGAACTATCTACGAAATCTGCAGTAAAAACTTACCACATTCCCCTTGGGACCTGTTTGTCCATCCATACCAGCCACACCCTGAGAAAGGATTTAAAAAACAGCACTAAGAAAATATCTTATTATTTTGCACCACAAAAGCAGAGAAATTGCCATAAAAATAACAAAACATCAGGAGGCCCTTTGGACTGCATAGACAGGGAACAGTTTTCTAAAGGTGTTTGGTAACGCAGCCAATTCCACGAATCCAGTTTACACTTTAAAAAGTCATTTCAGTGTTTTCCCCACTGGTTTAACCTGCCTGTGAGGCAGAATCAGCGCCAGGTCGAGTAAATCCTGGCTAAGTATCGCAGCCGATTGCCTCCAACAGCGAGCAGGAATGGAGTAGCAAACAAGAAGGAACAACTGGACAAAAGACCTCGCTTGGGATGCGAAGGCATCGTTCAACAAGGCAGCGAGTGAAGCCAACGGGGCTGCACTGCCTCGTGCCAAAAGGAGGATTTGACCACAAAAGGCAACCGGGGTCAAACACACCCCGAGCATCTTCATTAAGGGGGTAAACATGGTACGTGGCCAACTGGAGATGTCCCGCTGGGGGTTCCCCCGCCATCGTTTCGCTCTGGTGGGGCAACTTCCCTGGTGTAACGGCATGCTCGTGCGACACGAGGCAGCTCCGGAGCAGATCCTGAACCCTCACTGAATTTCAGCAGGACTAGGAGCTCAAAGTGAGGATGTCTTCGTGTCCCAGGAGGGGTTAAGGGCTTCACAACGCCCATCGTTAAACGCTGACCCCTTCAGCTCTAGCAGCAGCGCGGGTTTTGGTTTTTAAGTTCTGGGACTTCAGCGAGCTGCAGTGATTTATGGAGAGAGCCCCTGCATCAGCACTTCCAGCAGCGCACGACAGATAAGGTGACTCTCTCCTGAATAAAAAACAGCACGTTCTTTCCTTGGCTTTCACCCGAAATATGAACAAACTGCTTTAAAGTCTCACCAGCCCTCAGGCAAAAGTTAATAGCAAAGCCACTGTGTTAATAACTCTCGTTCTTCCCCTTCAGCCTGAGCGAGGCATTAATATTTACTCAGGTGGGCCAAATCTTGAGCTGCCGTAAATGGATGCGAGGCCACTGAAAATGGGGGAGAATGCGGACTTTGAGCCATAACCTTTTTTGAACACCACTTGTTTCCGTCGCACAGATGTGTAACGTTATGGAGCTGTATTATCCGCTTGAATGACTAATGGGGACGGGGTATTTGCCTGGAAAGCTCAGCTGACGGCCCGAGGACGGCAGCAGCCCCGGGAACTCACCGGTGGCCCCGGGGGTCCCGGCGGCCCCTTCGGTCCCAGCAGTCCTCGGGGTCCCTGTCGGGGGAAACAAACGGGGTTAGTGTTTGCAGTGTCCCCCCGCGCTGCCGTGAGCGGGGATCGGGGCGCGCTCGTGCACGGCTGAGCATCGCTCTGCCCGGGGAAGCGTCGGGGCTGGCACGGCAACGACCTTGCTGGCTTTGCAATAACAGCAGCTTTCTTGGTTTACAAACCGGTAAGAGAAATCCTGTGTGCCCATATCCTTGGATTATAAAGATAAATAATATAGGCACATTCATTCTTTGGATTGGAAGAAGGCCCACTTACGCCAACATTTTTTTATTAATTTAATCATATTCCTGGATTACCCTGTAATGCACAGAGTGATGCAAACCACTTTGCAGCCAAGTCATTCTAGCCGGCTGGTATTCTGATTGCCCTGATACCGCTAATGGATCATTAGGGTTAGCATTTCACAGTCTCTCCAGGTTTAATTTTTATCATTGACCATCTAATACATCTCAGCAAGGCCAGAAAAGGTTTTCAGCCTGCAGCATAAATGTCCCTTTTCAAAGGCATTTTGTTCTTAACCCTTAACCAGTCAGGACTCCTGGTAACCCGGTGTTTTCTTTCCATTTCTAGCTTTCTCACTAGATTTAACCCTGCGTCATCTTCGGGGAAATTGGCATGATCGGAGGATCACATCGAATGAGCCGAGACACGGCAGGAGAACTGTATTCACTCAATAGGAAGCTTTGCAAATCCCACCCTGGCACCTCTTCTGCCTTGAGCCTTCGGGTGGGTTTGTAGCGGTAGGAAAGGGATGGGGTCATGGGCGCACTCAGCCGCAGATCTGACAGCTCACCTTTTAAACACAAGCCCTTTCTGAAACGGGGGCCCGTAGGAGGACGCTGGGCATTTACAAGGATGGTGCTCCTTCACTGTCACCGAGGAAAATCATCCTTGATTGACGGGCAGTTTTATCTGTCTGCCCAAATATTATACGTCTCTTTTTATGACGCAGAGAGGACAGAGGAATTAAAACAAAATGTTACAGGATAAAATAGGAGACACTAAGAAAGTGTCTGATCTTGGAGCCTGCGGGGATTTTGATCCCACAAGAACCGCAGTTTGCGGCATAAACGGGATGCATGGAGCGGGCGATCTGTCCCAGCGGGGATCTTCACGGGGTAAAGCTTTGCACGCTGAGCCCCGGCACAGCAGAAACTCTGCTTGCATGGACTGGCGGTGGCAATGGAAGCAAATGGAGCAGGATGAAGAGAAACAAATTTTGAAGCCCCACCACTAGTTTCAGTTACCATTAAACTTGGAACGACCCTCCTTTGGCTCAGGGCAGAGAAAAAGACAAACATGCAGCTTTAGGGTGTATATATTTATGACAAAAAGCTTCCTGTAATGCAATTTAAACCTTTACTCTGGCCGTCACAGATATTTTTACTCGTGTTGCTGAAATAAAAATAAACTTCCCTGCATGCATTATCATCATTTAAGTTCCTCTTTTGTTACTCTCTTACCTGAGCACATAAACGTTTTTAAGAAGTTAATAACCCATAAGTTATTGCTTAGACATGTGCTAAGGAGATAGCTGGGTTGATTAATCTTTCTCAGAAGTTAATCAGACATCTCGTCTATAATTTAGTTCCACTGAGTCCGTAAATGCCAACCCTTCCCTTTCTCATATGAAGTGTGTCCAACAGTTCTCATCAATTACTCTCAGGCCACCACGCTGGGCCTTAGAACAACAAAATAAGATGTTTTGAAAGCAAAGCCGATGGCAAATGATAGATAGTTAATGTTCTTTTCATAACAAAGGAAATGCATTTTGGATTAAATAAGCAGCCAACAACTGTGCTACACACAAAAATCTACAGCCAGCCAGAAGCAGAGTTTACCATTGCCAGTAAAGTAAAAAAAACTCGGTATTGGGGGAAAAACTGCTTTCAGAGTCTCAAATTGACAACCCAAGTGTTTCTTTTCAGTGGGATACTCCCTGAAAGCATTTCTTTGGGTTGGTCAGGAGATTTCTGTCCAACACCACTAGCATTGCCCTTTAACCTTCCTGACACCAGGAACTCCCTCCTTCACCCGCCCTGGCTCAGCCGCTCCGGCGTCGGCAGCACGCGGAGCCCCAAACATCGACAAACTCTGCCGATTTGTCAAGTTTTGAGCACTGTGAAAAGAATATTGACCCCACTGGAGTCAGGGCTAAAAGTCCCCTTGAGCTCAATCCTGCCAGGATTTCATCCCGGGATTTAAAAGGGATCCCTCATGCTGCCCAACACCAAGCGTGGGGGCAAGGCACCTTCCCGGGCAGCTGCTGCCATTACGCGCCCAACAGCGGACAAAACCGTTCCTCACCGGAGTTCGCTACGAACACTCACAAAAACTGTATTTCACATATGTTTACCATGCATAATTTCTACCCCAGTCTACTTACCTGAATCCTAAATAAAATATCAGGAAGAAGAATACATGCAGGAAAGGTGTGAGACCAAGCTAAGCTAAGCTTAGCATTTAGAATTATAGGGTTTAAATTTCAAACGCTAGCCAGGTAGCAATCAAAATCAATGATAATTTTGCTCATTAGAAAAATAAATAAATTACAAAAAATCAGCCAAACAAAAAGAACAGAAAACACCTTCTCTTCTTGGTAGCCATCTCAGTGAAAAAGGGGAAAACAGAGTTGTTACAGCAAAGAGAACTCTCTAAACCATTCACGTGGATCTTCAAGCGAGAGAAGCTCAGTCCCTGCAGGACCTCAGGGGTCTTGCTTAGCCCCAGCAGAGCTGCCCCACGGGCCCCTAAACCACCGCTATCGTATCAAGACCTTGCCCAAAGCAGTGCTGCTGCACGTCAAGCCGCGGGCGGGGATACTCACAGGCTCCCCAGGCAGACCTCTGGGTCCAACTTCTCCATCATCTCCCTGCTCAGCAGCAAAGGCGCCGAGAGAAGCGGCGAGAGAGACAGAACAAACCAGTTATATTTCAGTCACATCACAGGCGTTTCATTCTTGTTAAATAATAATCACACAGAAAACCAGCTTCCCCGGAGTAATAAAAGGGTAGCCGTGCATAAGGAAGACCTCGTAAGCCTGGAGACTAATACTGCGTGTGCAGAATTTACCGAGGATTAGAAATGCTGTAAGGATGCTTCATAATTCATGTCAATGTTTATAAAGATGAATTTTGCTAATAGACAAGATATTGTAGAAACAATTCAGGGCATGTGAGTCAATAACCGCAAGATTTAGTACCAAACTGGATGGGAAGCCAGCACGGGAGAGCTGCCCTGGGAATGTGATTTAGCCAAATTAGCCCACGGGCTCCTCAGACAAACCAGAGGCAGCAAAGGGGTCATCGCTCACCCCCCTGCTCCCATCTCCTGCTGATGCCCCCCAGGAGTATTAGATGGTGCTTCCCCTGAGTTGCTTTTAAATCACCCAAAACCTGAGGCTCCCTCGTAGGAAATCAATCCCAGCAGCCAGCCCTTGTAAACCCTCCTCTTCTGCTGATAAAATTCACGTGCGTCTTCCCAGTTACGCCCTCCGAGCTCCTCTCCCTGCACACCTTGAACGGTTTCTTTTTCTCTCTAGGATTAAAGTTCTCCAGACACTCGTTCGTCCCCCTAAAGACATGGGTTTGGTCTTTTCAACTTCAAAGCACTTTACAGCCACAACTAATTAATCCTCACAGCCTCGTGGCGAGGCAGGTGTTACCATCTGTGCTTTACAGAGGAAACAAATAGCCCAAGGTGGAAAGAAAACATCATGGAGGGGGATTAGAGCCTGGGAAATCCATACTCGCTCCTCCGATTAAACCACACGCTTCACATAGCTACGGATTCAGCATTTGCAATCTCTCCTCTTAAACCAGCCTTTCCAGACCTGTAATCACTTAGTTTGAGCTTTGCTAAAGGCCTTCGACTATTCACTAAACAGTGTGGAAGGAGAAGTGAACAATTTAATCTTTGACTCTCATGTCTGCCTGGAATTTCTCTTCCCCAAGTCTTGCTGCAATTTCCTGTATCTTAGAAAATCAGAAGGGAGAGTTTGCTCACCTAGAGGATGAACATTTTTCGTGTGTGTGTGTGTGTGTGTGTGTGTTGGGTTTTTTTTTTTAACAAAACCTGACTTTTCTGACCAGATCTTTAAAAATAAATTCTTCTTGTCACTTTTCTTCCCATCTCCTTGCCCTGCTTCCCTCTTGCCATGGCCACCCGCAGCATCCCCAGGACACAGGGACGGGGTGCTGCCGCTGCCGGCCGGCAGCAGACGACATGCCGGTGCTGGCTGCTCTTGCCACGTCTCCGGCTGATCCTGCATCTGCTTCTTGTTTGCAGGAGTTAGTTATGAATTCAAAGGACTGCTGAATCCCGAGATAGACTCACCCTCTCCCCATCCTCTCCGGGTGCTCCCGGGGGTCCGTGGGGGCCTGGCTCACCCTGTAAAGGGAAGGCAGAAAAAGCTTCAGAGAAGGCAGACACGCTCTGGCAAAGGGAAACATTGAGTAACATCGAGAAACCAAGCAATGGGCTTGACTATTCTGTCTGCACCATCTGCTGAAGGTGCTCCTACCCTCACGGTTCCCGTCTCCGCACTCTCTGAAGCAGCAGCCCCTCTCTACCCGCTCAGGGCCACGCGTGGGCTCCAGCACCGACACACCAATGCTCTCCAGGGACTGGAGCTCACTGGATTTACTGGTGACCCTTCGGCAGGGGTCTGGGAACCGAGCAGGCGCTGTAGCTCCTTCAGGAGAGGGACTCGGGCTCTGCACTGTTACTGCTTTACCCAAGGCACGCTATTCCATTTCTGGCTGATTAAACATCTCTCTCAGGCACCGTCTTCCCTTTCCTGTGTAGCTTGTAATCACGATGCAATCTCCGCTGTTCAAACACTCCCCTGCTTTATAAAGCAATGGCTGCACTCTCTAGGGAGGGGAGGCACGAACAGCCTGCCAAAATAACCGGCTTCTTGCATTTTTTTCCCCATTGTTTAATTATAAAGCAAAGAGAAGAATCCCACTATGTGTTTGGCAATTTCCATCCACAACTGCACTGTCTATAAGCAGGTTTTGCTTCTTGCTTTATTTTTTAGTCTGCATTTTATTAAAGCAATTTCCCCCCACCCCCTCTTTCCAATTTCAAGCAATCCCAGAACAATCTTGCAGCTTCCCAGGATGCGAATGCTGATCCTGGGAGGGATGCTGAGACATCCCGCACGCTCTTACGGGACACTCATCCTCTCCTAATTGCACCGCTCTGGCTCATCCCCAGCAACAGCTGCCCTCCTCCCAGCCACCTCCTCCTGCCGAAGTCTCCCTGCAGACTCTGACCAGAAGACAAGTGGAAGATAACTTACTCTGTTTCCCTTCTCGCCAGGCAAACCAGCCAAGCCATCAAACCCTCGGTCACCCTAAAAGAAAAACCAGTTTAATACACATTTCCACCTGCCGTTGAGTATCTTTCCGATTTGTTTCCTTTCTGTGTCAAGGAGGGATCGATTTTCTCCCTCAAACACTCAGCCTTCACCTCCCATCAGACCCGTGATGATTTCAAAGTTACAGATTAAAAAAAGAAAAAATCTCAAAGTCATTTTAACTCCTCCCTCTTCCCCTAGCACCTACGGTTTTAAATGTTTTTCCATGTGGATTTCAGAGCTTCTCTGGGTGACTTCTCCGTGATCTATAGCATCTCGCTTCTAGACAGGTTATTCTAGCCCTATTATGTATTTATTTTTTTTTTAACTCTGTGTAATTACAAACAACAATCCACTGGTAAGCAAACTGGACACTAATATTCCCATGCCTGACAACAGGTCCCCAAACATCACCCTGAGCTTTACTACAATGCATCCTATACAGCCTTTTAACCCTCCCGGACACTCCAAGGAAACAAATACCTATACAAATAAATTCTGGAAACTATCTTAATGAAGTCAAGGGCAGGCGACAGATCTGTTTTGACCTAAAAAGGAATGTCATCAGCTGGTAAATGTGGTGACTTCACACGGATGCTTAAGGGAATTGCAAAAGGGGCATCTCCACGCTGCCCCGCCAAGAGCAGCCTGCTCTGCCTGACCCCAGCCTGCGCAGGCACAAAGCCAGCTGCCACACCAGGGATGTAGAGAGGATATGTAGCCCCAAACTACCGATATTGGGAAGGCAAACCAAGGGAAGGAGGGCTCCCAGCACACCTCTTTCCTTACGCATCGCCAGTAGCCCCCGCCACTGCCTACTGCTGCAAATGCAGCTCTGGGCCAAAGAGAGCTTTGGGCACCCTTCTGGGGAGCACGAGCCAAGCCCAAAGGAATGAGCTCTGCTGAAAGGTCGGGGGTGTTAATGTGTGCTTAGCACCACGTTGAGAAAGTCATGCAACCTCAGCTGGCAGAGCACAGGCAGCACTTGCCAGCACCTGCCTGCAAATGACCGTGCGAATGTCCCCTAAGAGCGCTCCTCATGTCCCCTGCCCAGGTCCATGGACACTCCCAAGGGAAACGGGCAACGTTGAGAAATTCGAGTGTGAGGAAGAAAAAGCAAAACCCCATTAGTCCTAGAGCAGGCGGGCAGGAGGAGCTGCTTTCACCCGCGCCCACGCAGCCCCTCCGAGTCGGAACGTGGAGAGCTCATGGTGAACCACGGCAAGCTGCAATAGGGGTTCTCTCCAAACTTGTGCCCTGTTCCAGTCTCTGTGTTCTGGGGGGAAACGGGGACAGGAATGCACAGAGGCAGCCTTTTCCTGAAAGCCTAAATTCTTTGGAAAAGAGAGAAGACACAGGAGCATTCGCAAATTGTGGGTGACACCTTCTCCTAGCGCCCAGGGCAGAAGGCAGCCAGCACCACCCAGCAGATAGAAAAGTCCCATTTTCTCTGTAAAGTGGTGAAGGCCCCTTGTATTTTCACATACTAACGGTACGTGAAAATAATACCAGCTCCTCCATTCCACAAATCCTTTACTGATGAGCAAGGCAAGTCGATTACACCTGAGCAGATCGGAGGGCAGAGCGGCCTGGCCCAGGTGCGCCCAGGGTAACCAACAGCTCCCTCCTTTTGGCAGGTCCTAGAGCATCGCGCTGTCTCTGCTCACAGCAGACTTCCTTCTCCTTTCCAGCGCTGCTCGTTACTCTGTTTTCCCTTCTTCCCTGGCATCCACTCCTTTGAGGGCAATCGACGCTCATTAAAGTACTTTACTGGATAAATGATTTGCAGTCTCCTGTCTCTGTATCAAAACCCCCCATCTATTCCAGCTTTAAGTATCTACATAATAAAGTACTTAAACCTTCTAATACACGATTCCCTGAGCAAACTTTCTCTGCATTCAATTTCAGTGGAACAGCTCCTTTCTCGCTTGATAATACCAGCAGATCACAGCTGAATGGAGGGATTTTGTCTCAAATAAAAATACAGGGCATTAAAATTCCTCACTACGCCTTCTACATTTCCTCACCCAGTTAATAGGTATTTTTTTGGTAGTTATATTTTAGGACGTTTTCAACCGCTCATTCATGTTTGTTTTTCATAATTGGGATTCCAAAGTATTTGTTCTACAACTGCAGCCAAGGGAGCATATTTCGCTCTTGAGAGGATCCAGCAATTTAAAAAAAGTTGCTTCAAAAAAAGAAAAAAAAGAGAAGAGAAGAGAAAAGAAAGGTTGCTATTCTGCCTTCTAGGTGCGTGTTTAATTTCCCTCTCTCAAACATGGAGTCCATTTCACCGGAGTCGCTGGACCATTTCAGCAACCTCCTCCAAGCAAGGTGGGCTCCTTCTGCCAAGGGTCCCTCAGGTCACGCTTGCTCAGAAGCGGATGCAATTTCTATAAGCACATAAATACGTGGCGCTACCTTTGGTCCTGTCTGGCCTGGCATTCCCCGGGCACCGTCGCTGCCAGCTCGTCCCTGCAACAGAGAAAAGCAAAGTCAAATCCAAAGGGTAAGGCGGGACCGCAGGGACATCTGCTCTTTGGTCTGCGGCCGAGTGAAGTTTTACTTAAGCCGGAGCTCGCCGGCTGGGGAGCAGCTGCCCTTGGCGAGGGAAACCGGTCCGGTTTTGCAGCCGCATCCCGGGCTCAGCCTGGCGCTAATGAGGGGACGAGACAAATGGCAGCAAAGTTGCTTCACTACATGGGATGCTGAGACATGGTCGCTGATTTTAATTTGAAATAACGATCTTCCAGCACATTTTAAGATATGCTAATGACAATGTCTGCAAATTGAAAGGAGAATTATTTTTTAAGAAAGCCAGAAATAGGTCACACAAAAGACTTTCTTGTTTCTTTTTTTGGCAAGTCAAATCACGACGAGCCAGAGGATGGAGTAAAATAAAAATCAGCATTGGGGATACCGAGAGAGTGAGTGAGCAGGACTTATACCAGCTCCAGAAACCCTTCAGGGACTGGATCCTCCTCGCGCACTACCGAGACCTGGGGACTGTCCAAACCAGCCCGGAGCATTTATGCAGCTACAGCCCCAACGCCAGCAAGGAGGAAAAGAAAAAGACAACAAAAGAGCGGGAAGCATGGACTCGTGGACTTGTGATTTTCCCCACACCACCCAGCTTTTAACTCCCATCTTCATTTGCGCCTGCCCAGATGGACGGAGAGGTCCCAGACAAGCCCGTGGCTGGACGCTGGCCCACTCTTGTGCAACGCTCTTGGTGCTCAGAAATTGTTTGGCAGCAGAAAAAATTTCTAGCAGAAGCTGTAGTTAATGCAGTTGTCAGCGCAGGTCCCAGGACACTCACCCTGCGGCCTGGTTTTCCTGCCGGACCGGGAGGACCCTGGATGCCTCGTGGACCCTGGAAGGCAGCAAGGAGAGAGGAAGAAATGCCATCACCCAAAGGCACGACAGGCGCTGCTGGGGCTGTCGGGGTCACCAGGGCTACAAAACGGGACGTGAACCCCTCCTTGAGCAGAGCCCCTGGTTCAAAATACACAGGAAAGGCTCAGGACTGAGAATCTCTGGGCAGGAATTGCACGCGTTTATCCATGAGGAAGCTTTTGCCCTGCAAGCAGCTCCACGTGGTGGAGACAAATCACTTCCCCCACCATTAGAAAATAGGAACTTTCCCTTAATATGCAGGATTTACGGCTTGGAGGAACAATTTCCTGAGCATTAGCGAACTCCCTACACTCCACCCTATCTCATATTTACAGGACCCCTCCACGGATGTCTTTGCACAAAAGGACTACCACCTGCGGAATTTTACACTGTTGGCTTAAAATTACATCTCGAGTCTGCGCTTGGATACTTGAAGGGACATTTATATGCAAAAACCAGATGTTCCCACACCTTCCTACTCTCAGCTGGCATTGGGTTACTGAATCGCTCCTCCCCAACAGCCTCGAATACAGGACTGGCTGCTCCACGCCTTCGTTACCCCCAAATCCCCCCAGCCCCCCAATTTGCCCATACTCACCTGAGGTCCCATGTCTCCAGCTTCTCCCTTTAGTCCTCCACTGCCCGGGGGTCCCTTTGGACAGAGAAGATGATTTATTACATTTTTTCCACAACTGAGCCAGAGAGAAGATTCATACCATGCTAAGAAAGAGCCATTCAACCCAGAGCACCCACGGAGCCGGCACCGGCTGGGTCCGCTCCGTCCTCGCTCGCCCGTTCACTCACCATGGGCCCCGGCCGCCCCGTCAGACCCATTGGACCTGCTGGTCCTCTCAGCGCCAGCTGCAAGAGAAAGCAAAAAACATTGCTCAGTTGGTGTCTCCGCTTCGTCGCTGCCGTGGGACAAAGCCACCACCCGCACGTTCTCTCCACGCCCTGAGAGCCACAAATCCTTGCAGCAACGTCCGTGACCTTAGTGAATTTACCCAAGAACGTCCGACTTGCTGCCCCACCAACTCCTTCCTGCGCCCGCGAATGGGCAAAGCCCCGAGAACGTGCACGGGTGCGCTGAGAGGACGTATGGACCTACACCCAGTCTGCCTGCGGGCATCCTCCCCCGTACGCCCGCTCTATACCGTGCACATGAAGTACAAAACCCCTATATAGATGCATATAGACACACCCTGGCCCAGACCCGGGGCAGATGGAAGGGCGAGGAGTTACCTGCATTTAAACCAGATGAGAATCTGCCTCTGCAGGTCAGAGCCCCTTTTCCATCATCATGTATAGACACAATAAAATCAACACTTTTGGCAATAAATTATTGAAGGTAAATGTCAAAACTTTGCCTGAGCAGGCTATAGGGGCTTGTTCGCATATCTTTATGATCCTGGTTCAGTTTAGGAGGATTTTTTTTTTATGATCCTAGGACTTCAGTTTTGGAGGAATTTTTTTCCTTTTTTTGGTTTCTATTTAATACCCTACAAACAGTACAACGATTCTGTTTACAACAGGGGGCGTTTAGCTCAATAATTAAGGAGTCATGTAACCATGCATCAAGTCAGTAATTTCCACGGTGGGTAATGGGGTTGGTCCACACTTTAAAACATCCCTCGGACAATTTGTTCCCTCACGACAATTCAACACTTTTAAAGAGTTGTAATTATCTGTGCGCTCCAGTAATTAAAATCTACCCGTGATTGCACTTGGAATGGCATAAATATTGCACAAACGCTAGATTATGTGGCATCTTTTTACAACACCCCATTAAAAGGGAACTGCTCTGAAACACTGCCGACTGGGACAATGTGTGGTGGCTGCTGAAAGCCAAATTTTAAGGGAATAAATCAACCTAATAATGCAATTAACAACAACGATAACAAGAAAAACAAATCCCCCAAAAGGAAAGAAGATATCCACCCCTCTGCAGGACTCCTTTTCCATTCCTGCCATATTCTGTAACTTCCCCACAGAAAAAATATCATTTATTTCCCTTCCTGCTTTAGTATCAGAGTTTTCAGCTGAAATTGTCTCACAATAGGTTGATGTTAACCAAGAAATGGATTTTTTCCTTTATGGAAATATTCCACTTTTCATCCACAGCCCAAAAGTCACCCAAGATTTGTTTGGTTTTTAAATTTTTCCCAACATTTAACTGAAAATAAAAAAAAAAAACACAACAGAGAAAAGGGACTTTTCTTTGAGCGAGGGAGTGGGGGTTTGCTTTGTTTTTTCACAACAGTCACAATTTTCAACAGGCAGGAAAAAAAGAACAAAAACAGAGAGTCTGAGAAAGCAGATGCTTCTCGTGAAATGTTCATCTGGTCAAAACCCCTATTTCCCAGCAAAGTAAAATGCTGATGGAAAAACTGTGGGCAGCCTTGAAATTAAGACTGACAAGGTAACACCAGAAACATAATCCACCAATATTATTCTCCGAGCAAGGTTAATGGACAGGAAAATGCAGCGGCTGGTGGCATCAGGGCCCTGTACGCTACCTGAATACGTATAAAATCAAACTCCTTTGTAAAAGGAGAGTTGGATGGAAATGGGAAAGCTCAGGCTAAGCCAAACCCCTCGTTACGAACCTGAAAGGGGCACGTGCCACAGCTGGGCAGAGACCCCCATGGACTTGGTGTCACTCGAGGGTGAAATGAATCGATTTTTAGCCCCTTTCAGCCGACTGGCCCAAGAAATCTGTGCTAAAGCCAACACCAACAGCTCTGAATAACGGACTGGTTGAGTCCGAGCCACACGTCCCAGCTGCAGACAGATGTGGGCTTCGGACCCTGAGGAGCACAATAAGCTCTGCCCTGGACGACCGCGTTTGGCGGGAGAGGAGCAATGTCCCAAAGCTCCATCCCTCTGCAAAACGCCTCCCTTAACCGGCTTCTGGTTTGCCCTCCACGGCAAGGGTGTGCTCACAGCCCACACGTGGTCCCTCCTGGGCAAGACGGGGCAAACGCAGCCGGAGGGCGCTTGTGGGGTCCCCCCGCGTTCCCTTCCGCTGTCATTGCGCCTGCTGCATTTCTGCTTTTAACGTGTCAACAATCAAAGGTAACCTCGCAAAAGCACTCCTGGAACAAAAATTTCAAAGCTGTACCGGCTAGAAATTAAGTTTCATTTTGAACAGATGAGTATGAAGCCTTATACACTAAGGTACCCATCTAGCCAGGGAACAGGAGTCGTACTGAGAACGCGCACGGCCGATCTCATTTCACCAGCGAGCCTACATAATAAACACTGTCAGGGATTATTTGATCATCAATCAATAAGGTCATCCGAGGAAAAAGAAGTTGCATGGATATTCTTCATGTATTTCAAGTATACACTAAAGGAAATGGCAGTCTGCCTGGTGAGATTTGCGGAGCGGGGCACAGCTTACATCTGTGACATACATTTAATTATTACGATTTACTGGAAAAAATGAACGAACAAAAAAGTCCCTACAGCACATACCACAACTGTTCACGTAGACTCTCAAAACTGTCAGCATAAACAGCAAACGCTACTGAAGCCAAGAGGTCTATGTCTACCTGCACCAGCAGAAGGCCTGGTCCAAGGTCTGTTGGGAATTTAAAACCATGTTTTTAGGGCCTGGCCTATTCCTGGCCATTAGCAAAAGGCCAAGTCATCCAGATATCATCACCTCAAGTCATGCAGCAATTCCATCTCAGATGAGAGGCTACTACCACCACCAGCACCATGGATGGTGCAAATATGGAGACATCTCCTCTGACACATTTATTCTGGTCCTCCTCCGCTTCCATGGGCACCTGCAGCAATAGACATCCCCACCCCCCTTCACTTACCCTGGCCTGCTGCAGGATGGCTTGTGCTTGGGCCTCCTGGGCTGAAACAAGAGGTCCTTTGGAGCCAGCATCTCCTCCTCCACTAAAGCGGAACTGATGGGAACAAGATGGAGAAAGCAGGTCACAGGGTTGCTGTCCCTCCACCCTCACGTTAGCCTGACTCCTAAACGGCTCTGTTCAGCATGACTGACCCAACCCCATCACTGTCCTTCCAGACCATCCTACTATCCACAGGACTCTCGGGTCACCCAGCTCATGGGCACAAACCGACCGTTTCCCGTGTCCGTACCCGCACAGCAAATTCTGCCAGTTCAAAGTAACGCAGAGTAAGAGGGACCGTAGGCTCTGAACTGTAAGGACCTCACACACCACCGTTCAAAGCTAACAGCAAAGTTCTCACAGGGCTGATGTTCCCCGTGCGGATGCTGTTGGCCAGCAGACCCCTGGAGATGGGGTTGTATCGGGTTATTTGGCCGTAGCTGCCTGCTCGCCACGGGACAAAAGCCGCATTTCTCAGTGTGGCAGCATGCTTCAAAGACCAGAGCTTGGCCTATTGTTCAAGCCAGGATCCTTCAGCACACAAAGCATTTAAAAAACCCCAAGCATTAATGTTTTATTTTCCCAGACTTTAAAGGGAAGGAGTTTAATGCTTTCTTCTGCCTCTTCCACCCCCAACAGCTACAAGCCCACTTTCCAGGACACACACCCTTCTCCTGCCTTAACTGCGTGTGTCTTTGGGGTTTTGCAAGAAGGACCCTCCAGGCTGCAGAACCTACTTGGACGGCTCTTTCACCTCCGTTTCACCTCTGCATTTCCCTTGGTTTGCGCTAGGTATACGACCACCCGCACTTGGCAAGCGGATTCAAAGAGACGCAATTTATAGGCCTACGGTTGGTTACTGTAGGGGCCAAAAAATGTATTGCAATGGCCAGCTAAGCTCCACGTTGAGCGCTTAGCCCAGGCTGTCCTAGGCCCCCTGCCAGTAACCTACGCAAGTATCACCCTACCATTTGGGGCCCGTACAAGAGCGCTGCGGTTTTTCACTAAAGACTCTTTCCCTCCGGTACCTAAGCACTTATTTTCAGCAGCTGGTTTCCTTAGGGTTTTCTCACATCAAAGCGGACACAAAATATACCCATTCCTTTAACATCCCAGGACCAAGAAGACTGACTTGGAACTTGCTAGCTTCGTGTAGGAGAAAACAACAACGCAAATTAACACCACTGGTCATCAAAAGAGACCAGTTCATTCAGGTGCTTACAATTTTGGCACCTACTTTGAAGAGCTGTTAGAGGTTCCTCCCCTTAGGAGGGAGGGTTCTGCCTGGAAATTGGGCCCTTGGAAGTGTCTTTAGTTGTTTCTTCATGATTTTCACCATCCAACACCGTGCCCAGCCTGAAGCACTTAAGCTTATTCATTGCTTCTGGAAATATTAACCTAGCTGCCCTGTGCTTTTGACCGGTGAAGAAGTTACAGTGCTTTGCAAAAAGTAAATTTACAAGGGGAAGCATCCAGATCCATCTTCTATACCAAGGAAAATGTGTCCTTGGTGTAAAAGAGGTGGGAGACTTCTGCAAGAACAGGCACTAAGCAGCAGCAAAGCCAAGAAGCCCAACTCATTTAAATGCTTTTTTTAGTTACACTTGTACTTACAGGCAACATAAGCATTGTCCCTGGTGGTCCTGGTAAACCATCTGCTCCTGGGAGACCTGGGCGGCCAGGTGGTCCCTACAAGAAGAAATAAAAATAAACTTCTATAGTATCATTTGAGACATGTCTATACATAACTAGTCACGCCTGTAAAGGCATATGTCGTGATACAAAGGGCTCCCTATCTTGACAGACAGGCACGGAGGCATCCCAACGCTACGGCAAATTTTGTGGAAGCTCATCTGTAAGCGCACGTGATGTTTCTTAGTAATTCCCTCTTCTGACATCCTGGCCCCCATATTTCCAGGGGCTGCCATACACAATTTTCGAGTGAGCAATAAAAGTCTCTGCAATGTTCCAAGTAAATGGAATCAATGTTTAGTTGGGTCTGTTAAAACCTATTAAAAATGTATATGAAACTTCGTAAGTCAGGTCAGTGAGATAGAAATGTGGAAAGATAAATGCATTTCCGTACATGTTCAGTCATCTGGGTCATTCCATTTTTCTCTCTGTCTTTTTTTTTTTGTCCTATGAGGCTACTTCCATCTACAATGGAGTGATCCTGTCAGCGGCTGTAAATCGGCAAAACTCTGAGGATCTCAATGGAGCTGTGCTGATTAACATCAGCTGAGTATCTTTAACTTGTACTAAAGAAACAAGTAAGCTGTAAAAGATCTATTGATGAAGCTATAAATAATCAAATATGGCCAATTTTCCTAAGACAGCCCATAGATTATTTGCACTCCCAATTGTGTACTTGTCAAGAAGTTTAAATTAACCCAAATTTGCACATCCATCCAGCAATCCCACATGCAAACGAGGACGACATCCAACTACTCAACATGCATGCATGACTGCAATTTTCACACCAGCTTAAGGAGCCAAAGGCAAGAGTGACATGATCGCGTCCCAGAGAGGTCACCGGGAGCCTTGGTGCTCCCTTCATGGCAAGGCAGTCAGGACTGCCTGGCCAACAGCTCAAGCTTGAGGACTTGGACGCTCCCCTAGGTAGTAAACACCAATAATAAATCCAGCTGTGGAGAACCAAAGCTCTTGGAAGGGCAAGCAACAAACATCTATGTTAGTTCCCACTCTCTTCAACCTGCCTGAAGCCCTCCAGCCCGTGCACACACCAAATAAAAGTAAAAATAAAACTCTGCCACACATCATAGACACATATGGACACGCTACAGGGACACAGAAGAGCCAGGCCATGCCCAGAAAGTTGGACGCTCACCCACAAGGCAAAGTGAGGTGGATAAAGGTGGGAAAGGGAGGAGGGAAAGAGAACTAGGTAACCAAGTCCCTAAAAATCAGAACATATAAAGAAAAATAAAATGATGTGTTATCCTTGGCCCACTGTCTTCCAGCAAGATCCTGGTGCATCTTTTTGCATCTCTCACATCTCTTTGCTCCGTCTTCTTCCATTCCCTCTACGCCATGTACAACTTCACATTTCCCTCATCGTCTCCCTCTTAAAAAGGAACCCAAACCATTCAAGCTGAAGTTTCAAGCCCTAAATTAGAGCCCAGCACCAGGGCTGGGGTTAAGAGTCGCCACTACTCCACCCTGCCGCAGCCGCGCATCGCTCCGGCCGGGCCGTGGCTGGCCCTGCACCGCAATTACAGGGCAGAGCAGCGCTGCGGACGGGGAGCCGAGGTCTGCACCGCAACCGGCCCGGAATAACAACGCTGCTCCCAGCGCTGCAGCCAGTGATTTATCAGCAAAAAAAACCCCCCAACAAACCAACCCACCACCAAAAACCCAGCAGCTCCCTCAGCACCGAAGGCAGGCTGCAGAGCACCCCGGCCCATCCATTTTTCAAGACAAGCTCATGATGTTCCATTCACGCTGTTTACTTAGTCTGGCCGCCACCGGAGTCCCTGACTCCGCTGATGAGGTGCAGAGGGCAGTCCCAGCTGTTGGAGCAGAAGCACAATAAATAATTTAGGCCAGACTCATTTTATATAATAAACTTTCTTCCCTCTCTCTTTTCTCCTTTAACTCCGGTCCTGCATACGATGGATCAGGAATGAGCTTGTTTATGTCTCTTTGTGTACTCTGCCTGACAAATGTTGATGCAATGTTTTTATACATAAACACCATTTTTTGTTCCAGGTTGGGTCTGTGAGGTCTTTTCCTTGCGGGGTGGAGCAGTGGGGGGCAATGGCATGGACGCAAATCAAACCCATAAAGCACTTTGTAAATTTAAATTCATGAATGCCTTTAAGAAATGCAGCGTGCCAGACCCTTGGTGTAAATCTGTGTCGCTCTCGTTATGTAAATAGAGATTTGCTGATATATAGCAGCCGGGGATGGGGACTTCAACTTTCATTTGGTGCAGTGCTCTAAAACGCCACGCTGAGTGCAAACACTAACGCAATATTTCAAGGGAATGTTTAAACTGAAACCTCAGGGTGTTAGTGCTCGGGCTCCTCGAGCAGCAGACAGCGACAGACAGAGAGGTGCCCAGCAGCCCACAGTGTTGAGCCTCAAAATTTGCCTTTAAGTCTGTCTCTCTCGGGTTATTTTTCTGCCATTTTCAGTCCTGGTCAGAGAATTATGCAACAGAAGATCTTTCTTGCAATATTTGGGGTCTTCTAAGTAAGGCAGCGCTTGCCCTCTGATGGAAAATAAGAGCACCCTGAAAACGCCCAGCCTTTCAGAACCTCAATAAGGATTTCGGGGATCCTATCCCACCTCTGCAATGGAAAGATGTCCTCAGCGAGGGTAAATCCATTGGGACACAATGACTACATGGTCTTGGAAGATACAGCTATTGCTTTGCGACCAGCCTTTCCCCAGAGGCAGGCTGATCCAGCCCAGAGCACCCAGACACCCCAGATTTCCAAACACGCAGCGGGGTCGGTGCCAGAGCTGCAGTTTGCTCTAACGCCGCAGCTCATCTCGTTCAAAGGAGCACACCTTCCCACCTCTTTCCTTCCAGTCCAGAGCACCCATGCAATAACTCTCTGGTCTCCTGAGTGCCATATTTCCTTCTTCCCACTGCTTGAAGAAACCTGCCTAAGTCATCCTAAACCGCCCTCCCCCCAGCTGAGTCCTCTGAAACCTCCCACAAACAGGCTGCTCTGCAGCTTTGCCGGTGACGCAAGCTCTTCTTCGCGCTGTAAAATAACTGGGATAAATGAACAAGCTGACACGATGAATAAAACAGAGCTAAATGAGTGTTGGCCAATATTAACATAGTTGAATATTGTTGGTATATTAATTCAGTGCACCTGCCTGATTGCAAATAGAAAGTCTTTCTATCAGATGCAGGCATAGGAAATGTTCCTCACTATACACATATAAGCGTCATGTAAATTCATGAGCCATACGCAGGGTTAATAATAAACAAATTAAAAGAGGAGCTGCTCTAATTGAAAAGGAGTATTTCAAGACAGTTGCAGTTCCTGGCTCTGCAAGTTCATCACTCCTCTATGCACAATATGTTGTATTACGTTCTGTTCTGGACACTTCGAAAAGCAGGATGTGCCGTCTGTGCTAGAATGCAAATTACGCCTTTCATTTCAGGGTGCGGAGCAACGTCATCGAGGACGGTGTGTCTGCTGCCGATTGGCTTTGCACGGCCGTTCAAGAGGAGCCTGGCCAGCAAACGTCTGCGCCTGCCTGGCCAAACGGCAGAGATAGACCTGCTCGTCACCAGGGTCAGCATCCATCCTGCCAGGCAAAGGAAGCACATCGAGAGGAGAAAGCTGGGCAACATGTAGGACCCATGCAGGATGAACACCCACCAAGGGCCTGATGAAGCCACGCAGCTCTTTTGACTAATCCTAGACCTCCGCAAGATGTAAAACACTGCCAGGACCTTGCCCAGCTTGCCCATCCTCTATGAAGTCCCTCACCCAAGGATGCAGAGCCCTCCCTTGGTCCTTCCGCTGCAGCAGCACAGGAGGTGTCTCAAGGGTTAAGCCAACCTCTCTGAGCGGTGGCCCTGGCTCCCGGCCACGGGCTGAGCCCGCAGCTGCGTATTGACTTTCTGAGCTTGCAGGCACCGATCGATGGAGCACAGTCAGGGCCTCTCGTTCTCAATCATGTCACAACCACAAGAAATGTTATTACTGTTCCATCAAAAAACAATAAATACACCAGGAGTGTAAACGAGGTGGGGGTCTTTACAGCAATGCTCTGGGGGGCTGCGGGAGCACGGCAGCCAGCAGACTCCAGCCAAGTCCCTGGGGACCAATAAGGCAACAAAGAGCCTTAATTTAAAAAAAAAAAAAGAAAACCAAACCCAAGGCCCAGGTTAGGGTTATTGCCACAAGAATGCCCCAACACCTGAGTAATCTCCTCAAGTACACCTTAAAACCGCACCAGACGCTTCCCAGTGCAGCCCAGCAATGATTTTATTTCTCTCGGTGACTGTATTTTGCAACGTGCGTGTCATCGGGCTGGGAGGTGAATGATGAAGGTCTGGAGCCACCTGGTTGCTTTGTCCTCCAGCGGGCAGGAAAGGTGGGAAGCCAACCCCTCCTGCCTGTGCCCCCAGGGAAGGCAGCCAGGCCCCGGGGGTCCCAAACCCACCCCGATGGGATGGTAATTTGGAAAAATCAAACTGCAGAAAAGAAGTTTCCCATCTCTTGCTTTCTGCTGACGAGCAGGTGGGATGGAGAACCACCTCGATGGGTGGGAGAGGAAAGACAGCAAGGGCAGGGCAGCAGCAGGGAAGGACAACAGCTCAAGGGTACATCGGACAGAAAAGGGAACGCAGCCGGATTTTAAAAGCTGAGGGGATAAGGGAGGGGTAAATATCAGCTTAAAAAAACACCTCCACAAGTCAATGCACAGTGGGTCAGTCTCCGCTTAACCTGTGCAGAGAGCGGGGCCAGGAAGGACTTCAGGAAAAATATTCAGCCATTCTGCCTAACTGATATTTTGATACATCCCCTCCTGCGTCCTGGTGTACAACCAGGGTTCGTCACCCGCAGAGGTGCCTCGGCCAGCGCGGCCGTGCCCGCAGCCAGGCCGGGAGCAAGCAGAAATGAAAACCAGGGGGGTTGATGCACACCTGACGGCGACCGCAGAGGAAGCCAGGGCGAACCTCTGGCATCGCGCTAGCATTAAAAACGAGGCGAAGGCGAGATCCTCCATAGCGCAGAGATCCTGTTCTGATCCTCTGCAATGGAGTGAATTCTCCCTCCTATTCTTTTGGGTCTTAAGTTACTCAATTAAAACAGAAAAGAAAGTAAAAAACCAAACAAACAACAAAAAGAGAGAAAAATCCTCAACAGCAGCTGCAGCAATTAGCTGTGCTAAGACACGCATCCGAACAGCACAACACCCCTTATCTGTCCAGACCATCGCATTTGAACCCGGCCAGCAGCTTCTCCCACCTTGTCCAGGCAGAATTCAACCAAGATTCGCCAGAAGAGCATGAAGCCCTACAAACGCAGAGAGCCTGGGTCACCCCAGCTCATCCTTCCCCGGCACCCAGGAGGCAAACGGGACGCGGTTCCCCATCTGGAAACCAAGGGTTGGAGCGGTGGAGGATGCTGCGGTGCTCGAGAGCCTGCGCGGGTAGCGGGCTGCCTCATCTGCCAGAAAAACGCGCTCAGGACCTCAGGGCTCAGATTAGGGGAACGTTTGCTGATAAGCGCTCCCTTCCTCGGAAAGGTGTTTTGCATTCGCTGGGTGACAGCACTGCCGGCAGCGGGACGTTGCGTGTTCGGGCACGTCTCCTGTGATCCATGTCGCTGCTGCTCTCCTCCCTCCTGCGCTTTCCAGGAGAAACTCTGGAAAAACGTATCTCTAACCGAGCCTGCCTTCGGAAAGCCACCTGCAGGCACATTTTTTGCCCTTTTTGCTAACGGGGCTGTCGGGATGCCTCAGGCCACAACGAGCCTGGCGGAGGCTGTTGTTAGAGCTGCTTTTATTTTTCGGTGAACTTCTAGTGCCTGCTGAAACTGCTCCCAGCAGCATCCCTCGAGCCCGCTGCTGTCCCGGCCGCTCGCACCGGTGCAACTGCCCAGCCACGTTAGAGCTGGTTTTGCTCGGCGTGAGGACAGCCCAGGCTTTCCCTACGTGCCTAATTTGCTCTTTTGAGCTCCTCACTATAGGAGTTTGTCTTGGTCTGGGTCAAAATAAGTCTTGCTTGCTGCCGACGGGAAAGGAGATGAAGCTCCACGTGAGAAGCTCTTGCGAACAGTGTCCAGGGGCCCCGTTCCCTGGATGAAACAGCAGTATGCTAGGAGCTATTCTGGAAGCACATTTGACTACACTCAACATCACAATGCGCCAAGGCACCAGAATGGTGTCAAGCTCCAAACTATATTTGGTTTGCTCACAGCAAACCTGCCGAAATAGATGGATTTACCCCTGCAAGACGGCTGCTGCTGGTACACACATCCCCCTGTGCCGCCGCTGCACCCGCCTGCAGCCCCGTGCCACTGCTCGGGCACCGCACGCCGCTCCGCTGGGCTGCGCCGAGATGGGAACCGCTCTTCTCCTGCCAGCACAGCCATGATTTTTGGTGCTCCATCACCCGAATCAGTATTGCTCAAGGGCACTGCACGCACTCCTCTAGTTTCAGACCCAAACCGAGCCGCTCCAGCAGCCGAGGCTGATTCCCCCTCAGCCTCTGTGCAAAGCCAGAGCCCATCTGTGCGATGGTGAATCTTCCACTAGATGTCAGGCCAAAATCCCCGCTGGGCGCCGGGCTGGAGCGGCGTGCAGCCTGGTCCCCGTCTGCCCAGGCAGCTGCGCACGGGTACCCGCTGCCCGGCTGCCGCTGCCAGGGAGGGGGAAGGGGCTTGAACCACGGGCAAGCGGCTCAGATGCAGAAGCAAATGAGTGTATTGGTACAAGCGTCATTTCAGAGACTCAGCTCGGGGAGCAAGGAGAGAGGGTTTTAATTTTCGGCAGTGCCAAGCACGCGGATTGCCGTCCGAATGGTGCTTGTGCACCACGTAGTGACCCGAGGCTCGAGTTCAGCAGTGCCCAAAACACAAGGTCATTCCCGATCCCAGGTGAGGACTCAGCAATAACAAATAAATACACAACTCTGACAGAATTGCGCTGCTAAACTATGGATGGGATTTGGGGTCACAGTCCAGAAGAGTGCTTGGGAGCAGCTGCCTTCGATGAGACGCCCTGAAGGTGGAGGCTTGTGCAGGCAGCAGTTTACAAAGCCGTGGCTGCCAGGGACAAAGCTGATTTAAAGCAACTTCAAAACCAAACGCGCAAAACCTAAGTTACTGCATTGCTAAAGCACATAAATCAGTCTCCAGCACTCGCTGGCACAGACCAATAATCCACCTACAGAAAAGGCAAGGTGCTGCACAAGAGCGACCTTCCCACCGGGAGCTGTCTGGGACACAGAAAGGATGTAAGGAAAGACCTGCAGCAGTGGCGGTGGCATGACCCTGGGACCATCCTGGACCCAACCAAAACCAAACCCTCTGCCAGGAACTCACGACACCAGCTGGAACGAGGATGCAAAATCACGGTTGAACTTCATTTTACCGTGCTAATGGTTATTTTGTATGTTTGCTCATCATGTTTTCCCAGTGCCACAGCCCAGCTCCTGCACTGGAAGAAGCAGCCACATGCCAAAGGGTGCAGGCGGAGAGCAGAGGGTTTGTCAGCCTTACTCTTGGTTTTAGCCTGGAGAAAACTGCTTAATGCGTTTGACTAATGTGGCCGTTCCCCAGCCATTTGCCCCTGGATGTAAAGGTCTGCCCTGTACCGCACCATAAGCTCCTTTTGGGGCTGACTCAGAGAAGATTGCTCTTACAGGATGAGCAGTATTTTAGGGCTCCAGTGATACACCACAGTCCCACTTAGCACACACAAAACAACCCAAGGCTTTTGCTAAAGAGGCAGAAAACATGGGTACTCACTCTCTCCCCGGGGTCACCCATTAAGCCCACAGGTCCAGTTGGTCCTGGAGGTCCTGGAAGGCCCTAGCATAGAAAAGACGGAAAAAAATAAGCCACTAAAGGAAAACATGTTATTATTTGTAACATATTTGTACAACGAGCAGGAAAAGAATTAGAGCTTTCTGTTTATTTTTGCACCAGAAAATCGACCCCGAAGCGCTCTGTACACATGCACGGCATATGGAAGCAATGGAGCCGGGGACCAGCTGTGTGCCGAGCCCCCCACGTGCACCCAGCACCCCGGAGCCGCGCGCATCCTTCGGTGCAAGGTGCAGACAAAGTGCCACTTACTGCCGGGCCTTCGGGACCAGGAGGGCCTTCCACCAGCATACCCTAAGCAAGAGGAAGGAAGAAAAGCGATTAGCAAGGCACAGCCTTGAAGTCACTTTGACTACAGGGCTGGAAAGCCCAAGGCTTTATCTGTTCTTAAACATTTTGGGTCTTGCTGCTAGGTCTGGGCACCCCAGAGCCGAAGGGTTTCCCCTCCCCAGATGCCATCTCCTGCGTGCCCACGGAAAAGGCAAACATCATCGATGTGAATCACGCAGGGCATGGCAGAGCAGCCCCCTGCCCAGCACCCAGCCCCACCTCGCCCCAACACCGGGTCGCCTTCCTAACCGCGACCCGTCTCCCTTAGCTCACGGCCAGGCAAAGGGCAAATCCTGGGGCGTGCCGAGCCTTGACGGTGCTGGAGCGGGAGAAGAGCTCCTCTCTTCAGGAAGAAGCTGCTTCTAGACCCAAGCAGCTTAAAAAAAAAAAGTTAATAATCAAATTGCAAGGGTTTTTTTTTTTTTAAAATTACTTTCCTAGCAGACTGCATGCTGTGATTTACTCTGTGTACCTAGGAAATCACTGTGTGGGCAAAATGGTAGAATAATGTTATTCCATTCCTTTTAATCTAAATATTTTGTCATAACTTTAAATCAGGTCTATCATGTACTCAGTAGAATTGAGCTTGCTTTTTTTTTTTCCCTCCTCATGGGTATGTAAGAGCCAGGAAAAAAACCTCCCAATAAACCTGGCAAACGCTTTCCAGAAGGCAGCAGGGGGATCTGCTGGGAAGACCCCCACAGCCAGCACTGCCCTTTTATCTCCGGCCCAGCGACCGTGCCCCAGCAGCACCCAGGTCGAGCCAAAGCAGTCCCGGAGCTTGCCAGCTCATCTGCAGCAGACAGGGACATTTCTCCCGTGGGATGAAACCCGTCTGTAAAAACCTGTAGATAAGCAGTCGGCTCATGTGGGAGAAGCCTGGAGGAAGCAAGAGCAGGGACTGGTCTCGGGTCACCCTTGGCTGGTCTCCTGGGCTCAGGCTCCGGCGCTAAAAGCCTTGGCTGACCCCATGGCAGCCGCTACGGCAAACAGGGCGAAGCTGAACAAAACTGAAATGTCTAGAGGAAAATGTAGGTGTTCTTACCCCAAAACCCACAGTCTCTAAGCCCACAGGAGCAAAAATTAGGGTAAAACATGCTGCCATGAACCATCCCTGCTTCCATGAGCGGGATGCATGTTTCTGCACCACTAATGCACGGCCAGCACTATTTTCTGTCTTTCCCAGTGTCCGTGCTACTCATTACCACCTCGTTTAAAGTCTGGCTGCTTCTTCATTTGGATGTGTTAGGGGAAATTTTCTGCTGCTGTCATCAGAAGCGCCTGTGCAGTCGTTCTTCACCAGGAAAGAATTTAGGTCACGGACTTCGCCCCGTGCCCATTTTGACAGGAATTTCACTGTCTGCCATGGAGACACTGCTCTTTTCTGGGTGAGAATGAGGGGTGAACCCTACACGACATTCCTCCAACCTGCACTCAGGATGAGCTATTTGCTGTTGGAGGCTACCAAGAAGAGGCGAGCTATGCTGACGGAGAAGGCGTCCCGTGAGAATGACATCCACTAAGCTCCTTTCAGACACATGAAGACGACGTTGGACAGGAAACCCCAGAGGTCCCAGCAAACCTTTCCCCGTATGGACACCCCAAGGTCCATCCCTGCTGAGACCAACGATGGCACATTTTGGTGAGGCAGGCTCCAAAATGGAAACTAATAACTGTCTCTGGGCTGGCGCAGAGAGCCATGGCCCACATACGTCTCCCCAGGACTTTCTTGGGGTGCTGGGTGCCAGCATTACCATGGTCTGAGCGTGCACAGCACCGAAGCTCTGCTTCCCATGGCCAGCTGCAGAGCCTCGGGTCACTCCTCTGCATGGGGGAAAAGTCTGGGCTAATTAGCCAATTTGCGATGCAAACATCCTTGGCATCTTCCCATATTTATCCGTTGGTTTATGCTGAGCTCTAGCTTCAGGGACATCTGGAGATTCTCCTCAGCAAGAAACCTCCACTGTTTACACGACTGTTCATCAACAGGAGCGGTGGAAACGTGGGAGGGTTTCGGGACCAGGACCCAGTGAGGGGATGCCACCGAGGGCGATCGCCTTGGGGGTAGCAAGCAAACCATGGATTTGGGACTGTCCCAGGGGAAAACAGGGTGTTGCTTCCACTCAATCAACACCCAGATGCTACCCATAAGTGAAGCCGATGTCACAGAAACAGCCCAAAACCTGGCTGCAACGCACAGAGGGGCTGTGCAAAGGCTGATCAAACCCTCCCCGAAGGCAGGCGTGAGCACCGGGGTCCCCCCCAGGGACGGGGGGGGAAGGCAGCCTGGTGCCTCCCGAGCTGGGATGCGGGGGGTCCCAGCCGTCCCCGGCTCCATCCCTCCTCACCCTGTGCCTGTGCTGCCCCGCTGCCTCCAGCGAGCGTCAGCACAGAGCAAGGATTGAAGGACAGGCAGTTTGAGCGAAAAGGAGAGAAAATCCAGCAGGATCCGACTTCTGCGTTTGGTTTTTATTCCCCCTCTGCTGCAGCTCCCATCAGAAAAAAAAAAAAAAGCTAAAGAGTGCAGCAAATCTGAATTTCTCTCTGCTGAAAAGGAACCGCACGGAGAGGGAAAAGGCGGCATTTGGTCTTGTTTACTTTCTGGCAAAAGCTATACATGCTCCAGTGTTTTGAAATAGCGAAGGCGGCCAAATTCTTTCTGGATGATTAAACTTAACTATTTTGTTCGCTTTGTAGCATTTCAGATTGGTTCTGGACAGGGCAGGCTGGGTTTCAGCCATCATCTTTCGTGGGGTTCGGCTGCCCCCCACCCTTCCCACACCTCCGATAAGCAAAGCGCTCGCTCCTTTTGTTTGCAGAGCGAGAGCAAGATCCAGAAAGGAAGAGAAGGAAGGAAAGGTCGGAAATGCTTTTATAAGGCATTCGTTCCAGCATTTCAAGCCTCGCTGCTGCACCCCAGGTCCTCCCCGGCCCCCCCTCCTATCTGCAAAAGTATCGGGCAAAGGAGGAAAGGGAGGAAGAATCAAAAGAAAAATAATGGCCTCGGAGCGATGGGAAGCGCCGCCGCGACGCTGGGCGCCGCGCTGGCCCCCTGCCAAGCAAAATTAGGTTAATGGAGCTGTTGGCGCGCAGCGAGCGTGCGCTCGGCCCTGCGGGGACGAGGCTGAGTGCAGGGGATCGCAAGGACCCGAAGCCCCGCTTCCAGCCCGGGGAGGAGCAGGCATGGGGGTACCTCAGCATCCTGCCACGCAACGAGGGACAGACACACGGCCGTCAGCCAACGGCCTCTTGCTCTGCTCAACGGGCACCTCTGAGCAAACACCAGCCGTCCCCACGGTGAGGGCAGCCGGGGACCAGCTCCATCCCCACCTCAGGGGCGCTCAGTTGGGCACCCACACTTTTTGCAGGCTGCCTGCAAAAGGCACAGGCAGCTTATAACCATTCTTTAGGAAGAAAAACCACCTCAGAAACAGGCCAGGGCAGAATCAGAGACTTCCAGATTCCACTCCCGGGACGACACGGGGTTTCTCTGGAAGAGGAAGGCTGGTGGGATGCTGGAGCAGGTGCAGGAGCAAACCTCTCCTCTCCTGCAGCTGTGTGCAGGGAGAACCCTCTTGTTTCCACAGAGATGAACCCATTAGTTGTGCAATTAAAGCCGGCTCCAAGCTGCAAGTTCAGGGCAGGATACGACCTGGCCACCGGCTGCGGGCGCTCGGGGGAGCGGGTTTGCTGCCGAGCTGGGGGCACTTCAAAACCCCCGGAGAGGTGAGACCTGCCCTCTGCCTAATGCTTCAGTTCTAAAATGCCTAGGTTTTATTTTGGTAAATGAGAGATTTCATGGGAAATTTTGCATTTCCTTCATAATTTAGGTCACTTCTTGAAGTTTAAAAAAAATAGTAATTACAGTATTTTACATTAAAAGTTTTTAAATGAACCAAGTAATTCTTCCGTGGGAAATTTTCCTCCCAGCTGTACCACTGAGAGCACCAAGCCGTACCAAACACACCCCTTGTACCTTTTTCCCTGGGGAAAAAACCCACCAAAACCCAGATGGTCCTTACCGGCTCAATAATCGCAGGTTCTCCCTTCTGTCCTTTCTCGCCCCGTGGGCCGCCGATCTGTAGCACACAAGGAAAACACAAAGCCAGAGAGTCAAAGGGGACATCGCCAGCATCAGCATCACCGCTCCAGGCAGGAACTGCAGATCCTGGGACAACTTCTGCAACCAAAGGAGCGCCGATGTTCGTGTAGAAAAGAAACAGGGCACCTCCTCCTCGCCTCGTGCAACACACGCGTGCGTCGCAGGTGGATGAATCCAAGCGAGATGGTCTCACTGGTTTTTGCATCGCCAATCCCTATGCTATAATTATGAGAAGACAAACATTTTGAACTAGGCTTACCCTCGATGGAAAAGGCACGCTCTTACCCCTTCGTAGATGGTGTCCTGGTTAGCAGGCATGCCGGGGCCAATATCGGGAGAGACTGTTCGGTCGTAGTAGTTATCATAATAATTCCCATCATATTCTTTTATTGTTTCCTCGGTGAAATCTTTATCCAGGTCGTCTCCTCCCTGAGCAGCCTGGAAGCAAAAAAGAGCAGCAACATGTCAGGCTGCAAATCCCTCTAGGCTGCAGATGCTGGAAATCTAAGGGGAAGACTGGGGGTTTTGCAAAGAGAAGCAGCTTTATAATAATAGTTGCAAATCAAAAGCACAAGAAAAGCTAAATTCTGGAGTTTTAAGGTCTCCAGTGACCTCCACAGGTCTTCTCCAACGGCCCGCAAGAAGGATGGCAGGATCTTTATGTCAAAGCACACACCCTGGCTCTCCCCGGGATTTCTCTGTCGACCCCTGAAATAACACTGCGAGTGTAAAAGTTTGAGCGAGGAACACAAAACACAGCACAAAAGACCAGCTCACGCCAGGAGGATCCCACAAACACTAAAGGTCTAAAGAAACGGGAATGGAAGCTTCAAACTCCAAGCCCTACTGGGCTCTCGCAGCCTCAATATTGGGGACACTGGATTATTAAGCGTAAAAAGTCACACATCCAGTTGCGTATTTAAAATGAGCATCAAAAACACAACGTGTCACTATGAGTATCTGATTACAGAAGGAAATGTGGAAAAATCCCAGCTCGCTTCTACAAAACCCTCCTGTTTGTTTAGTCTGGGATCCAAGCTGCGATTGCTCTTGTCCAAAGAGCAGAAGCAGAAATTTTTACAAATCTGATGTATTAATCCCTGAATCCTTTCTGAATCCTTACAGCAACAGATGTTATGGACCACAAGCAAGGACATCTAGACAAGTATCAGAATTTCCTTGCTTCTCTCCATACCCCTGTGCTTTCCGCAGCCTGGCAGGCAACCGTCTCTTGGCATCCTTTAGGCTGAATAGCATGGTAAAGAACAACATGTGCTGATGGGGTTTTTTTTTTTGTTTCTTTCCCATCCAGGTAATGACCAAAATGGTCCATAAATTGAATTATTTCCAGCGCTTCCCAGAGAAACTAGCTCCTCACTACTATGAATTCAAAATCACTTAAACGCACCAGCACTTGCAGCCCTTGTTTCTGTGCCAATGCTGCTCAGAACCCACGAGCATCCGTATCTAAATGCAAGAGGTTTCAAAGAAAGGATAAGCCTAGTGCTAAGGCAATCATCCCTCTGCCAACCCGTCGTCTTTTACCTCCGCAATATCAAGTGGTCTTTGCAGAAATTATAGTTTGGCAATTACTCAATTAGAAAACTTGGAAAAGTTAGTATGATTTTTCCTTTGTAGCATTCCAATGGATCTAGTGCTGTCGCACACGTCTTTTATCCTGCTTGAAATCTTTCATCTAGGTTCGCACTTTGAACCTTAAAAACCTTAAAACCTGTTTATCTTGCTATAAGGCTTTTGGGGATAACATAGCAAGCTTTTTCAGATTGCTTTTCTTGACATGTCAAAAATGTCTGGTTTGATACTTCAATTAAGATCCCCAAGTCAATTTGCATGGAAAGATACGATATTTTGAATAACTGGGCAGAGAAGGAGGAAAGTTCTCCATGCTGAGATTTGCAGGTGCTTTGGAGAAAAACCAAAACAAAAGCCTAAAAATAATCTCCTTAACAATGCTGTTAGACAACCGGAATCAGAAAACAGTCCACAAAGAAAAGAGGAGGTCCAAAAACTCAGTGTGCAAAAAACTGTGATAATGGCTTCATTTAAATCACCTTTTAGCCTTCCCTTTAGAGCAAGCAATGCAGATACGAAGCCCTGGTATATGCATCTGGCCAAGCAGAGCAAACTGCCTGATGAATAGCAGGCAATGAACAAAATGTATCTGTCCCCAGCTCCTCCAGTGCGCGGGAGTATTGCTGCCTACTAAATCTCAGAATCGCTTCACTGGCATTTATCACGGAGTCATTAGCCACAATGAAACCCAAGCCCAGGAGAGTTCCGTGGCTACACCTGCCTCCAAAACCTCTCGCACAGGCTCCACAAAGTTTCACTTGTGTAAAACTAAATCCCCTTTTAATTCCCATTGTAGGAATTGCAGTCTTCCCAAAACACAGACAGGCGAACTTCAACAGTGACGGCCACGTCCCGATCTTGCAACAGGTCTGTGAAGGGATGCTGAAAATGACCATTCTGCACCAGACCGACCTTATCCCGTTGGATCCCACGGCCCACAGTGAGCAGTGCCGGGGCTGGCACCGCCGGCAGCTCGGGGACGCCCAGTGTCCCAGCCCACCTCTGCGCAAAGGCGTGGGAGCTCGGCTGCAGGCAGAAACCTGGCACTACTTGAAATTACGCCACGCTTACTTGTGACTGTGAGCACTATTTCATTACCTAAAACAAGCCAAAAAATGTATGAGATTTTTTTTTATATTTTTTTAAGAGCAAATAAACTTCTCCAACCACTTCAGCAGGCTGTATCTCCCGCTGAAACCCTGTTTCTAACAACAGGTCTTAGGGAGGCAATGACACGCACGAGCTCCTGGTCCTCACTTCCATACTGCTCATAAAGCAGCTCGGTCTGCTGCTGGATTAAAGGATTCGGTTTCCCCAGGAGTTCGTGGAGGCAGGCAGGGCCCTCGGCTCCCACTCCAAGGTGTAAACCTGAAGTCCATATCCTCTTGGGTATTTGTCCTTCAGGCTGTCACTCGTGGGGAGCCTTCGCTACGCCACACCGCGTCAGCCTTTGCCTCGCTGCACAGGAACCTCCCTGGGCCGGGCACGTCGTGCCCCTTTCTCTGCTCCTCAGCTAAAGGCTTCACTGGAGCAGCCTCCCAGCCCGGGAGCAGCCCTACAGCCCTCCCGTCTACACGCCGACCCCTTTGGAGCTGCTGGAGGGACGCTGCTCGCTCGCCCGGCGAGATGCCAAGATGCTTTGCTGAGAGCAGGTGGAGCTTTCACATAGGAAAGCTTCACCGCGTGTTTCCCTACCTGAACTTTCCTCCTATTTCCTTTTCCTAACAACTAAAGTGGCCCTTGAGCCTCTTATTTCCTCTTCCAATTTTTTTTTTAAGGTCCTGCTATCCAATCTTTAATTCCTCTCTGTTAGAAAGTTCAAGCTTGGCCAAAGATTTCTGGCTCTTTGTCAGGAAACAGCAAAGTTTCCCATCCATGAGTTCCCTCAGGTTGGCGCTCGCTTCCTCGATACGCTGGACCCTTTTCTGTTTCTCTCTGTGTATCGTTTTGGGTTGCTTAACCTCCTCCTCCACTGCATTTTTTATCCCCGGTTGGCTGGACTCAAGCCCTGCCGCGCCACCAGCCCTCGGGGCGGCTGGCTCCCTCCTGCCCCGCTCCAGCTGCGCAGCTCTCTGCTTGGACACCTTCCCCGACACCTTTTCCTTCAAGCTTCCAGGTCCAACTCCAACTACGTTGGCCAGCTTTTGCTACCCTTCAACACCTCCCAGAACGCCTTGAGTTTTGACAGTCCCGTAACTCAGTCATTCTTCTCCAGTTGAGGAGGAACCACCAACTCTGCCACGTCCCATCCTACCTCCCAGGAAACGTTATCCCGCTATCGACTCCCCTTGCTGATGCTCCTGGATAACGAAGCAGTTGCCTTGTCTAGCGCAGTTATTTCCTTGCATGGTGAGCTATACAGCACGCAGCTGCACGACAATTTATCTCAGTCTCGTCTGAGGATGAGAACAATGTTCATCTATTTAAGCATTGATATAAAAGGCCAAAACTGGGCAAGTCTTAAGGATAGAAGAGTCTCAAGTGCAACATATTTCAGCGGAAGCATATTAAAGTGTGGGTAACTGAAAATGTAATCGCTCCAAGGGAAACGTCAGCTGTGGAATCTGGGCTGACCTCATCTTTGAGCAGATCTGGGCACAAAACGAGGGGCTCGCTCTGGGTGAATGCAGTAGTTTGAAATCAAGGGTTCGTCCCAGTGTTGAAATGTTTTTTTAAAAAAATTACAATCTGAAAAACGTAAAGATGCTATTCAGTGGGAATGACAAAATGAAAAATATTGATGTTCTCCATCAAATCAACATTTTAAGGATTTATATTAATAGCTTTGAAATAAAACGCTTTTACTTAGATTTTAACACCAACCCTCATTTTTCTTTTTGTCAGACAAGCACTTCGCACAGGGAAATGCAGATGTCAACATGAACAGATTTTTCCAGGGGAATAATCCTCAACCAAACTCTAAATATCTGTGTTCCACACCCTGAAATATCTGGAGTGAAAATATTTTACAAGAAACTTCCTCTTCCAACAGCTGCCCAAGCCACTTACAGATTTACCATATGGATGATCACATCTCCTTTGCTCTCAGGGCTAGGAAATACCAGAATTAATAAAAAAAAAAACCCAAAGTGAAAGGAAAAAGCATTCATTAAAATTACATCGGTCTCATTGTAGGTGATGACGGTACTCGTGGGGAGTTCAGCTTCCACGGCGTTCTCAGTGAGTCCGCCCTGGGGGCCTACTTCTTCGTTGTAGTTGACATCTTCGTAGGGCAGAGGCGTGAAGTACTCTTCGTTGATGGTTTCATAGTTGTACTCGTCCACGAGAGGGTCATCCACTGTGGCATCCTCCTCCGTCCGCTTGCCGGGGTCCCCTCCGTCAGGCGTTGGCGTGGGGGCGGGATAGTCCTAGTGCAGAAACAAAATGCCAGAATCAGAGAAACAAAAAGAAAATTCTGCCCCATCCCTCACCTTCCCTTCTGGAAAGGTGCCGTTTATCGACCGCACCTTCGCCAGGACCCCGCGTCGGTACCTGCTTGGTTTCGGGTCTCTCTCCAGCAGCCACTTCAGCAGTTCCAGGTTTGGTGGTGGGTGCTTCTGGCTTTACAGCTTCATCAACATCTTCGTAGTAGGGGTACTCGTAGTAGTAGGTGTCACCTTCTCCCTCCCCATCAGTGTACTGCAAAGAGAAGACAAGAAGCAGAAGATAAGCTGGCAGCACCTAAGCACGTTCCTGCCAGCTCTTTTAGACATCATGTCATGTTAACGGGGCCACGCCGCGGTGCAGATCCATGCAGTGAGATCTTTCCCTTCCTCTTGCTCATCAGCTTCCGTGACCCCTTCATCGCCAAAAGCCCGGCTTTGGGCTGCTTTGGCAACGGCTGCGCTTTGAAGAGGTTCCCAATAACCTCTCGGTCCTGTGGCACGTTCTCCCTTAGCAGAGAGGATGAACCTACCCTGCAGCAATTCAGTCACCCACAACAACCCAGTGAAAAAAAGAAAACCCTTCCATTTTTTTAACCTCAGATTGTTGAGACCTCCCAGGTCACGCGTCTGACATATTCAGAGAGAGGAAGAAAACACTCGAATCACGCAGCCATTCTGAGAAGCGGGGATGCTCTTTTCGCTCATCTAACCGCACTAACAGTATCTGTGCGAATTCCCATCCGCCCCTGGCCCACAGGCAGAAGGGCTTCGAAAACAAGATATTTGCAGCGTTTTCCACAAGGCGTCAGTCATTCTTCAAAATGAAACACAAACAAAACATTTGGCTACAGCCGGGCATGGCAAATTTCTTCGCCAGTCCATTGCTCTCACTGGCAGCAGACGCCGGCGCGTGGAAGAGTTATTCTTACACGGAGTAACGGAGCTCTAAGACAAGCCAGCCCTTGTTGAACTGCTGGCTCTAAAAGAAGAGTTTTATTTTCCTACTACCATGTATTTTGACCGTACCAGAGTCTATTTTATTTTACTTATTTATTGTTTCTCCAGGAGTGCTGGCGGAGCGGTTCCGCCGCTTCCCCGGGGCTGGGCGGCCGTGCCTCGCCTGGGAGCATCGCTCTGCTCCCCAGAGCCCTGCTGGGCGCGGGTTTCCATTCCATCCCAAGGCTAAGCCAGGGCGGGCTGGTGGCATTACAGCTTCGCGGGGATTCGGCAGGAGCCTGTAAATCTGAGACCAGCCCAAAGCAAGAGAGCGCGTGGACCGGCAAATCAGACCATGAGAGCAGCCAAGACGCTGGGAAGCGGCTGAGGACGCCAGACACTTCAATTGCTGTGAACTGAGCCTGAGACCTCTTATAAACGTGTAGAATTCAGGCGATGCTCTTCTGGAAATCAGCCGCACCCAGACATTTCTAATTGAGCAGCAGAAATAAAAAGGTACCCTGCATCGGTCTTTTTTTTTTTTTTTTCTCTCCTTTCTTGTCTTTTTTTAAAGAAAAGATCTGAGGCTAACTCTTTGCAGAAAAAAATATCTAGCACAGCAACTTACACGGATGAGCTGGGAGAAATTCTGACAAAACAAAATTCAAGTGGCAAATATGTGGGCAAAAGCGATTCCCCCTCCTTTAACGCCTGTTGTTTCAAAGAATATTGGAAAAGAACTTCTTAATCTTTTTACAAGCTCAACAGTAAAAATCGTAGTTTAGAAGCAGTTGCCTGTTTTGGACAGGATTCGACCCGCCAGGGAAGGTCAGTGGTTCACGCTTGGCTCAGGTTGTCTCTCCTACAAGTTTTTGAGCTCCAAGCGAATATTCATTTCGGTCTAGGGAAAGGGGAGGAGCGCAGAAAGGAAGAGAAACTGCCGAGGGCATGACCAGGACCTGTGAATCCTAAAAACAGGCTCTGTCTTGGCCCTTACAGACAAGCCGCAGGGAAGGTGAACGGGAGGAAGAAGCTGAGTGCATCTGCGACCGCAGCGTTGGGTGCTGCTGCCCCAAGAGCATCCCCATCCCCTGCCGCCTCGGTGGGTCGCCCCAGCCCGCGCAAGAGACTTACGTATTCGTCCTGGTTGGGGTCCTGGGACTGGGGGGAGTCGGGGATGGCGGTGTCGCAGTCGGGGCTGTAGTGCTCGCAGTAATCGTGGGCCGCTCGGGGGTCCGCCACGATCAGGAGCTGCTGGATGTCGCCCTGCGGGGAAGGAAAGACAGAGCGTCAGGGAGATGGATACCAAGCCACCAGCCCGAGACCGCAGTCGAGGGGATAAAACACCATCAAGAACTGAAAAGCAAAACACTTGGCAGGGCCACCTCCCTGACACAGGCGCGTCGCCTGAGACAAGCTAGGTGTAAAACCCTCCGTGTGCAGGGCCAGGTCAAGCAGCCGCTTATCTCGGGCTGCTCCGCGAGGTGCGAAGCCACCACGCTTCACGCCTGGTCCCAGACGCACCTTCCCAAGAGATAACCGTATCTGCGGGGGGGTCACCCCGCGGCTGCCGGGCTCAGCCCCGTGCCTGCGATACAGCAGCACTGACAGCCCCGGGCAAGGCAGGTGTGGTAAAAATAAGAGACGAGGGCTCTACACACCCCAAATCAGCAGCGACCTGCAGACAATACACACTCCCCTTTCCTGCAGCTCCCGGCTGCCTGGTGCAGCTCTGCAGGGCTCCAGAGTTGTCCTGCCCACTCCAAAAAGCTGTTTGCTGGCCCCAAAACTTCTCTGCTCCATCCCATCAGTTGGTCTCATAAAGGACATTACCCCCCACTCCCCTACATCTTGCCTCACCTCGATTTTCTACCTGCAACAGTGTGGCAGACAGAGATTAGAAATGCATCTGATAATCAGAAGAAGAGAAAAGAGGGAGGGAGTGTGCCGTGGCTTATTGAAAACCCGGTACAGAGCAAGCTCATGAGGCGCTGAGGCTGCTTAACGGACCAAATACTTATAGCAAACGAGCACGATGCAGCCACAGCCCAAAGGTCAGAGCAGAAATTGCTCTTTAGGTTCCTAAAGAACCGCTGCACTGCTTAACTGTAATGCCAAAACCCAGTTTATTCAGTAGACAGTTACTAAGACAAGACTTCAGTACTTGGATTATTAGAGTAGATACTTTAATTAGGAGGGGAAAAATCTTATTTAATAGTAGAAAAACATGGCTAAGGTATCAGGGGAAAAAGAAGGAGCATTACAGCAAAACTGGGAGGATGACTTGGGCGCATAATAGGAACCAGAAGCTCTGAACGGAGCCTGGCCAGACGGCAAACAGCCCCGCGGAAAACCAAAGGATCTTTTTGAAACCACGGGCCAAATCTGCCTTCATGCACGCAAGCTGCACTCGCTCCAGCCGCGGGAGCTCAGCCTCCCATGAACACATACCACTGACTTCACCAAAAAAAAAAAAAGTCCTGTTTACATTTTTGGCAGAAATCCACAGGGAAAGAAGTTTGCGAGGACCGCGAGGACCTGGCCGCATCCTGCCCTGCTCCGAGGGGCAGCTTACGGCTGCCTGGGGTTTCCCTCCTCCATTTCCAGGTTATCGCGTCCGTCCCTGCAGCAGCTCACTGTAACATCTGGGCACCTCTCAGAGGCTGCACAACTTACCCCAAAATTGAGCATTGGTTTAAGCTTATTAGTCATTGTTTCCTGCGAATAACCTTTACAAACTTAACAGAAATGTCTGCAAAGTGGTTTTCAATTTTCTATTTTAAGAAAGAGAAATAGTTTTTCCTTCCCTTCCTCTCTGTTTTTTTTTTTTTTTAATAAATCCGCAGAGCAGTTCTGTCATTACTGTTCTGGCTTTTTCTTTTTCAACTTAAGAACCAAAAATGGGGATGCAATATTGGGAAAACAGAAAATGCCAAGTTTTTATCACGTAGAACATTTCCCATTTCCAGCCACCTCTGGCCAGGACCCGACAGCGCGACCTGCATGGGGAACTCGGCCGTGGTGTGACCAAGAGGACATTGCCTGGCCCTGGGCAGAGACTCGAGGGAGCTTGGGGGTGTTACGGGGTTACTCACACCACATAACAGAACCCCTGTCTCCAAAGGCAGTTCAGAGCAACGAAACAGGCTGCCCCTTTGGAGGTCCCTCCAGCGGAGGACGCCCAACCTGGCCAAGGCAATTTGCTTCAAGTTGATGATGTGAAGATCCTTCCAGCTGCTATTTCTGCACACAGGACCTCAACCACCCCGTCCCCCCTTGACAGCTGAGTTAAGCCATTTACGCCCTTCTCTCAGCTGGGTGGTTAAAGCTCCCCAGTTTCCATAGGGTTATGGGGAGTGTTGGGATAAGCTGAAATAAAACAGCCACAAAAGCAGACTTGGTACTTGTCTCCAAGAGGCAAGGAAGGAAGGCAGAAAGCTTTTTCTTCCTGATAAGGTTGGATTTACGCCTCAAGGAGAGCTGATAGTCTGCATCCTATAAGTGACCAGGACTAAAACTGCGTTTCCTTGAGGAACAGATAAAGCGAAGGAAGGTATGTTGGCTAAACGCAGTGCAAAAGGTTAAGCGGAAGAGAATTTGCTAAAGCTGAGTTTGCTTTTAGTCTCAGCTGATGGCAGCTCCTGAGCTATGCACGGGGAGAAATCCTGGCTCGATCCCCCCCGCTCGCCTGCTGCACAACAGGAGCTGAGCATCCCCTGGGTCTGATGGCTCACGGCACTGGCAGCTCCTTTCAGTACGTGGAAGAACATCACCTGCAAGTCCCATGAGCCACGGGCTCAAGTTTTGGGTCCACGGCAGAAACCCCAGCCTCACTCAACACACCAAGGGACAGCACTGGCCCGGCAGTCGCTGCTGAGCGAGCGGGGGAAGACGAACAAGGGAAACTTCCTCCTAATTCTGGGTTGAGAACCTAAGAAAATCAGTGCGTAACCGAATAAATTTGGTATGCGAAGGGTGCCAGGAAAAAGCGTGAGCCACATCAGACAGCTCCTTCAGAGCTCACCACGCTTCATGAGCATCATTCAACATGCCTACTATTTTCCCATTTCCTTTTCAAACCCAATCAATCACCCTGCCCAAAGTTCATCCTTTTCTTCTTGTTCCAGCGTGCAAGCACGCAAAATCAGAAGGAAAACCAACGCACCCGGTTTTGGAGGAACGGGAGCCCCAGGGAGCATCTGAGCTCAAGTACGCTGACTCGGGTTGAGCAGCTCAGTGGTGGGGAAGGAGGAGAGCTCGCGGGGTTGCTAGACCATTCATCTTTGTTTCATTAACAGCAAGTACACGGCACTGGTGGATACCCCGTGTTAACACTTGTAAAAAGCAGACAGGAGTAAAACCTTGTTAGCAAGATTCCCAGTCAACTGACCTCATCCCTCAGTGCAAAACAATAAAATGGGCTAATTTAGCCTGTAATAAAAAGCCCCACTATCTGAACTTCACAAAAGATGCACAAAGCTCTGCTGTCAAGAGCCCCATTTCTTTGATTTAAAAAGCCGACTTTAAATAGAGCAAGCCGTGCTGGGAGGTTCGCAAGCCTTTTGTGTCCTCTCAAGTGTGTTGCCGCTAATAAATTTCACCAAGAGATAGCTGCCCCCAGCCCCGGCGCGGGCTGACAAAGGCGGCAGCCAGCTCCGCTCCCTTTCCTCGCTCAAGTGTCTATTTGTTTCACTGTTATGGTTACTCAAAACACCCAAGCCTCTCTCCTTCCTATGTCAGCATCTGCTTTTTTTAACAAGAGCGGCGATAACGAAGATACCATTAACTTCCCCCCCCCTCCACACATGCACCAGCTACGGATTTTCCATGAAGCCTTTGTAAGAGAGAGAACTCACAATTACACTGAGAGAGTGGTTTAAAGACTTTACCAGCCAAATCATTGAGGGTTTTAAGACTTATTTTCAGGTAAAGCAGTATCTAAGTCAGGGAGCAATGCACTGGTAGTGCTTCGAAGGAGAAGTCACCAGCACAGCCCCAGCCACCCGTGCAGACGGAGGGGTAAAGTCATCTTTCGGCATGTGAACAAGCCGGGGGCCTCTGGGCGCACGGGGCTCGAGAAGCTGCCCCGGCACCTGGGGTGGTACTTAGCATGCAGAGGCAAGGCGCAGCTGCGCTCTCCTGGGCTGATGAAAAATTTGAAGTGAAGGAAAAAAAAAAAAGGTTAATTTGTGCCTGAAAATAACCAATATTTCATCCATCAGAAGAGCTACTTTTATAAAAAAGGGGAATAAATCATATTTTGACCTTTATTCCTAGAGCTTCCCACGAAGAGGAAGAGGCAGGACAGCACATTTATGAAAATGATTGTGAATTGCGAGGCTTTTATTTGCTCCACCAAACAGATGTAAGTGCTAACTGTCAGGACCAGTACGAATCTGTCTGACATTTATGGTAAAGCCATTTATGCCTGATGACTCATTTGCCTTATGGATTAAGTTCCATCAAGCCAGTTGAATTCAACTCCCCAGCCAGCTCCCAGACAAGACTGGAAAAGCTCTTCTGGAGCATTTTTTAACACTTATTCTATATGTGTGCAAAAATGTCACATCACTTCCAATGACATCAACTTCAGTAACTTGGAGAAATCGCTGCGGTTCAACAAAACAAGCAGCTGGCGAGGATAATCGGCGTGACTTCATCTGGCATTGGCAGCAGCTCCATAAATATTGGGATTCTTCGGGGCTCTTGCTGCAACGCAACAATAATTAACTGGACTGTTGTGTTAGTGCATCACCCCAGAAGTCTTGGAGACTCCTGACATCCATAAGAATAAATACTGCTTGATGTGCTTTTTTAAACTCCTACGCTTAAATTGGATAACCACAGGCCCAGGATGTACAATTATAACACGCACACAAAAAAATCTTAAAAATTATTGGAAGCAATTGGGATGTCGCCGAGTTTTCTTATGACAAACTCACTGGTTCCATAAACGCAAACCCAATCAGGCGGCTTACGAGTGGCAGAGGTTCAGTGCAGCTCTATGATGAAGTGAAAGCTTCGAGATGCCAGCCACCAGCGAGCTTCCAAAAAACCTAATCCCCGTCTCCGAGACGGCCTGCCAGCCCCCAGATGTTCCACTTGATACAAGCTGTCATCAGCACTTACCCGTGGACGCAGGCTCTCTGCTAAGGACCCAGCGGCCGCCCCACTCCAGGGCTCCGAGCGGCTCCTTGTCCGCACAGGTTGGAGCAAGAGAGGTGTCGGAGAAGTCAGTGAAGAAGGGAAGCAAGGGGTGACCCAGAGCTCACCGTGCCCCCGGCTCTGCCAGCGTAATGAGACTCCAAGTCAGAGGCATGTTAACCGCCCAGAGCATCGGTGCGTCCGTGGTTGTACTGGCATCATCCCCGAGTCCCTCGTTTAAACACAGTTGCTCCAGAAGAGAAGCCAAACTGCAGCAATGGGGTCAGAGGAAGCCTCGTCACCCCCACTGGCCCCTGTACCCGTACCCGTACCCTGAACCCCTCGCGCTGGCCAGCCACGGACAGGAGCGAGACGGAGCAACTGGTGCCTAAAGGGCATCCTTTGGGCTTCCAAAAATTCTGCACTACAAAATGGGAAGGCAATAGTTGAAGGTCTGGCTCAAAAATTAAAAAAAAAGAAAAAAAAAAAAAAAAAGAGGCTTGACTCGCATGCAAGTCATGAGTCAGCTACAAATACTTGGTGGTTTGGATAGATCCGACCCGGATGTTTGCTTCCCCATCCCGCGCAGAGGGGCTGCGGGAAGGGACGGGGCAGCTTTGCTGCGAGACCTCGGCTATTTCCCCTCTCGGGCTCCAGTCACCACAAGAATGGCTCCCTCCTGGCACTCAGACAGGATCCTCTTCTGAGCCCTTTTTAGAAACAACAGGTTTAATTACGCAGAAAAAGGACAGAAGTTCCACTAGAACCAAATATGGCTTCAACTAAAAGCCTCTCAAAGGGCTGATAATAGTTTCTCTTTCTCACTGCATCTCAGTGTGGGAGAGGAGGTACCCCAAGAAACCCTGCTCTCGCGACACATCAGCCCAGTCCGGCACCCCAAAGCTAAGCCGTTGGCATTTCTGATATTAAACTTACAGGACACAAACTACAGTAATTACTTGGACAGCCCACGTGCCTCTTTCCCTGACCACAGCAACAAGAAGAAAATAAGCCCTTTGGCTCAAAGGTAATTAACTTCCTCAGTAATTTTCAACCTTTCTATTTTATAATCCCGGGGAGAAACCCAGGTTCCTATCACAGGAGGATCCATTAACTCGCTGTCGGCCCTGGCCGCTGGCTCTGAAGGAGCAGGGCAGTGCGGTGCCCTCCTCTGTGCCTCGTCCCCTGCCCCGAACCCCGCTACCCTCCGCTCCGAGCTGCCCCCAAGCCCCAGCCCCGCTCCGAAGGATGGAAACGCGGTCGGGCAACGCCACGCTGCGCTTCCTCCATCCTGCACTGCTGGATGCTCAGGTCAGCTCTCCACGGCCGTTTCTGAGAAAAGAGGCTCTTTGGAGCAAGGGGCTGTGTTTCGTGCACGCTCGCAGAGACCGCGGCACGCTGTAGGTCTGTCGGCGTAATATCACAATACAAATTACAAGCAGTTTAGCAACGACTCGTTACTGGAAGGGAAGGACAAGCGATTCTCTAAGAGGAGAACAAAAGCCAGATGGCTTTGCTAATTCTGGAAAGCTCTCCTGAAGAAGCTGTCGCTCTGCCAATACCCAAATACCAGTCAAGGACTCAAGTCATTAGCAGAGCAGGAGACACTAATACGAGGTTCGTTTCCAGGCGGCTACTTCCCCCCAGCCCCGGCTCTCATGACCACGCAATGTCAATAACGCCCTGCCCTAATGCAAACTGCCCCGGCGGCGGCTGCCGGCACAACGCCGAGCACCCTCTGCACTTGCCGGAGCAAATGCAAAGCCGGAGCTTATGCCAAAGTCCTTTTTTTGTTTAAGTGACAATGCAGAGCTAATTTCCAAAGACAATATACACAGTATTCAGCAGCAGTATGGATTATTTACATGACAGGCGACTGACAGACCCATCCACCATTCCAGTTTCCTGTTCGCGATGGGTGAAAGATTTTCTTGCCTTTCCAAATGGCTGAGTCAGACCCATCAATCATTGCTGACTTCTTCCTGCTGCTTTCCCTGGCATCCTCACCAAATCCCGGCAGCCCAGAGCCCCTCTGCTCTCTCCAGTCCCACGTAACATCTCTACAGTCACCCTTTCCTCAGCCCTCTGCTACCCCAGTTCACTTAACCATCGTGTCCTGGCCCGAGAGCTTTTCGTGCAGGGACTAGCACGAGAACAGAAAAGGGACAAGATGAAAAAGCCTGACCAAGCTCAAATGGCCGTTTAATGATGGGGCAAGAGCCCAAGCCGAGCTCCAGACTCGCCACCCGGACCACACGGTCCCATCCTCCCTGCACCAGCTCCCCATCCCTTTGCTGCCAACACTGATTCATTCCCAGGCTCTTTGCCTAATTGAAACCTCCATCCTTTCAGAAGAGGCATCTAATCACCAGTTTAAAGATCCCAAAAAGCTCTGGGGCTGCTTTATGCTTTAAGGCAATTGTACTTCACCTTATTCAACCTCGACCCCGACTGACCGAAGGGGCCGCGGTGCTCAGACGGAGCATTACGTGTGCGGCGCAGTTTGTCACCCTGCGACTCCCACTGTAAACCATAACCCAGCATCGCTTCCAGCGGGTGACGTGTCTTTCCTAGCTCAAAGCCAAAGCCTAGACCTCGGAGGACAGTTTTTGTTTGAAAATTTACCAAATGGGTGGAAAAGCCCAGATAAGGCCGATTAGCAACCTGTCGTTTAATTCAGATCCAGGAACTTAGGGGACACAGGGCAGAGAGAAAAACAATCCTTAAGAAAGAGGCAGCTTGGAAAACAGGTGGCCTTGGCACCAGCACAGAAAGCATCAAAACTACAAAGCATTTACTGCAAGGCTATCATAGCACTGCGATTCTCCAGGGTTTTTGTTTCAGAGCTGGAAAGGCCACTGCGGGGACAGCGCAGCATCCCCGGCAGGTCCACGCCACGCAGCCCGCCTCCAGCCGTGGCACCGGTGGGACAGGACCTGCAGAGCCGGGCTGCACGAGAGGCACGGCTGCTGGTAGTGAGGGGGATTTTCTCCAGCAAATGGGAAAATTTAAGCTAGGGGGAAAAAAAAAAAAAATCTGAAAGTAGACGTGGCCAACGCAGCAGAAACTGGACTGTGGTTTAAATCTGTTGTCCTTACAATGCCGGCTGAGAGGCTCCCGCAGGAGCATCCCAGGTCAGGCAGCGCAGAGCAGGAGGCAGCGTCCGTCCCACGCACGTACCAGGGGACGCGTCCAGCTTTCCCTTGACTCATGTCTGGTGCTGCAAACCACCAGACATCGGCTGCGTGCTCCATAGACTGCCCTGCAAAGCGGAGAAGTGCTTCCAATAGCTGCTGCAGCTAATTGCACAGGGGAGCAGGACCCACCCAGAGGAGAAATGACTCCTCGGCTTCTGTTTATCCTCACGCCTTACAGCCCTGGGCAGGCAGCCTTACATCAGCCGCTGCAACCGCGGTGGCATCACCATCACGCACTGCGGTTCTTTGGAACGGAGCATTTGCAAGCTTTGATTTTCCCTTCCACTTTATCCCCTGTGCACCCAGGTCCCTCTTAAAACCGCTGCCAGCCGCGGGGCCAGCGCTTCGCTGTTGATTTGTCTGCATTCCTCCTCTTCTGAGCGAGCACAAACACCGTAACTCTTTCGACGGGACGGGAAGGTACGGCCAGGGCAAAGCAGCAGCCAAGCAGTAGGGACTGCAGGAAAGGAAAAGGCAGCCAAAATGCCTTAAAAAATAAATCAAATACAAGGACCTGCTAAAAACACCCAAAGAGACAGATATCCTTAAATCAACAACCATCATGCTCAGACACTCAGCTCCGCTGGCTATTTTTACATATTTATGTCTGTTAAACAAGGCACAATCTATCTGCTGGGATTTTTGGGCGTGAAACAATCAGTTCTGGACACGGAAAGCGGGCTGTGACTGAACGGCTTCCCTCGCTCTGCGGCCCCAGCCTGGAAGGACAGACGGACAGGGAGAGGGGCTGCGTAGACTGGTGTGACAAAAGGCTGCTTTATATTCCCTCCTTCTCTACGGCCTGGCCAAGCACTGTGGTAACACAGGCAAAAATAACGTAAGAGGCTTCTGCAGCGATTTTGCAAAGAGGGGAAAAATAATAGCACACAGTTCAGGTTTTTAGAAAACCCCTGACAGTCCCACCGCACTCTACCCCAAATAAAGAGAGGACATTACTCAAATTTCATATTCCTATTATAAAGCCAGTCTTTATATTTGCAAAATAAGCATTTTTACAACACCCCCCCCCCCCCAATTGTGTGTTCTGGGCAGATGGTCTGAACCCCCCCAGCAGATGAGAAACATATGCGAACAACAAGGAATCTAAACCACACGTTTTTATTAAACTGCATGACTTCTAGTTCAAATTTCATCACATTGAAGTAAATATTTTCTCTCTAAAGTAGCAGCTGCATGGTAGGTTGCCCATAATCGATGTTTCATGTATGTACACATATGCATACGTGCATACAGGTGCCCCTACATGTGTGTCCCATGCTTGCTGATAAACTTCATAGATGTCCATGTGAGACCACATGGCTGAAGCTGATTTTGCAATTTTTCTTTTAAAAACAACCTTCCTGTGCACACACATACACAATTTCACAAAATTAAAGCTGCAAGGGTTCTAAAATTTCAGAAATACCAGATTTAAGGTTGCACACCCTAAATCTATCACTCTCTACAGACATATTAGCATATAGTCTTTAATTATCACCCAGGAACACGATACTTTTCCAGGAGCACTTCCACTTCACGTCGTGCACAAGTAACAAGGATGTTTTCTTCCGTAGTCCCTTTGCACGCTTCTCTGAGCTCAAAATGGAGCCACAGCGCTTACGTACACATTTTGCACATCCATGCTGCATATATTTAAGCGTGACATCTACAAACGCGGATGTTAAGCACTGCTAACTTAAGCTCCTACACTGATTGAGGAGGAAAGCAACCAGATTTGGGTAATTTTGAAAGACTGACTTCCTAATGACTTGGTTGCCACTCCAGGCGTGGGGCACGCACCCTGCTAAAGCCCGACACATCCCTAGCAGCATTCCTGAAGCCAAGGCTTAAGCCTTATCCCTGGCCTCTTCCTGCGAAAGCTGGGACACGTCAAACGCAGCTATCGCCGGGTGTTTACAGAGCGCCCGGGCATCGCCTCCGGAGCACAGCACGCGTTTCCCGCTGGAGCACCGACCGCACGCCACATCCGCAGGGATGGACCCTGACCCGGCCAGCGCAGCCTCGGGAGCCCACGCCAGCGGCACCGACCTCACCAAGAAGCAACCTGCAGCCGAGGACAGGCTCCCCGTCCCACCCAGCCCTCTGAAGGACACCAGTGCTCTCCGCCAGCCTTGAACCCCTCCTCTGAAGGGCTGACCCAGGCCAGCTTGAAGGCATCCGAGCACGCGTCGTTTACCTCCCTCACCAGTCACCCAAGCCAAGCATAATAACCCCTGGGATCTCCATCACCTGTAGCAGACACAAAGCCAAGCCACAACCTGGTCATGGTACCCACCGGTGCTCTCATTTCAGCCCCAGCAGTGCAAGAAGCCCACAGCCTCGGCTGGTGAACACCAGCTCAGGGGGACTTTGGGGCTGGAGGATGAAGAACTGCATCCATCTACAACGAGCAGCCTGCTGTGGCTCTCCTGGCCAGCTGGGGACCATCCTCAGCTGACACTCCTCTCTGAGAAACCATCTGCAGATCTCCTGCAGTAACACCTTCCCCAAGAAGAGAAAATGGGACAGGAGACAGAAGCTGGAGTTCCTTGGCTTGCTGGGACTAAGTCACCAAAGGGCCCAGAGGTTCTCATAGCTGTGGGATGGAAACCTTGCAATGAGCTCTATCTAGACCATGCTACTAACCAGGCTTGATTAGAAGAAATAACTCCTTTGCTGGCTTATTTTTGAGTTGCTGGCTGGGCAAAGGTGTTCTTTGTATTTCAGGGGAAGGATAGAAAAAAAAAACCAAAAAAAAGGTAAAAAAACCTGACTGCAGAGAACCCTTCCAAAGTGACTCAGTTTTCTTTGGCTGCTCCAAAACTCCCATGAACATGGTAAATAGTCTGACTCTCTTTTCCTCTCTCCAATTTTGACTGAAAAATAGGAAACCTGATTCTGAGAAGAGCTGGAACGAGAGAAAAGCAGATTTAGACTCTGCATGCGGGGCCAGATTGGCAGAAGGACTTGGCACACGTGCACCATCTCCTAGGGAATGGGTGAGGTGTTCAGGTCAGACCTGGTGTAGGTCCTTAGCGGACCTGATCTGTGCATGCTCCTTGTGTGGGATCTTAAACGCTGCCTCCATTCATCGAGGCAGAACCAGCTCCTGCATTTTTGCCAGCACAAGGAGCTAGAGCAGAACTAGGTCCCTACAAGGATCCTACCTAGAGGAAATACTTGGAGTAGAGCTGTTGTATGCACAGCAGGAATGCTAGAGGGAAGCACCTTCACCAAAGAAACAACCCAGCCTTCCGGCCACCTCCGTAATTACAACTGCTAGCAACTGAATATTCATCTCTCCTGTGTATACCAGAAACCACATTGAGAGTTATTTAATTTGAAGGGTTAAACACACACATGAGGAAGCATTCTCCTCTAACGAATTCATTAGGACAGCAATGCATTTTTTTGGCTGGTTTCCCCTGAAAGCAAGCCATGTGTGATCTCCTCATGCAGCCACAGGTGTGTCCGTCTGTCCCAATAACTCCTGAATCTGATAGTTGATTTCAATCTCTCTTGACAGAGGAAAAAGGCTCAAGATAATTAAACTCCTATAAATGTCATGGAAACAGACAGCTAGGTGAAAGAAAGGCATCATACAAGTTCACTGTCTGAGGGGAGGCTTTGCAGCGAGTTCACATCTGATCAGATATAGGCACGCACAACAAGAACACATCTCTAATATTCCTACCGTAAGAAAAGTTTAAGCAACCACGAGACACAAATTAGAAGGACTCTAGACCTGACTAGTCTCAAGGCATCTCAGAGATTCCCAGCTCCCACAGTAACTGGAAAAAGATGAGCTGAAGCACCACAAAATAAGCAGTTGTTCTTGCGTTTCTGCCTATACACGGAAAACACCCTCCTCTCAATTTTCCAGACCCAAGAAGAACAGAGGAGAAAACCAAGCGTCTCCAGGGCTCAGCTAGGCAGCTCCCGGAGGAACGTCAGGGGACGCAGCACAGCCCAAGGGTTTGCTGCTACCTGTCATCAGATGCTGGCCACATTCAGGCTAGCGTTGCCACCCAGGCAACCTCGGATGAGCCTTTACTCAAAGACAGTGACTTCTCCATCTGCACAACAGACTTGTAATCATCACCGGCTCTCCAGCCAACACACCAGGATCAAACCCTCGGAGTTATTTTCTTCCATATGACCACACAGCAGCTTGCCACTCTGTGATTTCTGCCTTCAAACTCTTCATTTGGTAACTTAAAATCAGCGTTTATGTCATACTCCACACAAATTACAGCATTGATCCCTAAAAATAGAGGCCCCACAATCACCATGTGCTCTGTTGTCACTGTCTTTACATCTTAGCCTAAATACAACCTTTATAGCACGGTCACTGTATGGCTGTTTTCTTTCCCCCTCCAGATTACACATCCTTAGCCAGGAATAGTGTAAATCTATAGGACAGCTTTGAGAGGAACACTAAAAACTGCTCAGAAATGGTACTGCTGAGTTTGCAGGTATTCTTCAATAAATGCGCCCACCATCTGTTTACAATATTAATACCACCACTTGAGAGTGACTTCATAGCAACAGATTATTCAAAAAACCAAAAGCTATCTATCAGATAGCTATCCAGAATTTAAACACAGTTTTCTTCTTCGAGTTATTCACTATTCCAAAGTATTTGCAAAATCACGAATGTGAATAACTCCACAGCAGAAGTTTTTCAAGCAGTTCCTTGTGATGGTTTTCCAATAGGAGCCGATTTGGCTCAGGTCTATTCACATGGTGGTGGTTTTGTTCCCTAATTGAAGCATCAAGTCAGATTACGCTTCTGAACACTTGCAAGCAGCAAATTAGACTATTCCAAAAAATCTCTTAATACTTGCTCAAAAAGTTTGCTTCCATAGATACGCTTAAGCAGGGCAGCCAGGAGGCACCTGGCAATGGGCTTTGCCAACTGTAGCCTCCTCTTGATGGTCAAGGAAAGAAGTTTTTCACGCAAGGATGAAACCATGGGGTGGTGTGACAAGGTGACACTCCCTGACAGCCACCGCATGTGCCTGGTGTGACAGCGGGGCTCGGACCCCACCGACCAGTGACGCCAACTGCTGGGACAACCTGGAAGGTACCAGAACCAGGCAAAGTTTGGTGGTTGAGTGAAAAAAATGCAAGATCTTCCCCTCCTCTGCAGGCGCAGGGGAGGAGCGGGCAGCAGCTCGCACCCACGCCTCCGCCCGCCGTCAGGGTGCCCATCGCTTTGGTGGTGCCCCGAGGCCGGGGTGAGGGGACCAGCGCAGGGCGGCATTCCTGGGACACCGGCATCCCACAAACAACTCGCATTCAGGCCCACCGGAAAGCTCCAATAACTGATAGCCTGCGCATTGTGAGAGGCATTTACGTAAAGGGAGGATGGTGTCAGCCTGGCCTTCCACTGTCCAGCATGGAAATTAAAAAAAAAACCAACCAAAAAACAGCTAAAAAACCCCATGAAAGCCCAGCCCAGGCCTCTGAGAAATGAATAGGACAAAATGAATGGATGTCATTGTCCATCACGATCTGCCAGCCCTTTAACTAGCAGTTAATAAAGCTGAGAGGGAGAGAAGATGAAACAATGAGCAATTTTGAAATAACACCCTCATTTTGCATCCGGTGTATTCCAAATAGCGCTGCCTTTATGAAGCATATGCTCAATACCCCGCGCTCCACAGATCAGGCTCAAAAACGTTATTTTCTCCATTTTCCTCATCGCATTCATTAGGAAGGCCTGGAAGAAACCCAAGTCCCCATTTCCCCTTGTCCTCCGCTGCTCTTTGGGCAGCAGGTGGCCCAGGGCAGCCCTGCTCTCCCCCACCAGTGCCACCACTCTCCAGGCCCCAGCTGTCACCACCCGAAGGCCATCCCCATCGCAGCAGGGTCCCCATCCGCAGCCCGAGGCCCAGCTCCGGGCAGGGCCCTTCCATCCAGGCTATGTTTCTCCTACGAAATGAGGCAATTGGAGCGTTTTCCTCGGAGAGGAGCTGCAGCCTGGAGGGGAGCGTGCAGTCTCTGAAAACTCCACATAAACCCAAATTAGAGCTCGCAAGGCTGCCAAAGGCTGCCCAGCCTTCACATTTCTTCTTGTGGTCGTGCAGATCTGACCACATACTCAAGTTCCCTATTTTCTTTACCATTTCATTTAGTGCCGCGTTTCCCGCATCCAACTTCATCTCCTGATGTCACCGCCTTACCAAGGGCTGATCACACCGCTCCAAGTTCCCTCTCTCCATCCAAATCAAATAATCCACTAATAACCGAGCTGAAGGGCTGGCTTTTTCCTATAGAAGTTATTTTTCAATGACATATGTGTGAACCATAAGGGATAGTTTAAAAACAGATTCTCCCTCATTACAAGCTGCAGCACAGCACATCGCGGCGTTGCTCTTTTGTGTCTTCCCCCTCCGCGCCGAACGATGCCGTTTCCTGGCTCTGGTTTCACGTTGATTTATTTCCCTTTCATCTATGGAAAATTAGGAACGAGATCAGCTTCTGCTGGCTGCGCCGCCCACACGAAGCTGGATCCGCCAGCGTATTGTAAGGGGGGACTCTCTCGCAGTGGAAAATATGTAGTAAAGTGAAGCTCTTGGCTTAAGTTTCACATTTGAAAACTCGCTGTTGGAGCTGCGCTGAGCCAAAGTGGAGGCAGTTGCTCAGTTTTACTCAGCCCTGTGTAAACAGGGTCGTGGTCTCTGCCTGGGAGGTGTTGGTCCCAATGACCCAGAAAGCTCTGGGCTTCGTTCCCACCCCGGCAGCGATGGAGGTGGGGGACGCAAAGGGAAAGAGAGGGTCTAGGGAAGGTGGTGAACAGCCTCCAGAGAGGCTTGAGGAGCAGCTGGTCTTGGCACAGAAAAGGAGGCGGCAGCAGCAAAGAAACCCAACCCAAGGTCTCCATCAAACATCTAGCCATGACCATCCACGATGGTCAAACACAGCAGACGGCATTTCGCAGCTCCATCACACAAATTCACACCACTGCTACAAGGACAGGAGGAGCAACCAGGGGCAGCCCCACGCTGCTGCTCTGCGGGTTTCCCATCCTCTCCCCTCCTCGCTCCCTAAGTGCTTCCCAAACTCCAGTACGAAACCCCAGGCGAGCCCTCAGACAGCTCCAAAGCCCATGGCTCATTTTGGAAAGCCTCAGCCTCCCCAGTCTGGGCTCGCGTCCATCGCCAAAGGGTGGCTCTTTGCTTCTAGCAGCACATCAGGGCTTCCTGCTCCCACCCCGCAACAGCTGGAGCTCTTCCGAGCACTAAGGTACCTAAAAGCTGCACGCCCCTTGCTTTTACTCCATTTTTTTCCTCATAACTCAGTTAATCTGGAAGGTGAGCTGCTGTCTTCTCAGTCCCACCGACGGGCTTTCCGTCCCCCAACTGCCACAACCCCGAGATCCACCCTGAGGTTTTATCCTCAGCCCTCCACGCCGAGGTGCCTGAGGATCAAGGATTTGGTATATGCAGAGGCTTTTAATCAGGACTTGGAATGTTTTCTGCCCCAGGAGGTAAATACAGAATCCAGGTTTTATGGATTAAAGGGAATGGGGGAAAAATAGACCTGGCTGCCAAAGTTGTCTCAGGATGTAAGTGGGATTACATGCTTAGCCGTGGGGATATCTGCTGACACACTCGGAATTCAACTTAACACCGAATTTTGGTTGGGAAAGAATTTTCCTGCATTTGGCAGGCGACAATCACCAAGCCGTGGAGCACTGAGCAGGACACATCTGCTGGGACCACCCGAGAAGGAAGCTTTCGCGCAGGTTCCTATTGCTGTTTCCCACCTTGGCTGCAAATTTGGCCAGTGCTGCTCAGGAAAGAGCTGAAAATGGATAGCTGAGCACACACAGGCGTAACGCCTCTTGTCCATACACCCTTTCTCTCCTTCTCCAGAAAACCGGACTGTTTGCTTTGTCAACATTCACACATCTCTCACCTCCGTGCTCCAAAGTATTTCCGCAATTATGTTTCAACACTGCTAATTGTCCACATAAGATGATTTTTTTTTTCCTCCTGCAAGAAAACCTCTGTGCAGCATCTCCCATCCCAAATTCAGCATTCAAAAGGTCTTGCGTTTAAACCCAAAATCCTGCATAGCTCCCATAACAAAGCTAATTGGGCACCACCCAAGCTTTTCATCCCAAGAAAAGGAGCTGGGTTTGTACACGCTATGCCCTGAAGAGCAGATGTGAAGTTCAGCTCAGAAATGTGGTTATCTGAACAAAACCCATTAGGAAGAGGGGCGGATGCAGCGTGACCGGCACGGCCAGCAGTAGCCGAGCATCACAGCTCGGATTTCGGTATCCTGAGCAGCAAGCTGGAAGAGGGTAAACATAATTTGCAGATAAATTTGCTTATGCAAGGCATCAAAGCTTCAGGAAAACCTTGCTATGTTTGCAGACATTCCAGAGCAGAGAACAGTGCACAAAAGTAATATTCACCACAAATTCTCTCATCTCCCCACACATTTCGCTTCAGTGGCCAAAGCACTGTTTGTTCAAGCAGACTTGACCTCCTGAACCACGGCCAGTATGTGGCTACGTGTGGAGAACAATGAGCCCACGGTTAGAGACTTTTTTCCGTGTTCTTGGAGGGAATAGAAAACACACATACACACAAATACACAAATCCCATCCAATATTCTGCACAACTCATTAGGAATACCCTCTTCCAGCTCCCATCCCCAGAGTGATGTATTTATTGTGAACATATACATTCGATCCCGCCCGGCTCTGTCAGAGTAAGTAGTACACCTGCACGCTGGGGATGTCTGGAGTGGGCTAGGATTTTCCTTTGGGCTTTGGCAAGCAGCCCAGACTTCCTCAAAAAAAAAAAAATAAAAAGGCCTCACCATGTGTAAGGAACATGTGTTTCATTTGTTCGTACCTAAATGACAAGGGAATGGGTTGAACACAAAGTCAATTAGGAGGCTTCTAAGTTAGGACAGTCTTTTCTACGCTGGGTTTACTCTGTCCTCGCTGCAATGAGAGGCTATGCGCATAAAACCCTAGCTTAGGGAAACGAAGACTTCGAGCAGTGTCCTGCAAAGGCAGGACAACAGCAATAAAGCCCTAAATTTCAAAGAAACATCAGCTTGAGCACTGCCAGGTCAACCCACCTCCCTGCCTGACCAGCTTGTTGCAGAGCTCAGTGCTCACCATCCTCTTCCTCAACACAGTGCCTCTCCCGCGAGCTCGGCTCAGACGAGTCTGTACTTGCTATCACAGCTTGCTCCAACAATGCAAATCAATCCAGACTTTTGTACACAGAAGAAAGAGGATGTTTTCCTGTCCACAAGCTTCTGCTCCAGAAACTCATTTTTATACGAATAGGACTAATCGATGTGTCACCTTCCGCACAGAACAAGGTTCCCAAAGTAGCAGGCAAGGGGAAACATGCACCGACTCGGGCCGGTGGCACACGATCGCTCTCTGCTCTCAGTAATCACTTTTACATATTGCATAGTGATGCTGCCAGTAAGGTTCAGCTGGAAACTTCTCCCCATTAGCAGGAGCATTTGGCTTCAAGCTGAAGAAAATCATCTTTCCCAAACATGTCCGTTTACTCTCCTCTTCAGTGCCTTTCTAACGCACTCCGGGTCCCTTTGCGGTGCCTTTTCTGCTCCTGAAGCCCTGTCCTGCTGCCTGCTCCCAGCAGACATCCATGTCCACAACGCCACTGTAAGCCTTGGCATGATGTCACCAGAGAGGAGCAGGTTTCCAGCATTACATCACCCTGTCTGGGCTCAGCAATCAGCTTTCTGCACCTCAGAGTTTCCATGGAAGAAACCGAGCCCCCTCCTCCTCCCTCCCACTATCCAAGGGGGGAAGCAAACTCCAAACAAAGCCGTCAGCTGAAAGAGTAATGACACTCCACCTAACAGCATCCATCACATCCAACGAGCCTGCCGGGTTGCTGCCTGCCAGCATTTAAATACAAAACTCTGCCAGGTGAACGTCAGGAACAGCCAGACACAACTCTGCTCCCCAGACCCCGCAATCCCTGCCGTGGATGGGAATTGCTCTGAAGGATGAGCTTTGCCTTCCAGAGACCACTCAGTTTTCCTCGTTAGCAGTTTCAACTGGTTACCCCACCCTGCGGGAGGTACCCCAGGCCAGAGAAAGTTGGGCAACAGCCTGCCTGTCCTCTCCATGTCCTGGCCCAAGATAACAGCAGTGACGGAGAGCCCCTCGCTCGCAGCATCGCTCAGCATCCCTCCCGCTGACAGTTCTCCCCGCTCAGCATCCCTGCCCGCACCCTCCAAAATGGCCAAAGCTCATCTGAACCAACCAGTCTGCGGGAGTCCCCAGTAAGGCAACCAGCAGGCTCCAAACTGCCTGTTTGAACCGTAACATTAACCAGCTGTTTATTTCCCACCTCAGCACCCCGAGTCACGGCACAGCGCTGCTATTGCGACCACCGTCCAGGAGCAGGTAGGGAAGCCAGCGGTTCCTCAGACTGGGGTGAGGTCCCATGTCCTTCACCAGGCACTCACAGAAGGCATTAACCCTGGATTTTAACGAGTGCTAAGTGCCCTGTCTCCTCAGGATTCACCATGCTTCGCTAACAAAACCGTGAGGAGGGACCCCTCAACAAGAAATTGCTCTGGGTTAGGTGCCTTTCCCCATTTACAGACAACACCGTCGCGGTGCTGCTCGTGACGGGCGAGCAGGGCTCCCCGAAACTGCATCTCACCACCGTGTACCTCAGTGCTGCCTGATGCTGCCAGCACTCGAGATATTCAGCCTATATCTAAGATAATTATATATTAAACGATAGGCTGAGCTGCACACTTGCCCACAGATACCGCACAAACGGGATTACACAGTGAAACATCAGTTAAAAAGCCCTTACTCAGGATGGCACCGAAAGGACTAAATCCCCTTTCTAGACTAACAGTACACACCAGCACGGAGGCCAGGACGGGCAGCCAAGCTACGACACACTGCCAGGCTTCCTGGGATTCTGCTTTCCCCCCGTCTCCTTCCATGCAGACTCCTTTTATCTCCTCTGCTGGACACAGGGAATATAAAGTGCTTGGGATAACCACAGCTTCCCCTTATCGCTACCTCGGGTGAGCTCAGTATGGCTTAAGGGCCATCGCTCTACCTTATTTTTAAATTACAGCACATGCCGTATCTTATGGAGTGCAAGGATTCAGAGGAGGGTTACTCGCATTAACTAATGTAGGTGTCCGAAATTGAAACCCAGACTCCCAGCAGTCGGAACATCGTTTGAAACATCATCATGCTGGAAGTTAGAAGCAGCCCCCACCCAGAAAGAGACATCGGTTGCCTCGAAGGTAACGTTCAGCAGCACCCGTCTGGAGACGAAACCCACACGGGTCCTCCCGCAAGGCTGGGGCTTGACGCTGCACAAACCGCAAGCAGCGATAAGAGCATACAGCTTCCTAGGCACCATACACAACCTGGCCGTATCAAAAGATAACTGATGCACTGCGTAACTGTTAAACGCCAATAAAAGCACTTTTATGGTCTGTTTGAACAATAAAGGACGTCTCCTCACGCATTGCACGCTACCAGAGGCCTGAAGGCGTTCGATACCAAACTGCAGTAATTATCTACAAATGCCAACGCAGTTTCTTTTGCAGTTTATGAAATGGAATTTACCCACTGATCAAAAAAAAAAAAAACCAAAACCAAAAAAGTTAGAAACATTAAATTTGTGTATTTTGTAATCATGACTAATAAGGCTACATCATTACAGGCAACCCTGACCCAGTCACAAAGCTTGACTGCAGTCCAGATGGCTAAACTGCCAATTACCCAGCAAATCTAAACGAAAAACAAGAGCAAAGTGTATGCAAACAATTAGTCCCATGTTTCCACCCAAATTCTCACTTCCCTTGCTGGCACCTGACAGATAGAGGTCAGATGAAACGGTGTCAGTGTAGGATTGAAATGAAACCACCTGAAGCACAGACTAACTTTTACAAGCTGTTTTGCAATTCTTATTCTGGATCTGGTCCTGCCCTTCCCTCACTACAGACACACTGATAAAACCAGATGACGTCCCTGGGCACCTGTGTAAGACGATGCTGTGTGCGAGACCTTGCCAACTGGAGCCAAATATCACGTTTGGGTTTGGATTAGACCGACTGCATTGCTCGGACTCTGGCACAGAAGTCTCACCGTTAATTGCAAACCCATCCAGAGGCATAATCTTCAATAATTGTAGACATTTTCTAGGCAGCATTGCTCTTCTGGAAGAGCCTAGTTCTGTGATTTAATCCATATGTCTCAAGTGCACCATTTTGCTAAAGAGGATCCCTTTAAAATAAAAAAAAAAACCCACAAAAAAAACCCAAAAGCAGAAGAAATGACGAGAAAACCAGCAACTAAATAGAGAATTATTAGGAGACTGGGGAAAGCTACAGACATCTTCAATAAAGAACCCTAACGCTGGCTCAGAATGTTTTATTTTCCATCATCTCACACCATGGTATATGCTGGTGGTGTAAAACATCGACTCTTTGCACTCCCTGAAAGGCTCTACAGCAAAAGAGGTGAAATCAGATTTGGCAGGGCCAGGAAAGCAGGCAGCCAGAACTGTAAATTAGCTTCTTTCAGCAGTCTGCCGAGGTAGGGAAAAATACACGGGAGCATGTCTCTGCGGTGCATCTCGACAGAGAAATCCATATTAGTAAAAAACCCTAATTAATTAAAAAAATGCTTTTTGAAGGTTAACAAAGCTTAATAGGCATGAGCTCTGCCCAGTTCCTTCCTGACCCTCTGGACTAAGCCCAGATCTTGCAGAACATGATGGGTTCAACACCACACATGAGAAGCCTCGCTGAGCTCAGTTGAGCCATTAAGATGCTTCTGGTTTGAGGATGTTGGGGACCTTGTTGCTTCTCCCGTAAACATATAAACCAGCATTCCCGTGTGCTCCGTACCTTGCCGCCGCTCTGTTGCCATTTGCACAAGAGCCTCCTGCGACCAGGAGCAGCAACGACAGCCATGCCAAGGCAAGCTGGGCTCTAGATGGGAACCAGACATGGATTCAGAGCGGAGGCTCCCACAGTACGTTTGCACCCATGAGCTGAAAAAGTCTGCAAATATTGCAGTTACCACCAATCTGGCTTTCCCCAAAGCCCGCTGTTCTCCTCCCGCAATAGTAGAGAGGCTATTCGATATAGTAACAGCAGATCTGCCTGCAAAAGGGGTGCCCTAAATCTCTCCATCCTCAAACACCAAAAAATACCATAAGATGTGCCTACACGTATAAGAACCCTGTTTTCATTTGTACACCTTTTGCTAAAGCAAAAGCTATTGATCCAATCTTACAACCTCAGAGGCGCCTGCAAAAAATAACGTACAGAAACTTTACAAATAAGCGCACCACCCAGAGCTGGAAATGCTGCGGCCAAGAGCATGGGAAGGGAGGGAGAAAACCCTGACGATAGTGAAACGAAATCTAGGATTATCAACCACAGTGGTAATTGTTTTTTAAGTGTAAACAAGCCAGAAGATGAAAAGAGAGTTGGCATTTCAACCCAAGAGCAACAGAGCACCTGAACGGCCCCAATGTCTCGGTTAAGAGCATTGAAGCATCTATTCTGCTTTGTCTTGTTACACCTTGAAACATTCAACAGCCCTAAGAGCACCTCTGGCATCTCGCCCAGGCTTTCTGGCTCGCCCCAGCACAAATTGCTTTCCCTCCATTTCTGATGTCTTGATTTCACTAGCAGGCTTCAAAAACACAAAGGAGGAAAGAGAACAAAAAGCACCATCCTTTCAGCATCGTCCAAAGCCCAGCAGCGCCGTATCTCATCCCAGGACAAGCTTTGGCATAAGCTAATAGCAAATACTTTGTCAGCCCCTCACGGTTTCACTGCCTTGGCAGGACGGTGTCCGCAGGTGTCCAAGACCCTCTCACTTTGCACCTTGTTTGGCAGGATCGGAGGAAACCCGCCTGGTTTTACAGTACCAACTAGACCAATGAGACGCAGTTACGGTACTCAGCTGGATAAAATAAGCTCCTCTTGTCTCCAGAGGAGCCAACAGTAAAAGACAAACCTTAAAAAGCAATATACGCATGCACTGAGCTTTTCCACTTACAGGAAAACTAATTTCATCTACACCAATACCAGATGCTACTGCGAACCAACCTGATTTCCAGAGGGTCAACACACCAGTTACTTTGTGGGGCAATCCTGCAAAATTTTAAACAGATGAACCAAAAATAATTTACATCAAGCGTATTCACTTGTTACCAGGGTACCCTCAGCAGTTTTACCAAAACCTACTTGTTTCTTTACCCAATGCCCACACCACAATTTTAAGGATGCCAACGCCAGCTCTGCCAGCCGGGTCCTGTACAGTACTTTTATCAGCGCAGCAGCCTCACGCAACAGTCTCTTCCTGACAGATGAGAAGACAAAATGGGATTTGCAGCAGAAATATGGAAGACATCGCACATCTAGGACTTTGGCAAGGTCTGGACAAGTTTCATTTCGTTCATCAGCCCCGTTGCTGTAAGTGCTGGTCTACAGAGCAACGCTAAGCAGTAAAACAGGGCTGGGGCACACGCTGCTGCAGAAACCAAACTTCTACGGGATTACACGAGGTGCTTCAAAACACCATCGCAAGGGGGTTAAGTTCACCTAATCCAGCCCAGAGATGGTAACGTTTACCTGCCGCAGACGTTGTGCAGCACTTTCCTTTCATAAAGACGCTCCAGGTGCGGGTTATGGGATTTCTCTGCTCGCTGCTGTAATGCAGCCGCTTCGGGGACTGAAACGCAGCACCAGCGACCTCACCGAGCCAGGACCTGAACTTCGTTTCAACCCACATCTGCTAAACCAGACCGACTTCTGCAGCCCAGAGCCGGCTGAACTGCTTTTCCACCAGCCCCCCCAGCAACCGGCAGTGGGAAAAGCCAGCCCGTGGGAAGTGCCATCCGCGGCGTCCTGGGACAGGGCGGTCAAATGCATTAAGCAAGCTGCACACTGTTTTGGCTAAACATGTCAAAGCCTTGCCTGGCTTTGGTTGGGGGTGGGAGAGAGACCATATTTGAGACTCATTGCTTGCCCTGATAGAAGGTGCTGTCGTCTGAACCCAGCGACGAGTTGTGCATGGAGCGGAAATTCATAGAATCATAGAATGGTTTGGGTTGGAAGGGACCTTTAAAGGTCATTAGTCCAACCTCCTGCAATGAACAGGGACATCCTCAACTAGAGCAGGTTGCCCAGAGCCCCGTCCAGCCTGACCTGGAATGTTTCCAGGGATGGGGCATCTCCCACCTCTCTGGGCAACCTCTGCCAGGGCCTCACCACCCTCAGTGTGAAAAACTTCTGCCTTATGTCTAGTCTAAATCTCCCCTCCTTTAGTTTAAAACCATCACCCCTTGTCCTATCACAACGGGCCCTGCTAAAAAGTTTTTCCCCATCTTTCTTATAAGCCCCTTTAAGTACTGAAAGGCTGCAATAAGGCCTTCCCGGAGCCTTCTCTTCTCCAGGTTGAACAACCCCAACTCTCTCAGCCTGTCTCCACAGCAGAGGTGCCCGATCCCTCTGATCATTTTTGTGGCCTCCTCTGGCCCCGCTCCAGCAGGTCCATGTCCTCCTTGTGCTGAGGCCCCAGAGCTGGAGGCAGCACTGCAGGGGGGTCTCCCCAGAGCGGAGCAGAGGGGCAGAATCCCCTCTCTCGACCTGCTGGTGATGCAGCCCAGGATACGGTTGGCACATGAGCATCTTCCAAGGACGACCTCAGATGAAAGCCCACAAAGCACCCAAATAGCCCACACCCGTGGTCAATGGGTACAATACGTGACAGAAGTGTGCGTGTAACAGCCAAGTAAACCCTCAAGCGAGTAAAGCGTTGGCCTGACAAGCTCTCAGCTTATTCTCAGCTCTTACGCCAGCACAGGCTACCAGGGATCAGCATGGGTCAGCCTGGGGATCGACACGCTGCTGCCAGGGGAGGTGGACTCATGCTTCCAGGTTCTTGTTACCCACGCAGGAACTGCTGGGATCCTGCACCACAAGGTGACTCCCGCAAGAGCTCACGGGCACCGAAGAGGCAGCTCCCGCGGTGCATCACCGCAGAGCGGAGGCAGGAGCGGGGGCATCACATCACCAGGGCGTTTTGGAAAGTCGCCCTGAGTTTCGGGCAGAAGATGCTTTGCTTTCTGGGAAAGGGACTTTCCCAAACTTCATCCTCTCTCTATTCCTGCGCCTAACCATTAGACCATGCTAGGACTTGGTTTCTAATGCATGTTTAAAAACAGCACATCAAAAGAAACAGTTAATCCCTCTAAAAACGAGACACATTCACATGTCTTCTGACTTCCTTCCAGTGCTGCTGTAGCCACAGGAACGCTGCTTACTACAGCCTGCAAGCAGAGAGAAAGTGTTTATCCTGCACCATGGGCTATTGCTTTTCTCTTTCCCTCTCCCACTGCAAAAAGCCCTTTGCTGCCTCACAACAGCATCCTCTCAGTCACAGCTTGAAGCCGGTCGCCACTTCCCAACCCCGGCGCGAGAGCCTGTCCTGACATTTGTAAACTTCTGTTTCGAACAGCAGCTCAGCACAAAACTTAACTTGTATAACCTAGGCTCCAGGCTTGGCCCCCTTTCAAACCTACCCGGCATTCCCCAGCCGCACAGAGAGATCCACACAGCCTCCCGACTAATTGAATTTTAATGAGAGGAAGTCATTTTTCCACTGGAAGAATGTTGTGCTAGAGAAATACTTTGAAACTCCTCTAACCTTTCCTGCCAGGCTTTTTCTGCAGCAGAGTACGAGCGAGGACGTCCCCGTCTGGGCGCTCCATCGACAAATGCAGCAGAGCCGCTCCGCTCGCGACCCCAGCTAGATCTGGACCTTAAATAATTACAACTTTCAAAACAAAAAGTGCTTGGGGTTTTCTGTGATTTCAGTCCTGACGAGGAGGACGTGAATTCCCACTACTTCCAGCTCTTGCTGATTCGCGCTGAGACACAGCCCGCCTAAGCCCTCCCCAAGGCTGCCTTCCATCCCGCTCCCAGCTAACCGGGTTATTTTAATTTCCAGCAAAAGCGACAAACGTGTAAAAGCCAGGCAACTCCACGGGTGCAGAAAACACCGGGGAACATCTTGTTAGCTGAGGTTTGCAGAGCAGTTGCCTACAGGACAGCAGCAGCTTCATCTCATCATTCTGCGTTCAGTCCAGGAATTATCAGCTTTCCAGGAATACGTAACTTTAACAGTTTACACCCATTTCCCATTGTTCCGAGCCACAATCTTCCCTATACAGTTTCTGCTTAGGCTTGCAGAAAGCAGAAAGGAGGGGCCAAAGGAAATTAAGTTGCTGAGATATGAAGGAAATTAGATTACAGTCCACTGCCTTCATGAAACCTATTAATTACATTCACTTTAAAGCTGCTGGTACCTTGATTTGTGTGTGTGTGCAGATATGCTGAAAACCCTCTTTGTCTGATGAGGGCGACAAAAGGAAAAAGGAAAAATACCAGAACTAGAGAGGGTTTTTTTTATATACATGCTGGATAATATTAGTACATATGTTATAAGACAGAAGAAAAAAAAAACTTGCTAATTGTCCAGTTCTCAGTAAGTGCCTGCAATGATCTTGTAGCTGCATCTTGTACCCAGAACAGGCAACAGGCTCCAGCGGAGGGGAACACTTGCTCCGTTTTACCCCACCTCCCAGGACCGAGGAGGTTTCATAAGGCCCCTGAGCTTGTAACCCTAGACAAGTCCTTTCCAGCAAGGGAGCTGCAGCTAGCCCCGCGGGAAGGGCTAACAGCGGAGCTGGGAGAGCACTCCCACCCACGACCGTGTGCATTCCCTCGCCTGGCAGCGGAATCAGCAGCCCTAAACCCAGGTGAGCACTAAAAGCCTCCTGGGAACGTCTCAAGCTTCAGGGGTGGTTACGGAAACTGTGTCACTTTGCCAAAGTAGTCTAAATTGCAGGTTTCTTATCCAGCGCGGATGCGATACCAAGTTCTTTAAGCAGATCTACTAGATCCCTGGGCCCAGCGGCTCCCCAGAAAAGCTCACTGCTTTATATAACTCCGCTTAAAATACGGCATCCAGTGCGACTGCTAAAGTTTTTGGCAGAGTGTCCAACGCTTGCGAAAGACACTCCAGTGCCCGTTAAACCCAGCTTTTACTTTCCATTTTAATTGTTAAACTTCCTGGGGAATGTCTATTAATTTAATACAATTTAGAGATTCAGCTCTAACTCTCTAACTAGGATTTTGGCAGCACCGTTCAGTCCATGCATTCTTGCTCTGTTTACAGCAGACCAGCTCCCAGATGTTGGTAATGTTAAACAGACTGGAACTTTCCTTCCGAGTGACAGCAAAATGCAGATGAGAGCTGGCTTTGCTACGGTTCTAATTATCCACCCATAGGAGATGCTCCCCGTCCCTTTGCCGGGTTGGGGAGGCCCATGAGATACAGCTCTTCCTCCATGTAAATGCAATAAAAGTAAGGAGATAGAGATCAACAGGGCTTCGTTTACGCTCCACTGCACCGGCGCTGATTTCAGGGAAGCAATTCTAGCTTGCAAGAAAGATCAGGGACAAGATTCTCGTACACATGAAAGCCTCAGAAGTGCAGCAGACCACAGAAGTTGAGATTACTAGTGAAACGCATATATTAAACTAGCTGCTGAGCTATGGGAAGAACTTCTACCATATGTACCTTGTCTATAAATAATCCTCTATCTCTTTGCTTAAATCAGAGGAGCTCATGGGAACATTCCACCCATCACGATTTTGGTTTGCTTTTCAAAAGCAGCCGCTGTGTGGGAGGTGACAGGGCTGCCAAACAAGCTGTCAAGGAGGGTCCCCTTATGTCATGGTGCAAGAAACCAAGAATCAATGGCCAACGCATGGGAAAAGAGCAAATTCCTCCTATAGCCCCACAGTGAACTGTGACTTGCAAGGGAGCTGCTTTCCTCAGCCTTCATTTACTGCCCCTGCAACTTCATCTAAATCATAGCCCAGGGACGAATGAAAACCCTGTGAGCCCTTCCCATGCTAAACGAGCCAAGAGCACAAGAGCTACAGACCTACAAAATCGCAGTGCAGGGGCTGGTCTAGAACCCCAGCAAGGGCGTGAAAGCAGAGAACCAGAGGAGCTAACTCCAACAGGTCATCTGGTCCACTGTTTTCATCGTTACTACAGAAAGTATTTATCTAGTCAAAACAAAAACTTAAAAATAATCACAGACAACAATGTTCTATTATGCAAAAATCCAATACAAGTTTCCAAAATGAGCTATAAATACCTTGTCAACCAGAACCCAGCTCATCATCTCTGTGGAACATCTCCAGAGCTGTTCATTGTCATGACTTACCTCAAAGACTTCCTCATCCAATATCCTTGTTCCAAACACAATGATGCCATTGACGTCAATGATGGGATGGTCACTTCGGTCCAAGAACTTGGTTATCTTCTTTTTACAGTCCAAAATCAAGGTGACATTTTTCTTCTGCACACTGATAGCTACTCTGTGCCACCTAGAAGAACACAGTCCACAAACGCGTTAAACGGAGCCTTGGGCTTTCAAGAACAAGCTAACGATTGTATAACAACGAAGCTTTCACAAACTCATGTTCTGCAAACCTTCATGCCAGCCATCATCTGCAAACACATGATAATCATCCTTGTGGAGACCCTAAAGGTATCATTTGGAATAATAGGGCCGTATTAAGAGATGATGCCATTCACTTCTCATCCCTCCAAAACAGGTAGGAGAGCGCCAGCTCTGGCTTCACCAAGAGGCAGAGGAAAAAAAACCACACCAATAACTCCCTGGCTCTCCCCCTTTTCCACCCTCCTTATGTCCTGCAAAAGACTCAGTGTGGATTTTGCAAGGCAAACTGATTTCTTAAGGCCCTTTGCAGCAAAAGCCAACAGCGCTCCTATCCCCGCAAGCGTCAGACAATTTGCACCGACTGGTACGAGACTCACGCTTTTCACATACGTAGTATTTATTCACCAAAGGGCAGAGTTCAAGAACGGGACACGTGGCAGTAGTCAAAGGTGCGTGTATACATTTATATATAGATGACTCCTATTTTACACAACGTTCAGCATGCTGGTATCGATATAAACAATGTACTGGTTTTTCCTGTGTGCACAAAGTTTCACTTACTTGCCGTCTGCTAGGTTAATGCCTCTAAAGAGAGGATAGTCTTCTGGGCCTGGCTTTCCTGTATGGTCTTCATACAGGAATACAGGAGATCTACCCATCTCCACACCAATTTGCTGGATCCCTTGCTCATTGTAAATTGAGATCAAGAAGGACTGACCTCCTTTCTTCGCTTTTACAGTGGTTAGAATGGAGAAGTCCTCTGGGAATGGGGAAGCTGGAGTGGAAAAGCAGAGAGGTTAGTCAGGTTTCCTTGAAAATTAATCCCTACAGAAACAGTCCTGTTGTCTAATGACCCATGGGGAGACCACTGGTTTATCCCTCCACATCTGAGCACATCAACCCTAAAAATTTATATCGGGCAGATCTTAGTTGCCAGGTGAAGATCTGGCTTTCCCCCAAAGCCCATTGCGATCCAACGTTGGGATGGGCTGCAACCCCAAGCAGGCCGCACCAGCAAAGCCAGCGTAGAGCAATGTCCCCCGAGGGCTCCCTGCTCTAACGGCACATTAAAAACTCAAGCGCAGAACTGACCATCTCTGAGGATCACTCGTTTATGATCAGAAACCTTTTTCCAGCCCTTATCGCAATCTGTCACAGAGCCAAAAGCCACCCCACATCTGAACTTGCAAGCAAAGGGTGGTGAGGGGTCTGCTGTTTTGGGATGAAACCATAGCGCTGGGGAAACAGAGGTTTTAAAAAAAGCTGTCGGTTTAAATCTGTATTATTCACACCGAACCCTTCCTTAGTGTGCCCTAGAGCTTTTTAGCAGACAAGGAAAAAACTTTGTTTCATATATCATGACTTCCCCAGCTTAAGATGTCAGAGAGACAGAGGAAATTAAGCATCCCGTGCCAGTTAGGCACATACAATATTGAAGGGTTTTATTTAAGGGAATAGGGAAGTTGCATCAGGTTTTGTCTATTCCAGACGAGAACAGAGCATTCTGTGGCTTTGGCTTTCAGGGTTGGTGCAGACAAAAAAGATCTGAAAACAGAAATAAATCTGGCAATCAGTAGATGCTCATTTGTCTGCATATTAAAAAGCATCTAACAAATTTCCTAGCTTTTTCTCCACTCAGGAAAGCAACCCTGTCTGATCTCAGGTGATTCCTGTCTGTATTTTTGCAAGGTTTGGAGGATTAAAGCATGGAGCGGGTACGGTCAGTACAGAGGCAATGCTCTGCGCAGGGGAAGGGTCAATCCCCTGCGACGCCAGATGAATACATTTCAAGTTTCAAGTCAATATGGGCATCAAGTCACACCCCGTGCAGGACAACTCCTCCGTTTGAGTTTCCTCTGCCATTCAGACTGGAAAGATGAGCCCGAACTGAAAAGCCTGGATGCACATCCCAAACAGGACATCATAAAAAACACCAGAAGCATTAGTAAAGGAGCTTTCTTGATCAAATTATTATTGGAGATGGGACCTATTGAACCAGAGGGTACCTACAGGGCGTAACCTCCTGAGCTGCTGCATTTCAGCAGCGTGAGACTGGCAGGGTATCTTTTCTTTAAGGTCCAGGCTTTCAAAAACAAGAATCGCATTGTACCGCTGGGTATCTGCTTGGGAAATCTTAAACCACGGCGGGGCAGAGCAAAGTGGGGCAGCCCTGCCACGGCACTGCGGTGTGCGTGCTGGGACCATCGCCGTGTGTGGCAGCTGGCGGCATGCAGGGAAGGCAACAACACAATGGATCATTTTTAAACTGCAGATCCGTAGCCATATAAAACCACAAAAAATGTCAAGCTTGGTGCCCATAAGCTTCAAATAGATTTTCTTCACCCCTTTAGGCTTTTCTTAGATGGTATTCCAGGGCTGCATAAGGGGTTTTGACCCAGGGAGGGGACCCAGGAACATGGGAGTGGGGAATTCTTCCAACCACAGCAAAGCTAGCAAGTTCAAATGCAAAGTGGCCACGAGCTCACCCCCTCTCCTCTTCTGCCTGGGAGTTGCTTTAACATTTATGAACAAACCAGTGTTTAAAATGCATCTCTAGCTGCCCAGCACAGGGCTACACCACCGGGCAGTGGAGGAGGCAGGAGGCACGAGCAGGCTGGGCTGCAGCAAGATCTAACAGTGCTACAAACAGCTTGTGCAAACAGAGGACACCGAGGGGGACATCTGAGGATACCTACAGGGACACGCACTGTTTGCACCAAGTTAACATCCCTCACCTTAGTTAAATAACATTTGGAAAGAAGCATGAAGCAGTATTCTGAATAGAGGACTCACAGTCAGTAATTAAATGCCATGATTACAGCCTGATTTCCCCCTAGGACACAGACCCAGATATTTGGCAAAGGCAGGCATCCGATTATTGTGCCTCCCATAGGATGCACTGAGCTTTATCTCCCTCCTGCTGTATACAAATCCTCCTGTAGCGCTGAATCAAGACCATACGCCTTCCTGGTTCCAATTACAGGCTACAGTTTTGGGCCTTTTATGTAAAGTAGTTCATGTCCAAAATTTCATTATGAATCCACAATACAGTACCTTTCAACTTGGACAAGCTGCCAACTCATTAAAAAGCTGCTTTTAATTTTTTTTTCATTATTATTAAAATGTCTCCATGGTGATGCGAGTTTCTCAACCCAAATAACCATAATGGATGAATTATAGCTGACATTACTCTGTTACTGCTCTGCTGTCCTGGCAAAATAACAATGCCTTCACTGTCATAGCTAGAAATGACCCAGGCTATTGAATGATGTATGAAAATGCATCCACACAGACAGCAATACTAATATATACATCATAATAAATATATGAAGCACATAGAAATTGACCCAAATCTCCTCAAAGACGATAGAGACAGCCTTCCCAACAACAGGTTTGGGATCAAGCCCTTATATTCGATTCACTTCAAATGAGCTCATGCTGAGAGATGTTGCGTATCCATCTCTTCACTCAATGGCACTGCACCGATGCTGAATTTGGCTCAGCATCGCTCTTTTACCCCGTGGCCAAGTCCTTTCAGATTCACTAATATAACCTCCTGCAAGGCAGCGAAGGGTTAAGATCCCAGTTCTGCAGATGGGGCTATGAAAGGAGCCGAGAAGGTCCAGGGTGGGTACAGATCCCTCCACCCCACGCAGCTCCCAGCATGGCACATCGATGCCGCTAGCTTCGCTTGAGCAGACCGCGTCTGTACACCCCAATATGGAAACCAGCAGAGTCACGCTGAGTTTCTTCTTTCCTGAGCACCACAACCAGGGATTAAAGGCTCGTGTGCAATCTCATGGTCTTCAAAATAGGGACAGCTGGGATCTCCTTCCTAACCGAGATCCCGAAGGTGTATCCAAGCACAGCCTAAAACAGAGAGCCCTGCTGCTGACCTGGGAAGGACAGGAAAGCTTTAGCTACTTAATAGTGAAAAACCAGCAAAAACAATGAGTTGATCCAGTTTCCGACACAAACACAAAGCAGATCTGTTGTGTGAGATTGTGTCATTTCCAGCGCCACTTTTCAAAGGAAAACAGCTCTTCAACGGTGTCACCAACTTCTGGCCTTTTTCTTTGTCTGAGAAGACTCTCAATTTTGGAATGGCTTGTCTTCCTCAGAGATGACTGTTCAAGCTATAATAGAGATTTTTGAGCTCTTATATATGCAGACACCCGCAAGCAGTGTGGAGAATACAGAGTTTGCTAGAAGAATGCAAATGACATTTTGCTGGCTGCCACTGAAAACTTCGCCTTTCTTGCCTCTGCTGGAAGAGCACGGTTTTGCTGGGAAGCAGAACTTATTTAGGGAGCAAGGACAAAGAGCATCTCAGCAGATTTTCTCACTCTTGTGGGCTTGAAAAAACAGATGAGCTTTTATATATATATATATATCTCTTGCTCTGCTGGCTGTGGCTGTAGAAGCAGAATACAAAGCCCATAAAATTACCATCTTAGAAAAGCACCGACTTCTAATTAGCACAAAATATCGCGTGCAGTGTACATTTGCCTAGGGTGCTCTATAGCAGAGATGGAAAGTTATGCTACAACCCACCCGCCTGTTAACGTGAAATCACTAAAACCACATTTCCCCTGGTAAATTGCACTGCAATTACTTTGTTATCTTTGTCTCCTCATTCATTTGGTGGTGTGAGCTGAAGCCACATCTAGTTATGGAGATGTACTGAGAAAACATCTGTTGATCTGGCGGAAAACACTGGGGGTTCTTCACTCTGCTCTTCCCTTCCTATTTCCTTAGCAAGCAGCAGAGTAGACTCAACAACTTTGGAAGTCTCCGGAGAGGGATGGAGCTGCTTCAAGCATCCCATGGTTGTCCAGGTGATGAAATGATTGAAAAGTTGCTTGATGACACCAAGGAAACACCATCCAGATCATCTTACCCCGGGAAGACAGCAGATGCAAACCAAGAACTCAAAGAGAAGATACGAGTAGTAAAATGGGACGAAGACAAGAAAATCTCCTGCAACGCTGAGTTCTCTCCTGTGACCACGATGCAGTTCTGCATGCTGTCTTGTTGTGTTAACCTTTGTCAGAAGTGGCGTCATCCAGTCTCTTTGTTACATTAATTAACCAGAAGACTCAATCCTTCTTTTTGTATCTTGGAGTCACCACTGTTTGCTGGTTTCCATAACACAAAGGGGATCAGGCAAGATTTCATGATGGCTACAGCAACTACTGGAAAGCTCTCAAATTCATTCCAGTTACATATTCCAAGCTGGAACCATTTCCTTCAAGCACTTCTGAGCTTGAAGATACCAGCTGAGCCAAAACTTCAAGTCATTTCAGATACATAGAAAGAGAGTACATGAGAGTGGTTAAACACGTGCTGGTTAGGTTGAGCTGATCTTGCCCTGGGACAGATGGATGAACTCATGGGCCACTGCAGGGCCCTTGCAGCCTGTCCCTGGGATGAATATTCCCCACATCCACAAGCACAATCCTCCAGGATGTGAAGGCACAACCTGGCAGAGGGGTGCGCTTGGGCACATAATGATATTATAGTCAGAAAGGACTGTCCTGCCCTGGGCAGCAATAAAGGCAAATATAGGGTCTGTTCTGCACTTCTGCAGATGTTCAAACAGGGCGTTAGGCAACACTGAGCAGCTCCTTTGCTAAGGGTTGACCATGCGATGGAGGGCTACCAGCCTGCAGCCCAGGCACAGCTGCTCTCATCTTCACATCAGGCACTCAGTTTGTATCCAAGACACAGGGTATGCTCCTGCTCACCACGGATTAAATATAATTCACCTGCTTATTGTCACAGCAGGACAATAATGAAGTCTGAAAATAACCTTAGTGATAACATATGTAATGAAGGAAATACAGGACTGGAGGATGCAAGTGCATCAGCAGTCCAGCCTCAGAGTCTGCATTTCCCACATCATGACTTGGATGGGCACATACTTCGCTGGGTAAAAAACTGGCTGGATGGCCGGGCCCAAAGAGTTGTGGTGAATGGAGTTCAATCCAGTTGGCGGCCGGTCACAAGTGGTGTTCCCCAGGGCTCAGTGTTGGGGCCAGTCCTGTTCAATATCTTTATCAATGATCTGGACAAGGGGATCGAGGGCACCCTCAGTAAGTTCACAGATGACACCAAGCTGGGCAGGAGTGTTGATCTGCTGGAGGTCAGGCAGGTGCTACAGCGGGACCTGGACAGGCTGGATTGATGGGCCAAGGCCAATGTATGAGGTTCAACAAGGCCAAGTGCTGGGTCCTGCCCTTGGGTCACACCAGCCCCAGGCAGCGCCACAGGCTTGGGGGGGAGCGGCTGGAAAGTGCCCGGCGGGAAAGGGCCTGGGGGGGTTGGTTGACAGCGGCTGAAGATGAGCCAGCAGTGTGCCCAGGTGGCCAAGAAGGCCAACGGCATCCTGGCCTGTATCAGCCATAGTGTGGCCAGCAGGACTAGGGCAGGGATCGTCCCCCTGTACTCGGCCCTGGTGAGGCCGCACCTCGAGTGCTGGGGTCAGTTCTGGGCCCCTCACCCCAAGACAGACACTGAGGGGCTGGAGCGTGTCCAGAGACGGGCAACGGAGCTGGGGAAGGGGCTGGAGCACAAGTCGGTCTCTTCTCCCAAGGAACAGGCGACAGGACAAGGGGAAACGGCCTCAAGTTGCGCCAGGGGAGGTTTAGGTTGGATATTAGGAAACATTTCTTCACGAAAAGGGCTGTCAGGCCCTGACGCAGGCTGCCCAGGGCAGTGGTGGAGTCCCCATCCCTGGAGGGATTGAAAAGACATGTAGATGTGGCGCTTGGGGACATGGGTTAGTGGTGGCCTTGGCAGTGCTGGGGTAACTGTTGGACTCGATCTTAAAAGTCTTTTCCAACCTAAACGATTCTATGATTCAGGCCATTGACAGGCTGGGTCTGATAGATACAGCATGTTAATTAAAAAGCATTGGTAGTGGCATGCCACATTACCTCTGATTTAGCTAATGCATTTTGTGTCATTAATTCTCTCGCAAACACCAAAGGAGAATGTGTGCGTCTGTCTGCTTTGCTTCGCTTCACAGACGAGCTAATGCAGCTTCTTTCTGTCTCAGTGCTAAACCTTCCTCAGCAATGGCACTCTCCTCAAGCCTAGCAAGTCCTGCCGTGCCTACTCCCAGCACCCCCGCACTCCCCCATGTAAAACGGGGACACAGCAGCGCTCCTGTACAGCTTTGGAAGGGAGACTTCTGATGGTGACTACGTTTTCAAGACTGAAGCTCTCAGGTAGCGAGTAGAGTTTGGGTCCATAGTGTGTCCAGTCTTTTTGCAAGCACATTTTACTCTACAGTATTGATTGTCCCTTAGCTTGAAAAATTAAAAAACTCCAGCGCATCCTCAGTGACAAATAAATTGGTCAGTAGCCCACATGCTCTTCAAGGGCTTTGTAAACTCCTGCATCTTAGTGGCTTTCTCTAACAAACCTCCGATTTCTTCAAACAACAACTTTTCCTGGGACATCTGTTCTTGTGGGGCAGTCTATTATTTTTATATGGTGATTATTTGTGTTATGAGAGACACCACAGCCACAGAATAAGACCCTACTGTGCTTGGCACTCCACAAACGCAGAACAAAACACGGTCTGCGTTCCTTTGCATCTTCCAAGTCTCTCTCCCCAGCTGGATGTCACTGTGTGATAATGAGACAGTAGAAACTTTCTAATATAGGAGGGAACAGATGTAGGCACTGGCCACATCTTCTGCAGTGAAACCCACCACCACGTGCAACTGCAATGACGAAAGAACAACTTACTGCAATGTTATTTGATGGTTGAAAGCCTGCAGTGCCCTGAAACAGCGGAATCGCTCCCTGCTAAGGGAGCATGCAAGCACACTTGGAAAATGAAGGAATTGCACGGTGCCCTATATGTGCCTGGAGAACCTGAGAAAAGGATGAGATATTTCCATACGACAAGGAAATAAAAAGCTGCGGACTCACCAGGATACAGCTGCTTTGTCGGTGCACTAAGCTGAGCATCTTTTGTTACTCTATAAGCAACATCTGCTTCTTTTGAAGATCTTCTGCTTGTGCAAAACCCTGTTGTTTTTGTTATACCATCAGGTAAATTATGAAAATCTAATACCTTCAAGAGGTCTGCAGGTTCAGCTGTAAAAAGAAAAGGAGAAAACAAGAATTAGCAGGCAATAAGACTGGCACTTGCTCAGATCCAAGTCCCTATTAGCCTGTCTCACACAAATCATTCATCACAATTTTAAAAACAGATGAGATGTTTTCAACACATGTGCAAATACAACATTAATACCAGCTTCAAAGCTAGGACGCCGTACTGCTGGTCAGAGCCACTAATTCAACGCAGAGAGGAACGGCTGATCAGCTGTCTGCACGAGGGCAGAGCGGAGAGTATACTGTCTTATTAGCTATAGCGGTTATATTTTCTGGATGTCTTCACCCAGTCTCCTTCGTTCAAGTACATCCAGAAGATTAAGCATTAGACAAGAAATTCATGACCTGAAAGAAAGGCTTTAAATCAAGAAGTCACCATCACGCTGATGCAAACATTTCCATTCTTTTTTCTTAAGTCGGTTGATCCAAAAAGTTGTTTCGATGCAAATACCTAAGCAAGCTTCCCTAAAGGATTACACTTACCCCCCACATGTAAACTCACACTAGCTGGGACAACAGATAAACCCACAGCCATGCCTCAGGGCATAAACAAGCTCTGGCAGAGCAGCATCCTAGCATGGAGCATTTGGTGCTCAGGAGCTGTTCCTCGCAGGGTTTGTGCACAGCGTCTAACCCTGCCCGGGGTGAAGCAAGGCAACGTGGGGCAGGGACGCAGCGCGACTCCACTGCAGGCAGCCAAGTGACCCCCCGGTAACTCAGCCCACACCCAGGCAAGTCCCATCAAATAATTCCCCCTCTCTGCCAGGTATTCCCCCCACGACACTGGGATTTCTGCACAACCACCAGTGCGTACGAGCGGGCAGCTGGATGGCCAACACCACACATATGCTTCACGGAAGAAAAATCTGCATGGGCATTTTGACTAACAACATGAAACAAAAAGCTCCTTTCCTCAACAGCCCTCCTCAACCACATCCCATCAGGCTCGTATCCCGACTGAGGCTCTCACTAGTTAAACTAGTCAACAGAGAGCGCTTGTCTCCCACCCAGTGCTCCCCACACCAGCGAAGTCAGGGCTGGTTCATCTCTAGATGTTCAGGCCTCTAGAACATCGATTAAGTAATGTAAGTGAAACATCTCATTAACTTCCTAATCTGGTCTTGCTCATGGCAGGAGAGATGGTGTCTCCAAAAGCAGAATCACCGGATCCAACTTTAAACGCTTAAAAGAAATTATTTTGAGTTCTGACTTGATACTTGGAGCAAAGTGCTGTCAGAAAGATGAACCACCCAACTCAGCAAACCCCCAGCAGTGCCCAAAGCAAATGGCTGCACGACAGCTTCGTTTAGCCTTGCCTGGACAATATATCACTGCTGTGTTCTTTTGCCACTTGATCCATTATCTTCCCCAACGAGTGATATTATTCAGATCCTCAAGGACAGCCACGTACTGGCTAGTCTGATGTTTGCAAGGATACCCAAGACAACCCCCCTGGGCTGGCTGCCCCAGCTTCCATCAGGATCTCAGGGCATCTCGCCACGCCGCATGGCAAGTTTATTACCCAAAGCTCGCAGGATGACCACAAAGAACCCAACTGCATTCGGGAAGGCGCACGGCATCATTACTAGTGCAAAAAAAGGACAGATCTTCCAAAGGGCAGGAAAATAACATAAGAAAAAATCTTACAAGGGAAAAAAAATTAAAATTGGCCTCGTGTTGGGATCAAGCATGTTACTAGAAAGACCAGAGAGGAAAGAGGGAGAGGATTTGCAAGGGATGTGCCATATACAACCGGCCGCATCCCTGGGGAAGCGCTGCAGCGTGCACATCAGCACTGGACACAATAAACACCCCAGCAATGGAAAGAAATAGCATGAATAGATCTTTTACAATACAAAAAGCTTCAGTTACCAAGATGATCAGCCTAATATTTGCATGGAAAATTCATGTACATTGTTAGGCAATTTTAAAAAGTTTCCACAACCCTGAGAAGTCAGGCTCTCAATGAGAGATTACAAACACATGGCAAATCCAAGCCAACCCTGCAGATAAACCAGCTGAGAGAGTCTGGCCCCAGCAGCATACAGCTGTAATGCTTCCTCATCCCCCTTGCTCTTGTTAGACAGTGTATCGATGACACACATTTGTCTAAGCTGTCCTTGCCACTTAGATCTTCCCCCTGCCTTTAACCATGTTTTATTTCATGCAGAAATATCTGTGTACATACAGCCCAAGCTGTGTTTAAGCAACTAAAAATTACAATAAAGCTCCAGCTCTGCTTCCAGTTACCTCCCTGCGCTCCAAGAGATTCCAAATCAGCCGGCTCCTAAGCTGCTTCCGACATTTATTTAGGGAAGAGAGGGGAAAAAGCCAAGGGGGAGGGGATGCGAATTCCAGACTCCTGACATCAGCCCGGTCCCCACGGTGGCTGCGGGGGGATTTGAGCCTCACTCACAGCACTGCACACACAAGCCATCCCGCGGCGAGCGGCCACGGCGGGGCCCGGGTGTTTGCAGGAACAGAAACGCCTGCAGAAGACTCCATCATCCCAAAGCTCGGCTGCTGTTATGACAAAAACTGTGTGAACATCGTCACCTTTGGCAAGGGAGCCCCAGACCAGCACCAGAGCCGGTCACGGTCATCTCATAGGAAAGAAGCGCACAGTGCTGGACGAGTTAAATGCTGCTATTGTCATGGTCTTATAGCCAAAACTGTGCAGCGTGTTAAGAAGGACGCATGACATGAAAACAGAAGATTTCACCAGCTCTATACATTAACAGAACGACACCACTTGCAAGCCACGTGGCAACTGCTTGCCAAAAGCTCCTGCAGCAGTTACAGCAAGGTGACGGGCATTCACCAGAGCTGGAGCAGAAGCGACCAGCCATGGGCAGGCAGCAGGCTGGGCGCTCCGGCCCCTGCTCGGAGCCCTCTCAGCAACCCCCCCATCATCCGTGCCCCGTGCAGCACTTCTCATTTGTAAAGGATGATCCAAGCACCCACCCGCCGCCCCACGCTGCGGCAAGCCTCCAAACACAACATGGAATTCCTCTTCGGAAGGAAGGAAGGTCCTCTATAGCTCCATAACTATGATGGATTAGGTCAAAGCGAGATATTAAAGTAGAACAACAGTCTGGGTATTGACCAAGCTGCAAACCACACAGGTAACCAGCAGGAGAGGAAATAACCTGTTCACAGGCGTGCACGAGTGTCTCGCCTCTGCTTGCTCCTGGAAATCAAAGGATTGCTGAGGAGCCAGCTGAAGCCCTACAGACCACTCGTGCAGCACTTCATCACTAAGAGCATCGGTTTCAGTAGGACTTGAGCAGCATGAAAGTCTCCAGCTCTTTCCAGAAAGATGAGTTTCACACAGGAGCAGCTCTTATTCCCGCCCAGCTAATCAGTTTATTTATTTCCCCTTGATTTTTCAGCCAAATCTAAACTCAATCTCCTGTTAGGAGCTATGATGGCATCATGCACGGAAGGACAGCGACCGGACTGACCCAAACCAGGCCCTACAGGGTATTTCTTACAAGCTTGCACTGGGCTTGGCCTTCATCCGAGAACTGAATTAGCTGTTGCTGCATGAAAGCTTTTTTTTTAACTTGCTGTTTTATGAATGACATTACTATGCAGCATTACACACAGGGTCAGTCTTTCGCTCGAGATGCACAGGGCTCCCCAAAGCGACCGGCAGCTCGGTCCCTGCTGTGCCGGAGGAGGGTGGCAATACACCCCCCACATGAGGCAAACCCCAAATAGCCAAAATTAGACCCAAATCAGGCCAGAGGCTGCCCAAAAGCCCGCACCCAGCAGCGTGTAAAGCCCTTGAACGAGACCGAAGAGGAGCATTACTTCCCATTTTAACAGAGCAGGGATGAATGACTCGCTGATGACCCGACAGTGGCAAAAGCAGGAATTAAATCCTGAATTCCTCCATGTCTGACCAAGGCTTTAACTACCAGGCCAATCCTTCTGTGTTAATCTGATTCCTAATGATTTAATTACCTGTTAAAACCTGGGATAGAGGCAGTTAAGTTTATAACTCTACCCCACACTCAGCAGTGGCCAAAAGCCACTTGTTTTGCTTTCTTACACATCAGTATTAAAGCAAATCAAGCAGCATTCACTGAAATAAGCTCCCTGGCTCTGGGCCGGGCACAGGCTCCAGCCAAAACAGGGGCAGCGCGGCCATGCCCTGCCACCCTCAGCTGCAGCCAAACCACCTGCCTGGCCTCAGCCACGGGATACAGGAGCAAAAATATCCCCAAGGAACTCCAAAGGAAACCAGAGCATCGTTAACATCCCAAGGTGAACATTAGAGCACACTGAGCACTCCTGACTGCGGGCAAACCCCGTTCCCAACCTGACTGGGCTGTTCATCCTCACCTTTCCTTTCCCTGACTGTTCTTTAAATTAAATTTTAAGCGGGAAAGAGGTCTTAAGCCCTGCTGATCCTTCAGGACATGTGCAATAATAAGCAAGGATTTTTTTTTTTTTTAAATGCCATTACACTTGCTAGTTACAGAGCAGAAAAGACGACAACCAGCCCTTGCTTAGCGACTGCAGGAAGGTCAAAGACTTTTTCCATGCACCATCTACCACACAACCATTATGCAAAGGTTAAACAGTTTGGTTTCTCTAAGCTTGATATCAAGCCCAGACTCTCCTAATTTTATCTTGCCTGGCCAAGGCATTCTGTTTCGCTTTCACCGGGGGAAGCTATGCTGTCCTGGGTATCTCTGTCCTCGCTTCACTCCCGCGAGGGCTAACGGGTCTCAGCCTGGAGAGGGCACATCCCATCAGTTCCCTCCTCTCATTTCATCACCCCCTTGGCTGTTCCTCAGCTTAACATTCTTAAAAGCAGGATGGATCAGCAGGAAAATAAGATGTTATTTCCCCCTCCAACAAGAAAAACCCCAACCCAAGAACCTAATGGAAATGGTGCTATTGAAATTCAGTGCAAGATGGACAGGCAGCTTCTGGAGACCACGCTGAAAATCCCAGCATATGCAGCATTAGCCAGAAGTCATAACTCTAAGCCATATTTATGCCTGTAATAATCATTTTTAACACCTGAAGCAAAGCTCTTGAACGAGCCCCAAGGCACTTTACCGAGCGTCAGGATACATCAGTTGCTTATACGTTACTTGTGGGTATCCGTGTTTCCAGTGTCTGAAAAATTACCAAATTACAAATAACAAACCTCAAAACAATTCTCTCCCCCGTCATTTTTCAAGGTCTTTAATTAAATCCTTATCCCCAAGGAAATCTGCAATATTTAAACTTGTCACTGAGTCAGAGGCTGAAGCTATTGCAGCCTTGCAGCGCCGGTGACAGACGTCCTCCGTGGCCTCCCTGCTTCACGCGGTGGCATTCGGAGGCAGCTGCTCTCCCCGGCCACCCCACACGGCCCAGCTCTCCCCGTCAGGGTGAACCGAGAAGCACCAACACGCTCTGGTGGAAAGGCAAAGCCAGGCGTTCAAAAAGAGTACGGTCTGGATTCCAGTTTAAATATATTTATTTTCCCAACTATATACAGTTGGTTTTATAAATCTGTTATTAAAGTCCAATTACGCACAAGAAATTTTGTAAATCTGTTCTGAAAGTTGCCTCCCAGTTTTTCAGTGTGATCTTCAAGCTTTTCCAGCTGTCATTTGGGAAGATTTTTTTTTTTAATTAAAGTGAAGCAATCGCATGACTCCAGGAGCAAAGACTAGCAAAGACTTCAAGAAAAAGAAAACCCCACTAGCTATTACAAGATTCCTCATACAAACCCCCCCGTGAGCTGGCGATGCCGCAACACCGCTTCATCTCAACTGCAAACTCTGGGCATATTTAGCACGCGGGTAACGCGGATTCAAAGGGAACCCCGAGTCTCCGAGCCCCCCAGCAGCCCGCGGTGCCGGGCGCCCCAGAGCCGCGTACACAGCACGGGGCTGGAAGGAGCAGAAACGCTGGGTTTGTAGTACGGAGAGCACATCTGGAAAACCTCCCCCAACTCTTGATGGTTCTGTTGCATCCATTTGATTGCTAGTGAAAGGTTCTGGCTTGACATGCCCCGAGATCAAAGCCAAGCCTTTGAGAACATTTGCAGTAATGAGAGCAGCAGACGAGCTCCCACGCCACGGCCAGCGCGTTCCTTCCTCGGAGGGCCTGGAAAGACCGGGCATCCACCACTCAACAAGAAAACTACTTCCCCGATCAGGCCAGTGTCCTCGTTGCAGTGAGAGCTGTCCCTGCAGCGGTCTGCGTACTCCAGATGAGTTAGCCCCTGCATCCTCCTCCTCCTCTTCACAGACCTCTACGCATCTTCCAGTGGCACTGCAGAGGATGCCATGGATTTAGTGTAGTGCTGAAAACAGATTTGCTTCTCCAACCACCTTTTGCTAATCTCACCGAAACGGTCAGGAGACTCCCAAAGATCAAAGCGGACCAGAAGCTGAAAAGGCTTTAGCAGAGTAGTTTAATCAACCAAAAATTGCCCACACCCCACCAGCACTGCCCAGCGCACCACGCTGTCCTCGAGACAAGACAGGAGCTGCGCTGCCGCACCGCAGCCGTGTTACAGCGTGTCCAAAACGGGGCTGAAGAGGTCAAAGCCTTCCCCTTTCGCTAACTGCCACCTTAAGGTACATCTGTAGCTTGTTCTGCGTTACCTGACAACATTGAGCGTCTTCTCTGAACACATTCCTAGAACTTAGAGTCAAGAAAATCCCCTTTCTCCAACTTTTTGCCTTACAATACCCTTCAAAGTGGAAAAAAACCTCCCCATCAGCATCCCGAGACACCCATTTATTGTGCACAGCTGACCTGGCGTTGTATTAATGCAGTAATTGAGACATTTGGGTGTCTGGAGAAGGGATCACCATCCTGTAACAGTGGAGAACCATTCTTCTATATTTGGTTTTATAACAGCTAAAGGGCATCCAAAGACCTTCAGGACTTCATGACACAGCACTTAGTCATGCTACAGTTTATGTACAATTATTGCCAAAGATTTGAGGTCGTAAGGTGAAGAATGAATAAGCATTTATGTTTCCAACTCATTCCAGATGCCCTCTGCAACTTTCTCATCATTTAATACGTAACCCGCCAGTCTGGATATTTGCATCCAAGTGTCACATCACCAGTGAAGCAGGTTTACTGGGAAGCAAAGCCTTCCTATGTGAGCAACCAATATAAAACAAACTTGCTATCTTGCCCCACAGCAAGCAATGACAGTAAATAAAGTGAATAAGGATTATTTCAAGAGCGGCATCTCCTTGAAAACTACCTTGAGTCCCACAAAGGTGGAAACAATAGTTTTAACAGGAAAAGCAAAGTGATGCACTGCAATTAACCTGCCCGCAATTAACCCCCTGGCTTACACTGCCCTGTTTCTCCCGCACGCAGATTGCCAACGCCGTGCCCAGCCGAGCTGCCGCCTCACCCGCGTGGCCTTGGCCGTGCCACATAACCCAGCGGATACAAGGTGGATCTAAACCTCCCCGGCTTTAACAAAGCAAGGTCTACTTATACCACGGAGAACCTACTCCTTAACATCCCCATCTTCCATTTGTCATCTTTAAGCCAGAAAATCACCAGCATCTGTGTTACGAGGTATGAGATAATTTTGTAAGGGACTTCCAGGTATTCGGATGACAAATACAAAGTTATTATCACGTCCTCCCCAATTAATATTGATGTACCCTGCACAGACGACGTTAGGCAGAGCACCACCCTGTCTCACTGCATTACCTTCTCAAACAGGGAAGGAGGATGCTGCAGGGCTGCCTGAATGCACAGCAAAAACCCATTCCCGGGAAGAGCTGGAGGAGAGGCTATTGCCTATTTTTAAGGGAAAAGGTATTTTCCAACAGAAGCCCCAAAAGCCCCCGAGCTGAGAGAGGTCAGAGCAGGGCACAGCGGCACCGCGGCCATGGGGGACAGGAAGGGCCAGCCGTGACCCAGCAGCAGCACCGCGCTTCGGTCCTGGCCCGGGAGCCCCAGCCGAGGCCGGGGTGCCTGCGGGAGGGGGGGCCCGGGAGCCCCTGCACCCACCAAGGTGCTGGCAGGGCAGCGTGCTGGGTGCTTTACCATCCCGCCTGGAAGCCAGCTAGGGAAAACACACCAAACACGCAGACCCTTTCTCTTCCATCTTTAGCAGCTTTTGCTTCTTTAAATACTTTTTCAAGATAGTTTATTCTTAGTGCTAAATAAACACTCAATTATTTCCTTTGGAGGACCAAACTCGGACCAGCAGCAAGGCAGAGCAGAGCACGCCGGGGAAGGATGCCCTTTCCCTGGGCTTGGGGTTTCTCACCCTCCAGAAGCTGCCCAGAGGCTGACAAGGACATCTTGGCTTACACGGGAATTAAACACCAAAGGGTGAACACTCCTGCGCCAAAATCCATAAGAGACAGCCAAAGGCAGATGAGAACTGGAAGCTGCTTCACTTAGTGATGTATTTTTACGGAGCCTGAAGGCTCCAGCAGGTCCCGCCTGTGGGATTTCAACAATTTCTGCTCCTTATCTAAACTCTTTTCACCACCGCTGGACTCCTAACTGCAGCCCCTGGATAACTGACTAAAACAAGATGGCAGAGGCTAAGATAAAATATAGACAAAAAATAAGAATATAAAGCTCCAGTTGCCACTACTCAAGCATCCTTTGGATAGACTTAATACAGCCCTTTGAATTCTTCAGCATCCCAGCAAAACAATACAATGAAATTATGTATTTGGACAATGAGGAAAGGCATTTTAAGGAGGAGAACCGAGGAATCTGAACTGCAGGATTGAAGATATAAAAGTTTGTTCCCTAGGAAAGGGCATAATACAGCAAAAAAAGGCCAGCTACAAAAGGGCTCAGATACTCATCTGGCACACATCGGCTCTTTCCAATAGCTGCAACAGAGCTGTGTCAATTCACATTGCTCTAGATAGCCGAATATTTCACCAGTGACTCATGTCATCCCCTTATGGGGTTTTTTTTAAAGGCCCAAATAGTCCCAACTGTGAACAAAGGAAACCATTATGCAGAGTCAGATTCGAAAGATCGTATGCATAATCCCAAAAGGGAAAGAAAGAAACCCAGAACTGATACTGGAGCAGCTCTGCAAGGCTACATTAAATTCAAAGAATCAAATAATCTTTGTTCCTTTGAGTGTAAATCTTTTTTTAAAAAATAATCAATCATTTGGGTTTCTAACAAAGAAGTGGTGTTAGCAGCTAACAGCAAGCAAAGAGCAGGCTTTTCCTCCACAGAATACAATTAAACCACGCAAAAAAATCTCTGCTGCAAATGCCATACAAAACTTCAAGACACAATGCACAGAAAACAGGCAAACGCTCAGGACTTTGGGGGAAATCCCAGCCCCGTTAAGAGCAGCAAACATCCCATTCATTTTAAAGTGAGGATTTCCGATTTTTCCCTGGTAGGGGAAAGAAAACCACAGCGGCGCAGGGCGGGGATCGCTCAGCGGAGGACGGGCTTTCTCCCGACAGTGGAGCAGCTCTGCCGGAGGGATTCCTGCCCCACACCAGCGTGGGAGCCAGAGAGCAGCCGAGGGACACATCCATCACCGGGAGGTTAGGGACAGCCCGCCGCTGCGTGCCAAGGGCGTGCAGAGGAGAGAGCACCCACGGGGGGGGGGGTTCTGCCCACCCCCATTCCCGCGAATCCTGGGAAAAGGCGATGAACAAAATCCAGAGCACAGGGAACGGGCAGATGGGGTTCCCAGAAGGGCAGGTCTGAGGGTGCAAAGCCAACGCACAGCATCCCTTTCCCTGCTCACTGATCCCTGCACAGACAGGTGAGGCTGCCAGTAGGATTTGCCCCAGGTTTCACCAGTTGTCCCCAAGAAGGGGGCCACAGCACGACCTCTTCCTTCCAACCCCCTCCCCGCTGAAGCAAACCATCCCACGCACTCAAGAGATAAGCCTGAAGCCTTTTAAGGCAGAGCCCAAATCAAGCCCTGCCAAACCCCCAGCCCACGTCAGCGCTCAGCGCGACTGTTCAGTGTCCAAGGAGTTTTTGCGGGCCCATCCTGACAGCAGGGTCAAAAGAATTAGGTGAATCACCAGCTTCGCAGTCGCCGTCGTTGCCTCTGCTCGCACGCCCGGGCTGCAGCGGAGATGCCTCGCATACCACCCTGCCCACGGCCCCACGCTGCTCCCAGCCCGGCCAGCCCCCCTCCCCGGCTAGCCGGGATCCAGGGGGAGCTTTCCAATCCCCCACCAGCTGGATCAAGTATTTCTGGGTCACTGCGACATTTCGGGAAGTTTTCCAGCAGAAGTTTGATCACTGGTAGGAGCCTTGCCCTTTAAAAAAAGCACTAAGGGCAAATGGAGTCTAAAACTTTTAGTTATTAAAACTACAAACTCAGACACTCAGCAGATCTGCAAAAGGAAACAGTGGCAGAGCATGACTCCGTCTCCTGAACGATTAACTGAGGGGTCTTAAAGGGAGCTCAGTTTTAGGAGCAGTTCCTGAAAGCCAGCCATAAAGGGATGCAAGTTAGGTGCAAAGGAACAGGCACTCTCCTCTCCTTCCCTCTCGCCCCAAGTCTGGTTCCTTTACTCAAACCCCCCACTTTAAAATCCTTGCAAGGCCCCCGGGTTGCCTCGGCCCCGAGGGAGCACATGGAGGTGTGTACCAGCAAGAGATGGAAATCGCATCCAAGGAGTCTGTCATTCTTCCCAAGCAAAACCTTGGCAGGGCCTTTTGGAAAGCAGCTCTGCAGGTACAGCACTGAGGTCTTCTAGGATGAGGTGGGGGGAAAAACACTCTGATGTGAGAATTGTCCCCTCTCTGCCTACGACACCTCATGCTTTTCTGCAGGAGGTGATGAGGAACCAGCTAGTATCTCCACAGACAGATGTCTGCACACAGTCCAGCTTGGTGACAGGGAGGACTTGATGTCCACAGGCAGCATCTCTCCCACTCAGCTGTCCCGACACGAGGCAGGGCTCGCAGCTCGAGCCCAGGACCATGCTGTGCAGAGCAGAATGCTTCAGAGATTGCGGACACATCAGCATCGCTCGGGGACCTCCGAGTCACGCTCCACCATGACCATGTTGCACAGTCAAGGCAACCTAACCAAACTACAGGTTTCATTCAGGCTAATGACAGTTTAAACAAAACATTATTTACTGCTTCTATAAGTGATCATGATTTTCTGGCCGGGGCTTACAGGATCTCCACTGCGTCACCACGGGACTCACCCGAGCCGGCTGCAGCCAACACAGAGGCTCCTCACAGCTCTCAAGCAGGTGCATTTGAAGGTGGAAAAGGAAAGCTCAACCTTTTGCCTTTGCTCTAAGGAGCACCATGTGTTTCCAGACGATCTGGCACTTCGACAGCATTTGCATTTTCAAAGCACTTTGTAATGATCAACCACTTAATGCTCTTTGCAAGATTTAATTAGGGCCTGATCTTGCAGCACATTAAAGTCAACGGGAAGTTTTGCAACCACTTTTAATGGGGTGCAGAAGAGCCGCTCCTGCAAGGAACAGAGAAGCTGGCATGCTCATCTCCCAGACAGAGAGAAAAAATACACGACGACCTTACATAACAGCCGCTTTGTCAGAGCAAGCGTGAGCATCCTCCCTCAGCCGCCGCCGCAACCAGCTGCAGTGCGCTGCCGGGGCCACCACCTGCTCCAGCCTGCCGCTCCTACATGCAGCAGCACATCACGGAGGGACCTTTCTTCCTCCTTTTAGTATCTAAAGCTACTTGGCACTGAATTAGGAACAAGAAGGGCATCACCCTTTGATGAAAGCAGGGAGATATGGATCAAGGCAGTGGCCTCCTTCGCATGACATTTCTCTCAAAACCTCCAAAACAAAATCCTTCCAGAAAGAAAAACCAAATTCAAACAGCTGAACTGTGGTTTTCCTGCAAAAGCAATACTTTGCAGCCCTCTGGGTCATTTTATGTGGGTGACCATCTCCTTGCATCCCAAGGATGTCACTGAGCACTCAGACAGAGGACAGGAATGGCATCAGGCAGGCTGGAGCCATCATATGCAGACAGACACACAGCTGTGCCCTACACCCAGGAAGCCCCAGCTCACCTATACTGGATGCTTACAGGCACCCAGCAGCCTATATGCACATCAGGGCAGTCTGGGAACAGAATAAGCCATGGTCAGGGCTTTTCCCCCTCCTCTTCCTCCCATGCCAGTGGCTGGAAGCACAGCTGAACACACCAGCATGCATGTAAGCAGCCCACATCGTATAGGATGCCCAATGCCACATCTCTTTTGGTGCTTCAGGGTTATTAAAAAAAAAAGTTGATTAGGCCACTTTCTACACGGAAACCTGTGCCAGGGAAATGGGACCACCCTCGCCCTCACAAGCGTGGTGCAAAGGATTACCTTCCCTCTCAGCATCTTCCAGCGGTACTCAGGGAAAACAGGAGATGCTGAAGTGCCACCATCCGAGCAGGCTGTCCAGCAGCCACGGCTGGAGCTCCTGCGATGCAGGGACACAAGGGACAAGAGGCACAGGCAGCACCTTCTATCAGCCAGACCAATCCAGTCTGGAAAGAGGAGCCAAAACGGACAAGCCTTGGGGGAACATCAGCCCTTCTGGAATAACACCCTCTCCAGAGCCTCCCTCCAGCCATGCCCAGCCCTTTCACTCCTGTTGCGGTGCTGCGAGTGGATTGCCCGACCATGAGCTTAAACAAACACATTAACACAAGCATCTGCATAATTACCATCATTTCCCCCATGGTAACCATCGCCAGAGGTCAGGCTGGCACATCCCACCCTCCTCAAAGGGACCGAAGCCAGGGAGGACATCCCTGAAGGGCACTACCCCGCAGGCAGCCCAGCTGGGAGGCTCCCAGGATGCGGTCCCTTGGGAGCTAAAGACCCATTTCCATGCACTGCGGGGTTCTAGTTGTCCATCAAGTTCACACCACCAAGCCTAAGTAATTTTTCTTTTTAAATATTTAATTGGATGATTTTTAAAAAGCCCAACACAATTATTTCCAGCACTACTGTATACTCGAATATTTTGACACAGGGAAAAATTCAAAACCAATTCTTTCTTTTCAGATGTTTAAATCCATGAACTCTTAGTATTTACATTATATCTGATTTTCCTCATCAAAAAATGTAGCAAGAAGGCAAATTCCAAATTAATATCTGCTTGACTTCATGAAAAATGTTCCTGAAGTTTGTTTTCCAAAGTTTTCTCAGGAGCATTAGCTCCTTTGTGAGTTTGCACACCCCACATCTGCACAACACAGGTGCTGCTTTCCAGGCAAGAACAGCAGGAGGAATACACAGGCCTGAATTAACCACCCACAGCCATGAGTTTCATCAGTTCTCAGCAAACACCACAAACCAACCCAAGAGCTGTGATGCCCTCAAGGGAAGTCTGCAAGCAGGGACAGAGAAATTCACCACTTAAGTTACTTGTTCCTAATGATTTTCACAGTTCCAATCCATATTTATTCAGCGGATCTTCTTCCCAATTAGGTGTTTAAATGGATTTCTTTGTTAACGTCACTAGGGAATGGACATTATTTTACTTTAGGCCAATTGAGGTTTTTTTTATGGACCAGCTAGAATAATATATAGTCTGTTGACGTCCAAACATGCAGAAGAGGCTCATCCAAATACAACACTCCAGCTCCCATTCCTTTCTGATTTCCAGTCCCATTATAAATAAAATACAAGTACATGGTGTATTTCCCTACTGCCCAAATTAAGAAATAGCACATGGCGAGGTTTTGCATTAAAAGCCCAGGATTCCTCCCCACCCGCCCCGGTCCAGGCAGCGCAAAGGGTGGAAGGGGGTTTATTGCCATTAGCTGAGCCCATCAAGCAGCATTAGGGTAACATCAAGAAACTCCTGTTCAGCCTTGACCGACCTCTGATCTCTGACCCCCGGTCATTAGGGGAGAAAGGCAATCCATTACCCCCCCACACTCCGAGCAGCATCCCCATTACCACCAGCTACCAGGAGCTAATGACCCCGCACCAGCCCCCCCTCCCTGCATGGCCCTACCTGCGATGGGAGACAAACCCACCTCTCGCTGCTGTGCCAGGAGCCGATTTAAAGGAGATTGGGGATTTTTGCTCATCACATACCAATATTCCTATGAGATCACGGCTTCATCTGCTTGAAGCCCGCAGCTGCCGCTATGGTGTTTCACAGCAGTGACCAAGTCACACAGGGACAAGAACTGATTTTAGAAAACTTGGGTCACAGCTGCACGATCATTTTTCCCTCCCCTTCAGATATTTTCTATTAAACTGGTTACCCAAAGATAGCATCTAAATTGAAATACGCTACTGTAAAAGCTAACAAGAAATATCCACGATATCCATCCAAAAAGCTTTCCCAGGACTCAAACTAACACTGGCCCAGACATATTTACGTAATTATTCACATGGGTTTGTTTTAAATAAAGAGCCTTTTATTATTATTACTACTTTGGCACCAACCATCTAATTAGGGGCCAATGAGAGTTATAAAAATCAGAGTTCTCCCAGCAGCACAGAGGAGGAGAAGCGGTACCCGAGGGATGGACATCACCAGAGCTGCCACCACCCTCCTGCTCGCCCGGAGGAATGGGAGCGGGAACTGTCTGGAAAGGGATTCTCCCTGCAGCATGAGGGGCTGGAGGAGGGACGGTTCTGCCTCTGGCCGACCGCGTGCTGGGAAACGGAAAATGGACAGGCACAGGGTAAGAGCTCTCCTGGCAGAAGTGCCCACTCGTGTCTGGTTCCTTCCCAGCTCTAACGCCAGCGCTGTGCTGCGGCTCTGTCAGTCACTTTTATGCACCTGCTTTACAGATTAGCCTTTGGGACTAGCCTGTCCCCGAACACACGCAGGCAACCCAGCAAAGCGGGCCTCCGTTCTGAAGTCCTACTGTAGCACATAAACGTAATGCAGGTCAAAGTAATCCCCTTAGCATAGAAAAATATAGATAAACACGTGCCGAGGTGGTTATGGTGGTCTTTACTGAGAATAAAAACATGCACGACCCAGTTTCAAGGTGAGGTTTCAAGCATACGGATGAAGTGGAAGATAAGAAAAACCACTCCCAGCATGCAGTAGGGACCAACTGAGGTTTGTCCAGAGTCACTTCTGTGCACGCTTCCAGATGACACCGCTGGAGATGCCCAGGGCTCCCTGCACACACAGGCTCCTCTCATCAATCCCATTATTAAAATTGCCTCTTTCCACTGATGGAAAGGAGCCAAAATGGTGACACCACCTCCAAGCTCCTCAGGTGCCTCCAAGGACTTTGCTCCAGCAGGGAGAGCAGCAGAGGCAGGAGAGCCGGCGACAGCAGACCACAAGCTGCAAGAGCAACGGATCTGCTGGTCTGCAGCCCATCTCCTGCCCCAGCACTCCTCCTCCTGGGCACTTTTCCAGCTGTGCTTTGTGCAATAGCTGGAAAGGTCCCCAAAGCAGGTCCTTCAGGACTTCTCTACATGGCCCGGCTCAGGTGCTCAGTTCTCAAATTCACCGATCTGAGCAAATAGTCAAGTTCAGCACCTAACTCCCTTCGTGCTCCTGAGCCTCTGGAAAGGACCTTCTTCCCTTACTGACTTGTTTCAACAAGTCCCTGCAAGTCCAGCCTCCAAGCCCTACCACTGCTTCAGCTGCCGGTTCCTAAAGCACTTCCAACTTTGCCAAATCTTCTAGGAAAAGAAATAACACAATATTCCCAGCACAGCATGCAGGGAGGGACCAGGGACCGTGCTTGCTCCCGGGCAGGACCCTCGTTTTGCACGTGTAGCTCAGAGGTTTGATTGCCCCCCACTCGCTGCCACAGCATGCCACTAGCTGGTATCTAGCAACGGATGGCTGAAGTACATAATCGCTTCCCGAATATCTTTTTCCTTCTCTTTTCTCATAGTTTTATTGTGCTCTTGAGGCCTTTTGAGCTGGGATTCAAGTTACTGAAAGCAAGACAATCCATCAGAGCACGGCTGAGAGAATAGAAACGAAGCTATCTGGGGCCATAAAGCTAAGCTAGAACAGTAAGAAAAATTTCTCACCCCTCCTATTGATCTTTCCACCCCCAGGGCAGATGCCGAGAGGAAAAAGCCAGCAAATATTGCCTTTGGAAGCTGCTGCCTTCCCAATAATGACGCAGCGCTGAGACCCAGCACCTCATCACTGGTGGCATGGTCAAACACAAGTCTCCTTGCAGATACTCCTGGGGAGCCTGGTGGAAAGGTGACCCTCTATTCACGTTTGCAGGGAGAGCTTGAATCGCTGCAAACCCATTTAACTCAAGCAAGCAAGCAATTAGTGCTGCCTTCTAGTAAAAAGGTAGATAATAAATATAGGGTAACCTTCCCATGAACCAGTCCCAAAGCACCAATAAAAGTATATGAAAATATATTTTCCTTTACTGATTCCTTCCCAGCCAATGAATGGGAAGCAACTGAAGATTTCCTTATGCAATATTCAGCTAGCGTGGTGACCGGTGTTGCATTTCTTTCCGTAAGAAAGAAAAGGGCTTTGTATTTCAGTAGCTTTCTCTCCAGGACATCTTTTCTCAGGCTATAAGCAAAAAAAAAACCAACCACACCACCCCAAACCAACCTTGCCTTGCCTCAGCATCTGGGGGAGGTCAATTCCAGTCTCAAGCTTATTTTCAGTTGCCTGGAACTGGTTCATGGCATGACCTCTTAATCATACTTGGAGGTTTAAAGAGCTCAATCACAACTTTGATCAGTCAGGCCTGTAATATTTGCAGGCTGCTGTAATGATGCTTTCCATATCCTAATATGTATCTATGCCAAGTGCTTGCAGGAAATACTTCTGGCTTCCTAATTGCAAGCAACTAACTTAGGTGACACAAAAAGGAGCTTGGCAGACGGGTGAGGTGCTTGGCACTGCCGCGGGGCGAGCACGGACAGCCAGACCCTGGCAGCAGCAGGACGCTGAGCCCTTCAGACCACCATTGCCTGCCCCTGGCAGACAGCTGGGCGAATTCGCATTCCCAGGCAGGAAAAATAAATTAAAGCACCAAACAAACAGGGCAACATAAAGGGTGGCACGTGCATGCTCTTGGCAAAGGGAACCAGTGGGATTAACGTCCGTCTTTCACATTTCTGCAGAGCAACTCGGCCCATTTGCACATTCAGCAGCAATTCCCACCACGTTTTATTTTCTCTGCCTTCTCAGCCATGGTCAGTGGGCAGGAGAGGGAAGCCCAGCAAGACATTGTTCCCCTTCAACACAGGCTTCTCCCTCCCGGGTTGCCGGTGAACTTGTTCTTCAGATTGTAGTTCATGTGGTGCCTTAAACCCAAGAGCGTGGATTTTGGGGAACTAGCAGTACGAACAGTGAAGGAGGAAGACACATAGGGACTCGGTGTGAAGACAGATGGTTCGTCCAGATCTGAGCTATTTCAGAGCTCTACCAGGGGTCGGATACAACAGCAAATATGAAACAAAGTCTTGGTGCTGCTTTAGGAAAGATCAAAGGTGAAGAAAATTGAGTCTCACTGCCAGGAGTGAGATGCAATTTTAATCCCAAATACAGACTCTTCCTCACGTTTCAGACTAAAACCAGAAAATAGAGATACTGAAAGATTAATTTCACTGCAGGGCCACTCTCCTGATATCCCCCAACCTAAAACAGTGCCCAATTTGAAAAGGAATTGAAAATTTTATCAAGGAACAAATGCTTCTCAAATTGTTCTGAGTTTCCAGGGCACAAATCACAGACAACTACACAGATATACTCCATTTAAAGCCAGTGAAGTGCAGAAGAGTAACACCTGGTCATACAGGCCACTAAAAGCTGGGTGCTTTTATTTTTGCTAACACTGAAGAACCAGTTTTCCATCAGACAACTGAATTCTCGAAAGGGAAACGACTAAACTCCAGCTTTGTCAATAAAAGGGCTTAGCAGAGCTGAGGTTTTCTGCGGAAGCCTAGCATAGCCATATGCTCCCCACGTAACTCCCCCAGGCCCTATTCCCATGGAGGAACAGTATATTACTTTGCTTTCAAACAATCCCAGTATGTTCAGTGGCAATTTACTTAATAAGGTAAGGTGATAAGGCTGGCAGAATCTGTCCCTAGGAGATGGGTAATCAAAAAATAAATTTGTGTAAGAGAGCACAGCACAACAAGTGTTCATTTACATGATGTTGAGAAATGCAATCACAGCACATAGAGGCACCCAAGCAAGATCCAACAGCAACCTCGGGCACCTCGAGTAGCAAAGGCAGCGTCCCAAGGGCGAGAGACTCGGCTCCTGCACGAAGCTGTGCAGCCCCCAAAAGCCATTTGGCTTCCAATGATCAACCCAGCACAGCTCGACTAAATGCAGCTTGGTATTGATGTGTACTCTGCCCACGTCTCTTAGCTACAGCACAACCAGAGCCCGCATCACTCTCACCCTTCCAAAGCGTGCAGAAATGCAGCAGGTAAAAAACCAGATGAGTAAAAAGCAGCACAGAAATCAATACCCTGACATATTAACCGCTTTTTAAACTGTTCTCTCTGTAGCATAAGACATTTACCTTGACATTATCCCCTTTATTTGTTTTAAATGCTCACAACATTTCTTGTTACATTTATTTTCTTCCTTCATCATATGCAGGATAATAATACAAGTGGCCTTGAGCAAAGTCACAGGAGTCAGTGAGAGATGAAGAGACAGTTCATCTGCAGCTCTGAACATTAGACCATACTGACTTGGCCAACCAATAAACTTCCCCTTAATCACCTATGTTAGCCATTAAATGTTAATTAAGCATGTGCTTTACAAGCCTTAAACTGGAATTTTTTTCTGCCATTACTATTCAGTCCCAAATGCATCATAACCTTCCCGTCACGCACACGAACCTGCCTCAACGCCCAAGCCACTCAGCAGCCCCCCGTAATGACATGTCAGTCATCCTACGAGGATGACGGCTAACGTGCCCTATTGCCCTTTAGCAGTTTTTAACCAGACCCCAGGCTGTTTCGAGCAGACGAGCTCACGGGGCCGGAATCTGCTCGCACGCACTGTCTACCCAAAGCAGCTGTTGGCCACCTCCACCCACGTGCGCCCGCCTGGGCAGCCCCAACCACCCGAGCAACTCCCACACAGACCCGGGTGGGGAACTGTTATTTGTTTGCTTCTTTCCACCTCATAAATCGAGGTCTGTCAAGAACCACACCTGCTTTTCAGAGCAAAGCACACCAGAAACCGCTTCTCACCATTGCAACACTCCCCCTTCCTTCCCAACTCCATCATCTACCCCCCAGGTGAGTGTGTCCCATTCCAGCAGAGCTGCAAGCACAACCAGAACTTCTGTCCCCACCGTTAAACTACTTTTGTCTCCCTTATTCCTCTTCATATCTCTGCAAAGAGCATTGGGAAGAGATCCCCTTCAGGCCCTTGACATGCACAGCAGCGAGCCGTCTGTGGCAAACTCACTCTCTGGCTTTCTCCTGGAGAAAGCGCACAGCATCTCAAAGTGGCTCTTTAGACTTCAGAAAGCACCATGGTTAAACAGCACAGACACTGATCTCCTCTGCCAAGCACACCTTTGCGCTCAGAAACAAATAAAAGCATCGTCCAGGCAAAGGCACGAGAATGAGAGCACCTTTCACGAAGCACAGGGATGTACAAGGATGCTCCGAAAGGACAGCTGACTCCCAGAGATGCATTCGGAAATACTGCCAGTCCCCATCGCATCCGCAGCGTGTGGCAGCGGCCAGCACGGGTAGCAAAGCCGCAGCGCAGCCGGCTGAAGAGCTGAAGGCAGAGGGAGGAAGAGGCAGCGACTTTGGCAGGGGATGAAGCTGGATCTGCAGAGATGTTCTAAGCAAGCTGGCTGCCGGGACAAGCAGCGTACGGCTGGGGACAATAAAGGCGGCTGAGGGATGCTGCTCCAGCCTGCGCTCCAGGGTGGTCGCTGAAAACCGAGCTGGAAATGTTTTCCCAGGTAAGTCAGTGCCTGTGCGAAGGCCAGAGCTTTGATCAGCGGCAGAAGAGGGATTTTGATTAATGCGATATTGATGAGGTGGGAAAAGAGCTTAGCTGTACATAACCAGGATAGCACAGAGCAGATGCTCATGTGGTGTAAATCAGCATCGCTCCGCTGAAATCCTAACAGGAGCGGGCAATGCATTGCAGGGAAAGATCCTTCCCCTGCACATAGAAAAAACACCATCTGAGCATATGACAGTCGGTGCAGGAGAAGTTATCAGGTCTTTGTTTGGACGTGATCCTTGACAAGGAGCCAGCCAGGACGAACGAAGATGCCACTGAGTAAGAATATTTCAAATTCAATGACAACAACAGTATTAAAATACCCGCGGAGGCAAGTGTGAGGGAGTCGCGCAAATAGCTGCCAGCTTTAGGCAAAAGCAGATGGAAAGATAATGCAAACTACAAGTGTGCAGTCCCATCCCAGGGGAGCCTTACAGCACAGGAGTAGGAAATATCTGGGAAAGTTTGCAGTCTTGCAATTAAAGTTCCTTCCAACTTAATCCAAAGAGAGAAGACTTGTGTGAGCCAGCACAGCTGGGTATGCACAGGTAGGAAGGGAGCTGAAAAACTTTTCAAAAACTTACTGCAGTTAAAAGAAGGGTCAAGGGGGGAAAAAAATACAAGCAGGATCAAGTCTAATTAAAGGAGCAAAAATAAATGACAGCTACAAAAAGGCAGGGGCTATTTTCATACAGAGCAAAGGGTCGCTGGCACGTATTTGCAGAGCCCCGACACCCAGAAGGCAGGGAGAAAAGAGGTCCTTTGTGAGAGGGATGGGGAAGCATGGGAACGCAGGAGCCCCGGGGTAGCTCAGAGGCATTACTGTACTTAGCACAAAAGAGAGAAACAATAGAGGGCAAAAGGAGACGGGGCTGTTTATTTTTCCGGGTAGGGCAGGCAAGGGAGGGCTCACAAACTGTGTTGGGAGAGACACTGGAAAAAGTGGCCACTGAGGAAGGGAGAGCATCAGGCCCAGGTAACGGCCCGAGAGGCACGGGGACCACGAGGTTAAAAGTGGGGGAATCCTAAATTAGGCATAATTCTCTGATAACAGCTGTTTCCCAAGGTAAATGGCAAACTGGCAATCTGCTTAAATAACTGCAGGTATCTTCTGAAAAGAAGAACAAGGATGTTTGAGAAATGCAAAGGATTATTAGAAGGAATTACCTAGAAAAGCCCTTACGAGAACATGCTCTCTTTTTATATGAGGCCAAAAAGCAGGGTAGAAACAAACCACTTTAAAATACATCCACAGTTCTTGTTTCTAAGGCTCTGGATGAAGCCTCTCGGCTCTGCTTCTGACCCAGGCTCTGCATGAAATACCGAGCAACTCCCTGGAGCTCTGCACAGTTCCCAGCGCCAGGACAGCCGCTGCGCAGACAGACCCCAGGGAGCGAAACAGCAGCGACCAAGAACTACATTTTCTGTTACTCCTTCAATTTAAACGGGACTGTCTCGAGACTCACACACCACAGTCCCCAAAAGTGCCGAGCTTTCATTCAGAGAGCGGTTAAGCTGAAATTCAGTCCATTACCCTAACTTGGGCGCCCAAATCCAGCATCCGTCCCTGGAGCTTTGCCAACACCTGACCGCAGCAACTTCTCTACAGCCCTGCCCAACCTGGGTACTTCTACAATTCCTGTCCCCAAAGAGCCCGAGAACTTACCAAGACATTGTGCAAATAAAAAAACCCGACAGCACCCTCTTGTAGATAAAGTAGAAGGGCAAAAGATCAAGGGTAGATAGAGAGCTCACTGGAGCAGTGCGAGATGCCAGAGCAAGCCCCAGGACACCGGCACTGCAATCACAAGCAGGACAACAGCAAGGCGCTTCCCGAGCAACCTGCTGCATTCCTGCCATGCACAGCAGAGAAGAAATCCACGACAAAGTCTTTCACGCACCAAGCCATTCTTCCCCCAGGAGACACCCCTCCCTACCAAGACCAACCCCAGCTTTCCCCATGAAACCAAATAAGGACTGGTCATGCTGCTGCAAATCCGGATCTTTACACTGTTCGGAGTCACAGCTTAGTAATTGTATTTCAAGTCCTGAAGGCTGTTCCTGCTATGGAGCTTCACCTCACACTGGTGAAACGGAGACAAGAATCACCCCATCACTTCAGTTCAAGTCTGGGAGTAATTAATTTCATTGAGTTTGACATTTGAAATAAATGTAATAAGGAACATGCTTCCACCATCTGGAAAAGTGCATGCTGACACTTCCAATCATTTGTGCATCCACTCGTGAATGTGTATAAGTAATGTTTGGTATTTTTACATATAGAGAAAGAACGTAAACGACACATCAAGGCATCAAACCATGCAGACAAGTACGGCAGCCCAGCACCACTCATCACACGGATGAGCAAAAGGCATGTTGAGTAGTGGAAGCAGCCAAATGAGGTAAGAAAATATTTGGGAAACTGGAGACAAGGTAAATGCCAAGAACACTTATCAGTATATTTTGAGAAGACTGATTTATACATGGAGCATGCTTGATATTCTCCCCATCACTAAACCAAGCAATACATGAAGTACTTTGTACTAGGGTATACACAATAGCTTAAAAGTGATGTGTGTATATTTTATACACCCTCATTTATTACTCAAAGGGAGGACAGACTTTTCATAGCTACAGGAAAACAAATTTTGTCCTTACAAAAGTGCAGAGGTCACTTACAGTATGTTCCTCTTCCCTTCATTAACATGCCAAGATATCTTTTCCAGAGCACGGAGAAGGGAGGAGACATTCACTTTGACATTAAGACAGACATCCTAGAAAATACAACATCAGCTACATACAAGACTCAAACCCATGAGAGTTTGGAAAGGACTCTGCCCTTTTCCAGTGCCATCCTGGCTCCTCCTGTCCTTCTGCCCGTTCCAGATGCATGCAGAGAAGTTCCAGTTGCAAGCCCATAGCTACATGCATGCATAACATTAAAATAATTTCGTATTAAAAACAAGATATCACAGATCAAATTCACCACTGTGTCACTTCAGAGCAGCCACAAACCCAGATTAAGAGTTGCTGAGGTTGGTGGCATGAAACAGGAGCAGAACGCTAGCCAGGACCAACCAGCCTACATGGAAAGCTCCACCAAGGCTGGTGCACACATCGAGTCTTCCTTCTTCCAGCCCTGCACTCCTGCCATCGGGCTCAACACTTGTTTCTGCAAACATCTAAAATAATCCTACTGCAGCCCTCAGCACAAAGGAAAAGGGCTTCTGCTTCTCACACCCAAACCTTGGTGGAGCATTAGGTCCTCAGCGGCAACTGCTGCCTCTCCAAGAGGCACCGACACCTCGCCCCACAGAGCAGCTCCTGCCCCACGTCCACCCCTTCCTCCGCTCGCGCTGCGAAGCTTTACACGCGACGGGACGTTCTGGAGCGCGGTGCCGCAGAGCGGCTCAGCACCGCGGGCTGCCCTCCGGCCCGTCAGCCTCCCCGTGCCCGGTACGCCGCGTCCTTCCGAAGTGCGGATCCATCGCTTGGCAGACTCCCAGGGGCACAGATGAGGACTGCGGCTTGTCCAGAGGAGGTTATTGCACCTCCCGAGTTCTCCGATGATTATTTCTCACTAGGCTTTACTTCCTAGAAGAATTTTCCACATGCCTTATTTAATCCTGTGTCGACTGACATTACACAGGCACAGCATACCTGCCTGCATTAACACCCCCTCCGCTATCCTTCATTGCTCGTTAAAATGGAAAGAAAAGTGTTGAAACAGATCTGTTCCCCCAAATACATTTCTTAGGGCACATCTGCAGCTTTCAGTCCTCAGCAGAAGAGAACCCATTTCAGTGTCACAGAAGCTCCCTCATCTCCCACATGTATCTTCAGCCTTTCCATTGACTAAAATTCCCTATAAGATACTCTGGGGCCAGGCATTTTGTCAGCATGAGAAAAATAATCAACTTGACCCCACAAGTCACCACAGGGGCGGGTATATTGGGACCCAAATCCCACCCGGGTTCCTTAGAGGCCACATGAGCTAAAGCAAAGCTGTGGCAGATTTCACTCCCCCAAAAGCAGATGTTTTGGCTTCATCCATCAAAAGCTTAGTCCCAGGCCACAAACTGGCCAGCTCCGCTCAGGAGCCGAGACTCGGCTATTTCCAGGCTTGCAGAAATCACACTCATTTTAGCAGCACGGCTGTTCGTTATTTGGGATGAGCGTCCCCAGGGCAAGGAGGGCCACGGCTTGCATGGCCAAGGCTTTGGAGAAGGGAGCTGCAGGGGGGGGAAGCATGCTGGCTTACTCTGACTCTGAATGTGACATCTCTAAACATCTTTACACAAACTCGAAACATCATCTTTAACTGATGTTCTGACTCTGAAAGTTTCAGAGCATCTCTAAGTTTATTAGTGTGAATTTTTGAGCGCCTTCAAATGAGGAACCCAGAATTCTTTACAGACATTTCCACACTCAAAACAAGCTCCAGTTTTGGTTCTGGTTCATATTTCATAAGAAAATCTTAGTCAGCTTGGTGTTATCCAAGCCTATTCCCCACTGTCACAAGAAATCACATTGCATTTGCCTCGGCTGAATCCCAACCAGTACTGAAAGTGCTCCATAACTGCCAAAAAAATGCAAGCCTGTGGGCAATGAAGGCAGCAAGGCAAAAGCAGCGGGAGAGAAGCAATGAAGGGCGGTTTTGTGATTTAGGCCCGATGATGCTGAACTACTTCACTGCCTAAATTCCCGAAGATCAACAGGAGTCGGGTCCCAGCCCCGCATCTGCCCGCAGCTCCACGTGGACAGACTCCTGCAACAGTGCAGTGCTGCAAGAGCCGGACTCGCAGCCAAGAAGCAAAAAAATCCTGTCTCTGCCCAGCCGCAGGGCCCTGGGCCAAGACAAAACTCAGTGCGTAAGCGCCGAAGGGTCGGACCAAAAATCCTGGCCCACGCACAGGGACGATTTTCCCCTCGGCGCACAGGAATGCCCTAAGCAGGGACCGCGGCTGCGCTCGGAGGCTGGGTACAAAGCGCCACGTCCAGCACCCTTGGGCAGCGCTGCGGGCCAGAGGATGCAAAGCTGCTCAGCTGCGCTTCCCGGGTAAGGAGCGAAGGGCTGATCCTGCCCAGCGCTTCGCTCCGCTCACGGGGAGCGCCTCGGCCAGACCCTGCTGCGGGAACGTGGCTGTGCTTGGAAAAGAGAGATGGCGAGATGCTGCGGAGGACGTAACCCTCTGTGCGGGCTCTGGCCGAAGGGCTAAGCGTGCCTGCTGCCTTTGTCTTACAAGACTATGTACAGAAATAGTCCCCAGCGCATAAAGGCTTCGCTGCTTCCTGATATAGCTCTTTAATTACAGAGCACTGGGAAAACTGATGTTTCCAGAGCAGATATGGCCCTTATTGTTTTTCTGTTTTGCATCCTGCAGGGAATCAGGACCGAAGCTTAAAAAAAAAAGCCAGAGCCAGTTATAAGCGCTGGGGTCTGTTCGCTCCTCCTCCCAGTCCCAGCTCCTGAGGTCAGCAGGGAAAGCATCCAACAGTTGCAGAAAGACAGATTGTTTTAATTTAAACGTTTGAGAGAGGCAGAGTGAGGGACTTTCTCCCAAAGCGTACAAGACGTGATAATATGCCTCTCCCGATCCCTGCAAACCCTTGCGAGAGAACATTCCTAGCGGTTTTCCTATATGAGCACTCGCCAGCGTGTGCCAGAGGCAGTGACCAGGATGAAAGCCGCTTCCTCCTCCCAAACTCGCGTCGCTTTTGGAGCACAGAAACGATGAGGGGATTCTCAGTGATCTGCCCTCCCTGTTACAAAAAGCAGAATACCCGGCGGGATCAAGAGAAAAACAACATCGGCCTCATCAAGAAAAGCATCTGCAGCCGCAGGGCTCCAGGCGAGCAATCCTTATCCTTCAAGGAATCGACAGCTTTCCAAGAGAGACACTGAGCAGCCCACGGTCAGGGAACAGATGCTGCGCTCGGGGGATGGAGAGACCTGTATCTTCCAGGGGAAACCTCCGAGGGGCACGTCCAGCCCTACCGGCTTCTCCTGCGTGGTGGCTGCCACGGAGCCACACACCAGCAAGCGCAGAGCGGTTCTGCCGGTCCCACACGTCTCGCTGCCAGCACCCACGTCCTACCCGTCAGCAGCCAAACGCACCTTACATACCAACACAAGGGTTACAGACCCAACGCTTTGCCGCGCAAACCAGGCACAGTCCTCCCGCGCACGTGAGCTATGAGCCATCGACTCCCGCCTTGCTGCATCCCCAGGTCAGCATCACACTATGGCATTGCTAGCGAAACAGCCCGGGTTCCCAGTCATTTGATATCAAATGGAATACGTGAATTTTTGGCCACCTTGGATCAAATGAATTTACCAGTATAGCTTTGAAAGTTTTTTTATGGAAATGATCTTACATTAAGTGAGCAAGAAAAATGGTTGGCTTAATTTTCTACTGAAGCTGTATGTTGATGGGGGAGGATAAATCAAGATTCTAAAGCTTTAGTTATTTTTTGGAGGAATACGTTTTACACCGGAGGGATTATTTCAGAACAGAAAAATCCAATGGCTAGAAATCAAAAATGTAAATATTTCTACGTACTGTCTCTCAGGATTCATATTCTGCCAAAATACCAAAGCAGTGCTAGACAATATGCAGGGGTGTCTGCCACAGCACACCTTCTCGAACGCACCGTGGACGTTTCCTTTCCAGGACAGCGAAAAGCAATTCACCAAAATGCTGATAACCCCAAAGGAGGGTGTTTCAGCCATGTGAAAAAGGCAACCCATAGGTACAGGAGCCCACGACTTACAGAAGCTCTACCCCATTAAAAAGAGCATTAACAACTTCTGAACTGGCTTCTGTTTTCTGGCCACCACTGCTGTTTTATTGAAACTGCCCCAGCAGTATCAATTAAAGGCAAATTCTGGCCACCTCCCCATCCTATCCCACCCACTTGGCACTAGCCCATCCACAGCTCACCGCTCCCCCCTCCGCACGTGCAACCCACGAGCCACATTTCTGTTTCCAGCGCTCTGCCAGTGTGGTTAACCAGCTGCCCGGGGCTTGTCAAATGAAACTTTTGGGCAGGAAATTAAAAAAAGCTTAATTTACAACTGGGCATTTCCTAGGGGCAGGGCAGGGGATGGGTCCATGCTTCCCTCCAGGCTCCTGCATCCCACCACCCTGCCCCAGCACCGCAGCCCAGGACGGTGCGGGGAGCGAGCTGGGACCCTGCTGACACCCCTTGCTCAAGGCGCACGCACTTTCTCGCCAGCATTGGAAGAGAGAACCCCGTCCCACGACAGCACCTTCGCGACACTACCACCCTTGCTGTGAGCGTTGGAGCACAGCGGCCCGGCTGAGTATTAGGACTCTGCACACTGATTTGGAGGAGGCCTTTTCTTCTGGGTACCACCGGGTACATAAAGAAGCTGGGAACAAGAGCTCCTGATCCTACAAGCTCCAGCTGTTTGTTTTGCAAAAACAGCAGCAGCGATGAGCCCAGCGCTTCCAGAACGTCCCCCCGACGTTCTGCACACAGCCTGCGCCAGCAGCTGCCTTCGGAGCCCCTGGCAGCTACAACTGCCAAGTCCCAGCTCCAGACCCTCGCTAACCTTTAGGTGCTTGAACATTTCAGCAGATCTCAGCTGAGATTTACTCTTGTAACTCCCTGAAAGTACAGTGAAACAGAGCTGTTTGGCACCGACTGGAACACCTGGCTTGGAAGCTCCTTTTTTTCCATTTCTTCTGAGCAGAATGACACTTGTATTCACAGTGACTCATCTCCTTGACCTTTCTATTCACTTTCAATGGTGCAAGCTGGAAATAAGGGCATACAAACAATGCATTCATTATTCAGCTGGTGAACTGCAGCCCTCGGACCAAACCTCTACCCTGCAGCAGACAAGAGCACACAGAGCAGATATCTCATTCCAGCACATGTAGGATGAGCCCCCTCCAAGATCACAGAAACCCACTGCTTAACTCATGTTTGGGGGGTGCAGCTGAACGAGCTGCACCAAAAATCGCTGTGTAAGATGCTGCAGGAGTACAAGAGATCCTGGGAAACTGGCAGTGTCATCTCCAGGAATTCAGCTGCAATGAATTCTTGCTTAAGTATTGTCTTGGAAACAAAAAAGGGGGTGGGAGGAACAGCAGAGGAAAAGAGGCCAGCGAGGCTCTCCGTGAGGATACATGAGCTCAGCCAAAGCACGGCTCTTTCCTGTATATCCACACTCAAAAAATAGAAACTCCAGCTGACATGCAAATGAAACTCTAAATCTGGCCACTAAAACTGCCTGACAGTCCCTTCAAGCAGGGACGCGGGCAGACCCCTCAGCGACCTCTCTTCTCTAGGAGGTTCCCCCATCAACTTCTCACAGCGTTTCCAGCAGAGCTGCAACCTCCCCTGTCCTTTGCAAGTTATAGCAGTGAAGCGCAGAGAGGCGAGGAAAGAAAAGGGCTTTAAACAGTTTGCTTCGAAGCTGAGCCAGGAAAAAAAACTTATTACTTTATTTACTCTGAAAGAATTAGCATCTCCCTGGCTGCAGATGCACAGCTTGAGCCAGGCAGGGGTGGCATACAGGGTCACCCCAAGCTAACGGTAAGATTTAGCTGCATTTAAGCTAGGCAGATCGTTCAGGACTTCAGCAAGCTGCAGCTTCCTAAGGAGAACAAAAGGTCCCCCAAACACGCACCCCCATCCCCCGTTAGGAAACCAGGGTGCCCAGCTCCTTTGGGTGACAACCAAACGCCGTTCAGCCCAACGGAAAAGGTGCCCCTGGGCACAGCAAGACTAAGGTTTGGCCTTCAAATCCTTCTCCGGTGAATCCAGAGCAGCAGGGCTGAGCACAAGGAATACGGCACCAGGCACGGGAGACTTCAGGAAATCAAACCAAACCCGTAGGGATGAACGCACTTGGCCCACGGCCAAACACGCAGTGACGAAACGCACTGGAATCGCCTTCTGATATCAGCGAAGCAGCCGAACGTCACCACCCCAAAGCCAGCTGAAAGAGACTGACCTCAGCTTACCTGACCTCCTGCTCCTGCCCGCAGCACAGGCTCAGCACGCAAAACCCCGTGGGGAAATCCAGCACCCCGCTTCCATCTGCATCCTTCCGCCTTCCCGAGAGGTTTCTTCCCAGCCAGCTGAAGTCTGTGGCTGCCTAAGGGATCCTCTGCCTGCTTGGGATTTCATTTATGCATCTAATGCTTCAAAGTGTTCCAAGAGTAGTCAGTATAACGGCATGGTGGTCTGTATTGTACCTCACCATATAATCTGCAAGAAATCTGTCCAAATCTAAAGACAAAATCCAAACAACCTTCTGGATTTGCAGTGTGAGGCACTAATGCTGCTAGACAGGAAAACACCATCCCAGAGAAAACTATTTTTGAAGTAGAAAACTCCTAGACCACAACCACCAACATAACCTGAGGCACAGCGATGAAAAGAGACTCTTAGAACACTTCAGTGCTTGAAAACACGTGTCTCGTTGGCATATCAGCGTTCAACTTGTGTTAACGCAACACCTCAATGCCAGGTTCCACACTGGGAGCCAGGATCAGGCCCCAGGGCACGGGAAGCACAGGGACTTGCCCAAGGGCTGGGAGAAAGTCTGCAGCAGAGGCCAGGAACGAGCACTGATGTAGCTCATTCTACTCATTCAATCCCAAAACTATCCATTTTCTCTCCAGCTTATTACACAATCTTGAAGGAAAACTCCGGCATCATAAATACATCAATGCCATTTTCCTAGTTGCAGAAAATGACAACTCTCAACATTGTGAAAGCTTCCAGATGACGCTAAGAATCCCGTTGGCTTCTGGAGAGAAAGAGCCCAGACTCAGAGCAACCAACCTCAAAAATGCCTTTTGTGTAGCTCCTTCATTTATTTATTTTAGAACTAAAGATTTTCCAGACACATCCACAGAGAAACCACGGCATCATTTGGACAGTTCGCTCAGTGCTAGGCTTCATTTCAAGAGCCTTGAAACTTGCCAACAGTAACCCGGTGGCTAATTATACCATGTTGCCAATCGAAGTTTTTTCCGTATAACACTAGATTTTTAACAAAATTTTTCCATTCTTTCATGTCTCAACTTTTTTTTTTCCTGGTTTTGGTCATTCTTCCCATGCTTGGGTTTTCTTTATTTGTTTCACACAAAGGTTTATTTTATTTTATTTTTAAGAAAAACTGCCAGCTTGCAAACTCAGGCCCTACCACACGAGCTCCAGTCTAGCTAGTACAAATAAAAGCTTTGCTGTACAGCAAGGCCAGGCTGCAACTGGAGAAGAGCCAGTGCCAGGAGCCTCTCTCAAGCAAGCCAGGAGGGCAAAGGAGAGGGAATGCGCTGCCTAGATTAACAACGGCAGAAGGTGTAAGTAGGTAACAGGCAACATCAGGAGGCAGAAAAAAAATCTTAAGGGTCTGAAGATTGCATTCTGCTTGCCCCGGTCAAAGATTTGCACCCACAGCCCAGCGACGAAGCTGCTAGCTCTGGACACCGCTGCGCCTCGGTGATGCTCAAAGGGGAACACCAAACTCCGGCGACAAAGCTGTTCCCTGATACAGATGCGAGGCGCTCTGCCTTCTCCAGAAAGCATAAGACAGCATCCACCTAGAATGGTTTTTCTTCCAAAAAAATCACCTAAAACCTCCTCGGAAAGCCACCGCCCCATTAGCACGGAACAAAAACCCACCAACATCTGCAGACTGCTGTTCCCGACAGCTCCGTACAATAGCTGCGCTCCAAAGGGGTCATAACCAGAGAGAAATAATAATAAAAAAGGAACCAAAAAAGACACGGAGCAGTCCTCATCCAGAACATAACCAAGCACGGAGGAGCCTCCGCGTCTCAGCAGACCCAGAGCCGGGAAGGCAGCGCGGGAGGAGCGCTGCCTTCGGTTGCATCGGCCCTCCCTCGGGGCTCCCCCACCACATCGCCGATCCACGGGGAACCCCCTTGGTGGGGACGGTGTCTCCCAGTGCAATGCCAGCACCAGGTCCTGCTGCTTGTATCAAACAGACCTGCCATACATCCAAGATAGATGGTTGCGTTCCATACTAAAAAGCAGCTAAAAGTCAAGGACCTACACAAATAGCGTGGGGAAACCAGTGGAGATCATCAAACTGGACTCCAGAAGCAGCATAACTCATGCGTGCACATGCCTTTGTGGTGACACTGGCTTTCACTGTGGGACAAATCCTGCACATCTTAAATTTGACCCAATTCCAGCAGATGACTATTTAAGGCCTCAGCATTCCCAAAATATCCTCAACAGTAGCTGTATCAGACCTGCAGCACAGTCCGGGCTTTCCTAGACACTCCATGAGTAGAAGTCTACACTGGATAAAAGCATGGAACGGAGAGTGGAAGAAGTCTTCCTCCACATGAGTAAAGTCTGAGAAGAGGTATATTTTTGTGGTTCATTCCTGCTTTATTTCCCAGACAATTCTCTCATTTTAAACAGCAGTTTCCATTTACCAAAATCTAGGTATTGAAAAGTTATAATCATGTTTTCAACAGAACCCAAATAATATCTTAAACCTTTCTCTGCAAAATAATTCATTTTATAAAACAATAGAGGCATCCTGAGGATAAGACTCCTGCTAAAAAAAAAACAGGCAAGCGCATACGTGGGCGAGCGCGTACATACATGATGAAGTGCCAAATTTATACTCGTAACGCAGCAGGGATTCCCCCGTCTTAGGGGCTGCTACACTTCAACATCAATTCACACGACAGCAGAGCACGAGCTCCAAATGGAATCGCTCTTCCCAAATCACTCCGGACCTGGGCACCTCCACCCCGATCCACAGCGTACGCAGACCAGTCCTTACTGTCCAACGGCAGCGCCAGTGGCGAGGCTCTTCATTCCACCCTTTGGAAGTCCCTCAAGGCCAAGGAGCCCCACCTGCGACACGCACGCCACTTGGTGGGACAAGGTCCTCCTAGACCCATCTCTGCACCCGCAGCGTTTGCTGCCATCCAACAGCCCCGGGGGCTCAGCTCCCCGCTCCTCCCTGGTCCCACCGCTCTCCGGACACATCCACAGGCAACCACGCAAACACACATAAATAGCAAAACCATGAATCAGCATGGTGAGACCTCGTTTGAGCACTTTTTGACCCCACACACCCCATCTGACCTGTCCCCCCTTCCCCTCGTAGGTTTGCTGGGCCACAAAGCCCTAATCCTCAATCTGCTCGTGCGGAACCACTCGCAGCAGTATCGCTCCAGGCAGTTTTTCCAAGTGCGAGGCTGCCGTGTCTACGGAGAGCGACCGGCCATCCATCCTCCACCTGCTTGGGAAGGGCAGCCCCGCTGCAGCCCCAGCACCCAGACAGCGCGGGGAGAGGGACAGCACAGGGAGCAGGTCAAAGAGCCAAAGACAAAAAGTAGAAAAAGTAATTGTTAAAACAATTAATTGCCAATTTGCTTTACTTCTCCAGAAGAAAAAAAAAAACAACCCAGACTGAAGAGCAGTTTCCTGGAAAGTACTCCCACAGATTTATTCCTGAAGTCCAGACAAAACTCAGATTACGTAAAACATCTATAAATGGCACTTCACACAAATGCCTCTGCACTAGTGGCGTGTGCCACAGCAGTGCCTTCTGCTTCTCAGCATCGGTTGCCACGCTTCGCCTCATCTTAAGGACCAGATCTGTAATTCAGAGCAGTTGTGAGAACACATACTCTGAGCCTATGCCCTGAAACCAGGCTGCAGGACAGACGGGGAAACTTTGAGTCACCAAAGGAGAGACTGACAGACAGCATCAGGACCACACCACATCTTCAGCGTCGGAAGAAAAGCAACCAGGAACGTGCTACCAAGGGTGACAGGACATCTACACACCATTAAGGGTTTGGCCCTTTGGAACAGTGGCAAAGATTTTCATGTTGGAGCTCCGAGAAAAAGAAAAGCTACTTCAGAATTAATTGTTATGCTGAACATCACGTACAGTGCGGCTGCTGGTACCATACACGCGGAGACACGGCGCTCAAATTAACTCCTCCTGGGAGCTACCTCGAAGGTTCGCCCAGTTAAACACGGCTCACACCTCCACACCCGCAGCACCCGCGGGAGAGCTCAGAGCAGGAGCCGCGTTACTGAGTCGCACCCCAATGGACTCCGGTATCAGCACAACCCCTGCAACGCGACGATCCGACTGCAAGTTATCACGAGACAAACCTGCTAGTTACGTTTGCTCTACATTTCAAAAGAAACGAACCCGAAAAGTCCATCTCTTTCAACACCAAAATGTAAGGGGCAGCGACAGCACCCATTTAAAATAAGGATGCACATCCCCTTTACAGTCCCTCCCTATTTGTTCTAGAGCAGACTTTATGTCTGCAAGCAGAGTAACACCAAGCCAGGTTTGTTTATTGGATTACCCTTGCTATTAAAAAGAGGTTTTACATGCGAGGATCCAGTATGAAAGATCCGAGCGAGCGATGCCAGCAAGTCCACGCTGTTGTCCCTCTCTGCGTGCCAAAAATCAGCAACTCTCCAGCAGGTTTTGCCTTAGAGCTACCCCTAAAGACCAGCGATGAAATGGGATTTCTCCAATGCCCAAATTATTGCCCAAACACCGCAATGCTTCGGACCGAAGAGCCAAAGCTCCCGTTAGCTTTGGCGGGAGCTGGCAGACCCAGCTCCTCGGCCGCGAGGCTGAAACCATCCCCTGCATCCCGCACGGCCTCAGCACTGCGGGAGCAGCCTTCAAAAGCCACCTCGAAGGGAACGGTCAGCAAAGAGTTTTCATCTTGACCCCAGCTCGCGTGGAAGAATAACACATTACCTCAGCTGAACGCTCGCCTGCGTCCCCTGGACAGGGCACGTCCGGCAGCTGGGTGCTTTTAAATCACAAAGGCCTGTGCCAATCTGGCAATACCCTGACAGCATAATCCAGATTTTACACTGGAAATCAGATCTGCCATCAATTCCAGACTTATAATGTCATATTTCTTCTTGTAAAACAATATCAGCGCTTTTGATTGGCAAAATATTAAATAAAACACTTCTAACTGGCTGGATAAAGGGGGGGTTTTTTTAGCTTATTCTAGATGACTGGGGAAGAGCCAAGGAGAGAAGCAACAGATGGTAACAGGATACTTCATAATTTCCAGCATTTTTATTTCTTTTAAAGGGCATGCCATGTATTCTTATTACACTTTTCTTTGCCACTAAAGGAAACTGCTGCTTCCAAAAATTTTCACCCAGAAACCTGATTCAATTTTATAGGGATTTGTAAAAGCAGAGACAGATTCCAACTTTGTCTGTGGCTTAGATTTTTGTGTGACATCATCTGTTAAAAAAAAAACAGCGGCGGAAAATCTGAGCTGGAAGGGCTGTGTTCAGAGGCAGCCCGGTTCATGTCGCCTTTGACATTGTGGTTTCTCCATTTTTTCTGGAAACCCTCTGCTGGGTTTGTTCCCCCCGTTCTTTGGAGCCACCTGATGGATCTGCTTCTGGAGAAGATTACAGAGAAGATTCACCTCTCTCCATCCAGAGAAGACAAGATGAAACAAACAATCTGAGCTGAAATCAACGGGAACTTGGAAAGATTAAGAAGAGAGCTATAAAGAGAATTAGTCAATGCCATCAGCAGTCCCAGTCTGACTCCTCCCTCAGCCAAATTATTTGATGTCCTGTTAGGAGGCTCATTAGGAAAACTCAAAGCGTTTCAGTGCAAGAGCCCGTCCTTGGGGCAGCACATCGGCCCTGCAAAAGCTCTCCAGGCACCCACCGCAGCACCAGCTCCAGCCAGCCCTCCGCTGCCTCCGGCTGCGCCCAGAAGTTTAAGAGTTACCAAGTGACTTGAGCAGGAGCTACGTCTTCTGCTGAAGCTGTCTGAAGGGTGCACACCGACAGGCAAAACGCCTAAGGATGCCCTGCAGCCATTAAAATACTAATGTAGCCACGGACAAAAAAAAGAAAAAACTTTGTCATCTTTCCTTTGAAATAGTTGGGACTGGTAATAATTCAGTTTAACTAATACAAAGCAACCGAGCAGCCTGACAAGCTGGCTGCACACACGGAACTCAGCCGAGCTGGTATCGCTCGGTTTTCTTCTAGTCCGAAAACCGCTCGAGCAGTCCGATACTTTTGCAGTACAAGACAAAACTCCTGCGGCAGCTCCGACTGATGTGATGTTCTGGAGGCATTTTATTCATTGACCAGCAACTTATTTTCCATCTTGCTCAGACTTTGCGAGCAAACCATTAATGAAAGCATTCCTCGTACGCCCACCTTCTCTTCCTTAAGGTCATTTTAACAACCTAGAAACGACAATAATTTGCAATCATGCTGCTACGTACAGATTCCCACACGCATTTGTCCTGGTAACAGCCAGCCAACCCTGCAAACACCGCTGCCTGGGCTTCCCTGGAAAACACGCCCAGAACTCGGGAGAACCGAGCACGAAAGCTGAACCCAGACAGCCCAGCTCTTCGGGGCACTTCTCGCTCGGTTTCTCAAGTTACCCTGCAGAACTCCATCTACTTTAACTTTTCAGATTTCAAAATCAGCTTTGGCAACAAACTGCTGCTTAGCCTTTCCCTTGAAATACAATATAGAAAGACCTCAGAGCACCGATGCCTCCAAGGGTCCGCTACAAACTCAGAAAACACAGAGAAAACTTTTCCAGCAGAGCCACAAGTCTCCATCGGCCCTGCCCGGGCATTTCACAGCCCACCCGCGGAAGGCAGACATTTGGAAAGCAGAGCTCTCGGAACGCCCTCAGCAAACCCAAAGCTGGTGAAATAAAGTGCTTAGTCCCGCTCCTGCACGACTGTAAAAAAAAAAAAAAGACATTCCAGGGTTTTTCTGGCTGCATGTCTAGTGCCGTTCCACATCTGGAATTTCACGGCGCTTCCTCTTGCCGCGCTCAACAGCCACAATTTTAGGGAGAAACCCTGCAAATTGGGGCTGGCGAGGAGCAGGCAGAGCCTTGGGGTCCCGAGCAGAAGCAGCTGCAAAGCTTTTGTGTCCCGAGGGGAGAGCAGATTACTTCTGGACAAAAAAGTTTCTTCTCCTCAAGGAGGAGGAACTACGCAAGAAGAGAGGTTTCCAGTTGACTAAATATATATTCACATATATATAACCAGATATATAAAGAACTAGAGCCTCCAGAAACACATCCTGACTTTTGCTCCAGGAAAAAAAGCTCAGCAACAGGCAGCTCCACTCTCAGAAAGGCGAATAAAGTATTGTTTTAAGGGTTTTTTTCCCCCCTTTTACGGGCCCCCTGACAAATGGCATTCAGAGAGTCGGGCAGCTAAAGGAGGCTGGGTGGGTTTCGGGGTTGGTTTTCTTCCCCCCCCCCCCCCGAGTAAGGGACGAGGGGCGGCTGCCCCGCAGAGCAGCCCCCTCCCTCCCGCCCGGCTCCCCCCGGCCCCGCACGCCGCTGACACCCGCCGCCCTCCCGCGGGAGCCGGGACTCGCCGCCGCGGGGACGGCGGGGGGGGCCGGGGGGCCGCTTACCTGCGCGGCCGAGGGACAGGGCACCCAGCAGCACCAGCGCAGCGGGCACCGGCCAGCTCCGTATCCAACTGCGCCTTTTCCACCGCGTGTGCGTATCCATGGTCCACAAAAACCAGGGCACCAGCTCGGGACAACTCGGGGGGAAAGGGGGAAAAAAATATATACACAAGCGAAGAAAAGCCGCTCAGACCCCCCCGCCAGCCCCCCCCGGAGAGCAGCCGCTTTATAAAGCCATGGGGCGGGCGGAGGGCTGTCGGGGGCTCCGCCGCGCTCACTCCCGGCCCCTGCCTGCTCCTGCAGCGAAAAACTTTTTCTTTCTCTCCCCCCACCCCCCTTTTTTTTCCTTCTTTTAAACCCAAAGGCGAGAGTTTGTCAATCTCGGAGCAGCGCAGCAAATCAGGGCCGGGCGGTGCGGCCCCCCGGGCCGGCCCGGCCCCCCCGCCCGCCCCCCGCTCCCGGCCCGGCCCCGCGGCAAGTTTGAACGCTGCGGGGCTGCCCCGGCCCCCAGCACGGCTCTTCCTCCCCTTTCCCCGCAGGAATTAGCGCAAACCCGAGTTCTCTCTCCCTTCCCCTCCCAGCCCCCTGCTCTTTCCGGCTCCCGAGGGAGATGGGGCCCGGGGCTTGTGGAAGCGTGGAAAATGCAAGGATTTGGGGGAAAAAAAAAAAAAAAGGCCGTCGCTGCAAAACGTGCCTGCAAAGGGTAAAAAGTGCAAGCAGGAAGGAGTGGAAAGAGAAGGCGGCATCCCCTGCCAGGCTAGCTGGGTGCTGGGGTGGTGAACCCCTCCCCTGGCAGGCGAGCGAGGAGGGCAGCGAGGGATGGGAGCGCTGCTGGCCCCGCACAGCCTGCCCTGGGGTCCAGCCCCCCCGGCGCTGCTCCCACTGTCCTTCCTCCCACGCCACTGAGCACCTCTGCACACCAGTGGTGGCTGATGTGTCACCCTTTAGATTGGATATTGGGAAAAATTTCTTCCCCGAAAGGGCTGTCAGGCCCTGGCACAGGCTGCCCAGGGCAGTGGTGGAGTCCCCATCCCTGGAGGGATTGAAAAGACCTGTAGATGTGGCACTTAGGGACATAGTTTAGTGGTGGCCTTGGTAGTGATAGGTTAACAGTTGGACTTGATGATCTTAAAGGTCTCTTCCAACCAAAATGGTTCTATGATTCTATCACACTGGTAAACATCAATCTCAAGTGATTTTACTTCTTCTGGCATTGTATAGCAGCAATATTAGGACAGTACTGAGGAAAAAAACCCATAAAAGCTGCTGTGACTTCCCCACACCAGGTCCTTTCCTTCAGCAGTGCCCTCCCTCAGGTCCCAGGGGAGGAGAACGGGTCTCCCACTGTAGGACTAGGTGGCACACAATGCTGCAGACCCCCCGGCAAACCCAAGAGGTCATGGGGGACCAGACAAGGAAGAAAAACTAAACACAGCCCTCTCCCTTAACTAAAATGCTTTGAAGACACTTGGTGGTATCAATACCTTGTCAGTGAATGTCACCCATTGCTAGCATGCAAGTCCCAGCTCCTGTGACTTCAATGGTTGGAGTCATACTGATATTCATGGAGCAGCAATTTCGCCTACAGACTCATACCCTGAGCCACACCAAAGCATCTCAGCCCTCCCCAGTCCTTACGGAGCAGCATCCTTAAGGCCTTCATCATCCACAGGGAAAGGAACCGTTGCCATCACCTGAACTGGCACGCTCTGCCTACCCTGCTCTCCAGCCTCCTTGTCCATGGGTTCAGTCATTCAGCACTGCAAGAACCCGGGCAGTCACCAGCTGTTCCGTTTATCATATACAAGGGGGGCAACGTATGAGTTCGGGGTCACTCGTCCTGTCCCTGCTCCGGGCTGCCTGATGGATGAAGACTCAGCACAACAGGGGCTTGTGCTGAGCTTTAGCTATTCACTCAGCATAAATCTTTGACCTGCTGGAATGAACGTTTCTTGGGCTGGTAATGGATATGAAACCAGCACATCAAAACCTACAAGCACAGGAGGTCAAATCCCACCAGATCAAGCAAGGGGAAAGGGGTGCTCCCGGTACGCCCCACCTCTTTATTAGGCTACAAGCTCTCTAACGGTTCAATGGAAAAGAGACAGAGGAAATCTCTCCCTTTACCTCTGAATCTGTTGAGGTGCCTTCCCCTCCTACCAGCCTCCCCGTGAAACTGGAAAGGCTGGAGCGTGAGCCACACGCAAGAAGAGATTCTCCGCTGAAAGAGCCTTTCACCAGAGGGAGGTGAAAGGCAGGTTGGCTGCAAGCCCCCGAGCCGGGAGCAGGCACGCAGCGTGCACACGCTGGCTGCCGCCACGCGTAGGGTGGGTACGGTGCCAGTGGCACTCCCAGGCAAACCTCGCAGATGAAAGCCCCTTCCAGTTCTTGCCTTTCATGAGTAACCAGATGACTAGAGGCTGGCGAGACAAATGAAGTGATGCTCTGTGTTCCAGGAGGTGCCTGGAGGCAAGCTCTTTCAGCGCGAGTAACACCTGCGCAACACTGCAAGCACCACTGCAGAGCACCCACTGGGTGCAGCCCAGCAGTGACAGCGCCCATCACTGCTGCATCTCCCTCCTGCTTTAAAATATCCCACTGTTCACAGCAACAATCCTTCCCACAGGCTCGCAGCTGCCTCTGGTACGGAGCAGAGAAGATATTCCACAGCTCACAGAAACACAGCATGATGGAGATGCTTCCTCTCCCCTCCATTTGTATGAGCAAAGAATCTCAGGCATATGGACACAGAACTAGGACAGCTAAAAGCACCAGCAGCCCCTGTGGGTTGCAAATACTCTCCTTCCCAGTAACTTTTCTTATTATGATAACAAACAACAACTTGATCCACAATATTTCTGTGAATGCCCAACCCCTTGCTCAGAGGCCCAACAACCCTTGAGAGGCACCACCAGCCTCGCTGACAGAGGCTGCATCCGATTTCAGCCCCAGTTACACAAACGCCAGGATCCCGGGTCTTCTCATCCCAGACGCTGGCATTTCTGACCACACAAACAGCTCGTTGTTTTGGAGCGAGACCCTGTTTTGTCTTCTCCAGCTGCAAGTGAAAATCCCCCCAACACCTGAACGCTGTAACCAACGCGCTGACGTTCCCTGCCCCTCCAGAGGCACACAGCTGTAAAGGGGGATACCCAAAGCATCAAAAGCACTGCAGGCAAGGAAATAAAAGCAGCTCGGAGCAGCACACTCCCTTACACACCACCCATTTTCCAAGGGCTCCCAGCTCCAGAAGCAAGCCAGAATACCCAAACCCGGGCCCGCACTGGATGCAAAGCAACTTTGCTTTACACCAGTAGGGAACCTGGCCCAGGGAGCTTTTGCTGAGCACTAAGCCTGCATTTCCAGTTGCTTTCCAGGTGATTTAGAAGCTTGCACAGACCTGTTTGCCCCTCCTTGACAATAACAGAAATACAGAAATAAGCAAACTGGAAAATTCCAGCATCCACATGCCAAGTTTAAAGAGCCAACCTCTGAGTCGGAGCGGGCCAGATCATCTGGTGGTGCAAGCTCCAAGTAGGTTTACACGAGCTGGGTTGGTTGATGCCAACTCAGAACCCCTCCAGCAGCCAGTCGGGGTAACATCTGAATAGCCAAAGGAATACATTGCAGCGGTGGCAGATGGCCAAATATCTTTAAGGAGCAGCAGTTTATAGAAGTATTTTCATGACTAAATGCATCTTGAGCCCAGCTAGCTGTTTATAGGATGGAGGACACATTTACAAGCTTTCAAAAAACCAAACTTAAGATACATAGGTAAAAAAATTTATATCACTTACATGCTATGAAACTAGACATGACCATTCAGCTAAAAAAAAAAAAGAAATCCAGAAGTGCATTATTCTGTAGTTTGAAAATATTCAGATCATCAGGAAGAGCAGCCCTAGGTGTTACTGATAACCATTACACCCTACGGCCAGCTGATGGGAACTGAATGCAAACAAGACTCTTAGCATTGCCTGAGCTGTTGCATAAATAATCAGGAAAGGCAACTGCTCTCAGGAATTATTTCAAATACTATTTATGAAGAGCACACATCTCTAAAAAGACAACTTTCCTCTGCAATCTTATAACCTGCCTTTATTCTTTGCAAACACACACACAGTTGCATCCCTACCCCTCACTCAAATTTGATGAGTTGCCTTATGCTGAAGTCACAATCCTGACTTATGATCTCACACCTTTTGCCATGGAAATGATCACACTCAAATTCAGCTTAAGCAAAAAAAAAAAAAGAGTCTTTAGTGCTACTGAGACATTTTGGATTGAGAGACTTGAAAAATAAAGCTATCCATTTATCCACAGAGGAAGCACCACATCTGGTCTCCCGAAGCTGGACACTGTCTCGCCCCTCAGTGCTCTGTGTGGTCTTTAATCCGAGCAGTGTTTACTGCGCTACCCAGGGCTGTTCGCATCCATCCCCCCGTTGAAGAGCTGCAGTGTAGCAGCAACTTCCCCAACCCCTAAAACCTTTCCAGAAACATTATTTTGAATAAAGGTGTCCTGGCTTAGGCTGGGACAGAGCTGGTTTTGTCTCCAGCAGCTGCCATGTTTTGGATTTAGTGTGAGAAGAACGGTGACAGCACACTGATGGTGCTGGTTGCTGCTCAATGACCAAGGACATTTTGCAGTTTCCCAGGTTTTGCTGATGTGCAGGTGCAAAAGCCTGGGAGGGGCAGAGCCAGAATAGTTGATCCAAACTGGCCAAGGAGAGTATTCCATACCATAGACAGCATGCCCAGTGTAAGTGAGGGTTGGCCAGTGGGCCGCTTCCCTTCTTGTTCCCTTTTCCCATTTTTCATTTGGGCCTTTTCATTCATTCGGCTGTTCATTCCCTCACCTGCTCTCTGGAACTCGCTGTTCTGGGATAGCTGGGGGGATACCCCTGCTCCCTGCTCCAGACGGGCTGTATCAGTCATCAGGTGCTGAAAAAATGTGCATCGTTTGTTTTATATATTCTATTATCCTTATATATTAATTATTAATATATTTTTCTCTTTTTCACTGCTGTCCTGGTGAACTGCTTTTATCTCAACCCCCAAGTTTCCCTTTCTCCCCAGTTCTCCTCCCCACCCCACCGGGGAGGGGGCAGTGAGCGAGTGGCTGAGGGGTATTCGGACACCAGCTGGGGTTAAACCACAACAAAAGGTCATCACAAATCTGCATTTATAGAACACGGTGGTGGGTACCACATCAGCACCGATCCTGCAATACTGCAAGCTACAGGGTAGAAAAAATATGGAGAGCAGCCACTTATGTTCTGGACTCCAGGCTGGCTGGTGACAGGAGGAACACATTCTTCAACAGGTACCTCCCAAATGTGGAAAATGGACAACTCTTTCTAGAGTTCAGATTTTTTTTTTTCCCCCAAAAAAAAGACAAATCACAAAACACAGAAATAAAAACACCACTCCCGTGGTTACACACCTGTTCTGGCTTTGCAGGGCAGTTTCTTTACAAAACAGCTACAGTGCTGGGAGCTGCACAGCCAATTCTCCCAGATCCCAGCTGCTCTGGTGGAAATTCAAATCTGATTTTTGCCATGAGGTGGCACCAGGACAAGCCCCATCAGCGGAAAGAGCAGCCAACACAAGGTGGGGCTTGTTTTTTTGTATGTTTAAATGTTTCACAGTCAAAGAGGTTTGTTTAATGGAGGAAATGGCATTATAAAGAGAACAGACTTTCCACTCCTCCTCTTTTTCCAGTGTTGTTGCCTTCTCTCCAGTTTCATGTTAATGACTCCAAGCCTTGTATGTGTTTGAACCGTACTGATCCATTAAATGCAGAAGGACAAGTTGCACCACGGTGCTATTGAGAAGGATGAACTCAGTTCACCTTCTTCCCCTTTCATCTGGTTCCTCTCCATGTCCAGTGCCAGCCTAGAAGACCAGGAGGAGTTGCCATTCCCTCTCCACGTCCCTGTGTCTTATTTCCTCATGCCCTACGATCTGCGGTCAATGGCGCAGGCTAAACCCTATATAATCTGTCTAGACTTCAGGGAGTTAATCCTTGGTGCTACAGAAAGTGTTATGTTAAACCACAAGGCTGCACATTACCAAGGACCTGGGACGTACCCTATGATCTTCACAAAGGTCAGAAAATGAAGATGTTCCTAAGTGACTTAGACTAAACTCTCACTGACCCCAGTGAAGGTTTCATTGAATAGAGAACACAGTTCATTTTCTAGCTCCAGTCTGTCCATCATAATCATGTCGGAAGATTAAAGGTGAGCCTAAACCGCAAAGCTTATGTACATGTCCAAAATCACCCAGCGACATCTGCCTTCAGAGGCCGGGCTCGGGTGCCTGTTGGGAATATTTTCCTCCAGACCACCGTGGTGTTATTTCCAAGCCTGTCCACAAGGAAGGCTTTTAATATTTTCTGCAGGGATGAAAGGGGATGAGCAGATGACACCTTATTTCTCAAGCGCCTCCACTTTTTGCATGTTAATGGTGATTACAAGTTTACTTAATACACCAGGACCACAATACGTTTTTTCAGCAATTGTTAGTGGCTTTTTTCTTGTTGTTATTCCAAGAACGCAGATGAGCAGTTTTCCTGGGAGAGCCCAGTCTCGAGAGCTGAGGTCGCTCTCCTCCCTGCTGCCTTACGTTTCCTGAAATAACAGCCAGGCTAGACGCGAGTTGTGCTCATCCCCAGCAATCCCTCATTACCTGCCTCTTCAAGCATTCACCACCCCAGTTTTGCCACATATTCCATGCACAGTTATTTGATATTAGTAAAGACCATCTTTGGTAGCTTCTAAGCATAAGATTTGGTGTTGTACCAAGAAACAAGATTTGGTGTTATAGCAAGGAAAAGCCAACAATTCGTTTTCCCCTACCACAATTAGCTACAATTAACTTCTCAGCAGAGCTCTTTCCTAATGAGAATCGTGCTGGAATCCTACCCAGGAAGGCTCTGAACCCAAAATATAAATTGCTGGAAATCCTGGGATATCAGACAGAATAAGAAATCAGCAGAAGCTGTAAATCTTGGTCTGCAGGATACGGAATAGCTTTTGCGAGCACGGCAATCCAACCTCTCCGCCCTGCAGAGCTTTCCCAGAAAGAGCCGTTTATTTTTTATTACGGCACTTCCAGAGCTCTGTTCTCTCAGCCAGCCCAGGCGACCCGAGCACATGCTACCTGTGCACAGGTGAGCACACACCAAACGGGCATGAATGGGATTAACGGATGGAAATCAAGGAGCAGAAAATTCAGACTAAGATGTTGGGAAGATAATCCTTACATTAAAGCCTCCTCAGCCACAGAAGATCTGTTAGACTTCCCAAAGGAAGTGGTGAAAAATCCCATTGCCTGAGTCATATCAAATCGGTCTAGACAAAGCTATATGCTGTTGGGAACAATCCTGCCCTGGCACGAGGGTGGGTTGCATGACCAGAGAGATCTTTTCCACTGATGGTTTCTGCAGCTCAGTAACGCTGAAAAAATTTGGGTGAATTTCACAAGAAAGCGTGGTCACAGCACTCGGACAAGCCTTGGGGCTCCCGCTCCCACCGTTGAGCAGGCGGGTCAGAGCCTTCTCCTGCCTTCGCTGGCACGTACGAGGCAGCCCAGCAGGCCTCTGCCTGTTGACCACGTATGCTCTCGAGGACCAGGAAGGCCATGTGCAAGGTTTTCCACACACACAAGCTGGCAAAATCGTAAGTGGGTTTTCATCCCTTATTCTACATATAGCCAAGCACATCCAACATCAGCATAACTTATGCATTATTCTACCCAGGTCCAGTAACTGACTAAAGCATCCCAGTGCTTTCTGGTTGCATCAGCTGATGGTCCTTTCACCCTCTAGTCCTTCCTCAAAAAAATAGAGCAACTTCAAACCTAAAGATTTTCTTTTACCAAGCAACTTCCATCCACATTTTCCCTTCTCTAATATCTCTGTCAGTTAACCATGTAACACAATTTGCAGGCAGCTATTTCCATTTATAATTTTGTTGCATTAACTGTACCAAAACCGGCACATTCCCTAGATTCCCCTTTGATTTCACAAGATTACAGGTTCATTCCACCAAGGGCTTCTGGAGTGACAAAACCCTTCATTTTGTTGTCTTTTCCCCCCCTTGTTGAAGTAGCGGTTTAGAAATTATGAGAATACAAGGATGCTATGCGCACCACCCAGCTATCAAAAAGTAATTCAGACAACAGGCAACAGTCTAAGTCTAAGCTACTTTCTAAATAGAGAGGGGAAATAAAACGTCAGGCAAAGCAGTCATTTTTGTGGATGAATCACTCGAGGAATCCAATCCAGCTACCAAGTGGTCTCTAACATGACTAATTTTTACTTCTGTCTGTTCAGTGTTTCCAGTAAGCCACCTTCTCAGACGCATCAGCACCTTTCCCCACAGTAACTTACTCTTCTCTCCCCACTGATGAGTTTTCCAGTTCGGGGGTGAGCCAGACAGCATGGCCAAAGGTACAGACCTTGGCCGGATCAAAGTGCCAGTTCGTTAGCATTTTTAACTAGAGACACAGCGCTCGTACATCCAGGTTAAGCACCAATATACCACCCTAGATCACCCCACCACCTGCTAGCCCTGGTTCATGCTCCAGCCGCTTATTTCAGCTGGGTTTCCAGGATGCAGCACCCACATACCCACCGTATTTCTACAATAGATGCTCAACTGCTGCTTGGGAGATGATGCCTTTAGTGCCGGTGTCTTTCTGTAGCATCTACAGTCTTCTGAAATTGTTACCAGGTTTTACAGCTATCCGAAACTGCAAATTGGCTGGTCACCTCTTAATGGGGTTTCTTAATTATTTTTTAAATACAGATCTGGTTTTGTTCCCAGTTGAGTTCCAGACCAGAGCAGCATCCTAAAGTCTCCTGTTTACATATTTTGGGGTTTTGTGGGGGGCTTTTTCTGTTTGTTTTTTCTTTTTTTTTCTTTTTACACTTCTCAGCCACCTTTGAAGAAATCCAAGGAGTTTTGGCCACACACTATATTTTCAAGATCAGCAGTGCAAAATACTCCGCTAGCATTTCACTTCCCTTGGAGGATCCGATCCAGAAAAAACAGCAGAGTATCAGCCCTAATTGTTCTTTCCTGAGGCATTAAAGCCACCGCGTCAGGGAGCAGGTAGCAGACAGACCATGGTCTGCTGTGCTTCCCGTCTTTGAATTGCAACTAAACCGTACCTTCCAGAAAGCGTAAGCTACCCAGCTTACATTTATGTGCCAGTATATTTATATGCTGTATATATATGCCATTGGCTTGCCTTTTTTTTTTTTTGCCTGCAGCCCCCTCCCCAGAGGGGGGGAGATCTCTAGGAGCACTTATACTTCCCCTATAGGTTATAACTCTCTCGTTGGGTTAAAAGGGTTTGCTGCATCGCTACACCCAACTTCAGAGCACAATCACAGCCACAGCTTGCGCTCCTTGCTGTTTTATTAGCCCTGAGAAGCAGCACTGTGCCTGTTAGGGGTTCTGCAAATGCATGCAGAGAAGCTCCCAGACATCTGATGCGTATAGGCAACTCAAACATTAAGAAATAGATATCTACATAATTAACATTTGAGGGAGATTAAGTTGGCATAGAGATTCACATGGTCCTGATTAGGACCAGATGTGGGGGGTTTTACCACTGGTGATCACAACAACAGGAATTTGGCAGCGCATCGCCGAGCCGGGAGGGCTGGGAGAGGAGGCTGGGTCCTGCCCCTTCCCCGGGACCCGGCCCTGGTGGCCGCTCGCCTGGTTCAGTCCCTCACACCTCTGATCACCACAAAACAGCCTCACAGCTGCTGGGGGTTTATTCTCTTTTCGGATGTGTACAAATCAAAAGCACAGGGCTACAGGAGACCTCGGTCCCAAACCCTGTACAAGGGCACCTACTCCAAGCTGTCTCAGCAGCTCCCCCTCCACAGAAGCAAAGCCTCTCTGGCAGGGCAGAGCACTCGACAGCTCATTACACCTCCCAGCTGCGTGGCTTCCAGTTTGTGGGTGTCTTTAACCCTTTCCTGCCCCAGTGCCTTTTATTTACCTATCACACAGCTTGTTTTCCTCTGGCAAGGCTTCCCCATGGCTTTGTATTCATAAATCATGAGGCCAGAGGGGCTCGTGTTTCACAGAGGCCATGGGGCTTCAATGAATTAAGTCTTGTTTGAACTAGAGTATCTTTTTTAGCAAACCAAACAAACTTCTTGACCTGACTTGTACAGCAACAAAATGAGCCCAGAAAGAACGCCTGGCTGCAGCGGGAAGGTATTTTGCTTGAAAAGTCAAGTATAACAGCTTCCTCGTGGCACTGCTGAGAGAATGGAAGATCTGAGGAGACACCCTCATCTCAGACATTCTGCTGGGTCCAAGGCCGATTTATGTAAGGGCCCTTTATACCCTTCTGGCAGTCTTTAAATTGCCATCAGTGCCTTCCTGCAGTTAGAGATGCTTTTCTTGGTGTCGCATTTGGCCCCACTGAGCAGCTTTTCTCCCCCGTGGTCCCTGGCTTCAGCAGCAGCAATGTGTATATTCCCCAGATCAGACGCTCAGCTGATTTGAATTGACATAACTCCATCAAAGGCAATGAGGCCTCACACATTTATGCTTGCAGCATCTCTGCCCCCATGCCTTCCTTTAAATGAAGGAGTCAACCACATAATCACCAAACACAACTGCAATTTAATTTCCAGGGTGACATTAAGTCTTATTGCTAACCGGACTCTCATTCTACAATCTTCCAAGACCCACAGAAAATTCAGTTCTTTTCCAGAAATGCTTTTCCATTCCAACAACTTATTTCCAGCTCATACAGGACTTCGAACACGTACTGATCAATCCTATGGGCAGTGCTAAGCATCCAGTGGGGCTCCCACGACTTCACTCATGCAACATCAAACCTAAGATCAGAATCATAGAATCATAGAATTGTTCTGGTTGGAAGAGACCTCCAAGATCATCGGGTCCAACCATTAACCTATCACTACCAAGTCCCCCACTAAATCATATCCCTTAGGGCCTCATCTAAACGCCTTTTGAATACCCCCAGAGATGGGGACTCCACCACCTCCCTGGGCAGCCTGTTCCAATGCCTGACAACCCTTTCAGTAAAGAAGTTTTTACGAATGTCCAATCTAAACCTCCCCTGGCGCAACTCTTTGCCCCAGCCCTGTCCTCTGCTAAACCAGCTATTCACTTCAGGGATATTTTAGCATAGATTCCACTTTTAAGGATCTGTGTATTTAAAAACACAGAAGAGGCTTCAGATGAAGGATTCAATTGACAAAGGTCACCAGCAAACATGACTAATCCATTATGCTGTTAAACAACTCAACATGCAGGGGTTAATCAATGCTAGCCCAAGGTCTAATCCCTCTTTCTGCTAAATAACTCACTGAAAACAAACTCTGCCTACTAATGTTCTGGAAAGGAAGATAAATGCATACAAGGCTTGAGAAGGTTCAGCTTTCAGAGCCCTCGGTTACTATAAAGCCTGACTACTGTCAGTCTGGCCAGATGTTATTTCCATCCTCGCGAGGGTATGGATTAGGGGAAGGGTGGCTGGCGCTCTGCCAGCTTACAAGAGTCAAAGCACTGGGCTCCTCCTCAACCCGGGTTAGCAGGGCTGTCCCGCACAGACGAAGCGAGAGTCACTATTCCCTTGGGGTTTCGGCGCATATTCCAGACCCCTATTTATAGCTGTGATTTGTGCTTTTACAAGATGGTAATTTCATGCTGCCCATAAATCTCTCCCTGAAAACTGGTATTTGTAGGTCAGCAAGGAGAGGAAGCCAGCAACCAAAATTGCTGAACTTCTGCAGAAACTGTACAATTGGGCCACAAACACTGAAATGCAATTAGGAGGAATCAAAGAACCTTGTGTTGTCTCTCATGTTGGAAGGGGACATGTTTGTTCCATGAGGATCGGCGGCTGCTGCCTACACATTGAGGAGGTTGTTTGGGGTCTGGGAAGAGGGTGACACCATTTGCTTACCCAGCGGCTACAGCTCACTGCATCAATATGCCAGCCAAGTTTGGACTGGCAAATCACATCACTGACATTATGTCATGAAAGTGTTCATCCCTTTTGGTTTTTTTTGCATTTCTTACACCTCTGGGATTGCATTTTCCCTCAAAGTGAACAGACACTCAGCAGAAGGTTATTTCCTTTGGCATTTAAAGGTATTGGGAGGAAGCTAATACTAAGTTTAGACTCTACAATGTTGGAAAGCCCACAAATATGAATGCTAACCTGTCCTTAGGACCCTTCTGTGTCCCATTAATTCCAGGGCAGCCTTGCAAGAGTCCAGTCCCCAGAATAAATGACCACACAGAGTTACTGCCTGTCACACCAACTGTCAATGCCTTTAACGAGCAGGCATTGCAAGCTGGGATCCTCGAGTCACAGGGTCTCGGATACCACATTTCTTTTTCCCTGTCAATGCTTCCAACACTAATAACTAAGGGAAACCCTCAGGGCTATGCCCATCCTTGCTTTTGTGACACCCATGCTGCACCACTGAAGTAAACCAGCTTTTCCTCCAAGTGCTTTACTGTTACATGTAAACAGGCCTTTTATAATTAGGAACAAGGTTCTCAATTCCTGAAAGAAAATGATGAAAAAAACCCATTTTCTAAGTTGCATTCAAACGCAAGGGCACTCCAACTCCCAAATAAATTCAACTTTTTATTGCAACAGTTTTGCCTGCTTCTGGTCAGCAATAAGTGACTTGCAGGATGTTTGCTGTTTGGCTAAGCACCCAAAACACTTGCTGCTTTTCTAAGCTGATTTTTATATGCCACTGGAAATTGCAAGGGGCATAAATAGCTCCATAGCGAACTTGCAAGCTGCTTCTTTTCCCCTGAGGTCTCCAGGACCATCTACAGTCTGACATACCAGCACCCAGTAAAAAAATTGTGATTACAAAGCAAAGAGTTAGTCCAACACTAAAACCCTCAAAAAGTAATTTTTAAAAAATCAAGTCTCCTCTTAAGGACCCTGTGCCTGATCTCTGCTTAGTTACACCCAGTATGTCAGTAGGATACTTACAGCCAGAGAAATCCCATTGCCGTATGAACTACTTTGACTTCAGTGAGATTTTCATGCAAAAAGGGCCAGGTACTGAGGCCTGGGACCCGCATAAGGACAGTCATTCATGGAAATCCAGAACTGCATTCCCTCACGCTGGCTTCGGCATCCTTCCCTGCACATCTCGGGCTGTTAGGAGCAGGCCACGCAGTCCCCATCTCCCATCAGCGCTGGAGGATCTCAGCTGGGTGGGCCCCGCGGATGGTGGAGGGGAGCTGGGGTCTCACCCAGCGGCTCTGTCAGACCCTTGCTGGAGCAGGAGGCAGCAAATGTGGAAAGCAGATGTGCAAGAGCGGAGGAAATCAGGTTTGCAGGAGACAAGGAAAGGAAGCACGGAGCAGCCTGCGGGAACAGCACCTGTCCCGCTAAAGCGAGTCGCACGCTCCTGATAAAATGCCTTTGCAGCAGAGGCAGGCACACCAACCCACCCCTCGCTCCCCCATCCTCTGCTCGGTTGCCTTAACGCAGTAGGAAGCGGCCTGGCCTTTAAGATACCAAGAGACACCAGCAGGACGAGGCTGCGGACCTCCAGCAGCAAGGCGTGCATCGTCCTGCCTGGATTGGCAGCTCACCGTAGAGCCACAGGGAAGAGCCCTTCGAGGCACGGGGGAGAAACCCAACGTATTTCCCAGCTCTTCTACTGACTCTTTGGTGAATTAGTCACTGAAGTTCAACAGCAGTCCCTGCACTGGTTGCAAAACTTTTTTTTTTGAGAAAAACATTGAAAGTTGGATATTTTGAGATGTAGTACTGTCCACTGGATTTGGAGCACAGATGTAAATCTGGCCTCCTCCTTCCTAGCTATGGAAGATAAATAAGTTTCCACAGGTTTAGTCCCAGAGAAGCAGAGCTTGCCAACCGCAAAGGAAGCAAACATATCAAAATCATTCTCAGACAGCTCTGAAAAATATCCTGTAAATCTTTCACCTATGACTTTTCACTTGATCTCCTCCAAGGCAGAATGAAGGAAAAAATCAGAAGTGGCTTTTTTCAGGTATGGAGAGCTGTGGTTTAGTTCAGTACTAATTCTGGAGTACAGGAGGTGCGTGTGTAGTGTTGTACTGAAAGCTGTTCAGTCACATCATATAAAGTTTAGGGGTTTTGGCATATTGTATAGTAGCTGAACTGTGTCCTAATGCTAGGAACATCACAGATGTGCTGGTTCAATCATTTCCCAATAAAACTATACACTGACCTCTTCAGCGCCTGCATTTTTGCATCCCCAAATGAATAACTAAATACCTCAGAATATCTGTATTCCTCAAGTCTGTAGTTTAGGCATGGACTGAGCAAATTCCTCAGACAGGTTGGAAACGCGTTTATGAAAATATCAGTCTAGAGTCCACTGTAAAGTCATTATCCCCCACACAAATCCCCACGGCGTAAATAAAGCCAGACAAGCCCAGTTGCTGCTTTGCATCCTCCTTGCTACAGCCCAAGCTCTCAGACACTTACAGGAGATGCCAGCCTCCCAAGGGTACCATTCGAAAGCCCAAGAGCAACCCCCCGACCCCAACAGTGACTCACTTTGCTGCATTCGCTTCCTGTGCTTCATTTATCACATACATCATCCTCCCCAGGGGACATGACAAAAACCTGGCTGGTGGCTGTTTTATTTACTGCCAGCTGCAACTTCTCCTCCGAGCGCTGCAGCATCTGATACCCGAAGCCCGATAAGCTGTATACATGTCTTCCTTATCACCCTGCTCTGGCTTTTCATTTACTGAAGACCCATGAACACAGAAGCACAGAAGGAAGAATATCTTGCAATATACAGTTTGGCCTTCAGAGACACTGAGCATCTCGGTTCACTACAGATGTTCAGCATGCGGCAGCACAAGTATCATTTAATAGCAGGATTGAGATCAACATTTGCTGCTAAAAACATCAATTACGTGTCACTGAAGTTAATTCACATGCAGATCTTCCCAAAGCAAGGCAAAGACGGCGATTTGTGCACAAAACTGAGCTTTGCCAAGAATTACGCGTACAACAGAGCAGAATCGGCATGTTCAACAGCAGCAGCACCATTGCAAGAATCAAGAGCAAGTTTGGGGTGAAGTTTGGGCCATTTACACAAAACCCCAGGAGCAGATTATTTGCAGAATTTATCCCAGCAACTCTGAAAGAGCGGTGTGCAATGAGAACACTGGCATTCAGAAAAAAACGCTGAAGAGAAGAGAGCAGCTCTGAACAGTGAACCCAGGCACCCTGCAAACATCACCTCCAGGAGAGCTACACGGAGGTGGAAGCACTACATGTCCGTGCAGCACAGCAGCAACCCAAGAGAGCCTCTCCTTCTCACCCATTGACTTCTCGCCTTGCAGGCAGGCCAGTTGGACGCAGGGTGTGCAAACAAGGGCGCTTGAGCCGTCGTGGCCATCACAACCCTCTCCTCGTGGCAGCAAGGACCTCTCCCCTTCCCCCACAAGGCTCCAGCCATCAACACGCTGCCCCAGGACCGAGCATCGCTATCATTTCTCCCGCACAGTAAAGGTCGTACAATATAAACAGCATGTTTTCAACATCGTGCTTAAGCTGAATGGCAATTAACTGCTCAAGGTTATTCATCCCGTTGCTGGCTATGCAATGATATGGAGTTAACATTATTCAACAGGGGCTCTGTTGTTTCCCAAACGCTGTGTTGGCATCGATAGCCCTGGGGATGAGGACGAGAGCTGTGCCGTAGCTGTCACTCCCATCTCTTTTAAAGCACAGTAATATGAAGAAGAGATAATCTACGGGCTTTGCTAGAAAAAGGAGAGGCTGCAAAACTCCGGCTTTCTATACCTTTTGATCATTCTATGAGCATCCCTGCCAAAACACCGCTCCGAGGCTGTCAAACGGCCCTTCCTAGACACGCCGTCCCCCTGGGGCACTCGCCATTTGTTTCTGTCAGAGAGCAGGAGGCATTGCTCCCGTGTCCCCCCTTCCCCAGCTCCAGCTGCCACAGCTTTCGGGGGCCTTAGAGGAACCATTTCCAGCAGGTACTTTGGAGGAGTCACCAGTTCAGAAACATCTTTGCCAGCGGTACAAAAACAACATGCGAACTATTACTGCCACAGATCTTGAAATAAATGAAAGTTTCTTGCCCCTGCATTGTGGCTTTGCCGCGTTACGCTGCAATCTTCTCTTTCCAGCTCAGTGTATTTACCTGCATAAACTGGAACTAGTATGGAAAATCCTGACATTCAGAGGCGAGAGACAAGACTGCTGCTACACGTCAGGGAAAGGTGGAAAGAAGAGGAAAGTGCCATCACAAATGTTTTTCTCCTGAGCCTGCTCAAATCCTGCATGCAAATTTAGAAATTCAAGTTACTTCGGTTCTAGTGAACAGGCAGTATGCTCAAATGTGCATCCATGCGAGTGAATAAGTGTTTTACATCCAAGGAAGAGTTAAACCTGAAAATTTTCAGGGTATTTAGTAAGGCTGACTGAAAATAAATTTCTTACAAGAACAGCCCAGTATATCAGCCTCCTAAGAGCTGAAATACTTCTGGCTTTCCTATGTTCATCGCTTATTCTGTCCAGAGGTTTGACAACAGTGCAGTTACAGCTGACAATACACACGGTGTGAGGAACCAGGGCCAAGGCTCAATCCCACTCTGTGGGATACAGGCCATAATCTTAGCTGCCGACTTCCAAAATTAGCCAAGCTATTTGCATTTCTCATACATACCGTGGCTTTCTTTGACACAAGAAGAGAAAAAGGGATTTCTTCTTGCCAAACACATCTTGCAGCTAGAAGACATCATAATGAGTCTACCAGCCCTTCAGCGCATGAGAAGATATCATGTGGAAAAAGCTACAGTCCTCAAGACTGTTGGACAAACCTTACTTTTTCCCCTTGTTAGACCTGAGATGGACACGGGGAACAGCTGGGATGTTTTTAAACGAGAGCAACCAATTTAATGAAATGTGAAATTTATGAGCTGGTCAGCCTCAGGAATAATTAGGTTCAGGGACCCTCTGGGATCCAGAGGGTTTCTCAGGAATGGAAAATCAGCTGTCTTCCTCTGGGATCTATAGGCTGCAATGAAGAAACCCGTAACCCCTTCGGGTAGCCCAGGGACTGATGTACCACAACTGGCATCGTGATACAGAAGTGAAATCCCAGTTGTGACCTTGAATAGCAAACTCCCAACACTTCTGCCGCTCTACACAGCTGGCTTTTTCATTCCTCCTGTGCTTTTGTTTTCTTAACTGCCTCCAGCAACATGAGCCTGGAGTTCTGTGAATCGAAGCTGCAGCAGGAGCTCCGAGTCCAATTTTGCCTCAAAGAATGTAAATCCACTAGCAATATTGCACACGTGGGGAGGCACCAGCGAGTGGGGAGGGAAGGAGCCGGGGAGCCAAGGATGGGAAAGGCCAGAGTCCGCATCCAGGGTGGGAGGAATGCAGGAAGAGAATAAAACACACTTTTTTGTACACCTTTCAGTTGAGTGGCTGGTTGGGTTTGCTCATTTTACACATGGGCCAACTGCAATATTCTGTAGCAGGAATGGACCTAGATAGGAACAGCTGCCACGCTCGGGCTGCGCCGCAGCTCCGAGGCCACGGCAGCAAGCGTGGGATGGGCAGGGGCAGCGCTCCCTCGCCACTGCCAGCGGAGAACAGCCCTCCCTTACGGCACTGCTCCAGACACCAGCTTGGGGAAGAAACAAATATATCGCACAGATCAGGGCGGCAAAGATGCTACACTGAGCGTGCATACACACCGAGTGCCAGAACCTCCCTGCGTACTCCTCCAAAGCAGAATAACAGCAAAGCAAAACAATAACTGTAATAAACAGAGGAGCTTCCAAGAGGGACAGATTTAGTGAGTCCCAGATAATAGGATGTGTCTGGTGCTCACAGCGCTGTCCTCTTCACTCATCCACCAAAGCACCAGACAGCATTGTGCAAAACCTGTCCCTGTTACATCTGGTATTGCACAGTATCCAACCACCTCAACGCAGAACGGCTCCACCACCTCCTGGGAGGTTTCCAACCCCCCCAGCACAAGTGCACCTCGCAGGGTCCTGCTGCTCCCCAACCAGCTTCCCTGGCAGCGGCAGCCGCAATTCCGCACCCCCAGATGCGCAGGACTGCAAACAACAGGGTATTTTGCAGGAGCAACCAGCCCTGCGAATATCATGTTCCCAGCGGTCTGAAAACCAAGCAGCTTCCAAAGCCGTAAATTGAAATGGCAATTCAAAGCAAGGAGAGTGGCCCAGGAGCTGCCGGGCTAAACCTGGCCCCCAGAAAGGTTGGCCGGCCATCAAGCCAAGCAAAGCAAGGGGATTGCTGTGGCTACGCTGGCTCCAGGCCCAGGGCAGGGGCTGTGTTTCCCTGGCCTGCTGCATGCAGCTGGATGGAGACCTTCACCCTTAGGCTGGTGATGCCACCGGCCTTGGGCAAGGAGGATTTGGGGACCCTGCCCCTTCTGCAGGCGCTGCCGCCAGCCCCGGCTGCAGGGCTCTCACGGGGGGCAGCTCCTCCGGACGCATCTGCGGTGCAAGAGCAGCTCTGCCACTCTCGCCATCACAGGAGAACAGAGGTTTTTCCTCTCCCCCCTCAAAAAAGCCCCACAAATCTTTAAGAAATAAATCACATGGTACCTTTGCAAAAACTTAATACCTGGCATTAGTAAGGAGCTGCCAAGATACTCATTTTTGAGACAGAAAACAGTCTTCTCAGAAATCCCAGTGTAGTAAATTAATCCCAGGAGGTAACAGACTGAGCTTTTGCTACTGTAAATAGACTTTTTCATTATTCTGGAGCATTTTGAGGCCAAAAGACTGTCCCAGCATATTGGAAACTGTAAGTAACTGTCTCACTTCTCTGCAGAAGAGGAACATTAAACAAGCAGAGAAAGACAGATTGATTAGTTCTTCCATTTAGCTGGCAGGGTCTAAAGAGCAACTGTTGTCGCTGCGTTCACTTGTTTCTCTTGCCGGGGAGGGAGGACGCACACCCCAAAGCCCCCCATGCATGGTGGAAAGAGCTGACACTGGGAGAACAGAGGTCCAGGTCCATGTTCTCAGCAGCTTCAGAGGTGTCAAACACATGGGGCTGGTAGCCACCGTGAGCTGAAGACCTGCCCTGGCTTTTATTTAGCTCTCGGCTACAGACACTGTTGTCTCTCTTGGCTAGACGCTACAAGGTGACACCTATGCGAGCTGTGACGGGAACTATAAAAGGTTTTTCAAAGCCCTGCTCATACTTTTCCCCCCTTTTAAAAAAAATTAGGAGGTGCATGTGCCTCCTGCCTTGCAGCAGGGTGATGGCACATGGTTTGTCATAGGCAGGAAATTATTTGGGAGAAGTTTAAGGCCTCTCTGCTCCACTGAATTCAGCAGCACGATGAATAACATGCAGCATAATAAGCATCCCCACGTCTTGGCTCCGAAATGAATGCATCAGTCTGGTCTCCTGTGCAGCAAGTGCAGCAAGCTGTCTCCTAAATGCACATCGAGATGAAACTTTAGTTTCTCTAAACCACCTTTTGTGTCTCTACCCTCCTCCCCCTCCTTCGATCATGTTATGGAGATGCCAAACAACTTACAGAAAGCTCATATAATTCTGGAGAAGATTAAAGAACTGTTCCAGCATGAAATCAGAGTAAGAAGCTATGCAAGATTGGTAGTGGTTAATGAAGATTGACTGTGAGGCTGCTCAATAGGAAAGTATGAGCTCAAGAGCCATGAGGCTATAAGCAATCTATAAAGCTGAGAGGGAAGGGAATACCACAGCGGAGGGGATGAGGCTGGCTGGGCGAGGGGAGCTGTGCCTGACACGAGCTGCGTGGTGTGACTTCAGATACAATTCTTGAGTCAAGACCCGATCCCAAAGTCCTCATTTGAAACAAACCAACCACCACCATTAGCCCAGCAGAAAAAGCAAAAGTCCGCAATTCCCATTTTACAGGGGATTGGAAGCAGAGAAAGACAGAAGCCCAAAGGGCAAGACTGTATCCCGCATAGGATTTTGGATGAAAAGCAGCCCTTCCTTGCACCTTCCCTCCCTGCTCCCAGGCAAGGCAACCCCCTTCCCTCTCCCCACCCTGGGGGACCTGCTGTCCTGCACCAGCACCCAGCGACAGCCCCCATGTCCAGTGTCACCCCCACTTTGTTACCGTCACCTCCGCGTACTACGCACACACAACAGCCCACCCTGACCCAGGCGCAAAGCCTGGCCCTGCACACAAAAAAGCCAAATAATTGCCAGAGCTCCAACTTCGGGAGCTGGACGGAGGGGTCAGACCCCAGCGGGGCAGGCTCGCCGTCACGGCTTGGCCAGGGTCAGGGTCCAGAGGGCCCCAGGGGTCTGGCATGGGTAAGCGCAGGACAACCCTGCTGCGGGCCCAGGCGATGGCACAGCAGCCCCGCACCCACGGGGCCTCCTGACAAGCAGCAGCTGTACCCGATACAAGAGCTCAATTTCCACCTATTTAGCAGTACTGCAGAAAGTGCTTTTAAACTGCGTATTTTCCACTAGCTTCACATTTCCCCCCACAACTTCTCAATTAATTTCCCCAGGCTTTTAGCACCATTTTCAAGTGCCTGTTTGGCAAACCATGTCAGACAGACTGCAAGTAATGTCGCCCCGTTTCCCTTCACTAGTATATTTACTGACATCCTTTGCACAGAGCAGTGCTGATCCCTCCATCTCCAGCTCCCTGGCTCTCTAGCAGACACCCAGCCGCATCCCTGTGCTGTCTCAGGGATTGGGAAGACTCCCCAGAGGTCAGAAACCCCCATCCCTCCTCAAAGCGTGCTTTGACTTGCAGTCTGTGAAGGGGTGCTGGGTGAGAGCCACCAAGTAGAAGAGATGAGCTTCTGCTTTGACCTGGGTGAAGAGGAGAAACTTCTCACATGCCAAGCACACAAAAGAGTGGCAGATAGGACCAAGCGTTTCTTCATCGGTGTGCCCACAGTATGAACACTGTCAGTGCACCTCAACATGCATTTACAAGCAGCATGAACTACTGAGGGCTGCTCACCTGCACATAAGTGGAAGCACATGAAGACACCTAACAAGCATTTGGAGAGAAACCTGCAACTATCAGCTTTGCAGTCTGCAAAGCTCAGGTCATCTTCAAGGAGAAGCTGGCAATTATTGCTCATAGGTGGAACTAATTCGTCCTTGATTGGGAACACAAGACACTTGAGAGCAAACCAATCCTCCAAGTGCATCTCAGCACCAGGAGAGCTACAGAACACCACCCCAACATTGCAGGCACCCCAACCCTCCTCATTAATTCAGAACTACACATCTTAATTGTTCATAAAGATGTTTGCTTTTAGTGACACTGCAAGGGGATACTGGTTCACATTTGCCTGGGACTTAAGGAGTTTTTAAACTTCAATCACTGCATGATGTTAGAGCTGCTAAACCCCTCTCTGCAAATAATTAGAGACAGTAATTTTGAATTATCTTTAATTAACGAGGAGGAAGGCATGGTGCCTCCAGTCCCTGGAATGCTATTCTGTGGTTATGTCACAAACTGATTTTTAAGGCTGAAAACCATCTCCTCCCAAGTATCACCCACTGCTCCTCAACAGTTCAGCTGGACCTAAGCAACCTGCACCAACTTCCAGGCTGAGGCTACAAATGGATTTTCATTATTTTAGGTCCCCACTCCCACACAAGCTCACAGGCATTGTATGTACATGGTGACTAGAAATCCGATTTTGCCACCAGCAGTCAATGGGAGTTTTCCCATTGACCAAGGTATAATCATTTTCCCATCAGCTTCAGTGGGAAGCATGCATAGCTCCATGGTTTCTCTTCCCAGGGATCCCAGCCAGCTGTCATTTGGTTTCAATTTAAGTGGATTCACACCCCTTGACTTTAATGTGGCTTTGAAATTCAGGTTCAAGGGAATCAAACTAAGCTGTGAGCAATAAATATCACAAACCAAGATATCTTGCCTTCTTTCCTATCAGCATTAAGCAAAGCAAAAAATCCCAGTCACTGGAAAGTTCAGTACAGTATTTGTAAAGCTACTATTCCTTCACAGGAATAGTTCTTGTCCTCTAATTAAATCCTGCTTCAGCAGAAGTTAAAGTTTTCCAGCTAACGGCAGCCTGTGCTCTCTGAGCAGGGTCAGAAGAAACGCACCTCTCCAAAAGCCAGTGTGGCCTGGGGAGCGTCCTCAGCCCTCCGGGTTACAAAAGCATAGGACAAGGGAGCACCTTTTAGCTTTATATTTTACATCCTGTGCAAAATAACATACCAGTCTATTGCTGGGGTGCTACTATAAATATGTTGCTTCCACATAAGCGCACCAAAATGAATGTCTCTTTCTCATGCCAAGAATACACACATAAATAGTGCTACCCCCCCATTAACATCCTTCTCTCTATGCACAGGGGTATGTCTGTAATTTCTAGATCACCCAGTAGCAGACTTGGTCTGGTTCAAGCTATAATATTCAACCAGCTGTTTCTACAGAACTGCTCAGGAATTTTAGCCTGTCATTATCCACAATATTCAACCTGGCCCACATCAAAAGTGTACAGGCTTTTTTTAGATCAATGCACAAGGAATACATGAAATCTCCATAATACAAAACCCCACTCCCTTTGCCTTCATTCCCAGGTGGGGAGCCCTCCCCAGCAGAGCTGCCTGCAGCATCCTCCGTGCCTGGAGCTGGTCCCAGACCCCACCGGAGAGAGGGCAGCACTTTGCACAGGGGCACCCAGAGCGCATCTCCCACCTTCTACACTTGTCGAGGCTCAGCATCTCGAAGGTGCTCCCCAGAGACAGCAGGCATGGGGAAAGGCTGATGTCCTCCAGGAGCCCCACAGGAGCAGGACCCAGAGGAAGCCCTTCCCCGGTGCATCTGTCCGTCCTCCAGCCCTGCCCCACAGCACCCCAGGCAGGCAGAGGGGAGGGGGGCTGCCTGTGGGCTCCTAATAAAGCCCACTCCTGCTTTGCTCAATCACCCAGACCTGGGCTCAGCTGGCAGCTCAGCTGTTAATAATGATGTGAAACTTCAACCTCCTGCTGCTTTTTTTCCTAAGCTTGGCTATTCCAAGGTGTTTCCTGTAAATCTTTCCCTCCTGTCCTACAACCCTTCTCCCCCAGCAGAGGTAGAAGCCCTGCCGGCTGCCCTGCCAGAGCAGAGCTTGCACAGCAGCCCCGTGCAAAGCCCTGACCTCTGCCAGCACGACCGTGCCGTAGGATTTGTCCCGATTGCCCTGGAGCGGGCACGCAGATGCTCTGCTGCAGGTCTCTTGATGGGAAGGAAAAGGACTGCTCCTACCAAGGCGCTGCTGTGCGTGAGGGAGAGCAGAGGTGTCAGCCACCGCTTTCCTGGCTAATTTCCACATCAGGGATGTGCCTTCTGGAGCCACGAATTCCCACCGTGGTGTAAATGAACGCAGAATTGTGTTTTACTTCCAGCCAACTGATGGCAACTTTTCCTCTCTAACATCATATGTATAATTCATCATACAGTGACATTTCAGGGCATATCAACTCCGTAGCTGCTACCGTGTCACAGCTTTGCAGGTTCAAGAAGTGCCTGTTCCTTTGCGTTTCCCTTCCCTTCCCAGCTGCCATGTTTCAGCATCCAGCCATTTCGCTGTACATCATGAAACCCCCGCTGCACTGCAGCCCAAAGATGGCTGCACGTCGCAATGCCAAAAAAAATCCCTTTGTGTAGTCAGTTTGTACTTCTTGTGAAGCACCGAAAGGCTGGGGGAAAGGCACCGTCATAAATCAACATTCAGTTGGAGATTTGTGCAGCGATTACAAAACTGGGTGCCAGGTTAACGGATAAAACGCTATATACACTGTAATGAACCACCAGATTGCAGCCTGTGCAATTTTCTGTTTGTATTTACAACCGTGCGATGTCCCTTGGCACCGGAGCTCAGCCCACAACAGAAACCAGAGATATGGTTGGAGCAGGACGATTTATCTATGTCCTGCCCTAATGGACGTTTGCCCACATGTAGGACGATAACATCTGCACGGATCTGCGGCGTTCATGGGCCCCCCCTGTTTATTGTGTGCCGTGTTTAACTCCCCGATGCAGTGAATACAGGGCTTTATTAACCACCTCACTCTGTTGCAGAAGCAGCCCTTGGCACAAAGCTGCCTGTTGAGGCCGGGGTTAGCGATGCGAGACAGAGGTTTTTCCTTGCACGTGCCTCGAGTCCCGGATGGTTTTTCAAGGTTAGTGTTAGGAAACCAGCAGCAACACCTTGTCATGGAGTGCCATGAAAGTATGGGAAACACAAGCCTTGGCGCAGAGTCCACTCGCTCTCCCTTATTTTGCCTTCTCCCTACCTGACATATAATCCTGTACCTAAGCACACGCACCTCGGCGCGTGGTTTGTTTGGGGCCGGTGGTCCCCATCGCTCCATGTGGGAACCAGGACCCTCATGCGGCACCAACTGCATGGGGGAGCACGGAAAACAGGCATGGGAACCAGCTGCAAAAATCCCACTTCGGGGCTGGCTCCTGTTTACGGGCCAGGCTCCATATGTTCAGTCATTCTCTTAATCTCCAACCCATTTGTACTCGTCAGGTGCCGCGATCAGTGCCTGATCAAAGCCCTGACCCGCTGGTCAGTGGCTGCGTCTGAAATTTCCTGCCACCACCATCACGTTTCAGCTGCCTGCTGCTCCCTCCAGGGCTATAAATGAGATAAGAGAGAATATATGTTGATCTAGCGGTAAATGCAATTGTTTAAGTCAAAACCTGAAGCTATCTTGCAGGAACAGTGCTAGAATTTGATCATTGGTGACTAAAAAACCCACATCTGTAAGAAGCACCTCTTCATGTGCCCTCCCATACAGAAGAAGGGATGAGATCTTGGTTTCCAAAAAAGTTTTTGTGGAGTTGCACCCTTAGGAGAAGAGCTGGCCACCAACCCCAAGCCTGACCTTGCTTCTTACCAGCTTTGCCTATCACGGGGGGAAGGACAGGTTTTACTTTTGGAGACACGACATGCGGCTCAGCGCAGAGGGACAAAGCAGGTCTCTGCCGCAAAGCAAACCTCACTGCCGAGTGGTGAGGACCCCAAGGGCCTTGCTGCGCTGGGTACCTCAGGCTTTACGTATTCTGTGGGTCAGGACTGAAGAAACCCCAGCTTTAAGAGATGGAGCACGCACCAGCACGCACGGGGAGAGGGTGCCAGGGACCGGACCCCACCGCGGAGCAGGGCTTGGCCGCCTGGCTGGATAAGCTGTGCCACGGTGTGGGCAGAAAGAAGGAGGCTTCTCTCCTGTAAAAACATCCATCACACCTTCCAGTTGCTCTGGCAAGTGCTAAGCGGAGGATTTGATTTCTGGTACCCAAACCCTGCGGACAGACGTGCTTATAAACAAGCTGATGTTTGTACTTGTTTCGCTCTGCCACGAAACAGGGATTGGAGGCGAATCCACCGTGTCTCTCCAGCACAATACTTTATTATTAATTTATTAATAAAAAGAATGGAGGGAAAATAACTCTCTGGGGAGAGGTAGAAACTTTAATTTAGCAGCTAAAGGCTTGGCGGCGCCAGCTGGAAATTCCTGGAGTTATGAACATGAGGTAATTCTGACGTAGGTGAGATGTGAAGGTGGAGCATGTCCTCGGAGAAGGGTTCAGAGCCTCCCTGGCACCCCGGGCTGCACCTCCCGGGCTGCTGCAGCCACCGTCACTGCTGCGATAGTGGCCCCCGCCCTCACCCCTCCAGCCCCCATCTCCCCCAGGAGCTCCCATCGGACAGACGCCCGGCTCTTCCCTGCTGGAGCTCAGCCCTCCAGCCTGGAGAGCCCAGAGGAGTCACCCTGGACGAGGGGGCCCAGTGTGAAGGCTGCAGCCCTGGCATTTGCTGTCGCAAGGGCACGAAAGTCGCTCATCCGCTCTGCACCTTCGTTTGGAAGCGGGACAAAGCTCAGGAGCAATTACGATTTGTGCTGTAGCAGCACACACAAGAGAGCAGCCCTGTGGTTAAAGGCTTGGGTCTGGATTTCATTCTCAGCTCTGCCACATGTTCTCTGCATGACCTTTGTCAAGCTGTTTAATTGCTCCGTGCCTGGGCTGTTTGGCTGCAAATGAGCGAATGGTTCTTTTCTACCACTCCTTATCTCGCTTGTCTAACTCGCATCTAATTTGGGTCCAGCAGCTCGCTCTAACTGCGCACACGCAGCACTGTGGGTCTACACGGAACCCTCCAATTCCCCCTAATAAAGGAGATGAGCAGATGAGTCGCCTGCAGATGAGGAGCTCCCCTTGCTAAAGCAGCTCGGCTTGCGGAGCCCAGCGGAGCAGAGCGGCGGAGGTACGGCCGGGGAGCTGCACGTCGCCGGCAGTGGAGCATCGCAGCCAGGGCCCCGTCTCCAACCCGGCTGCTGTGGCTGCTGGCTGAAGGGAGCGGGGGGATACGCACAGTCCCCCGGGAATACACGGTGGGGAAAACTGGCACTCTCAGAGGGGGGGACAGCAGTAGGGACAGAGAGGGGAACATTTTATTTCTATTAATTTGTTTTATTCCAGTGAGCTATCAGCAAAGATCACACACAGTTACGTCCGAAGACCATCGCAGTGTTTATACACCCTGGCCAAATATACATATGTATATATGTACACGTGTTTGTACAGGGTGGTGCGCTCTGCTGCACGGGAAAATTCAAGAGAGGTTTAAGAGAGGCTGGTGGATCACGAGGGACCTATAGCGGGCTCCTGGCCTCAGAGCCCTCCAGCTGCTGATCCATATATACACCGTTCCCAACGCTGCGTCATCGCTTGGCACCACGTACGAAGCAGCCGACGTTCCCAACCCGCCCAGGAGCGGAGCCTTGCGGTGCACAGCAAGCGCCCAGCCCCGCTCCGCTGCGGTTCGTATCCACAGCTTCCCCGTCTCTCTGCTGAGCGGTGTTTTCCATTTACCACAAACCCATCTTTTTTTTATTTTAACTTTAATATAATAATCTTTAAGAACACTGTGTCTTAGACTGGCTTCAGCATTTGAAGGGGACCTTGTGCTACTATTGGTTTTAATCAGAGTTTCAGTAATAACATTTTTTTTTGTCCAACAATTCCCTTGTTAAGCTGCTGCTTCTCCACTTCCCAAATTGCGGCAGATTCTGATGAACAAAGTACTGTGGAGAAAAAATATGATGTACCCATCTTTCTTGAAGGCTCCTATGTTATCAAATAGATGCCATCCCAGGCTGTGTACATCCCTGGCTGTGTACATCCCAGGCTGTGTACATCCCAGGCTGTGTACGTCCCAGGCTGTGTACATCCCAGGCTGTGTACATCCAGGCTGTGTACATCCCCAGCTGTGCGGCTGGTCTGATGTCAGATTTGGAGTGATCTGTGTCCCCCTCTCACAAAAAATCACGCTTGAAATACCCAGATCTGCACTATGAAGCACGATGGGAGGAGAGTTTTGCAGACTTCTTTTAGGAACCCTGGGTTTGTAAGCCGGATTTTTGCGTCTTTGCTGTGACCAAAAGACAGCCACGCTCCCCCCACGCGCCCCCCACCCCTGAAGCCCACGCCCAGCGCACGTCGCTGCTCGGAAATGGAGGATGCAGCCAGAGCTGGTGCTTATCTGGTGCTTCCTCAGCGAAGACGAGATTTCCATTTTATACTTCAGCAAGCAAATGCCATTCCTGTTCATTTCAGTTGGGGAGCAGCTAAATAAGAAGTAGCTCAAGTGAGGATAATTGCTGGCTGGTAAGTAGAGGAGGCAGAACTATTACAGCAGACAGTGCATTTGTAAATGGAGCCCCTCAGGGTTATTATATGACGATTTTGTGTGAACTTTCCATTTTCAGCAGGGTTTCTTGTAAAACCTTGGTAAAACTACCCCAGCAGAAGGTCCAAGCGCACCTTGCCTTCCACGCAAGGCTGAGCCGAGGGCTGGCAGCGGCGCTCCGAGCGTCGGCACTGCTGCCCGGAGCTCCACGGGCGGGAGCAAGCAGAGAGCAGGAGCTGCCGTGCCCGAACAGAGCCCTCTCCTCCAGGCCTGGTCGGAAAACACTGGTGACAGTGGGAGCTGGTCCTCCGGCTTTGCTGAGCTCTGGATCGGGTCCTTCCTTTGAAACGGAGGACGCAGCTGCCCTGATCCGGGCTGCAGTTTTGTGAGCTGACAGAGGGAGAAGAGTGTCCAATTCTCAAGGAAATAAAAACCAAGTAAAGCTTAAACAACGGCTTTGGGACCGGGCTCAGGTTTTTGTCTCCAAGAATACCTACTGGCTTGCAGAGCGACCTGGCAGCTTTCCTTCCCTGTATAACACGCAGCTTGGAAGATGAGAGCAGTGATAACATGGGATTCCTCAGCAGACATCGAGTGCCAGCTAGAGAGCAGTCTCCATCCCCTGTGGCAGCTCTCGGAGTGAGCGGGACAAATGCAAATCACATCCAGTTTTGTGGCTGCAAGTCCTGTGTAGTCTGCCAGCCGGAGCTGGCACCGTGCTGTAATCTATTGAGCAAAGCGCTTCAGACAGCGGTAGATCAGGGCTCAGCATGGGAGAATCATTTTCGAAACGAGTTATGTGTTACATTATCCTCGCTTGTTCATGACCAGCTTAAGGAAAAGAGCCGCCTGAAATTAGATGTGACAAAGCGGCACCAGTTTGCCTGTTTTGTGTGTTGCTGTGGGAAGTGTGATTTCTTTTTAGCCCGGAGAGATGCTAAAATAGAGAGGCAGCTTGAGCTGATGTAAGCCCCATCAGAAGATTGTGTGATTGGAAAAAAATCCCCTGCTGCAGGGTCTGCAGTGGGTCTGAAAAGGCTGGATCCAGTTGGACCTCCTCCCTGAGCAGGAGTTCCTGACCGAGGATTTGGGATCGATGGGAGTCAGAAGTGGGGTCACCGGCCATTCCCCCTGCACTCGGTGCCAGCCGGTCCCAGGGAGATGCTGGCAGGGGAGGAAGGATGCTTGTTTCCTTTAGCAATTTTAATTGCATTTGAGACATTTCTCAAAGGCGCAGTGTTCAGAGAGCACCTCTTAGCATTTCATGCACCCAAACAAATTATTTAGGCCATCTACCCAAGTGCCAAGCCCTTGGGTGCTGGTCTGCCAGCCGTGAGAGCACGCTGGTGTGCAGAATTGATTTAGCTACAAAACAGGGGATGGGAACCAGGAAAAGTCCTTACCCCAGGCACAAAACCTGTGCGTGGCTAAGCTGGAATTTGCTCCCAGGTGGGTGGAGGAGCCAGGCTCTCCTCTGAGTGGATTCCCGTGACTTGTGCCTCTGGGCCCCGGGGGACTCCTCTTTTGCAATGCACCAACTGGGCTTGGAACGCGCTGCTTTGCACAACTCGCTGTTGAAGCAGAAGGGGCCGTTCCAGGTACCAGCCCTAAAAAGTCAGTGGCATCTAATTCCCTTCACTGCAAAGGCTTTTGGAGATGTGGCATATGGAAGGTGCTGTAAAAATCCATCTTCTGCTCTATAACCCACGTCACCGCAAGAGCTAATTGCCTATCAATATGCCAGGTTTTTACAAGGCAATTCATTCGTCTGCACTCGAAGGAGCGTGCTGTGGAAGGAGAAAATAAGAGAGTTCCTTTGTTGTTTTCTAGCTTATTTTAAGCTTTTCCTAAATCGGTGCTTGCTTGTTTTACCGGTGTTTTTAAAGCATCCCTTGGCCCACGTGGCGTCCTGGTACGATATTGAGTATTGAATGAGAAATGTGGCTGTTGTGTGTCTGATGGCTGGTGCTAAAGGAACCAGCGGCAAATTAGCAAACTACCAACTGTGTTTCTTTAGAGGAAAAACAAGATTTTTCTATGTGCTCAAGTGCAACAGCACAAGCAAGCAGTGCTAGATTCTGATTTTGATTAATAGTTGGCGAGAGATAATGTTAAACTATTGGGGATTAGGGAAACAGTCCTCCAACACTGAAATCTTGGAAGGGAAAAATCTGTCTGTGAGCCAAAAAGCTTGATCACCAGCTTAGAAACAAAATAAGAAAGCAAAATTGATGTGGACAGAGTCTCAGCTGGTGACGGCAATATTGAAACCTGTGGAGCTGTATGGCATCCACGGGCAGCGCGTTCGGCTCGGAAAGTCTGAGGGCTGATGTCCTTGGAATTGGAAGCAGGGAAGATCATCGGGTATTTTCTCCCTCTGTTACGAGGTGGGGATTCGAAATGCATATAATTACATCAAAGGCTTAAATAACAGCTGGACACTTGAAATGATGTTGCAAACTGGTAACGTGCCTTTAAACCAAACCGAAATAAAACCTGCAGCAGAAAATCCGCAGCTGTGGGGGCTGCCGGAGAGGAGCCTGCGGCAGCCGGGGCAGCGGGGAGCTTCCCCGGGCGGCTGCTTTTGTCCTTCATCTCCATTGATTTTCTCAGCATGGAGGTTTATACCTGATTTGGGGGGCATGGGTGTTTTCTAAACCCCTGTCAGCAGCTGGGCCAGGGCTATCTATCTATTTGGGTCAAACCCCAGGCGTCTCGGTGTTGCTCCATCGAAGAGAAAAAGCTGGTGCAGTCGGCCCCGCTCGGCTGCAAGCAGAGCTCCAGCCCAGCATGAGCAGGCACAGCACGGAGGACCCAGCCGCAGCGTGAGAGACCCACGGAGCAGCCTGGGCTGCCTCCGGTTTGTTCCCAGTCCCACGCAGCTGCCATTAAACACGCCAGGGAAAAGCGCAAGTGGGTTTGGTAACCAGCATCCGCGGAGTCTCACAGACTTGGCCCTGTAACAGAAGTCATCACATTGGAAGCTGAACTGAGAGCAATCGAGTCTGGTGGTGTCCTAAGAGCTGCCAAATCCCCAGCGAGAGCCGGTCCGGAGACCCCAATTCCCAAGGGTGGGTCCCAGGGGACTCGCCCGTAGCACGCAGCTTGCTTGGAGCAAGCCAGCATCTCCACCCCAGTCTTGATTTAAATTCTCCAAGCCATTGAGGATGTATTCTATCCCTGGGGAATCTGTTCCAAGGCTTAATCATACTCACTGTAAGAAAAGGATGGCCTATTTTCAGCTTTTATTTTCTGTATGTGTTTCGGGGTGGTGCAGTGAGGAAGAAGAGCTAAGATGGACAAAGTGCTGTGAAGATCATGAGGAAGGTATACACAGCTAGGGCCCGTTTCTTCCCTCTCGTACGAAAATAACTCCCTGAGTAATATTTAAGAGCTCTGCTCAGGTGTCTGAGAGCAGGACTGACCTCAGCTGATTGCATTCTCAGACAAAAATCTTTTGAAAACCCCGTGGCTCCTCTCGCCAAGAATTTGGACAAGTATTTCCCCCCTGGAGAAAGGCAGTGTTGGTACCTCTGTACAAATAAAGCAGCAAGTGAATGCAATTCTGCAAAAACTCATCAGTGCACCTCTGCGATGAAAGGAGCAGCAAGGTAGAGTTCCAATTTTAGTTTTTCAAGAGAATATAATCACCAGGAATCAGGGGCAAGACCAGCTTCCAAAACTGTTTGCACAACTCCCTAAGAAATCTATCAGTTTCCTTCGTCTATAAATATCCTCAAAGATGTAGAGACATCTCAACACATTTGATCCTTCTTCTGTCTTGTGAAATCTCAAATTGTTAAGAGGGAAATTCCCTTATTTGTCTTTATTTCTTAAGCATGTCCAGTTGTAAAGTTACTAATGATGGGATTTCTTTATTTCATTAGTATACGTCTGATGATAGCTAATAACTGTGATTATGACTACACATATTCAAGTTTAAGAAGAGATCCCTTATATATTACTTTCTTTTGCTTCAGATATTAAAGACATATGCTTTTGAGCATGCAATAAATGTCTTATTATAAGAGAAGGACTAGATTTAGTAGCATAGGTTTTATTCATTTCTTTAAAATATTAGCCAATTATTGAAAACATACTTGCTGAAACTTAGCAAATCTGAAAGGGCCTATACCTACAGCACAGCTAATCCTCAATATATTTATTTAACAATCTATTGACATGTATTTAACCTACCATCAGAGCCAGCGTTGGGAGCAGGCAGGCAGCGGCAGGCAGGAGCCGAGTGTGCAGGGTCCATGCTGCCGCCCTCGCCTGCTCCTCCCTGGGTCTAACACTGGCTCTGCCGTCCGTCTGTCCATCCGGATCAGTATGGATGGCACATCGGGTGCCAAGGGGATGCTGAACGTGGATTTGTGGTGCAACGCCCACCTCAACCAGGACAGCGGTTTTCCAGCACTTGCAAGGGACCTCTTCTCCCACGTCACCACATCACCTCCACGGTGCCCAGAGAAGGGACCTTCCTCCACACTCCCAGTTGCAAAGTCAAAGTGACTCGTTCAACATCCCATCAGGAATTCAGGGAGATGATGTCTACCCATCTGAACCACGAGCATCGCTCTCAGACCTTCCATTCAGGGCTGACAAAGTTCTGGCACCACAATGGGCATGAGCTGCTCCTTCTCCTCCCCGGCACTCAGCATCAGGGACCTCCCCGGGCCCTTCACCCCCAAGTGCCACCCTGAGGCAGTGCCTGGCCCTGCGTATCCCCGACTCTGTTCTGACCTGGGCATGGGGGAAAGACAGTTAAAATAAATGAAGCAGCAGCATCTGTGCAAGGCGAAGGGGAACCGGAGCTGCCGCTTGCTGGAGGCTGGCTGCTGGGCACATCCCACCGCTCTCCCACATATCTCTGCCAGCTCCGAGCTCAGCACGTGCTCCTCAGCCCCGACGGTTCCCAGCCAAAATCTCCCACGCATACAAACTCCTTTCCCAATTTTCTCCTCCCCGATGCCAGGGCCGGGCGTTTCCTTAGAGGTGGGTCCCTGGGAGTGAATACTCCGTCTGCAGTCAAGTCTTCTGACGGAGGAGGACACTGGCCAGGGGGCTCCCGGCTCCTCTGCAGGGCAGTGACCAACTGTGCCCATAGCTGCTCGGACCCACAAAGCAGAGCCGGGGCGATGGCTTTTCGGAGTCATTCTCCCCCTGAGCCCAGCGCTGCAGAATAGGCTGTGCCCGGAATTCCTGCGGTGCACGTAGGTTTATGTTGGCCTGTTCAACGTGAGCTGCAAGGGCCAAGGCAAACAAAAGGGGAGAAGTGATTCTAATTATTTGATGCATTAAGGGCAGTGACATTTCCAGGAAAAACACAAGGGGTGAGATGAGGTTTTTTTCTTTAGTGTGTTAGAGCACACATCTTTTATTTTTTTTCTAGCTCTGGTACAAAGCATCACTTGTGAGCTCTGCTCAGGGATGCAGAGGATAAAAGGCAGCAACAGCAGCGGAGCTGACGGCTGTGTGGATGCCACCTCTGGGAGAGGGGCGAGATGTGGATTCGTGGGGAACTCGCTGTATTGACAAAGGAAACATTGGTCACGGTGCTGGGGAAATGTGCCCTTAAAGCTGAGAACTTTGAACGGTGCTGCTACAAAGGTCCCTATTTATTGTGCATCAGCAGAATTCAGCTAAGCTGGAAATTTCCCAAACAGATCTTTACCTGCAGCAGTGCTGCCAGCCCCAGCTCCCCAGTGGGGTTTCAGACCCTTCTTTCTGCTTTTCCTTGCAAATTTTAGCAGGCTGCTGTGGCAGTCTGGGGCTTGCCAGGGTGCTCTTCCCCGGTAAGCCCAGCTGCTGCCTGGGGACCCCTCCTGTCCCAGCCCCCGGCCTCCCGGGAGCGGGGATGGCTGCACCTCCGTGCCGGACTTCAGGCACAGCCTTTCGCCAGCCCAGGGGCGCACACATGGGGAGCGGGGCTGGGCCCTCAAAAGAAGCAATAGCAAAACTGCAACGATCCAGTGGTGCACATGAAATACCCAGACAAACCTGGGAAGGGAGCCAGCCCGGGCGGAATTAAGTCCGTTGGGGTTTTCTTGCTGTCCCTTGTGGAGGTACGTTTTGTTTTGCGGGCGTTGAAGGATGTGGCCAGTGGGCAAAATCTCTACTGAGCCTCCACAGAGGCCGGTACTATGTGCCAAGAGCCTGATGCTCATTTGACCACAGCCTCATCCTGCTTACATGACTGAGCATCTTTACCAAGTATCTGCTGCCTGAAGTCTAACATCTCCCTCCTGTTCAACACAAGGACTGTTCTTCCCCGAAGCAGCCCCTTTGGGCATATCCTCCTCTTTCAGACAAAAAGCAGCTTTGGCTGAGTTTCGCTCAGCCATTTCCCAGAAGCGACGGGCTGCTGCTTTCCCAGTTTGGAAGAACAACTGCCATGCTGGGGAAAGTCATGCTTTGGCCTTGCCGAGCCCTGCGCTGGCGATGCTGAGCAGCTCACTGCAAGCGCAAGTCGCTTGGCTCAAGGGCGAGAGGCAGCTCGGCACGAGCAGTGTGGCTCGTACGGGGCTGGTAGAGTTAGACCTGTAAAGCAGCAGACTATGTCAGCGAATGGCATATGAGATGGGATCCTGGTGAGGACTGGGATTTGGCGAGCTGCCTGGGGCATGCCTGCTCACTTGCTTGCCCAAATTTCCCCTCACAAGTGTGCGGTGAAGACCAGTGACATCTGTAATATCCATATTCATGCTGTCCTGAGGTAAGGGAAAAATTGAAGTGGAGGCTGAAAGAGCTGCGTGAGTACAAACCTTCAGCCTAATTCTGCTGAGAAAAGCATCTCCTCTGCAGACATTTCTCATTTCTATGGTTTAACCTGGCCTCTGCCTAAAGCAATGGTTCACGCAGGTAAAATGCATCCTCAACTCCACTCATGTGCGATGTCTTTCCAGGTCAGTGAAGTGAATTTAGCAGCAGTCGGTGGCCGTTGGCAAGGCAGGCACCAGGCAGCTGCCTGAGAGCTGCCGGTGTCGCAGGCAGACGGGCTGCTCGGCAGGTGCGTGGTGGCGAAGGGAAACCGCGCGATCCCCGGCAGGTACGTGCCTGTCCGGGGCCGTTGCTGCTCCTCCTAAGGCAGCCTGTCAGAAGGTGTTAATAGCAGCCTTCAGCTCCTCCGCCACCTTGCAACGTCCTGCTTCCAGTTCATTTGCATCTCCCAAGTGGGTCTCATGCTGTAGCAATTACTTAGCAAAAAAGGATACTAATTAAAAGGCTCATTAACAGGGTAACGGGAAGAACCACTTAACCAGAGATGTCCCTTTGATGCAGTAAGTGTGGAAGAAATAGGGAAGCGATCTGGGAATACCGAGGCTGTCCTTGACCTTACAGGCACCGAGGGAGGAAGGGACTGCATGGTGGGGTTTGCCAGATGAGGTTTGGGAGCCCCGGCAAACGCTGGCGACCCAGGGAACGACACAGAGCTCACTATGAAATTCAATTACACTCCTGAGCGGTGAGCTTAACGCAGATCCTTAGCGCTGGAACTTGATGCCTCGTTATTAATATCAGCATAAACTGCCTTAGGCTGGGGTAGATAATATTGATTCGAGTCAGGAGTGTTGCTGGATTTAGCTCCAGCACAAACTGGACCTTCGCCAGCTAAGCAAGAACCAGCTGCTGCGAGGGGAGGGTAGGGATCACCGTGTACCCTGCATGGGAAACTGGAGGAATGGGGAAAGATGTCACTACAACGTTAAGCAGTCCTGGGAAGAGGAAAAAGAAGGAAAAAGAAGTCGTACATTAAGTTCTGTTGTGTCAAGGAGCATGCTGGTTGCTGCAGTGGGAAAGCTGGGGGTCAGCCAGCTGGCCCAAGGCCACCAAGGACGATCTTCCAGGTCCCCTCCTCGCAGGCCCATGTGCGAAGTGAGTATGAGCAAAGGCAACTCAATGAACAAGGAAGAGAGGAGCACGAGGAGGCTGTGAAGTGCTGTTAGGGACACAGCTGGCAAGCCACCCGGCCATGCAGGCCGACACATCTCATTTTCCATGCAAAAGGGCCAGAATCCACTGGCCAGACAGTCCTGCCTGCAAGGAGCTGGGCGCAGACTAGAAAATAGCCCTGAAGTTCATGAGAAGGTCAAGTTTCTGGCACGCTGTTTGGCATGGGCTGTCCAGTGGTGCATCCATGGGAGTTGGGAACACATAGGCTGGAGCTAAAGCGGAGGAGACAGACCCTAGTCCTACCACAAACTGCAAAAATGCAGGGATATAGAAGCACAATCTTGCAAATGCACTTTCTGGAGAGGTTTTTCAATTCTGTTTGGGCCACCATGGGCCAACCCTTTCCTGAGATTGCTGAAGCTTTGGTAGCTGGAGAGCATGGAAGATGGAAAGGCTGTAAAGAAATAAAACTTGCATTGAAAAAGAGAAAACAAGTATTTCTGACCATTCCCAAGCATCTTTTTCCATGTTGTTCCGTTAGATTTGGTGGTTGTTGCTATTTTTATTTACATGGTTTCAAATTGCTTTCTCATTCACGAAAAACGTGCGCTCTGTCCTCGGTTCAAAGAACGGGGGAAGCAGTGGGAGAAACCCATCAGCCCTTCACGCTCACGTCCCTTGTTGACAGCGGAGGGGAGAACATGAAGCTGGATCCTAGAGGAATATGACAAGGAGATGTAAAGAGAAGGAGGGAGCTGGCGGCGTTGGGGTCGGAGGAGGAGAAGGAGAAGCAACAGGCAAGTTCCCTTGTGATAGAGGAGGATCTTCAGTAACAGACTGATGTGGAACAGAGGCCCTTAATTACAGAGGAATCTGGGTCTCATTTAGTGTTAATTCAGCCCTGGGAGCAGGAAAAGCATGTCAGGAAAATGAAGGCAGCTTTTTGACACGTGCCCCGGAGGGAGGGCTCGGGTGCCGGGGGGGTGCGAGTGGGTGGGGGCCAGGGACAGGCAGGCTTCGCTCCCCGATGGCAGCAGCCCATGCAGGAAAGCATCGGGCTCTGGCTGTCCCTGGAGCCTTCGCTTGGGGTTTGGAGAGCACTGTACTTTTTGCACGTTCAGCTGCTGCGATCCGGGAAGTCCTCCTGCCGATGGGTAAGGCACTCAAATCCCCTCTGCAAAGATCACCGTCTTTTCCAGCAAGGCTTCCTCTAAGCTTTGCACCTGCAGTTCCAGCATGCCAAACCCTGAGTGCCTTCGGAAACAAAAAAAAAGAGAGGGAAGAGAAAAAGAAAGAGCTCACAGGGTCACCAAGCTCTCTTTAGCAGGAGAGTGAGCCACCTGAACCCAGGGTTTCTGCCTCCACTGCTTCTAAAATCAGCGTGAGCGAGGGTGGAGTGGGATCAAATGCGAGACTCCCCTTCTGGCCCCACTTTTTAGGTGCCTGGTCTAGGATAAACCTAAAGAAGGTGTGCAGGAAGGGCCAGCTCAGAGGCTTTCATCTCCTCTGTTCTGGGCTCCTGTATGGCAGGAATCGTTGAACAACAGCTGCCAAGCCCTGGACTGGTGGCATTTCATGGAGTAACGCTGGGTGCTTGAACCCTCCTGGAGGCATCTTCTGCAGCGACGGCTGAGCAATCTGCAGCTCATGCAGCGTCTGCAGCAACAGATGCTGGGGGGAAAGCACCACTCCAGTCCATCATAATGACTTTAAAGGACTTTGGGTCAGGGCCAAAGCAAACACAGCGAGTTGCACGTAGAAAATCAGACAAGCAGATTGAGAGGCAGCTTTTGAAAGCCTGGATCTCTCAGGGCACTTGAAGAAAAAAACACAAAGTTTGTATTTCATTGCCTCTGCTTGACTCTTTCACCTCAACAATTTATTGATTCACCAGAACTTTCTAAATACAGTTAACAACGTTTTTAAGTGTTTATATTTGCAGTACTTACGTTTATTAAGGAAAGGTCTCTTTTTAATACTGGCCCTTTCTTTTTCCTTCAGCTGGCAAGCATCTCCCAGAAGCTTGTACTGATTCTGATCAGATGTCTAAAACTTTCCACGTATGATGCCAAATTAACATCTCTCACTGTAGAAATGGCTGTGGATAAACGTGTGTGTATCTAGGAAAAACAAATGCTAAGGAAAAGATACACAGAGCTGCCTATACAGTGGACATGTCTCTCTACTCTGTCAGAGCCATGCCAAAATGTGAGATGGAGGGAGCGGGGGGCAGGAGGGTGAAAGCGGGAAGGGAAGGATCCAGCCCTGCCCTCACTGCCCAGATCCATGTGCCTGTGGCGATGCCATGGGGTTGGGAAGGGGAGAGAGTCGTGTAGTGCGAGGGAAGGATGAAAAAGGGGGATCAGTAAACTGAATCTCCACGAAGGCTGATATCACGCTCCTGCTTTCAAAGGTAATAAATAAGGGAAAAGCTCCCAGAGCAGTGGTTAAACCAAAGAGAATTGGCAAATGGCGTTCTCTAACATCTGCTACCTTTAAAAACATATGTCTCTGAAACATAATCATTGCACAGGACTCTCTGAAGGTCTTGTCTGGTCCCTGCTCGGGGAAGGGAGTTGGGGCCCGGGGAGTCATGGTGCGAGGCAGGATGGAGGCCACCCAGCTGCACTGCACTGCCCTTTGCAAGGACAGCGCTGCGGTGGAGATGGTGCTGATGGAGAAGGTCTCCTGGAGTTTGCCACGGGCTGTACCCCGTGCCCAGGAGTGAAGGTAAATGGGGGTGAGGTATCAGTCGTGGCACACCTTGCTGAGCAAACACAGCTTGATTAAATCTGTTTATTCCCCCTCTTATGGTTTCTCCAACAGCCATTTGTGCCTCTATCAAGCATCCACTTGCATCTTGTTATCCCCGAGTCCTTTCTCTGATGTGGGGACTCGGTGAGCTGCTCATTAGAAGTGCCCCTCTGCGCTGAACCAAGGCAGCCTTGTCCCCAGTTTGCCACCGTGCGCCAAGCCAGATGCAGCAGACTTGAGGATGAAAACTAAGTCTTAGCAATTAGGTGTGTGTCTAGGAGCCCTACTCATCCTTTTCTTGCACTGATTCTGCTGGTTGGCTAACCAGGTGTTGATAAAACTGATGCACAGTTGGGGAGTGTTACTCATCCAAAGCTTGGCACCTTCAACAGAATATGTCATGGGAATGTGGAAGGCATAAAGAAGGCTAATTTCTACCTGCAGAGCAGCAATATTTCAGGGAGGAGACAAATTTAGCTGCAGACTTATAAAGACTGTTGCTGAAGATGCTTGCTCAGCTCTCACATTCTCCACAAAGAAAAACTCCCTGCTCTTAGGAAAGTGCTCTGCCAAACCTTTCCCACTCTGCTAACTCCATCCTAAAAGCATGTCTTGCTCTGATGACGCCACCATCTGTCTTCATCGCTGTCCCAGTAATGGCACCACAAAGTCCCCACGTGAACGTCCACGGCTCCCTGGGACACCCGTGTCCCCACGAACACACAGTGATGGGACTACGACTACCAGCACCACGTCCCTGCCATGTCACCAGGATTCAGTTCGCAGGTCGGTCACATGCAGATGAGAAGGTCTGAGTCTCCATGTGGCACCCGTCTGCCCGCGGAGCACCGCAGACCCAGCTTCAAAGCAAGCTCTGCATCCTTTTTACTTCTGAGCAGCATATGGTCCAGAGCAGAGACAAATTCCACGGACGAGGTTGCCATCTGGGTCCTGTCCATCTGTACTGAAGCATTTAGCTGCAGCTGATGAAACATGAGGGCTGGAGTTGAATTTTCCAATATCTCATAAATGTTTAGCAAAACTATCCACTCTGTGTTATGCATTTAATAAAGGTTTTTTTCGTTGTTATGTTCTGTGTTCAGAATACTGCTTGACGAAGCATAGGAGCAAGCTCTGCTTTCAGTTATTCTGGATTTCTAGAGGCCATACCCCATGTTCCTGCTTGTGGAAGTATGAGGAGAAGATGGTCTGTAATTTTAATTGCTATATAAAATACCCGTAACTGGAAGTGGGCTTTCTGTCTGGTTGGTAAGCTGAGCTGCTGGCAGATGTTTCCAAATGCCTCATTATAAATGCAAACAAAACAGAGGTTTTGCACTCAGAAATTTGCCAGGAGATGCAGAAGAAAGCAATAAATCCCTGTTAGGTGATTTACAGGGCATCTTCCCAGGAGAATGAAAAAATATATATTTACCATCTGGTGCAATCAGATGCCTTCCAAAATCAGCAAAATCCACCCCTTTTTCCTCAGAAATATCTTCATGAGCAAGGGACAGGGGCATCCTTGGAGGCATCCAGAGCAGGGCCAAATTGTACCAGAGGAACGAATCTCTCCTTTCCCCTCCATATTCTGTTTCTAATTTACGCTAATTATGTACATTATTTTTAATGTATCCTGTGACGGGACTTATTCTGCGATGAGGAAAAGGGCTTGTCCCGAGGTTACTGCAGGGAAAGAGGACTCAGGTTGTCTGAGCTGTGTTTGCAGTTGTGCCGGTGGCTGTTTGCCTTTTCGTGGGGAGAAACTGGGTCCATCCCTTTAGGGGCACAGAGAGGTTCCTTCAGACCATCTGATGCTCGGGCACTGCCATATCCCTTACTGCAGAATTGTAGAATCATGGAACCGTTTAGGTTGGAAAAGACCTTTAAGATCATCAAGTCCAACCGTTAACCCAGCACTGCCAAGGCCACCACGAAACCATGTCCCCAAGTGCCACATCTACACGTCTTTTCAATCCCTCCAGGGATGGGGACTCCACCACTGCCCTGGGCAGCCTGTGCCAGGGCCCGACAGCCCTTTCGGGGAAGAAATGGTTCCCAATATCCAACCTAAACCTCCCCTGGCGCAACTTGAGGCCGTTTCCTCTCGTCCTGTCGCCTGTTCCTTGGGAGAAGAGACCGACCCCCCCTGGCTCCAACCTCCTGTCAGGGAGTTGCAGAGAGCGAGAAGGTCTCCCCTCAGCCTCCTTTTCTCCAGGCCAAACCCCCCCAGGTCCCTCAGCCGCTCCTCACAGCACTTGTGCTCCAGCCCCTTCCCCAGCTCCGTTGCCCGTCTCTGGACACGCTCCAGCCCCTCAGTGTCTGTCTTGGAGTGAGGGGCCCAGAACTGACCCCAGCACTCGAGGTGCGGCCTCGCCAGGGCCGAGTCCAGGGGGACGATCCCTGCCCTGGTCCTGCTGGCCACACTATGGCTGATACAGGCCAGGATGCCGTTGGCCTTCTTGGCCACCTGGGCACACTGCTGGCTCATCTTCAGCCACTGTCGACCAACAGCCCCAGGTCCTTTAACTGCCGGGCAGCAGAAACAGTGATAACTTATAAATAAAGGAGATATCTCCATGGTTAAGAGACAAAAGCCATTGCGTAAGCAGCTCCTGGACGTGTCGAGCCGTTCGGGTCAGGCAAGAGCACCGGGAGCAGGGAAGGTGAGTGGCAGCCCCGGCGGGAGCAGCAGCAGCAGCAGCAGCTGGGTGTGCAGGAGCAGATGTTCTGCAGAGGAACGTGTTGGGGCAATCCCAAGAGGGACATGCCTTTTTTTGCAGGGCTGGGATGATTCTGATTCATCCAGACAGCATCTCCTTTGCTGCGGAGAAAGCTTCACTGCATCCACCGACTCCGGTCCAAATTCAAGCTGAAAGCAAGTGGGGGCAGAGCTACCTCAGACGCCATGGGCTGGATGAAGAAATACATTTCTCCCAAGATGCTTTCAAGGAGTACATTGGCTCCTGGGGCTAAATTCTCCAAAGTGCGATTAGTCTGGAGGATGCTGTTCACCCTGGAGTACCCCAGGAATTACAGGGAGCTTTGGTCTCTCAATACCACTGAATTTATTTCTTTTTGTGTTTGATACATCTCCTACTCCCCAGTTGCCAGACATCTCTCGTTGCAGGCCCCAAGCAGTGTCACGGGTAGCACAGCACCAGCTGTATCGCTTTCTGAAATGCACTGTGTGGTCGGAGGACCCCATGGCAAGAGGGAGGCAAGGCACGGTTAGATGACCGGGGCATGGCTGGCCACAAAAGCCATGTGGAGGTCCCACAGCTCCCTTCACACAGAGCCTTTTCCTCCCCCAACCAGCCTATGCACTTTTCAAGGCATCCAGACAGCATTCCCTGCCTCGTGAATGAATGAAATAGGCTTTTCCAGAGGCTGTCTGCAGCCCAGATGCATTCAAGGGACAACTGGGCTCCTCTTTCCAGGAGATCCTTTGATCTCTCCCCGAAAACGGACGTAGCATTATTATTTCTTTTTTTCAATATGCATTGCCATCTATGGGAGATGCAAAAGATGTAGGACATTTGGTTATCATAACACAATGGTTTCAATTAGCCGACTCCCCCTGTCCCCTTTTAAATCATCTGACCTGCCTATCAAAGATGTCGTGATGGCATCTGGGGCACATGTTGTGACTCTGAGGCTGAAGAGGTTCTTGTGAGCCTCCTCTTCCCTTTCTGTGCTGAGATCATTCGTGGAAAACATGCTGTTTTAATATATCCCAAATTAAAATGTCATTCAATCAAAGACCTGATCGTTATGGATGCCAGGATTTTTTGTAAGCAGAGGCCAGAGCAGGGTCACAGAAAACAGTGTTGTTTTGGTTTGCTTTTTTTTCCCTTTTTTCCTTTCTTTTTCCCTCACTACTGGTTCCACATCATAAAGAAGCTGGAAGATGGTGCAGGATGGCTCCAGCCACGGACAGACCATGAGACTGGAGCCGGCCACACAAAATGGCCATGGCCACACAAAATGGCCATGCCCACACTCCCAAGCATGGCACTGGACCATGCATGGGCCCGAGGGCTGCGCGGGATGCCAGGATGCTGGGACACCGGGACACGCTCCACACCAGGACCTCAGACCACCACCCCGGTGCCCATCCCCAGTGCCCGGCCAGCAGTTGGCTGTTTCACGCCTCTCTCCAGTGGATAGTTTTTCTTGCAGAATCCACGTTTTTTCCTGTATTTGATTTGGCATTCAGGAATTTCCCTTCCCTGCCCCGGCCCACCGCTCCCCCCTGAACAAACACTCGTATCAGCTATCCACAAGGCAATTTCCTCTCCGAACGCTGCTCGCTGGAAGTGAAGGCCAAGCTGCCATGCACCAGCCTCCAGATGTGTTTCTCCTCTCCCTTCCCTTCTCTTTTATTCTCCTGCACCGCAGCAAGAGAGCTCAGGAGCTGAAACAAACCCCTTTGATCCCAGCTCCAGTTATTCTTTCACTGCTAAGAAAAGCAACAGTGGCAGCAGAGACGGAGAGCAGGATTGCTTGTTCCTGGAGATGCCCTGCAACCCCCTGGGGAGGAAACGTGTGGCAATGTGCTGCAGGAAAGAGCCCCGATGGGGAGAGGAGGTTCCCCAATTCGTGTTTGCTTTGCAGCACCTACATGATGCAACCACAACCATTCCACAAGCACATTTTTAGACTGTGAGTCAAGTTTCACGGAGGTTTTGCAATCATCCCAGAAGCATGTTTGATTTATAGTTCCTTTCCACCAGAACACATGGAAGGACACTCCAGCTCTGTTAATAATATCTGGAAACAGAGGCATTATTCGCTGAGTGATTCTCACAATATAAATTAAACTGGGAGTCCAGTTCTCATGCCTAGTGCTTTCTGGAAATTGGATGAAATGGTGCACACTGTTTTTTCCTTGTTACTTCAATCAAAGATCTCTCCGACTCCAATTAGCATTTAGAATAAAACTGGAGATAGCTAGATCCAGCCCCTAGATTTAACTCCAGACTGCTCCAAATGCAAACTGCATTTATTGGTATGTCTCTCTGAAGGCAGACACGTGACTTTTGCTCTAATTATACATTTTCAGTCTGTATTTCTGGGGAAAAAGATGAAGATCTATTAAAAGCGATGTTTCACGCTTGCAACAGGAGAGTAAACCACAGCAGAACCTGCTTATCTCTGCTTGGATATAAAGACGCTAATGAAATTTTAGAATAAAATAGAAACATGACTCTAACTTATTGTCCACTTCTGACTCTAATTAAACAGATCTTAATGGGCAACGAGCAGGGCTTGTGTAGTTCTCTGCTTGTTGGACTACCTAGAAAATTACTGCACTCCCTTCTGGAGCCCAGTGATGGCCAGTTGTGGGGAGAAATAAGCCACCTTGCCCTCCTGAGACACCTACGGACGGAGCAGGGTAGGGTAATACAGGACATGCCTCCTCCCGCATCCTTGCAGCAGAGCTGTCGGGGAGCTGGTCTGGACCCAAGCAAAGGTCCGGGCAGGGTCAGGCCGTAATCTATACTTTGGGAATGAACTGTTGCACGTCTTCTTCCAAGAAGTCATAATCCCTTCTGTTCACACCCTCATTTATCCTCTCCTTCAGGATAACATCAGTTAATCCTGAGCCTCAGGGATGCTGCATGTGTTACTGGTGCAGCGGAGTCAGTTGAATACCGCAGAAAAAAATTAATTCTGGAGATCTTGTGTTAATTATAAAGTCTTAATTAGGGTCAGCGGAGTCAGCCTCTCCCTTTGTGCTCGCTTTGCACTAGCTCACGGGAGAACCTCTGCGATCGCTAGTAGATGAAAGTTGTCAGGGTTGCAGATGTGATCAAAGCCCGTTGCATGAGCAGGAAGGCAAAGGTGCAGCATCAGCACGAGCTGCTCGCTCTGGATAATGGGAGCGAGAGTTCAGAGCAGCGATGGCCATTTCTGTGTGCATGGAGGGCACTCGGCATTGTAGCTTCCAGTTAACTCTTATATTTCGGTTTGCTTTGAAAGTATTTGTCCTGGAGACTGAGAACCTCCACACACACAGAAAAAGTGGAGACTTGCTGAGTAAAGGCTCTTTCCAGATATGATGGGCTGGATCAGAGCCAGAAACTGGCAGGAAAATAAAGTCCAAATTACTAAGGACACGCTCTGAAAACTTGACCAAAAATGTAAGTTAAAGGCTGTGAGAAAGATTTCTTCGCCGTGAGGAAAACGGCTGAACTGGGCAGGCAGGAGAGCAAGCAATGCAGCAGCGGCAGGGTCACAACCGTGACGTTTGCTCTCGATCCGCCTCGCCGGGAGAAGGGGACGCGGCATCGCAGTCCTGGGAGAGAGCACAAGAGCGAGGGGTGACTCAGCTCAGACAGCCCTTAGCTCCAGGGCCTTTGCTCTGCCCAATTGGTCTCTTTCGGGACCAAGTACGTGCAAGAGGAGAAAATGAGGTGGATGGACCCTCTGAGACCTCCCCGAGGGGGGTTAGACCTGGATCAGGCGCATACTGGGGCTCTCACCCACGCTCCCAGTATGTGCTCTGGGGTGGTTCCCATTTCCACTGGCTGTCCTACCCAGCACCCAGGAACCACTCCCCCGGCAGAATTTTTCCCCCAAAATGTCACGTTTTCTTGGAAAGATTTACATTTTACAGATGCAAACTGTTCTGTAAAAATAATAATTTTCAATCGGGTTTATTGCTGAATCCCTGAGTTCAGCACAGTCTGCAGGATGCTCTGGGTATGATACAGAGCCTGATTCCTGCCCGTCACAGTCAAGGAAAGCTTTTTCATACCATCTCCCACTGTAAAATTTAAACACCACGTTTTTTGACTGTGGGAAATAAGCAACTGTGGTAGTTTCAGGCTCAATTAAGGGTGGATTTGAATATCAGGCTGTAACAACCAATGCTGATTTGGCTTTTTGGCAATTTAGAAATTGTGGGAAAACAATCACACTTTGTTTTGAATACCTCCTCCTCCTCCCCAACTGGACTACATCTGCCTGGATTTGAACAAAGCATCCAGGTTTGAGTCCAAGCTTTAAAAGGTTTGTTCTTTTTAACTAAAAATCCCAACCTAACAGATCTGATGTTTTCAAAATACCATATATATTTGTTTGCTGGTTCTATAGAAATATAGATCTGTAGCTTGTTTCTAACAACTTTCTATTTCAAAATACCTTGGAATGTTTATCTTTTCCTAAATGATGAAATAGGTAGGTTCAATACACGTTTTCAAAGCACTCTGGTATCTCTGAACCTGCGTTTTCCGGTTGAAAAAGCTTTGTGAGAAAATGTCACCTATCTCTAGTAACAATTCAAACAAATAAAAAGCTAGAAAAAACAATCATCTAATGGGTGTGTGCGCTGCATATAATCATCTCCACATACAGGATGTACTGGGAATGTTTTCATAGCTGGAGAAATAGAAGGCTGTTTCTAGGAAATTGTCTCCTGAAGGCATAGACTATATGAGACGCTACAGACTGTGAGGTTTTCTGACGTGGACTACACTGACTCGAAAGTTGAGTAAGAATGAAAGATTGGGCTTTAATGGACCAGCAAGATCTTAAGAGACGTCCAAGGTTTCCACAGCAAGAGAGGGAAACACCATATCCCTCAGCTCACAGCAAAAGTGGTAGAAGAGCAGCAAGAGATGATGTGTTTATAGAAACATCCCCAAGCCTGGATCCTTTCCAACGCATTACTCGGTGCGAAGGAATGTATTAAATAGCTTTTCGAAAATGTATGTTGAAACACACAGCTCCATATGTCCTGTGTCATCGCCTTTGTGATATACTGCATGGCCGGGATCCCAGGTCCGAAAGGCAGAGCCGAACTGGTAACGCACCCCTCGCTCCATCCTGCTGGGAGCTGAGCACCCACAGCCTCCTGCCTGCCCCTCCTGGCAGGCGACACGCACGGTTTCTCCCAAAAGGTCTGTCTCTAGTGAGGTTCAAATGCAAACCCAACTGGAATGCTTCCTAATGCCCAGGACTTCAGCATTGCACGGATGGGAATTGCTTTCTGCCTGAGCTCATATGCAGGAAAACCTGCAGCTAATCAATTTTTCCCTAATCCTGCTGCAATAGGGAATAATCAAGGCTGTTTCTATAAAACAGGAGAAGAAATGTGAGCTAAAAACCTGAAGTTAAGGAGCAGCAAACCCTGAAGGCGCCTATGCCTGCCGCACGGGCGCCCAGAGGTTGGGCTCCCCAGGCACCCCGGGACCTGCCGAGCGCCGGCACTCAGAGCGACCGTGCAAACAAATTGCGTTTCCCCTCCTGAATGCACGACACCACGGGCCTGCCGGCGGGGGCATTGCTCAGAGGTGGAAACACGTTGAATAACAACTCCTTCGCCTTCGTGGCCTCTTTGCTTCATTGGTTCCAGGTACCGGCCGGGTCAGCTCAGGACGAGTGAGTGGTGCTGGTTAACGACTGGCATCGTCTGAGCAGACGGAGCGATTGAGAGTCAAACCCAAGTGCCGGTGGGGATGTGTCTGTCTGTGTCAGGGATGGGACCCGCTCACCCTGCCGCAGTCCAGGAAACCTCAGCACGGAGTTATGCTGCTTTCTTCCATCACGGCTTTGCTTTACGCTTCGTGCCAAGGTCCCCTGAAGCGGTGGGGATGTCCAGACCCAACAAAACAACAGGTCTTGTGAGTCTCTCCCAGATTCGTCCGTAGCACAAAAGCCCACGGGATGAATCTGCTCTGGGGAGAGGGGTCCCCCGCCAGACAGCCAGGCTTTCATCCCAAATCCTGGGGCAAACTTGGACCCAGGGCGACCGCTCTCCCTTCCTGTTATTTAAACAACAGCCTTATGCTGAGATTCCACCGATAAAGTCACGGCGATGCTTTTCCAGGCAGCGAGAAAAAAATCCCTTCTGAACGTGCAAGCTCTTATGTTATCTGGGGCTGCTTCAGAGCTAGAAACAACTTCAAATAGATGGAATTACAGTGTGCCTTTACGAGTTATTTTGCTCTTTCTTCACTGCAGAAGTAAATCCCTTTGTTCTGTCAGATAAAAATGTGCAAGAAAAGCCGGTCCTTAATACAAACTCTGCAGCTGATTGTTTCTTAAAGTAAACAAATAAAAAGATGTTAAGAAAATAAGTGGAGTTTTCTAAGGATATACATGAACATCACGCATTTCAGGTTGCGGTTAGGGGTCATGTCCCGTTGGGGCAGAGTCTTTGGGTAGGCGTTGCAGTCGGGGTGTCTGAGCCACGGGAGTGGAGTTTGCTGACTCCCCAGACGTGGATTCGGGGTCTGATCTCCCAACTTGAGCTTTGCTTCTGCAATGTGGACTAATAGCGGCCCAGTGCCCAGAGCACACTGCTGGGAATATGTTGGGGTGTCTGCAGCAGCTTTTAGGCTGAAGTGGCCAGAGGTCAGAGGTTGCGACATTAAAGTTGCTAGGAATTTTCCATCAGGAACTTCTTCTAGTGTTTTTTTTTTTTTTATTTCTCATCCCAGACTAAAAATCCTGGCAGAAAAATTTGCCCTCTGTCTTTGCTCTCTTTCTCCTTTGTCGTCCTTTTTTTGCCTCGTCACCGGAACAGATGGTTCTTTCCATTAGCAAAGAAGCAACGGAAAAATTATGGCGAGAGGAAGATGAAGGAAACTGGTTTTCTCCCCATTGACATGTTGGATCTGTAGCAGTGGTTAAAGAGAAGTGGCAATTTCCAAGTAACGTACGGCATTACGTGTCTAACTTTCCAAGGAATTTGGGTGCCAAATTCCCTCCAGATTCCTGAGAAAAGCACAGCCCAGGTGCCCGTGTAAGAACTAGTAGCCCTGAGCCTTAACAGCTCTCCTCCCTTTCATGTCAGCAGCAGATCTGCGCAAGGGTTAACGGCGTCGTTAACTTCTATCAGCCGGATTGCGACTCAATTTTACATTTCATCTCTATTCACAGAACTCCTATTGATGTCAATATCCTGTTAGGGTTTTTTTTTTCCCTTTTGATGTTTGATTTTCTCCTGCTGGCTGCGTGCATGTACACAGAGGCTGATCAGAGTATATGACATTTATTGTAACAAGGGAGGAGAGGGAATGGGATGTTTTGTCTCGCTCAACATCCCCTGCTTTGTGAGACGAGGTAGCTGTCACAAGATCTCCTGCGTTTCGCATATGGAGTATACAGTTACTTGGCTGACAATAACGGAGCCGTTAATTGCAGAGAACGAAGCCTGCCTGGGCTGCGGAGGGACTCGAAGCCCTGAAATCCTCGCAGAGGCCGAGGAGGTCTGGGGGGGGCAGTGAACTGGTGCTGGGATACAGGACACATTCCCACCCAGTGGCAGCTACCAGTGACCGAACAGGCTGCTACCAGCTGGCGCTGCGGCAGCTCTTCGTGGCAGGGAGATTACCGCTGCAGACTGCCACGTCTCCTGGCAGCCGCCGTCCGGCAGGACTTCGAAGGCTGAAATCCTCCTCCCCTAGCAGCGGGATGGTCCCTCCAGGTTCAGGCTGAGACGCACAGCTGCTTCCAGTCCAAACTTTGCTTTGATGGATGCCCCTTGGATGAGGATAAGAAGTTGGATTTGCTACGTGTGTTTTCTACAGACCATTCCTGATAAAGTAATGCTTTTTTTTCCCATGGCATAGGCACAGCAAAATGCCATAAAAATCTTTCACAAAATTGATATTGATGTTGGCATCACTGAAAGGCATGAGCTGTATCCAGGCAGAAAAAAATAGCCATGAAAAACTTCCCTAATTTTGTCATATTTCTTGATACAAATATTGCCAGCTTCAGAGTTTGGAATTCAAAATTTGGGTCCAGATTTCCTTTGGCAGTGAGTTCTTCAACTTAGGATGGGCTGACACAAGTGGGAAATGAAGGCGTGCATTGAAGTCTGAGACAATTTGGACTCTGCTCAGAATCCACAATTTCAACCCATCTCTTTGCAAATAATTTCCTCTGACGAGGCATGCCTGCTCGGACTCCTTTCCTCCGGCGGTGGGGGAGGAAGGGTCAGTGTCTGGGAGGACAGATGTGAGGCAGTGCACGTTATGGGAGTGCCGTGCGTTCATGCTACCACCGCTAGTCAAAAGCTTGTGCAACCAATGGATGTTTGCTTTAGTCCCGTCGGAGGAGGCTAAGACAACCTTCCCCGTGGTAGCTAAGCTAATAATAATTTAACAATGTGCAACGGCTCTGTTTATGGTAAAAATGCTGACCACATAGTGTACGATGGTTTTCCGTGCACTGTACCTCACTAGGAAAAAATGTAAAACCCACGAAGAACAACTGAAGTCTGCAGTTTTCCCAGTCCCCAAACCGTTTTCCCCAGTAGCTGGAATGTTTCTGATGTGGCAATTCCTACCATCCGGCGCACGGGCCGGGAGCTGCAGGAGCACGGCTCAGGAGCAGGAGCGGTAGCACTGAGTAGACTCCATCTCTGAGGGCTTTCCCCATCCACCGCTCAACAGAGGCAGATGGGAAGTTGTCCTTGAGACAGAAGTGGGGGGATTTAACCACAGCCCTTCCAGTAGCAGACTGGAGGACACATCTGCAGTCTTCTTCAGTCTGTCATGCCTTGTTTTTATGAATTACCAGTGTCATCATTCAATTTAAAATCTCTTCCTTGCTAAAATCACATGCTCCAATCAATAAGTCAGCACGTCTACAAAGCTTTGGGATTCCCCAGTGTGAAACGGGGCGTATAAATAATAATCAGATCACTGCGAGACCAGATACTTTTCTCTCTTGATCAGCAAAGAACACACTATCTTTCTACACACAGCTGACACGAAGGAAAATATGATAATAATAATAATAATAATAATTGCAATGGGTAATATGATAAATTGCAATGGGTAATATGATAAATTGCTATGCAAATCTGCCAGCCATCAGGAAAGCATTTTACCGGCCTCTTTCCATATTATGGGGTTTAATTAATGTGATATATGGACAAACATGTATTTTATTTCCAGAATGGGAGTTGTAATTTCCTGAGCCTTGGAAACCCAGATGTTTTTGAGTTTAGAATATATAAGGATTTGTATTTAAAGAGTATTTCAGTAAAGGTTGGAGGGGGAGTCTTTTTATTTAGTTGAAAGTTTAATTTGTGTGCTTTCAGACGAAGTTCAGAGCTTCTGATCAGATGCTTGCTGGGAGCAGGGACAGTGAAGGCCTGAAATATGCAGACAGCCACAGGACAATAGCTGTGGGAAGCCTCGTCTGCCTTTGAAATGAGCTCTCATCCAAGGAACCGGGATGGTCCCGGGCTGGAAGAAGCCTAGGATGCTGACGGGCAACGGGAGCAGGGATCGTGGCCCTCGAAAGCGAGACTCAAATCCAAAAATAAACCCTGCCTTGCGGCAGAGGCTGCCCAGCCACCATCGTGGTGTGGCACTGGGAGGGTTCCCATACTGGTTTTGAATGATACCCTTGAGATGACACAGTTAGAGAGTTCCTGGGGTTAGTCATCCACAGGCGTAATGAGGACCCATTTCATCTTTTCCCCTGGGTTTCTCTGCCTTGTAAGGGCTGCAGTAGTGACTCACGTCTTAAGTACATTAAACTCATCTTAATGGGCCCATGGATGGAGAAATCATTAAGGAGTTGACAACATCTCTAGCTCAAAAATCAGCACACACTGAGTCATTAAATGTTCCCGCGATCTGGATGCAAACCACTTTGCTGTATATCTAACCCTTTTTCCCACCCACTTCTTGCAAGCTTGTGTTTCTCATTAACTTTTTCAAGTCCCACCACCTCCACAGAGCTGTCATGAAGCGTTACTCCAGATGTGCAATGCCATCCTCTTCTTGATGCTGGTTACACAGTCAGAGGATGAAGCATTTCTTGAAAAGAAAGAGCCATTAAGCCCAGCAGAACAGAAGATGTTAAAAGGCACAGAAGTTCTCATTTTTCTTACCCTGTCATCTTTCAAATGCTGCTGGTCATGGGAGCAATTGCAAATCGGCTCTACTGCCAGGACCAAAAAGGTTCTCTGATTTTTCTCCTTTGAGTCCTTTTAGGAATTAATTTAGACTTGATTACGTCTCAGTTAGTATCTCCCTTCCTTCTCCTTTGTTTAGTCCACCAGATGAGAGAGTGGTCATTTGGAAACCTGCGTTCTGCAGTGCTGAGCAAGCTGTCCAGCCCCCACCAGCTCCGTGCCTCGCAGAATCAGGTTCATCTGCAGTAGAAATAGATTTTGGCAGAAGTAATTTTGTGCCCAAACACTCCAGAGCCTGTTTTCTCTAGATCTCTGCAAAATACCCCCAAACGTCACTTTTTGTTCTTAGTGGAGCCCAAAGTTTCAGCTCCTCTTTCCCAGCAAAATTAACCCTGGCTATTGACTGCGTCTGCATTCGAGAGGCCAATAATTGCAGAGTTCTTCAGTCACGTTGCATCTGACGGTGAGTTCCTGCTGCCTCGAGCCTTTGTAACCAAACACAGGGCTGAGTGGTGCAAACGCTAAAAACACTCGAGCTGATTGTCGGCGGATGGAAACTGCAGACTCAACTTTTGGTCTGCTCAACAAGTATAAATAATAGGGCTATTAGGTAACTTGATTTCCAAATCAAGCTGAGTGCCAGCGATAATTGCAGTGGAGTCTATGTGGACCCAATGCCTCCACTAATCAGGGTGGGTTTTGTGCTGTCACATCTACCTGGAGCACGGCTGATTGGGATCCTGATGCTTTTCTACAGACAGAGTAAATTGCTTTTATGTTGAGCCTGTTCGCACCGTTAGAAAACACGTCCTGCCGGCAGCAGCTCCCAGCCTGGCAGCAAACTTGCTGTAACCTTAGGACGCTGCCAGCATGGCTTGAATTGGAACAAGCTGATCGTCAAATGGAAAGACTCAGTTGCCACATCGAGTCCCCTGGGGCAGTCATTCCTGCATGGCAGCGTTTCCCTTCAGAGGGTTTGGTGGCTGCTGGGTAAAGAAACGCTGCAGGCTGTTGGCAGTCCTGGACTCAGGACTGGGAATTTTAAGCTACACAAGCGGTCTGAAAGCTAGAAGGGTCTCCTCCATAGCAACCCCAAGCCTTCAAAAGCCATGAGATGGCTCAAAATATCCCATTTAATAGCAGTCTTGTTCCACTTCCCTCCCCACCCCAAACTCCAGCCATTACGGTTCTCATTTGCTCTGGGATCATTAAGGATGAGAATTTCCTATTTTTACAGAAAAGGAAGCAGCTATTCTTCCATAGCCATTGGGGCCACCAGGAAAACACCAAATGTCCCGAGACTGCTGATAAAACTGAGGCCTGACCATGAGAACTGTCCTACCACCTTCAGAAACAACAGATCAGACTTTGGAATTGATGTAAATCCCTCCATACCTAGGTCCTCTCAATTAGGACCTAAAAATACAGAGGGCTGTCTAGACGTATTTTAATCAAGAGCTCATTCTTCTTCCGCCTGCTATTTAGCATGTAAGCACCATGGCTGAAATCATCTTCCAAACACAGAGACTTTACAAAATTGCAGGGAGGAGCCACCACCGTATCATTATCCTCAGAAGAGCCTGGTTAAAAATACACCACATATCCACGCAGAGGGGCAGCAGCTTTCAGATGCAGTCACCGGCTCAAAGGGATGGTAATTAGGGATAAGCACTCAGCTGGGATACTGTGTTTTTCAATCTCTGTTTTGTATTCCCTCAACGAATTGTGCATCAGGGAGAGATTCCTGGTTGAGATTTGGGCTCCCATCTTCTGGTCAGGGAAAGCAATGTAGCACCTTGGAAATCAGCTCTTGAACAGCCAGTGGGTGCGGTGGGACATCCGAACTGAAGCCGGTGACGTCCTCGCCCACAGCATTTCGGAGTGGATATAAGCAGCAGCCATAAAGCGTCTGCCGCATGGGAAGCAGTCGTGCCTACAGATGTGCTTTTGGTGGCTGTTGTGTGAGTGCCCGTGCCCTGAAATTGTTTCCTGCTCCCTCAAAGTGTCAAAGTGAATCAGGATGGTAAACAGCTCTATTTCTGCTTCTATTTCAAGCCAATGACAGCTTGCTTCTGCTTATGTTCAGTTCTGGAGCCTCAGACCATGAGCTAATTTGGCTTCTCGGAGCGGAGGCAGAAGCCAAATAGAAAGGGAAAAAAAAATAAAAAGGGAAAAAAAAATAGAGCAAACAAGCTCCCCGTTTTCCGAGGCAAAGGGCTGTGATGGCACCGGCCCGCTCTTTCCATCCAGTCCCTTAGCAATGTAATCCCGCATTTTCTGGGATCACTCCCTGCTCTGGACCTTGCACGCGGCTGGTGAGGGACTGGAGCGATCGCTTGTGGCTCACCACAGTCAAAGACCGTTTTCATGTGGTCTCGGTCCCCTCTGAAGGATACAATGCTCAGGAATGAGAATATTACAGCCTTCGTGAGCCACGGCCTCTCCTTCCTCCGGAGGAACATTGCATTTCGGTGAGGTAGGAGCGCCTGGTGAGACGCTCCCCTGGCACCTCTTCCAGGATGTGCTTAAAAGAGTCATAAAAGTCCCTCTCCAGCCCTTCTTTCAGCAGCTTTTCTACCGAGCGTCGCCCACCTCATGTCTACGAGCTTCGGCCAAGCGCTCCAGCCCTCGGAGAAGCACGTGGTGAGGGAGAAGCTCCTGGGAAAACGGCTGCTGAAATAGTAGAGCCCAGTAAGAAAGGGAGGTTTTGTGCATGTGTTTTGCGTGATTTTTATTTGACAAATGCTGAATGAACCTAAAGCATTCCAATGGACATAATAAAAAATATTTTCACCTTTTAGTATCGTTACCAGTTCCAGTTTTTCATTCCAAATGGGGATGGGGATGGAGGATTCTCCCCGGACAGGAAAACTGACTCTTTCCATTCCTTTTCCCAAGACCTGCTCAGCGCCTTAACATAAAGCCAATTTTCCGATAGAAAAATAAAACCTGCAAAAGCCATCCTAAAGGATGGCTGAAAGCCATATATATATATATTTTGATGAATTGATAAGGGAATTATCTGGCCTCACTGCAGGCCATTAGAACATAATAACTCCCCAAATTTTGAGCACACCTCATGTTTAATTCTCTCCAAGTTGTGGGACAACTGTGTTAAGAAACAGGGCTGAGAAAAAATAATCGGTGATGATACGGGTACCAGCCATGCCATGAGATGCTCCCGGTGAATCCCTGGACCTGCCCTGAGCCCCACCGGCTTCAGTTCTCTCTCCGCTGGCTCTGGCAGATGGGCAAAATGTAAAATCAATGCAGGACAGGGAAAGAAAAAAAAGGAGACACTCCAAAGCACTGGCCCCTTCTGAAAGCAAAGGCCGTCAGAGGGTTTTTTGTGCACTGTTCACCTGGGCGAGTTTCCCACGGGAGCAGGCAGCAGAAATGTAACTTGTTTCTGTCACCAAAACAGCTGGTTGAGAGCACCTTTTCTCCTGCTTGCAACAAACAGCTCAGAGCCTCCCAGCTCCCCACACGAATTCAGACTCAGCCTCTTGCCCAGAAGGGTTTCATTAACAAACAGCCAAGATCTTTGCAAATTCTCGTTAGTTCTGCAAATTCGAGGACTGTCAGTTCCCAACGCTGGGAAAACATCAGGCTCTTGCAGGCTAAACGTGGCTCTTTGTTGTACGATCATTGGAGAGCTGATGGCCATTCATGAACTCCGAGCGTTGCAACATGATCCCTTTTTTTCCAGGATGATTTAAGAAAAAGAGGAGAAGAAAAAAAGAAAGAAGAAAGTCTTTTAGCAAAGACGTTTCAACAATTCCTTTAATGGGTATATAAACAGGAACAAAATCAAACAGCAATTAGCTGTAATTATACTTTAGCCTAAAAAATCCCACACATGTGAAATGATTACCATAGCAATTACTGAGGACTTCTGTGCGCATTTGGCTGGCATAATTATACCGAGCGTGCCCTTCAGGAGAGAGCAAATTCCTTCCCTTCGCGGTTGCTGGGTTTTCCTCCTCCCTGCGGACCCGCCATCTTCAGCGATGGCTTTTGCAGCGTCTGGAGCTAAGCAACCGGAGCGGTGACGGTAACAAGACTGAAATACTGCTGCTGGAGTGAGAAAACCAGGGGAAAAAAAAATAGGAACAAAGTAATTTGCAGGCTTTGTGCGCTCTCGTCGGAGGGGTGATAACCGAGGGCTCGAGGCAGCCGGCTGCGGGTGCCGAGGCGTGAGCTGGGACCCTCGAGCCACGTTTGTGTTTGCACGCTGGGCTGCGCTGGCCCGGGGCTGGTGGATCCGAAGGACATCGTGTTTTGCGGGGGAATGCCACACCGTGCTGCGGCACGAGGACAACGCGAGGCCTCCACGCTGCTGCGCCAAAATTCAGGGGTTTCCACCAGGCAGGCGGGGCCAGGGCTGCCTCGTCCCGCTTGCAAAGGCCACAGCACCAGCGAGAGCAGCGACGGCGTGAACGGCAATTCCACTTGTCCCCATAGAAATGTATTCTCGAGGCAGGTCAGAGCCTGTGCTGGGGCTCATTCTTCCTCCAAAGGCAGCAGAACAGCCGGCAGGCTGATTTCTATTCCGTCCAGCACCACTGTTTAATCTTGACTTATGGAGGAAACATATGGAATGTATTGAAAAAATATTGCTGTACTCTCTGCAGCTCCTCTCGCCCTCTCCTTGGAGCAGGGACCAGAAATATTAAACATCTGCAATCCCTTAGCACAGGCTGACTTACTGGGGCGAGCTCTCACCCCGCGGACCACTGCTTAGTCCACCCTGCAGGTACCCGGAGGGATGTGGCGTGCATTCTGCTGAGCTCAGCCCGCTCCCCGGGAAACGTGATCTCCTTTCTCAAGACACGGGCTTTGCAGATGGAGGCAGAACTGCAACCACCTCCAAACCTTCCCAAGGCAGCCGGCTGTCAGGTCTGGCCACGCAAGGGCCACAGGTCGTGCCAGCCCAGGCAATCCATCACGGGCAGATTAGCGTCATGGTCTCCTGTGATACCCAGTTTTTGAAAGCCTGGCTTTAATAAGTGCAGTTTTCTTTAAAAAAACAAACCCAACTGCTCCTTCCCAGCCCGCACATTTTTTGTGACCGGCTGCTGCTGTGCAGTGACAACAACCGCCCGTGCTTCAGCAGACCGTTCTGACAAGCCCTCTGCCCGATGACACCGGCCCAGTGCTGGGGGCACTCCACATCGCTGGGACGTTAAATGGGATTGCAGTACTGCAGAAGGCTTTGCTCTAGCCCACACGGGGCCAAACATTACCCAGGGCTATCGGCGTTTCGAGTCTGCTCTCCGAGGTGCGGGGAATTGGTTGGGTGCCCCGTGCAGAGCACAGCCCGCGAGCAATTCACACCTCCCGCGGCTGCTGGCAGCTGCAAGCCTGGAGCAAACATGCTCCGACTTGCCCCTGAGATCAACAGGGCTGCTCGGAGGAGATCAGGAGCCAAGACCCAGATCTGCCCTTTCATCCATCCTTGTGTTTCAGAGGAAAAGGAGAGCAGAGACAGGCAAGAGCATGTCAGGGTCAGACGAGGGCACCGTGGTTTCCAAACACAGCAAGAGCTGTAGCAGCTTCACTGCCCTGTGACAGCCCCACCAGAAAAGCCACTGGGTTTCATCATTACCTTGGCCCTCAACAACATTTGGGGCTGTCCCAGCTGGAATAAATATTGTTGGCCCAGAGACCCTGGGCTTCACCGTCCTTCAAGACATCCCTGTGTCAGTGCTTAGCAGCAAAGACTCGGCTCCCCATGAAATGCCCAGGCTCACACAGCCAGAGGCCAGGACCCTCTGCCAGAGGCTTTGGTGAGCTGCAGTGGCTGCAGAAGAGAGCAATGGAGACCAAGTCCACACTCCTCAGCAGCCGTCATGGGACCTGCCCGCACCAACAGCTCTGCAGCCTCTGGGACAGCAAACCGCCTGCTTTGGTCTCTCCCAGCGAGGCACCAAGTGCAGAGCTCAGCAGTATCCCCCTTTTAACCCAGAAGATTTATGACTTCAGCATAAAGTCTCCCATTTCTTGAACTCACCCAACAGATCTTATGTCAACTTAACATTCTTTCTAAAGTGTCTGCAGTGTTTATTCAGTCCAGCCACTGGTTTATTCTAGCTAAATATCTGTTTCAGTTTCAGGCGGGTTCATTGCAGGTTCCTATTTCCCCACTGCAAAGCTTTAGGATAAAAACCCCACTTGACAGCTGAGTAAATGACACCGATAAAGAGCTCCAGTTGGCCTGTGAAACAGCTGAGAGATATGGAGCAGAAAACTCTGAGCTAAAGATGTTTGTTCGTATGTTATACATTTGTTGGTGCTGCTCCAGCGTGGACTCAGTGCCTCTGCTTTCCTATGGCTTGAACCAAGTGCCAGTCTGGGTATGCTGGAAAAAAATAACATTTCTTAATTGTAGCTGGGATTGCTGCTGGGAAAAGTGGCTCATTTGCTTCTGAGGGCTCAGCATGAGCTGCAAGACCCCTGGGATATTTGAAATGGAAAACATATCTGTGCTGCCTCCCAAAAGGAGGAAGAATAAACTGCCAAGGCTGAAAACACGGGCTCTTTCATGGGACCCCGAAGGTTCCTTTGTATGTGATTGATTCTCCTGCACAGACATTTCTAGATATTTTTCTGGCTTTTAAGTTAAGAAAGAAAGAAGACACCAAACTCGGTGTTCTGGAAGGATTTTAACTTGGCACTGCCCTTCAGCTGTGTGCGTTGTGGTGCTGCCTGAGATGCCTCCTGAGAGGTAAAACCCTGCGATCCACGCACAGTAAAAGGATGGCAAAATAACCACGGATCCTCCTAAGGACTTTGGGAAAGGTTTGGTCTCCTTCTTGTGAGCTTCTATGGGGCCATTTATAACAGAGCTTTGTGGGTGTGGATGTGTGTTCAGTTGGGGTCTGAGCCAATTGAACTCAGTGGGAGTCCTTTGAAAGTCCTCTCCTATGCCCAGAGCAGGCCCTGGACTCAGCTTGTGCTGAGAATATTCATGGGGAAGGATTTACTTGAAGGAATGTTTTGCAGAAGGAGCAGATTTTCAGAGCGTGTTGATAGAAAGTGATTACTGACCTCATAAATAAGAGCATTTGCACTGGCAGGGGTGAATTAAGTGAGGAGTGCATTAGGAGCGCGGGTCATCCAAAGCCAAAACCCGAGGAAGGGAGTCTTTTAACTCCGAGAAATTGCTCACATGCTATCAATCCTCCCAGATATTTCAGCTCACAACCGCATCACCTGGGCGAGCTGCTTGCAACGTGAAGCGATGTGGCAGGAGGGAGCAGGGGCTGCGTAGCCTGTGAGGTGCCAGGATTTTTTGCACTTAGGGGTAAATATTAAAGCTCTGCAGGTGCTGGAGGAGTGGGAGCAGTGAGGGAAGTCCCCACTTCAGCGTGGTGCTGCCCAGGAGGTGGGGAAGGACCGGGACAGCCAGGGCACCACGGGGACGGGGCCCTTCTCCTGCGCTGGGCTGCTTCAGCTGCTCTCGCTGTTTGATTGCTCTCCTGGCCTTCCCTTCGCATCAGCTGTGCCAAACGTTGAGTGGAACCATCTGATAAAAGCTGGAAGTGTATCAAAGATGTGATTTGAACACAGTAATTTAGTCCTCATCTGCAGTCCAGAATCACCATCTGCTCAACGTGTCCTGCCCTGGTTCTTCACCGCTCGGTGAGGACCCTGTACAGCATCTCCCGGCTTCGTCTTTTGCTCCGGTTATAAAACAAACCCAGAAACCTGATTCTCCTCTCACCCTGGTGCGAGTCTCTGGACTTTTATTGATGTTAGGAGAGGAGAAGTGAACCCGCAAGTTGTTGCACAGCTCATGGAAATATCAGAAAATGGTCAGGGTCCCGGCGGGGTGGGTTTATGGGGGAGAATTAGAGCCTGGATATATAGCTTGGCTCGGAGAGGTGCGTTAGAGAAGTGGACATGATAGCAGCCTGGAAGGATTTCAAGGGTGTGAGCACAGAGGACTGACATGAAATAAGTGAGATGGTACAAGGAGGTATGGCTAGGAGCAAAGGAATGATATGGGAGAGGGAAGGACTGTGCATTACGAGGTGAGCGAGACCAGCCCGTGGCCCAGTTTCATATCATTGCCATGAAAAAATCGAAAATACGGATTTTTAATTTCACTAATTGCTTCTTTTATTTTGTTGAAGCGCCATTAAACGTGACCGGTTTTTGCCAGCTAGTTTGGGGACTTTCAGAACAATCATAGACAGTTTTTGTGCATTATCCCTCTGTACGGCATCAGGCCTTGTGCAGTTTTGGGAGCTTAAGGGTCCTCTCTCAGTAAAAGTAAATACAGATATTAAACCAGGGGATATGAAAAAGTTACTGTTTTTTCCACAATAAATTGCTAAGAAGACACGATCCATACTCTAAAAGATTTTAGTCTTCACCATGTGTGACTGTGGGATCTCATCTATTTTTCATCTTTGACTGCACAAATCTCTATTGGCGTATAAAAAGAACTATCTGAGAATGGCTATATTTTATCTTAGCCGAGAGTTATTCATTAAAAAACCCTCTGCATATTCTTACGTCATGCACTGGGAAGCTATCACTAATTAGGGACAGATGAATCAATTCAGATAAAATTAAATCCTGTTTCAACTTTTGCCCCAGTTTCCAAGTGACTCCTTTCCCGCAGTTTGCAGGAGCCTGCCCGGAGCGCTCGCCGGGTTCTTCTCGTGGCTTGGGTTGTGTTTTGGTGGCTCTGGTGGGCAGGCTCAGGCCTCGGCTTCTGCAGAAATACGGGCACGGGGATGCTTTCTGTCCTGCTTAAACGAAAGCAAAAAGAAGAGCTGTGCATACTTCTTAGCAAGGAAACCTCAGACTGAATAAGCCTCAAGGGGACATGAATATAAACCAAAGCGTACTTTTTGCTGCAAAAAAATGGAATTTACATTAATCAAAGACCTCTTAAGAGATTTCCAACCCAGTTTTTACAGACTCGAGGAGCTTTGCAGACAGAGGATTCCCACCGGCTGGGTCTCCGCTGGGTCGCAGGCTCTGCTGGCATCTCTCCTGGCTCCGCAGAGCAGCCAGAGCGTCTGAGGGCAAAAGGCAGCGCTGCGCCGATCGAACGGGATCTCCCGGCACCCGCCGCAGCACCTCGCTCCGTGGCTTCTTCAGCAAACCTAATCACCTGGGGCTGAAGGAGCATGTGCCTATAGAATGACATCCCAGGGAAAACTTGGCGTGTCAACATAAGTACATTTACTGCTAATTTATAATCAGGCATGGAAGCAGAAAATCAGGTTTGCAGTTAGACACCAGCATTTTTTCCCTTAGCCGAGCTGAACCCCCAGGCTTTCTGAAATTCATGTGCTCCCAGTCTCCTTGGGAACAGCTCTGCAGCAAGCAGAGGATGATTCTGTCTTCCACAAACTTTCCTCACCCGTTGCTGAATCCAGGGAAAGCTTCTCCAGTCACTTCCCTGACCAGGATTTGCTCTTCCACAAATCCGTCGACAAAATAGCAACAGCAATCTTTCCTTTTGGACAGAGGGTTGAGGAGCTCTCATGAACACAAGTGTAGGTGACAGTCCCGTGACAAATCAGGGCTTGAGTCAGGCTTCGAGTTTTACAAGCCGGTTTCCAACACATTCATTTTCTAACAGGGAAAACTTGATATTTTTCCCAGAAAAACATATGCAAATCTCATTTCTCTGTTTCTTGCTAAAACATTTATTTTTGCTGCGTCATCCTCCTCAGAGTGTTAGCAGCTTGGATGTTTTCTGGGTCGGAAAGGTAAAGAGAAAGATTCAGAAGAAGAACATATGTATGTATACGTCCTGATCTACACGTTAGCCAGCTCTTGACTAGCATGTTGTTCACAACCAGGATGACTCACAAGCTCATATGGCCAACAAATTTCCTGCCCAGGCATCGTCCCTGCCTCTGGTCAGGGGGACAGCCCCTCGGGATGGGACTCTCCTGCTTTTGGGGGGCTTTGCATTGTTTTTGCCATTGACTGAAGTTTCCAGCTGAGGAAGACATTAAATTCTCAATTTCTCCCGCTCTTCCCTCCGGGCTGAGCAGAAAGCCCTCCCCACCCTCAGAAAAAGACCCCCCTCGCTCTGCACCACGGGGCCCTGCCTCTTGGCAGGGTTTTGCTCCCCAGGACACAGCATCCCCCATCCCAAAGCACAGCCCCAGCCGCATTTCGGCTCCGGGCATCAAAGAGCATTTCCCCAGGGCTGGGGGGCTGCCCGGCTGCTCTGGACCACAGCAGCCCTTGGGGGATCTCTCTCACCAGCTTCCATGAGCCCCTCAACCTATTTCTGTTATAAATCCCAAGGAGCCCACCCCACGACACCCCGTTTTCCACCACGGGTGCATCACCGCAGGCAAGAAGCCAGGCGGGGTGGCGGGGGAGCGCTGCTAAAGCAGTCGTTCGGTGCCGATGAACCCCCAGGCTTTCCCACAGGCTGACGCATCATTGCCCATGGCTGCTTGAGACAAGACTGACAGCGTTCAAACTTATTTTGGAAGCCGCCTCGCAAACATGTAAAGAACAAACCACAGGAGGCTGCTGGGTTCATCCTTGCAGCATTCGCAACTCAGCCACCACAAGCCGACGGGAAAGCGGTTCTGCTGTAGATGTGCAGGGAAGGGGCCAGAGATGTTTTAGGCAGCTTTCTACTTCCCATCTTGTTTGCAACGTATACTGTTGAGGTCTGACTCTAGCGCTGGAGCTCTCCTTCCCCTCCAAATGGGCTCTGTTTTTCGTAGGGAAAGCAAGAAGGCTTCCAGCTACCATGAGCTCACGCCAAGTCTCCAAACAAATCTGTTTGAAGGTTCCTGGTCTGGCAGTGATTAGTCCAAGATGGGGGCGGGGAGAGAGAGAGAGAGGAGAAAAACTCAAGATAAGAAAACTTTTCTTGCAGGAATATTGTATTGCGATTATTTAGGGCTTTCTTTTATGAACTCACCGGTCTCTCACGGCGTGTTCATCTCCAATTTGTCTGTGGTAAACAACATGCCTTTCAACGAGGCAAGAAGAAACTGAAGCTTGTTTCAGGCTGTCGCCAACGTTTTCGTTCTTGTGCATGGCCTCGAAGACCAGCAGCGAACACTCAGGCACGGTGCCGCAGCCAAGAGGGAATGGGCTGGAGGACACCGTCTCCATTGACCCAGGACAACCAGGGATTAAACACATTCCTGGGGGAATGTCCAGCAAGTGGGCTGGAAGAGCTCTGGCTATGAATTAAATTGATTAGAGTGTTTTCAAAACAGCCTCTACAAAATATCTTGGCTTCCTTATTGGTGAGTCAAGTGGAAGAGCACAAGGAGCACGTGGGAATGTGGCCACTACAATGGCATTTAATTCATTCTGCTGATGCTTTTTTGCATGAAGAGCCGCCCGTAAGGAGTGCAGCGAGCTGGGATTCGCAGGCTCGATTCCTGCCGTGGCAGTTAACAGCTTTTTACACGGCTATAGGGAAGAAATCCAACCTCCGGGTTTCTAGTTCAGCCGTCTCCAGGAGAGGCACAGCCATAGCTCGTTACCTGCGCCCTCCCCTCTCCCCGGCACCAGAGACATGGGAATCGACTCCCAACCGCTGTTAAAGCCATCGGAGGGGACGGTTCAGCGCCGGGGCAGCGTGCTGCGGCTCCAGGGCTGCCGCACCCTCCTGTCTCAGATGCGAAGTTCAAAATTTCCGTCTGTCCCTCCAGGCTCTGCTCCCTCTTTAGGGGTCTGACACTCCAGCCCTGCTCCGAGCCCCATTTCAAACCACTGTTTTAAAGAGTGGTTGAGGAGAGCTCCAGCTAGCCTTTCTCTCTGGGTAGTTTTGCTGGTTTGGAAGGATGTTGGTGCCGCATACCTTGTCCCCAAATCACGGCATCCCGCGGTGATGCCGAGGACAGGCAGCAGCCCGTTTCCCTGCCACGCACAGAGGACACGGGGCTGACCCTTCTGCTCTCACACCCAGACTGGCACGTCTGAGTGCTCAGGAGCAGAGTCCCGAAGGTGGATTTTGTCAGGCTCCCTGCAGAGAAAGCCAGTCTCCTTCTGAGGGAGGCTTTGGGGCCATCCCCCCCGGAATTTGCACGGAAAAGGAGCATTTCCTCTCCTCCATCACTGCTTACACTGGTGGGGAGCCCATAGGGTGGTCCAGAAAGATGGGGAACATATAGGGTTAAAAGCAGCCCTGGCTCCAGTGAAAGTGATTGCGAAACCCCCTTTGGCTCCATGAAGCAATTTTCCCACCACCATCACCAGCTTTTTCTTCCCAGAAAGGTGCAGGACATGACGGGAAGTTACAGTCAGAGCTGGGCAAACAGTGCAGATGTTTTATTATGAATACGTGCCGGTATTTCTGTAGCGAATTCAGTCCTCCTGTGGCCGTGCCTTGCAGCTTTGTTTTTGTGAATACTCCAGGGAGCTAATTTAAAAAGCAGGTGTGTTCACCAAAAAAAAATGACGTTCTGGCTCTGTTGCTGGTCCTGTTAGCTGGGAAGTGGAAGGTAGGAGCAGGAAACCTTTGAGAAAGGCATAGACCCATCAATCCAGGGCAAAGCTATCATTCATCGCAGCAGAGCCAGGATTTTACCTCTGGACTTGCTTTTAACTCTCCCCCAACACACTCTAGAGAAGCCAGTTGTCCTATTTTCGGTTAAGGCTGCAGGCTCCCCCTGCAAACATGGGCTCTGTAATTCAGGTACAGCACACTGGAAGCTGACCCGCAGATGCAAAGAAAAATGTTAATAAACCTATTGTGTCGCTCCAGCAGAGAAACAGAAACAAAACCTAAACCAGCCACAGTTTGGGAGGTTGCTTGCGAAAAATTTTGCAGACCAGTTTGCAGAAGCATTCTGAGTCGTGTGAATAATTAAGAAATTACAGTTGTCTTTCCTGAGACAACTCAGAAATAAATGCATAAACTAATGGGATTTCGAAGAGAACTTTTTAATCATTTTTACAATCATCTGTGCACTGACAACAGCTTCTGCTGTGCGATGTCTTTGCTGCTCCTCATACCAGAGTCACTGGGAAAAAATTGTGTGAGTGCTGATGTTAAGATGCCACTGAAGGGGAATGAGGGTGTAAGAGGAAGGCTCCGGGCAGCTAACACATTTATTCAGGATGAATAAGCCCCTTGTGGTAAACAGAGCTCCCTAATCTCCCTCTCTCATGGTGTAACTACTCCGATGGTATCAGATCTTTGCTATAACCGGCAATTTTTCCTACCAATTACCCGCTGGTTACAGTCCATCTCCCTCTGAAATAACAGGCAGGTCATTAATGTCAAATTCCAGCAGGATGATAAGGGAATTTATTGCTGAGATGATCACTGAAGCCGGGGTGATGAATGGGCTCAGAAGGATTTTAGGGTATTATTTCCCAGCGTTCACCAGCCAGTTATCTCCTTCGCTCGGCACTTTGTGTCTGTAGCTTGTAGGCTGGCTCCTCTGTGGCTTTTCAGTTTGCTTTTAGGGGGTTATTTCTGTACGAGGACGCGCATGTTTCTCCAGGCTCTATTCTTGTTACAGCTCTTCTTGTTCAGGAAACAAGACAATGACAATTAGATCCCTCACTCCAAGACAGACACTGAGGGGCTGGAGCGTGTCCAGAGACGGGCAACGGAGCTGGGGAAGGGTCTGGAGCACAAGTGCTGTGAGGGGCGGCTGAGGGACCTGGGGGGGTTTGGCCTGGAGAAAAGGAGGCTGAGGGGAGACCTTCTCACTCTCTGCAACTCCCTGAAAGGAGGTTGGAGCCAGGGGGGGTCGGTCTCTTCTCCCAAGGAACAGGCGACAGGATGAGAGGAAATGGCCTCAAGTTGCGCCAGGGGAGGTTTAGGTTGGATATTGGGAACCATTTCTTCACCAAAAAGGTCATCAAACATTGGAACAGGCTGCCCAGGGCAGTGGTGGAGTCCCCATCCCTGGAGGGATTGAAAAGACGTGTAGATGTGGCGCTTGGGGACATGGGTTAGTGTTGGCCTTGGCAGTGCTGGGTTAACGGTTGGACTCGATGATCTCAAAGGTCTTTTCCAACCTAAACGATTCCATGTTTTTATGATTCTATCCGTCATAGGGATGATGCTTTTGGTTGGGTTTGTTTGTTGTACTTGGCGCCCTGTCAGCAGACGGGTCTATGATGAAAAAGGTGACATTTAAGGTACTTTAATCATCGCTGAAGTGCCGTGTAGTGTGTTAAAATGAGCTGCTTTGCTTTTGAAGCTGGTGAGGAGATGCAGTTTGAAGATCGGCTCCCCACTGCTGTTCAGCTCCAAGATTTAGGTTGTTCGGCTTCCTTTCCTAGAAATGAGCTTTGTGGCTTTACCTGAAGCCGTTTAATAGCAGAGATGGATCAAAGAGAAAGATTCCCAGCTGCAGCCCAAAAAATTTGGGGCACAGGCTGGTGGTAAAGCACGTTGTCGTCTGAAGGGCTGGTCGAGTCCATGGTATAGCTCAGGCTTTTTAATGATCCCAGCCCTCAGGAGCAGAAAAATGTACAGCCACGTTCCTTCACCCAGCCCAATTTAGAACGGTGGCCAGTAGCAAGAAGCAAAGCAGAACCAGGGAAATCCCTAAATTGCTATTTCTGGTGAAGAGGAAAAAGAATCTGATCTCTTTTAGCAGTCCTACTAAACCTGAAAACCTACCAGAAAGCCCTAAGCAGATCTGCACACACAGTTTTTCTCTCCCAGCCAAATTCTTCAGTGTCCTTTTCTCATTAAGTGTCTTCTGTTGGATCGCTCTGCAGGAGCAATGTGATGTACAAAGCAGCCGCTGCCATCTCGTAGCAGCCCTAGCACAGCCAGCCACTAACAGTGCTGCGTGCATGCCATGGAGCAATGGAAATATAGCTGAGGACATGGGTTTATGGTTTGTTTTTGCAAAAACCATGATCTTTTTAAAATTTGGAACTGTACCCTGACAGTGTCCTAACAAGGAAGGGCAGGGGGCACTTCTCAGGGATTATAACCAGCTGGAAGATTTAACCCTGGCTGTTTCTCCCATTCCCAGAGATACAATCAGGGCTAACATCCCTTTTTGTTATCATAACCTGTGTGGATTTTTCTTTTGGGGCACAGAAAGATAATTTCCCAACGGAAAGTGCTGCCCCTTTCCCTTGCTCTGCCTTTGGTCAAGCATGGTGCTGTTCTTGTCCGGTGCCCTGCGTGCCAGCACAGCCAGGCCTTGCAGCTATGCCGAAGCATGAGCTGGGGTCTACAGAATTGCTCAAAAGTGATCCGATTTTATGGTGGGAAGGAACAGGCATTAGATGTGGCTTTTATTTTTAGCTATACTTTTGCTGCTTTTTGCTTTTGCCTCTGCAGGTGGGTAGGTAAGAGACAGGGCAAGCCACGCTCAGTGAAAAGTGCCCCGAATCTATCTAAAGTCAAAACAATTCAGAAAAAAAAGTCCTCTGTCTGGAAACATCTTCATTTCTCTATGAGTAAAAACCCTCCTGTTCCAAAGAGTAAGGCAAACGCAAGCCTTTATGATTGAGGAAGCAACTGCACCTCTGGAAATCTCCCCGTGTGTTAGAAGGAGCAAATGTAAAGCAATGAAATGGCATCTCAGCATCGTTCCCATCAGAAACCCACCCCAGGTCCTGGGATTGCTGGAGGGAGCGACCACCACCAAGGTCCGGTGGTTTCTACCTCCCACCTGGCTACTGGGTGATTTTGGATGAGTCAGTTCATCTCTTTGTGCTCGTGTTTTTCCCCTATAAAGTAGAGATCTTGATCTCCTATAGCTCTGCTCTACATAAAAGGCAGTGGGAGGAGTACTGCGCTGCCAGGTTCAGCCGGCCTTTGCCGAGATGCGGGATACTGATGTTTAGAGATCATTAGCCTGATCCAGGTGGCCCTCATCTATAATATCTCACAGAAAGAAAAGTCCAAGGTGTTTAGAAGCAAAAGCTCTTGCTAGATTTATATAGAGATGCAGTTTATACTATATTTAAAATTGACCAGAGGGCAAACGTTTGATCTGTGTTCAGCCTTTCCCCACTTTATTACGAAGATAGTCACATTTGGGGATCTGAAGTCTGGATCTAATATATAGCACAGTATTAATAGATGTTGGAAAGGGTTGCTACAAGCTATTATTGAGGCAAAGTAAAAGAAATCAGATGTTTATATACAATTATGCTATTGTGCAGATCAGTGGCCGGGAGAGAGCAGAGACAGTAAAAAGGAAAAGTGCCTTTTTGCATTTGGGGATGGCGTCGAGATGGACGGATAAGGAGAGGAAGGCACGAGGGGCTTGAGTTTCCCTGACATCCCTCTTGCAGAGCAGTGCAGGGGAGAAACCGTCCCAGCTCTGCCAACTCTTGCTCTGTGAGGACAGGAGGGTTTGCCCTGCTCGCGGTGCCTCCGCCGAGCCCCGAGCCATGGGTGGATGTGCCGCATCGGAGCATGAAGCGAGGCCTTTACCCTGCCCGCGGTGACAGCGGTGCCCGGCCGGCGGCACAGGCAGCAGACCCTGCTCAGCTCAGGCCAGCACCCCACGGGCTGCTCTGCTCTGCGTCAGCTGCAGCAGCAATAAAACCATTTCCAGAGGTTGCTCTACTTCTCCTTTAATCCTCTGGCCCTATAACCCACCCAGCAGACAGTGGGATTTCCAGCAAATCAAAGAAGGTGGTTCATCTCCACCTCGATCCCGGGGCTGGCAACACCTCTCTGGCCAAATGTCACTCTGAAACACGCACACACGTACATCAGCATCGTGCTCTTCTTTGTGCTGTCCGAACCCTCTAGCAGAGGGTTCCCCAGGCATCTGCGGTGCCGAGCCAGCCTGCATCGGTGGTGCTGGCCCCTGCCCTGTGCTGGGGCAGTGCCTTGTGGCACCCGATCCCAGGGAAAGAGCCACCCGTACCCCTCGGGACGGCGGGACCGGCACGTCACCCAGCAGACGGGGACACACCACGTCCCGCAGCCGCCCTGCGGTGCTGTCCTGGCTGGAGCTTGCTCCTCGCTGCAGGCACGGGCTGCAAAAAAACTCCGCCAGCATCCCCAGGAAAGTTCCCATCGCCAGCGCCCCGGCCGTCCACGCAGCCCATGGGAGGATAAAGGCAGAAAGAGGGAGAGAGATAAACAATTTCCTACACAGTCGTGGCTCAAGCCCATCTTACAAGAAACACATGGTCCCTGACACAATATTTAGCTCTACTGTAACATGGTCCATTTGGAGGCTGGTGGCTGTGTGGAGAGCTGTAGTAAAACATTCTTTGCTGGTAACACACACATAGACAGAAAAACCCACCCTTAGTAATAATAATTGTGGTTAACTCCATAAAGGCTGGAGCGCAGGATGGCAGCGAGCTGCTCCTGGAGCTGGGATCTGCTTCGGCGTCCCAGCAGGCTGAGCAAAACCCAGGTCCGCTGGTTTGAAATGCTTGTCCTGAGGGGTGCTGACCCCTTGGCTTTGCCCCGTTAGATCCAGGGGACAGCAGCTAGGGTCTTTTGGGGCTGGATTTTTCACTTCAGCGTGCAGTTTCTCTGCTCAGAAAACAGTCCCGGGGAGGATTGCTATGTTAAGCCAAAGAAAAAACCTTTTTTTTT